>BSBM01001152.1:2797000-3472500 GCA_027924585.1 Larix kaempferi
AAATTTTATCTAAGACAAAAACATATGTACAAAACAAGTTATGTAAAATTTCAAAATAACGAAAGGAAAAAGAGTCTTCCTGTTTTATTGACAATATTTTACAAACTGATCATACTAGATTTCCTGTAAAAAGACAATCAATTGTTAGAAATGACTCATTATTTTTGAAAATCAAAAACATATTTACATATATACAAAAGAAGATAACCCAAAATGATTCAAGGACTGGGAGGGGGAGGAATGACTTCCTCTTCTACCAGTTCCATTTCTTCCTGTTGCAAGGCATTCTGCACAAAATCTTGTTTAGATATTGGTTGATGACAAAGTCTAAGTCTATGTCCATTTACAACAAAAGAAATTTGCGAATCATCAATTTTCTTAATTTTAACGGATCCATTATCAAAGGCTATGACAATTTCATATGGACCCATCCAACGAGTAGTTAATTTACCTTTAAATTTTTTGTATCTTGAATCAAAAAGTAGTGCCCAGTCTCCAATTTTGAATTGTTTTTGTTTAATGTATCTATCATGCCACTTTTTGCATTGGTTTTGTATTAAGATTGTGCGTTGAATAACATCTTGCCTAATCTCGTCTAATTCATTTATCTGCAGGATTCGTTGTCTCTGTGCTTCTTCTAAGTTCAACCCTAATTGTGCAGCCATACGAAAGGTTTTGACTTGAAATTCAATGGGTAGAAGAACTTGTTTACCATAAACAAGTTCATAAGGTGTGTGGCCAATAGTGTTTCTCCATGTTATTCTATAAGACCAAAGAGCTTCGGGAAGCCTATCTGCCCAGTCCTTGTGGTGTAACTGGATAGTCTTAGTTAGGATGGCTTCTAATAATTTGTTGGTGGATTCTACTTGACCATTGGCTTGCAGGTTATATGGTGAAGATTTACAATGTATAATACCATATTTATCAGTAAGCTCTTTCATTAATTTGGAGGTAAACTGAGACCCTTGGTCGGTTACAATTTCCCTAGGTACACCGAATCGGGTAAATATTTCTTCATAAATGAATTCCACCACAGATTTCTCTGTGGCTCGAAATAAAGCTTTGGTTTCTACCCATTTGGTGACATAATCTGTATAGACTAGGATGTACTTCCTCTTGCGAGACATAGGGGAAATTGGTCCAACGAAATCTCGATCCCATTTTTCAAATGGCTCAATCATAACTTGGGGTTGTAAAGGCATCTCATCGGATGGTGTAGGTCTACCCATTCTTTGACAACTGTCACATCCCTTGACATACTTGGTAGCATCTTTGAAGATGCTTGGCTAATAGTACCCAGAGTGCAATACTTTGTATGATGTTCTCTTATCAGAAAAATTCCCACCACAAGGTCCACCATGACATGCATGTAGGATCTCTGCCATCTCATCCTCCCGTACGCATCGTCTAATAATAAGGTTAGGGCCAGTACGAAAGATATCATTATCTACCCAAGAATAATTGGACCTTTGAACTATGATCCTACATTTCTCAGGTGGGGAGAGATGGTTAGGTAGCTTTCCAGTTGCTAAATAATTGGCTATGTCTACAAACCATGGGGTCCGGATAGATATAGAAAACAAATGTTCATCTAGGAAGCTATCATCGACAGGGCTGGAATTATCGTTAATTTGAATTCGAGAGAGAAAATCAGCTACTACATTCTCTTTACCGGGACGATCAACAATGGTGATGTTGAATTCTTGTAGCAAAAGAAGCCACCGAGTCACTCTGCCATTGGTGATAGGTTTATTCATCAAAAACCTGATGGCGGAGTGGTTAGTGTGTATAAAAATCTCATATCCTATGATATAATGACGAAACTTGTTGATGGAGTAGACTACTGCTAGAAACTCTTTTTCAGTAACAGTGTACTTCGATTCCGTAGGAGTCAAATTTTTACTAGCAAAGTAGATGGCATGTGATGTCTTTCCCTCTTTTTGACCTAAAACTGCCCCTATAGCTATGTCGGAAGCATCAGTGGATATATGGAAAGGAAGGGACCAATTTGGGCCCCTAAGTATTGGTGCCACTGATAGCTTGGCCTTCAGAGTCTCGAAGGCTTGTTGACACGGTTCAGTCCATTGAAATTCTGTGTCTTTCATGAGTAGTTTGAACATAGGTGTGGCTATTTTAGTGAAATTTTCAATGAAACGTCTATAATAGCTGGCATGGCCAAGAAAACTTCCTACTTCCTTCGGAGTTTTTGGAGGAGGAAGATTAAAAATTATTTCGATCTTGGCGGGATCCACCTTGATACCTTGAAGAGAGACATGATGTCCCAAAACTATGCCCTCAGTCAGTAGCATTTTACATTTTTCATGACTAAGAGCTAAGTTCATTTCTTGGCATCGAATAAGAACTATTTCGAGGTTATCAAGGGCTTCCTGAAAGGTGTTACCATAAAATGTAAAATCATCCATATAAACTTCTACACAGTCATGTATGAGGTCAGCAAAGATTCCTAGAACTGCACGCTGGAAAGTAGTAGGTGCATTACATAGGCCAAATGGTAACACTCGGTAGGCATACGTCCCCCAAGAGCAAGTAAAGGTTTTCTTGTCTTGATCCTCAGGTGCTATCAATATTTGATTGTATCCACTATACCCATCAAGGAATGAGAAATATTGTTTCCCTGATAAGGTGTCTAACACCTGATCGATGAAAGGCAAAGGGAAGTAGTCCTTAAGAGTGGCCTTGTTCAGTTCTCGAAAGTCAACACAGATACACCATTTCCCTGTGACTTTCTTTGGAACTACCACTAGAGGAGAAACCCATTTACTGTTGGAAATTGGGTAAATGAATCCAGCATTAAGGAGTTTTTTAAATTCATCCTTTACTATATCCTTTAGTGCTGGGTTCATTCTTCTCTGGGGCTGCCTAACAGGAGGTATGTTCGAGTCTGTGTAAATGTGATGGATACAGGTGTCTAGGTGTATACCTTTCATATTGGTATACTCCCATGCAAATGCTCCAGTTTGACTCTTGAGAACTTTTAGTAATTGTTTTTGCTGACTCTCATCTAAACCTGCGTTTATATGAAGAAATTTGTCGGTACTAACCTCACATGGTATGGTATAGGATCCTAGGTGTTCTTTGATTGAGAAGACACAGGGTGTACTTGTAAATGTTGAGAGGCTCATGTTTTCTTGGAATTCGTCTCCAAAGATTTGGTCAAATTGGGAAAAAGATTGAGGAAAATCTACACATGTTGTGGAAGAGATAAATTGGTTCAACACGTTCTCAGTATTTTGCTCTTGTAGTGCCCGAGAAAAATCACTAACCAGGGAAAGTTCTTCCAAGTTCTCATCTCCAAAAGGACAATCTAACCAAAAGAGGTTTTCAGCTATTGGTTGAGCTGGTGGGTATAAAGCTAGTTTTCTTGTAGATAACCCATAAGAGATAATCATCTCTCCATCCCTACATCCTATAAATGCATTGGCAATAGCCAACCAAGGCCTTCCCAAAATAATGGGGTGACCTTTGGAAGGGTATTTTGATTCAATGACCATGAAGTCCATGGGATATTCCCATGAGGCTACTGATACAGTGATTTCATCTAAAATCCCAGTAGGTTGAACCATAGTACGATCTGCTAACTCTAGCATCGTTGGGGTAGCGCGGAGGAATCGTCCTAAATTGAGAGTTTCTAACACTGTGGTAGTCATCAAATTGATAGAAGCTCCTAGATCAATAAGTGTGTTCCCTATGGCGGTGTTATTGATGATAACAGTCACCACAGGGTTTCCTGGGTTTGAATATTTTGGTATTCTAGGTTGGTTTGCTATGTAATTTGAAATTTCTCCTATTACATGAATCGTCGGAGGGTATTTTTGTTTTCTCCCTGGTATCTTAATACATAGTTCCTTTATTACCTTACTATATATTGGAATATCCTTAATGGCTTGTAACAAAGGGATCTTAATGCAAATATTTTTCAATTCGTTAATGATATCATACTTTGGATAAGTTACAGGTTTTTCTATTACCAGACGCTCCGGATATGGAGGTGATTTTTCCCTTGGAATTACTTCTTTGCGTGGATGGTTGTGTGTTGAAGATTTAGAAATAACCACATCTTCAAGAATGACATCATTCAAAACTTCACTAGGTATGTCTTCTTCATTCTCTTCTTGAATAAAAACTGATGACTTGGGCTTATCTTGCAAAACTCTTCCAGACCGTAGTTGTATCTCATGTATTGGCACGGTCGAAATGACATACGATGGAAGAGGTAACAACTCAATGTTGTTAAGAGCTTGGGTTGGTTTGTTGTTAGGATTTGGTATTGCTTGTGTAGGTAATATTGTGGGTCTTGGAGGAGTCATGTTCTGGAAATGGTGAGGTTGATTCGGGATAGGGGGTAGTGAAGGAGGTACAAATCTAGGCGGAAGTTGCCGAATATTAGGTGGGTAAGGATAGTTAGGCATAGGAGGAGGTGTTTGAGCATAAGCTTTCCCTCTCCATCCATGTGGCCATTGCTGCTGTTGAGCATTCTGAGGAAGGGTACTGCGGTGGCCAATTCTGCCAACTTGAAGTATTCCATTGTTGAGGAGGTTGATAAGGATAGTAACAAGGTGGAATTTGTGATGAGTCTTGGTACGATGGTTGATCTCTAGGTTTCCAAGGCCTCCTAGGTATTTCACCAAAATTTCCACTCTTGTATACAACTTGTAATCCAGGCAATGATGGACAATCATTGGTTGGATGTTCTTCTGTACATAGGTGACAGACTGAAACATTATTTAATGGACATTCTCGTTGAGGATGTTTAGTTCTACACCTAGGACATAAAACAATTATTGCTGCACGCTCTTCATCTTGTCTCTTTTTAGCTTGTAGTGCATCTAGTTGAGAACCCATGGCTCCTAAGATATCTGTTTTGAAATTTTCCAATAGGTTTCCCAACTCTACCCTTGTAACTCCACTAGGATCGGATGTATTTCCTTTGGGATTCCTAGCATAAGATTATCGAAAGTGTCTTCCACCTTTCCCTCTTCTCCTAGAGTAATTCCTACATAGGTCACAGATCTCTGTAAAAGACTTATGATAAATGTCTCCTGTTGCCATGAGATTAAGGTTATCTAAGAATTCTTCTGAGATTCCCTTGAGGAAGAGTGTTCGTACTGCATCTTCTCGAAGATCATTATACTTGGATTTGTGTAACACATATTTAAATCTCTCGAGATAGTCTTCTAAGCTCTCGTCTTCGAGTTGTTGAATCTTAAAAATATCATTGCGAGAGTCCTTAGGTCTACAGTAATCTTGATATTTTCGAAGAAATGCATTCTTCATGTCTTCCCAAGTTCTAATACTAGATTCTCCTAATCCCATGAACCATCGAAGAGAAGAATCGTTTAATGTGGCAGGAAAGAGTTTTAGCTTTTGGCCATCTTGTAGGTAATTATAACTCCTACACAAAATGTCAAATTTGAATAAAAATGTGTCTGGATCCTCACTACTCTTCCCATAAGAGGTTGGTAGTGAGGAGGGAGGGATGTTTTTCATAGTAACATCTTGTGTAGTGTCTAAGATAGGGAACCTGAAGGTACCTTCAGTTCTAACTTCTCCATCTTCTTCATCTTGTCGGACATGATCTTCATTTTCATCCCCCATGAATATTCTATTGCCAAAGAGAGAAAATCTAGGTGGCTCCTTTCTTGGTGAATATGGCATGTCCCAACATTCTGTTTCAGGACGCGGATTCTTCTTTTTAGGAGGAGAATTACCATCTACGTGGGAATCCAGATTTGGAGGTCCTACTGTTGTTGTATCAATCTGTGAAATAAATTTGTTCACATAACTCTCAAAAAGAGCGTCTACTTGTGCAGGATCGATAAAATATACTAAGTCTGGACCACGTATTATTGAAAAAGTAGTGTCTTTGGGATTTTGGACTAATGGAGAGTTAAGAGGTCTTGAAGTTTTATCCTTTTGAGTTTCCTCCTGTCTAATTTCAGTCTCAATATGAGCTTGAGGTTCTTCTAGTGGAATTTCTTTATGAAGAGAATGTTCTGATGTCCCTATGTTTTCCCCTAATTGATTTCCAGAAAGGATTTCCTTTGCTTTCCAAGTAGGACTATCCCCTTTAGGTGTCTTCCGATACCTTTATGTTGAGTTAGTAGTTGGGGTGGCACGCCCCCCATATAGGTTAGTAGGAATTCTAGTAGGGATTTTAGTAAGAGAGCTAGTTTTAATAAATCTACCTTGTGAATCTCTAGACCTATTCATGTAAACAAATTATAACTGAAACAAATTCTAACTACATAACTACTACTGTTGGGTTTTGGGGATGCCTGTTATAACAGATGCGCAGGTTCTTACCTCTCGTCTTACCGCTCACCCGCCACCAGCCTATTTTCAAAAGAATATAACTAAATTTCAAAAAGAGAGTTCAACTTATCTATGACTGAATTCTACCTATCTTCTACAACTCCCCGACAACGGCGCCAAAATGTTGGGTGTGTGAGCTATCTCAAAGAAAACACCTAATATTTAATTATCGACCGAGGTTGGTAATCTTAGAGTTGAGGCAAAGTATATGCTAAGGTAGAATGGCACCTAAGATTTCGGCTTGTCAGACCTTAAAAATATTTAATAAAGAAAAGATCGAAAGATCTTTCAAAATGAAAAACCGAGTCAAACTTCAGAAATAGTAAAAGTAATTAAATCAAACTTAGTTAAACAGATAAACTAGAATAGTATCAAATCATACTACTCTACTTTATAATTGAACAATGGAAACTGATTGAAAAAGCAAACTATGAACTATGAAAATGGAAACTATACAATTTCAGATTCTAATCTAAGAATTATAAGAACAATTGAAAATAAATTAGAGACCTATCTATAAAATGGATTAATTTAATTATAAATTAGAAAGCTATGATAATCAAAGCAAATTACAAACTATTTAAATAATTTCAACAACTAATTCAAGAAAAACATCTATTCCTATGTAATAGGAAATGGAGTGAATGTATTGTAATGGCTTTCAAATGTAATAGCAAAACTAAATGGAAGTAAATCTAATCTAACTTCAATGAAGAGATGTAAACTACAAAAGGACAAATTACAGTTAACTTTAAACATTCTGATATATCTACTATCCATGAGCAGAATAATAATATAAAACTAATGGAAACTAGAAGCAAGTAGAAAACTTGATAAAGATGTTTACTTCTGAACTTGATTTGGAAGCAAGTAGAAAACTTGATAAAGATATTAATTTAGAAGCAAGTAGAAAACTTGATAAAGATATTGATTTATGAATCCAAATCCTATTCCATGAACATCTTCATTATTTATCGAAGTAAGGAACTGATCCTCATCTAAATGAAAGAAATTATCAAAACTAGAAAACTTGAGAAATGGAACTATTAACTCTATTCTAACTAGGTCTTAAGAACATGAAGTAATCTAGACTAGGAATAAGACTGATAAGTTTTGAAACGGAAACATATTAGTAAACTAAATACAAAAGACATAATTTAAAAGAGAGTTAAAGCAAACTAAGAATAATAACAAGACTTGAATTAAAACTTTAGGGAATGTAAAACAAAGGCCTAAATATGGTTAAGAATACTAATTAAGAGTAGGAAAGATTACAATAAAGAAAACTAATGAACTGAATTCAAACTAGCATAAAACAACGTAGGAAGAGTAAAAGTCCGAACGACGTTCTGAATGCCAGTCCGAATGACAGTCCAAATGGAGGAAAAATGACTTAAACTAAGGAACGAGGTAGTTTTGATGATCTTGACGTGAGCTGGGGAATGGAAATGAACCTACAATGCAAAGAATCAGTGAGAAGACTTGTTGAGAAGCTAAGATAATAGAAAGCAACCTATTCTAATCATGGTTAGAGAGATAAACTATTCCTATTCTATACTAAAGCAAGATTGAGATGAAAGAAGAGAATTAACCTACAGCTACAGAGGAGAAGCTAACTAAACTAATTCTATCTATTAACAGAGCTTAAAATAGAGGCCAACTAAGTTCTATTTAATTGTAGGAAACAAACTAACTAATTATAAAAGACTGGAATTAAACTATCAAAACTATACTGTTGGTCGACCATTTGCTAATTCTGTAAACACAAATTATGTTAACAGCACAATATAAATTATAGAGGAACAAATATCATGTACATAAAACAAATTAATTAAATATACAGGAAAATAAACTAACTATTTGCAGAAAAGGAAATATAGAAAAAAAGGACAAAACCTCCGGTTGATGAGGGGCCCTTCCCAGCAATCAGAGATGGAAAACGAAACTAGTTTAGCTACTCATAATATCAACAAACTGGAACTTCTATTAATCTTAAGAAAATTACAAACTGTCTGCTATCTGCTCTTGAAAATCTCTAACTTTGTCTACAGACTAACTTCTCTGACTTCTAACTCAACTAACTCTGTTTCTCTATGCAAGTGTCTATTTATAATTTACAAATGGATGATAGGGTCTATAGAGTCGACCTCTCTAATAATAGAGGCGTTTAATGGATGTAACTGGCTGCTTTAAGAGATGTATGCCAGCGCAATACACCAAGCTGAACGGAGTCGATTCCTTCACGAGGCAGCTGCAGCGTTGGTTTCCCTTGGACGTGGGTAGAGAGGTAATAAGCCAGCGAGCTAAACGAACGGATGAACGGGCTGCTGGAGTATTGAAGTGGTGGAGCGTTGTGTTGGCAGGCTGAGCGTGAGCGACCTGGACTTCTTCTAGAATACCGACGTGAACAAGTAGTGTGATTCCAGGCTGAATGCGCAGAAGAATCAGTGTGTTGGAGTGTTGACGTGGACGTGGAATGTGCTGTCGAGCTTGGAAGTCATAGGGACGAATCTTCCATAATAATGGCTCATTAACCATCACCTTCACGTGGCTAACAGAACCCACGTGCCCGATCTTGTCTTTGATGGACTGAAACATACCAACTGTGGATTTCGCGAGCTGAATGCAAGGCTGAACTATGAGTTGAACGCGGCTGTGCTTAAGCAATATAAACACGCAGTCTGAATGAAGGGTCATTTGAAAAATTGCAGCCTGTAGATCAAAACTAGATGCCATGCATGACTGGAAATGTCACTTTAATCTTTAATAAATCATAATATAACAAGATTTGACCAAAATTTATATGATAAAAAAATACATGCATACCTGGTCTGTTTGATGGGCTGAATGGCTAAAAGAATAACTTAATATATAAAAAATAGTGAAATTAACGCCATTCATAGTAGATTCGATGATAAAAAATAGTGACAAAATGGACACCAACAAAACCCTTGTGGTTGCTACTCTTAACCTTTATGGACATGTTTTAGGACTCCCTATTTTGTACCTCATACCACCAAACCCCCATCCCACTCCTCGAGTGGGATTAACTCTATTCCAGTTGGTCGATACTTCTAATTCCCCTCCTCTAGTAGTTAATAAGCAAGTCATCCCCTGCCCCTAATCGACCCCCAAGAAAAAGGCTGGGGGGGAAACCAAGAATGCGACAGTTCAATCTGATCGGGACAGTATTGTAATCATTCCCCCATACAACACTAAACAGTCCCACCATGCCTTGTTCCATTTGTGATATCCTTAGTCAAGACACCCATTAGTGTCGAAAATTGCTTATCTTGTGTAGTCATATCCACATTCATGAAGAAGGCACTAACTCAACCATTCTTGTCGTTCAAATTACCCTCCTTATTGCTATCAAACAACATAATAAGGCATTGCATACCAATCACATATGTGCATTGTGTGGCATATAGGGACACTATTCACATCATTGAATGAACCTCCAAAATTTTCTTACAACATTAGTTGATCTCTACTTGGAGTCTAGAGAACCACATGCCACAGACATTTAAGAGATACCCTCACTTGATCAACCAAGTGAAGGAATTGTGTCCATTTATTAGATATTTTCCTCAAATGTGTCATCCTCTTCCTCTTTAACGCCATTGTCATTCTCATCATCTTCAATGGTGACAAACATCCCTTATCTTTCCACCCTTACTTTTAAAAAACTTGAAGATATTCTTGAAGCTCTCACCATCCTTTATGACCATTGGGACAATATGCACCATTGTACCTTTTTCCTCCCATGGGAGTTCCCTACATCAGGTGAATCTTTAGACCAATTTTCTATTGAATATAAATACTTTTTCCCTCCAGGGCATGTTAACTGATTTAAAAATATGATTCTTGCTCTAAATGCCTTTGAGGAGGGGAGTATGGCCAAAATATCACCCACTATCAAAGTGGACATTTTGGTTAAACTTGATGTTACCAAAAACATCTTACTCGATGCTTCGTGCACCTTGGAAAAGGCCGTAACCTACAAAGCCCTCTTTCATGAATTTCATGATGTCTTTTCCTAGTCTTACATCGAAATGTCAAGACTCAACCTGACCATTGTGGAACATCCTATTGACACATGGCCTGATGTCGATCTTGTGTGCCAAAAGGAACATCTTATTCACTCTCCCAAAGTTCCAATTACCAAAGTTAAATCGATAAAATTTAGAAAGTAGGGTCCATCTACCCAATTGCATATACCACCTAAGTATCAAATTCGGTCCACGCTGTTGATGCTCAACATTGACATGTTCCAAAGTTTCAGAACATGACACTGGAGGAAAACCAATTAAAATTTTCCACATGGTCATTCCATATATATTGTCGTGTCTAGGGTGATGTGGTTGTCACGTCCATACCTTGTTTCACCATTTTCGCTTCCATATGACCCCTTTGACAAACTTTCACAATTGCGTCTCATGCGTCGTCATGTCGTAATCGAGTCAAGTCTCGAAGATTGGTCGTCTTTTCTTCTGGGAATTGTCATGTTGGATAGTCAACACCATTACGTTCAGCTCATCGTTCTAATTGTCAGAATATTTTGTTTGGCCAAAACCGAGTTCGTTTGACCCTTTCGGCAGTCAGTCAAAGTTTCGGCATGTTAAGATCCTTGCATCATGTCAGTTGAAAGTCACCAATTTCGCCCCATTGATAAAATCTCCATTCACATCCGCCATCCATTGAGTCACTACGCCTATGTCCCAAAAGTCATAATTTTACCAAGACATCTCCTTGGTTAGAAAGCACCAACTTCCTCCAATTTTACTAAAGGATAGAATTCTCTCCTCTCCTTTTAATACTCCTCATTCCTTATTAAGGTCAAAATCTCATTTTTATGGTGGGAAAATTTATTGAGGAAAATCAATAAGTGATGAAAATAAAATTTGCAAAGTGACGGATGTCTAATAAAGACGGCCAGGATGACGAAAGTATAAGAGCCAATCAGAATACATGTGCAAACAATTAATGCAGGAAGCATTATGCACTGGAGAAAGGTGCACGGAGAGGTATAATGGTTCGACAGACTCTAGAAATAAGCACGAAGTGCACGCCCGTTACGAAGGGGAGCATAATGTTAAAGAGGCCATAATAATAAAAAATGGCCATAATAATAAAAAAATCACATGCCAACAATAATGAAGTGGCAGGAAATGTATGCGTTCGAGCACATTTTGGGTATATCTGCGTCTTCCTCCGTTTATTTATTTATTTAAGATCCGTTGCCATTTTCATTTCTTTTACTACATTTTGCAACACTGTGTTTTATGTAGATAATTGGACTATACATATCTTTTATTTCTCAGTTTACAAGTGTATATATATATATATAAACTTTCTATACTAACATGTATATAACTTTCTGATTTTTAACCGTCAGTCATAGGCCTTTCTGACGCTATATAATTCCAACAAAAGTGGCCATCCTGCATGTTAATGAAAAATCTGTCATGTTGTGCACTCTGATTTATTATTGAGAAATTTTTATGCAAACAACTAATCCGTCAATTCCATTGTTTATCAAGTGATATAACCGCATTAATGAATTGAGAGTTTTGATGGCATTTAAAAATTTCAAACTTTGGCGTGCAATTTAAAAATTCAAAGGTTTATGAAACTGAATATTTTCTTCTGCACAATTAAAGATGCTACCTTTATTTACACTAACGCCGGAATAGGTAATTAGAAATGTATTTTCACATTTGCGACTAACCATTATTTTTATAAAATATTTATCACTAATCCTTTTTGTTTTATTGTAAATATTTTGTAGTTAACCATTTTTCTTTCAATAATTAATGCATATATGGTTAGATAGGTCTCATTTGGATTTATTAATGGACTAACGTTCTTGTCTTGAAATTATTCTTGTACTTCGTTAAGCTTATCCAACCTTGTTTTCATTTCCTTTATGTACTTAATGCCATTGATTAACCCATGATTATCCTATTTACCTAAGGGATCTGAACGCAACCTAGGATTCCATCCCCTTCTTCCCCTTGAATAGACCTCCAAGGGTGTTTAATGTGTTGTTTCCCTAACTGTGTCATTTTGAGCATCAACACACGTCAATAAGAAGCAATGCACCATTTATGTTTGTATTGATTTTCAAAATCTTAACAAAGCTTGATGCAAAGATAACTACCTGATACCCTTCATCGACAAGATTTTCAATGCCTATGCAAGGTGTGAATTTTTATCCTTCATGGATTGATTCTCAGGTTATAATCAGAGCCAAATTCATCCTCTAGGCCAGTATAAGATTGCCTTCACTACTCGTTGGGAACCTTTGCCTATCAAATCATGCCTTTCGAACTAAAGAACACTAGAGCCATTTTCTAGTGTGCCATTTCTTACTACTTCCATGACATGATTGATATCATCCTCACATATTTTTCCTCTCATTTTGTGGGTTGTCTACGAAAACTGCACGATATATATGTTTTTGAGCAACCAGAGATTATGAGGCTTCTGCTACAACAAACGACAACAATAAACCACTAATCCCATGATTTCATCAACCCATCCATCCTCGCGGACTGTGTTGCACCTCCAAATGTTATATGGAAGAGAATACAAGAATAACGTATCAACTAAAAATGTACGAACTAAAAGTCTACGAATAATTTTCCGTTGTCGGGTTTTGAACCCGGGTCGCCTGGGTGAAAACCAGGTATCCTAACCAGACTAGACGACAACGGATACGTTTAATTGGCAAGCAGGCACTTATGAATCTGAGTACCTCTTATAATGTTATTCGATCTTAAAACTTGTAATTTATTTTAATTTTAATTTTATTTATTATTATTATTATTATTATTTTTTTCAGCAGAAAAAGAAAAAAAAAAAACCGTACTATTGTTATTCATCATGAATCAAATAGTACATGGCTTTTAGTCTCATAGAGACATTTCAAAAGATTACATTGTTCAAAATCTTAAACATCGTTTCCAGAATACAAGAAGACCCAAAAAAAGACCATGATAACTACCCTATTATTAGATTTCATAAATATATACAGAACCATTTGCAATTATGTAACCATCCTGAAGCTCTTCCTAAAATATGAATCCTTCATCCCCATCAAGAGCTAATTTTGATAATTTATCAGCCATCGCATTACGTTGTCTATAAATATGTTCAAAGGAAAGGGACATGAATAATCTAATTTTTGCCATAATTCGATGACACCAATGTTTGAGGGGCGCCACCTGCAAATTGTAAAGGCCACATGCCCATTTGATGGTCACCCAAGAATCACCAAAGACAGTGAGATCAACGATCCCAAAAATGCTGTCAACTTTTAGAATGCACCACAAAGCCATGAAGTTCAACTTTCATATTAGTACCGCGCCCCACAATTAAGCCCGAGAGTGTAATGATGTGCATTATTAAGAACAATAATGCCACCGACGGCACATAAACCATCTTTTGCTTCCCCATCGAATAATGCGACCGTCTTCATGAACTGGAAGTTGAAACTTTTTACCTTTGGTATTTTTTGTGCTCTTATCACCTTGCAATTCTCCTTTACCAACTTGAGAACTTTGAAATAGATGAGATCATCAACAGGGTCAATATTTTCAAAGACTGCTTTAATGCACACAAGCCAAATAGCCCATGAAAACATAGTAGGAAGCTCGGAAAAGAGCTTACACTTACAGATCCAATCCAGAGAACCCATATCAAAACGATCCGATGATCAGACAACCTCAATTTTCAATGCATGTAATATCCTGTTCCAAATCCATTTAGAGAAGTGACACTTCACAAAAATATGGTTTAGGGACTTAGACTCCGATCTACAAAAAATACAAATGCTTGGTCCATGCCAGCCTCTGGCCATCAACTTGTCCCACATTTTTAGACAGTCGGATAATGCATGCCACATAAAACACTTAAGTTTTAATGGCAGTCTCCATTTCCATTGTTTCGTAAACCACCAATGCCGTGGGTAAATACAATTAGATTTAATGATAGCATAATAAGCCGACTTTGCTATAATTAATTCGGTGCTGGGATGACCATTCCAATACAGACAATCCTTCTAAGTCGTGAGCCGACAACTTGCTGAATTTAGAACTTGGATATACCTATCCCACTCAACCTCCATATCACCACTCAAGCCCAATTTTGTAGCAGAGAGCTAGTAAGATGAGTAACCGACTCCGTCCACCGTATACTTAATAAGGTTTAGTGTGTATAGGCCTCTTTCATTAAGAAAAGTGAGAACAATTTTGGACAGAGAGTAACATTCATCCACGCCCAAAATAGGATCTATACCAACCGAAACAGAGGTGCCATTAACCAACTTTCCAAACCAGGTCCTTTGCCATAAAACCCCTCCAGACGATAGAAGCACCATTGATACATCTTTTTTTGGGGTTTCTAATCCATGAAAAAGTGTCCTCTTTGATGTATTTCACCGACAGTACATTGGACCAAAGGGAGGACCCAAATAAAACCCTCCATAAACATTTAAGTCTTAACGCAGAGTTAAAAATAAACAGATTTTTGATTCCCTAGCCCCCACAGCATTCAAGGAACGAAATACGTTCCCATCCAGTCATAATCAAACCCCCTTTCACCTTCCCACCATTCCACAGGAACAAGAAAAAGATCTTCTTAAGCTTATTGATAACAGAGCTCAGAATTCTAAAGAGGTACATCCAGTAAACAGGGATCCGTGTTAATACAACTTTCAGCAGAGTAAGTCTACCTCCCACTGAAAGGAGACAGAAGGACCAGTGCTGAATTCTATGCTCGACTTTAGAAAGGAGCCAATCCCAGTCCTTAATTCTGTAGTCATTGGGATTTAAAAAAAACCAAGATATTTAAACCCATTTTCCAAATGGCAAACTTGAAATGACATAATATCATTTAGCATATTACACGTTGAAGCTTCAGATCGAATATGATAGAAACATGATTTTTTTGAACTTACCACCATTCCAGAGGCTCTACAGAAAGTCAAAATAATGTCTTTAAAAGCCGTCCATTCATCCCTGGAATCCACACCAGCAAGCAAAACATCGTCTACAAATAACACATGAGAGATTGAGAGATCACGAATCAGTTTTATACCTTTGATTTTTCCATCAATCTTTGCACTGTTAATTAACCTGATCATCCCATCGATGACTAATAGAAAAATAAACGGGGACAATGGCAATCCTTGGAGGATACCCCTCGAACTTTTAAAGAAACCCGTAGGATCTCCATTGACCAAAAAAACAAAATTCGCCATTGAAACACAAGCCATAATCCAATTAAGAACCAAGGGTGGAATACTGATTTGAATCAGAATCAACCTCAAGTAAACCCAATCCACTCTATCATAAGCTTTTTCCAAGTCCATCTTGAGCAATAAAGCCTTCAGGTTCCTCTTCTTGATTGAGTGAATAAGTTCCTGCGAGATGCCCACCGCATCCAGTATTTGACAATCCTCCAAAAACCCAAACTGCTCAACAAAAATGTGTCTGGAAAGGGCTGGTTTAAGACGAACCGCAATCACCTTAGAAATAAGCTTATACACCAAATTGCATAGGGAAATTGGTCTGAAATCCCCAAACGATGAGGGTTTGTTGCACTTCAGAATTAAAGTGATGAAGTTTGAATTTAAGGCACCTGAGATGTAACCTTCAGTCCTCGAAAATTCCACCATCTTAAGCAAATCCATCCCCATAATACCAAGGAAGTGCAAAAAAATATCTACAATCCAACCATCGGGCTCGAGGCTCTTCTCTTTGGAAAAAAAATTCAAGGTATCCTCAAATTCAATCAAAGTGACCAGATTCCCTAGCTCCACGGCTTCTCTGTCATTAATGAAAGTTGGAAACAAACGAACTATATTCAACTGGTCACAAAACTCACTCTGCCTCGAATCTGGAAATGTCTTACAGAAAAAGGATTTAGCCGCTGACTGTAAACATTCATTACCACTGATCGTCTTCCCATCATCATCCACCATCTTCCAAATGGAATTAAATTCCTCCGAGCAGAATCATAGGAATGGAAAAAATCGTATTTTTATCCCCAAGACCAATCCAAAGGGCCCTGCTTTTTAATCTCCACTCCATTTCCTCTTGAAGCAAAATCCACTCCTTCTTATTCTCGAGATCCTTCAGCTGGGAAAAATCACCATCATTAAACAATTTACCAAATTCCTCCGATGAAGAGAGGATAACTGGTCCTCAAAGTCAGCCAAAACCACCTTGTCTTTTAATTTATTATCCTTTATCCACCTAGCTACAATTCCTTTAAGTTTTTTTAATTGAAGAACTAACGCATCCATAGGATTCATAGCATCACCGGTAACACAATTTAACCAGAAATTCCTAATAAGATGACAAAAATCCTCCTTTTTCAACCAGGAACTATTAAACTTAAAAGGAAGTTTCGACATTTGAGCAACATCCTCCAACTGCAATAAAATCGACCAATGATTTGAAAACTTGGAATCACTCACCCAAGTTCTATAACACACACAATTCTGAAGTAATGAAGCCTTAACAAGAAATTTGTCCAGTCTCTTCAGAATACCATCGTCACCCTTTCTTCCATTAGTATAGGTCGGAATGAGACAAACAGGCTTGATGTCAACCAAGTTCGTTGAACTCAGCCATTTCGAATAATAGTCCGACAACACATCTAGTTTTGGAGCCTTCCCCCAAATCTCCGAAGAAGATATTGTAAAATTTAGATCACCTGCAATTATCAAGTTGTCCATATTAAGAAGACCAGAAGCATGTAGGGAGTCCCCAAAAAAACCCTCTCATAATAGGGACCGTAACAGTTTAGAATTGCAATCCGCAACTTTAGACGCTCACTCCAGCCTTCAATGAGTAAGCCCCATTTAGTCCGAAAGGAATTGAACTTATATAACAAAAGGTTCCAACCTACTAACAAACCCCTAGACATACCGACTGAAATAAGGGCATAAAACACCCACCCGGACATACAATTAGCAAGCTTGAGCAAAGCAACATAATCCTCATACACAGTCTATTGAATCAATAAAATGCCAGGGTTAGTAGCCTGAAAAAAATGGGTCAAGGCCCTAACCCTAGATACCTTCCCCAACCCTCTAACATTAATGGAGACAATTTTCATAAGATGCCCTCATCCACGGGATTTTCCTCTCTAAGCGCCCCACCAGGAAGAACAAACTCCAATGGAAAAAAAATATCCTTCACTGATGCATTTAATCTTTCCGAAATTGGGATGTAACCCTCAACATCAGAAGCCAATGAAGGTTTTTTTAAATGAGATTTATTTTTTCTGATGGTTACATTCTGGAACCGAAGGGAATGTATAGGTTCCACTTCCGGATTCAAAGAAGGATTTTTAGAGAACACCTTTAAGGGGGTAAAAATATCACTAGCAGAAGCCAAGATATACCTGCTATTCTCAAAATGACATTTCCCTCCTATATAAAAATAGGTGCTTCATCAATCTTAGAAGAAGAGAACACCTCAGGTTGCTCCTCTGAGCCCAACAAAGCTAAAACAGGCTCCACAGAAACTTCACCAGAGGCAAAATTAGGAGAACAACTATCCACCATTTCACCTTTCTCACCCAAGATAACTGGCTGAGATGTCACTCCAAGATTCAAAACAACCTCCCCTCGAGAAATATGATTGTCCATCTCTTTCTCCGCTTCCAAATAGAAATTGAGTTCAACAATAGAAACATCTATGTAAGGAGTAGAAGTATTTAGAGTTAACTTACCCGAAACCGGACTCGAAGGGGAAAGCGGCTTTGATTATGAAATATCGTCGTCTTTTGCAAAAGACATGGCCTTTGAATTGAATAATAAGTGACATTTAGCCATTACATGACCATGTTCTCTGCAATGAAAACAACGAAAATGGATTTTGAAATAATCCGGCTTTTGACGAAAGACCCGCTCTCCCTAAATGATTTCAACCTCAGCAGGGAGACCCTTAGCCATCTCAAACTCCACTAAGACCTTGGCCAAGCATCTGTCAACACCAAATACAGACTTTTTATCGACCCTGATACATTTACCCACTGTATTCGCCAGACCCCTAATAATGTTCTCAGTCCACAATTCAATAGGGAGTCTGAGAATAAGCATCCAAAGATACCGGCGAGCCCGACCCTCTCTCCTAGTGTTGAAGGAAACATGCCACCATTTAAGGTTTAAAGTGTCATCCTTAAACAACCAGATACCCTCCAGTATATGTTTCATCAAATCAGTATATGGGAAGATGAACAAAATCCACCGATTGACTAAAAAATTAACCCTAGGCATAATCCCCACTATAGGTGTCCAAAGATGATTGACCCACTCCAGAACTTCCTCCCACTTACCAGCAGTGTATTTGAGTCTCCCAACCAGGGCTCTCCCTGCAAGCATTTCCACCCTGTCCAAATTGGTAGTAGCCGAAATTGAATAAGTGTCCAATCCCTCCCTGGCCTTTACCGACTTGAGCAACCTCTTCTGCCTAGCCTTCTTACCGCCAAAAAAACTCCCAAAACCCCCAGTAACCGTCCCATGGACACTAGCCGCTTCCTATGTTCTGCTACCATCACGACAAACAAGAGCCCAAAAAACTTTATTTTTGTTGAAACCGTCACCTCCCCCAGGACAAGAGGACAGGAAGGACGACATCGTTCGAGGACTAAGGGATAACCAAATGACCGGTAGATGAAAACCGAAGTACACCGACACCCGTCACTCAATATGCCCCCGACACCAGCCACTAGCCTCCAAGGAAAACTGACACAAGTCACTACCAAGAAAGCTCCAGACAAGGGTATAATTGACCATACCCAAAACCAAAGTAGAGAAAACCCAGAAAAAATCCAAACAAACCACCAGCCACAAGTAAAAAGCCACACCCACAAAAATAACCTCCTACAAGATGAAAGGAGAATGAAAAAAACCAAGCGCACATAAACGTGTAGGCCGACAACAGATAAAATTCCCACTTTTTTTATTCTTGGTTGGTACTGGGTTGGTTGATACAGGACCAACTTGACTCCAAGACCCGATGCCTACCTACACCAAATACCTCGCCAGCATATTTCAACCAAACCACCTCCAAAATCCATCACTGGTTTTCTACAAACCCAACATTAGGGTTTCTTCCATAATAGTTCAACCTTGCAGGCAAACTCTATATCAATAGGATTGTCTAAAAAAAACCTTATGTTAAAATGCAATCAAAGTTGTGCACCTTATGTTAAAATGCAATCAAAGTTGCGCAGCGTAAGCGTGGTCGGCCCATAACCCACAGGTCCCAGGATCGAAACCTGGCTCTGATGTGAAATCGGATGCGGCTTCTTGTTTTCCTTCATCCTCGTACTTTCTGCTTGTGAGGTTATTATAAAATGTATATTTATAGTCGAACGGGATTACTAGGATCAGTTATGATTGTTTTATATGTCCATTTTATTTTAATCACTTCACCTTAATTACGTAACCATTATATCTTTATGGCGCATTATGATCCTTCTTTACTTTATCTCTCCAATCCTAGTAAGGGTTTGAGCAATGGTGATATTAATCCTAGCAATTTCTAACTTTTCTGGTTGCTTTTTCCAAGATAACTCCATAGTTTTGATCCATTGTATCATTGTATGTGTGAGGAATTTAGACCACCAATGAACCAATTTTTTTTCTTTTTTTCTTGCTTTATATTGGAGTAAGAACAAATGAAAGGACACAATATTCATAAAAATAACAAAATCTATAAGCTATATGATTGAAAGTAGAGTATTATAATGAAACTCAAATTTTATTGACAATTAATGGTGAAAAACATAGCAATGTATGTAGTGGTGAGGATGCTTGTATCTTATCTTTTAAAAGAGATGTAGTGGTTGTAGCTTATCTATTTAACAAGAAACCAAAATTACATCGTATAATAATGTGGAACGCTTGAAGCAAAAAAATCCAAAATGCAAGAACCCTAACCTTAACAAAAAGTTAGGGCTAAGTGTAGATGTTGAATTGGATTACACTAAATCGTTTGAAAAAAAGGATCCAACTCGTTGCTCCATCTTAGGTCTTCTTTATCTCATTCCAAGATAATTTGCATACTGAGTTGGATGCTCAATTGTTGGGCACTTGAACCTTGAAAAATGCATGGAAATCCTCAAAAAATGCACCAAAAATTCATGACCCAAAACTACCAGTATCACAATCGTTCTAAGATGAAATTGTATGATCACCTGGATCAATCCTTCCCCCTTGGGTAGAAATGGTATCCATTATGTCAAGGTCGTATACCATATGGGGGAACTTCCATTGGATCTAGTTTTTGGTGTACCACTTATCCTTTTGAAGAAGCTACCATGCTTTCGCAACTCAAAAGACATCTATATAATATCAGTTGCGAGTGTTCTTCAACTTGGTGTCCATGATTCAATCCACTGTAGCTTGCTTAATGCACTCAGGATTAACATCTATAGTGTCCAAGTGCCCTATCATATCTGAGGTGTTCAACAAAGGCATAAAGCACAATTGAGGTAGCTCCAAATTAAAGATAGGGTGTAAGCCTAGGAAGGGTGGAAGATTCAAATTCAAAAGCATTCTAACCCACAACCTGGGGGATAGTGCAAGCCTTGTATCATAGTAGTTTAAGCTTTCCATAAGGAATTGTGATTTGTTGTTCTTGCAAGTGAACCCATACCTTGTCACCAACCCGAAACTCGTGTTGAACATAATGTTGATTGTGTTGTTGCTTATTCTTGGTGATGGCTTTATACACAATATCGTGAGCATGTTGTTGGATGTGTTGGGTTCATTCAACAAATTTGGTTTCTTTTTATGCCTTGTTATGGGCATGGGAGGACTCTTCCCATGTTGATGCAATGGGCATATCTACATAAACCGAGGTCAATAGAATTGTGAAGAGTCTTTTGTAGCCATGTTAAACATAAGGATGTTTTTCATCCCATGTATGTGGATGCTTGGAGTTGCACATTTCAAGGATATGTACAATCATCTTGTTCTCTACCTCTATTTTTCCATTGGTCTATGGATGTAAGGAAAATGTTTTGGTTACTTTGGTGTTGTTCATGGACCAAAGAATGGACGAAAAGATGCATAGGAACTCATTGTCCCTATTAGAAAAAATGGTATTTGGAAACCCAAAATAAACACAAACATGCTCAAAGAAGAGATTAGTAGTGGATTTTGTTGTGATACTCTTCTTGCACAATGCCAAATTTACCATTTTAGATAATTGACCAAGAACCACAAAAAAAATTTTATTTCCATGATTGGTTGAGGGTAGAACTAATGTTTAATCCATCGATTCTGAATTCCAAGGATTATTGGAATGGAAAAAGGAGTATACAGTTCCTGCGTCTTGATTATGAGTTTAGCATTTACACAACTAGTGCATGATGTAATATATCTATTGATGTCTTGTTGAAGGTAATTTGGCTAGTATATGTACTTATGTAGGACTTCCACTGACTTCTCCATGCTAAAATTCCCTTCCACCCAACTATAATGTGCCTCCAAAATCATTTGCATGTGTTCCTAAAGGAACACAAATATGGCACAAAAATCCATATTGGAGGTGAACCCTTGAAACTTGTTTCCTTGATACTAGTGTTTTCATGTGGCAATCAAGTCAACATTACTTTCATATAGTTGGGGACACTTTCAAGTCTCATGTCCAAATGAATTGTGTACCATGGTCAGTGCCACAACTAGAGGTTGGCCAACGCAGTCTGTAACTTGATTATAAATTCCCTTCTTATACTTGATGTTCAAGTGGAATCATTGAAGTTATGCAGACCACTTCTTATGGAAGTTGTTCTCAACTTACCCCACATGTCCATAAATTTTGGAGGCTTGTAGTCGCCATGGATGGTTGTTTCCCTTGCTAAAATAAAATGCTTCAACTATTGACATGCTCGAAAAATGGAATAAAGCTCCCGGTCACAGGTGGGGTATCTATGGACCACATCAATGTGTCTCATTGTTATAGGCCACTAGATGTCCACATTGAAATCATGCTACATCAAAGACATAGTTCGAGGGGTTTGTCTTAATTTTGAATGAGGACTAGTGCTAAGTAGATGTGACTCTTCACATAATTGAATGATTTCTATTGTTACTTGCTTGAAATGAACTTCGTCATGGATTTTCCCTTTGTCAACCAGATTAGGGGCCAATCAATATGAGAGAACCCCAACACGAAGCTATGGTAAAATTTGGTAAGGCATAAGAATATATGGAGATTAATTTATTATCTTTAAGGTAGGCTAGTGGTAGATGACTTGGAACTTGGATAGGTCCACAAGCACGGCACACACACCCATGATGTACCCCAATATTTAATCCTCAACATGTTTAATAAACACTTCTATACATTGGTGTATAACCTATGTTTCCGCATGGTGTTGAGCACTTCCTAAATGTGCTTCAAATGCTCTTCCTAATTTTTTCTAAACAAGAGGATGTAGTCTAGGTATAAGACCATAAAGCAATTAGTGAATAGTCACAAAATAATGTCCATTATCCTTGTGAACATCATTGGTGATTTATTTAAGACAAAGGATATAACTAACCACTCGAATAGACCTTCCTTAGAAATGACAATTTCTTTCCACACATTAGTTTGCTTGGTTAACACCTAATAGTACATAGACTTAAGGCTAAAATTTCCCCCAAAACTTGGCACCTTTGTGTCGATCGAGTAGATCATCAATCTAAAGGATGGGGTATTGGTTCCTAAACGTTATTTTTTTAAGGTTTTGTAGTTAAGACAGAGTCCCCATGTCCCATCTTTCTGTATGTACACAACAAGCCTCCAATAGGGTGAGGAGATTTTTAAAATATGGTCCTTCTATACAAACCCTTGAATCTATTATTTTTTGTCCTCAATATATAGAAGAGAACATCTATACATAGGGCCAATGGGTAGAAGGCCAATTAGTGTCAAATCATTTGTATTATTTACATGATAGTGTAGAGGTACTATTGTAGCTGAGGTAAATATGTCCCTATATTCTTCCACCAATTAACCTACCTATCCCTGCTTCATAAAGGGACCCCTACGACGAGGCCATGGAGGTTATATTGAATTTAATTGGTCTTTTGAACTAGACCATAAAGAGAACAACTCTCCCAGTTTCAATTATTTGTGGATTGTGTTAGAGAGGTTTTAATCCAATAGGCCACTAGATGTCCATGGTGAGTGAGGAATACACCAACAACACAGTTTGAGGCATCTGTCTTAATTTCAAATTCATTTTGCAGATTTAGTAGAATGAGGACTATTGCTGAGAAAAGGCCATGCTTCAAATCCTTGAATGCTTTTTGTTGTGCCTCAACCCAAACAAACTTGGCTATGGATTTACCCTTGGTCACCTGGATCAGGGGCCAATAAATATGAGAGAACCACAACATGAACATGTGATAAACAATTGTATCCTAACAAAGTATGAAGCTCCATAAGTGTCTTTTAGGATAACTAGTTGTGGAGGACACTTGGATATTACCTAAATCCACTTGCACACCGCACTCATTCATGATGTACCCTATATATTGAATTCTCTACACGTTTTATAAAAAATTCTCCAAGTTGGTGTATAACTTGTGTTTTTCGTAGGGTGTTGTGCACTTGTTGAATGTGATTAATATGTCCTTCCAAGATTCTATTGACGACAAGGATGTTGTCAAGGTATACAACCACAAATATTTCGTGAATTGCCACAAAACTTTGTCCATAATCCTCATGAATGTTGTTGGTGCATTTGTCATGATGAAGGGAATGGAAAACCACTCAAAAGGGATTCCTTAGACTTGAAGGTTGTCTTCCACACATTATTTGTTTTGATTTGCACCCAATGATTCCCTGAATGAAGGTTAATCTTGTTGAAATACTTGGCACCATTGATTGTTTGAGTAGATCACTAGTCTAGTTAATGGTGTATTGGTTCTTATATGTGATTTTATTCAAGTCTTTGTAGTCAATAGAGAGTCACCATGCCCCATCCTTCTGTACGAACACAACAATCCTATAGTAGGGTGAGGAGCTTGGTCAAATATGGCCCTTCTATATTGATCTTGAATATGGGATTTTATCTATTGATTCTCTAGAGGAGAGAATTTGTCTACATAGACATTGGGTAGAGGGTCACTTAGTGTTAAATCATTTACATGCTTTACTTGAGAGTGTATAGTTACTCTTTTACATGAGGTGATGTTGTCCCCATGTTCTTCCACCAACGTCCTACTTGTCTCTATTACATAAAGCGACTGCTTGAGGAGGCCTTGATGGCGACCTTGAATTTATTTGCTTCTTCAAACTAGACTATAAAGAGAACAAATATCCCAATTTAGGGTATTTTTGGAATTATTTAAAGAGTGTGTCACTGTTATATGCCACTTGTTGTCCATGCCACTTGATGTCCATGCTAAGTGAGGATTCCACCAATGACATACTATGCGAGGTGTTTGTCTTCATTTTGAATGATTATAACAAATATACGTGTGTACTAGTATTGAGTAGAGATGAAACCTTAGATCCTTGAATGCTTTCAATGTTCCTTATATCAAATGGTAAGCTTGTCCATGGATCCACTCTTCATCACTTGGATCAAGGGCCAAGAAATATGAGAGAACCCTGACATGAACTCGTGGTCAAATTTGGCAAGGCCCAAGAAGATCTCAAGCTCCATTAGTTTCTTTGAGGTTGACCAATCATATGTGACACGGATCTTGTCCAATTCCACATGCACACTGAATGGTTGTGCATATGACATCCTTAGACACCCTTTTTGTCACCTTTTTGTATATCTTTGGTTGCTTCCCATAACTACACTGGTATATTTTATGGATAATCTCCTAGTCTTAGAATTGGTATGAAGTGAACATGTTTCCTTAAATATTTGTTATTTATCTAATGCCTTGGGGTATGGTTATGCTACTTACGATTGCCTAAAAGGTTGTGGTGTTTTAGGTTTGTTGGATGTTACAGTTTTGGAGGCTATAGAAAGTACTACAGAAGCAGTTGCAGAACTTATTTAAGCATGTAGGAGCTGCAGAACCTATTTTATAGGGATGCAGAACCGACATGACATCGACCGAGGAGCTTAATTCCTTATCTCTGAGAGTCATGGGATTATTACAACATGGAAACAACTGGATATGAAGTCTCATGATCATCTCGTTTTGAGCTACGGAACCAAGCGCAATGATTCTGTAACTAATTTAGGAAGCTGTGGAAACTATTCAAACATTCCGCAGCTTATAGTTACTCTCGATTATCTCACATAGATTGGAATCACATTAGTTCATAGATCATCATCATCATATTTGATCCTATGTCCACAACATCAATTTCTTGAATTGGTATATGTAATAATAGGAGAATCAAGTTAGAATGGTGCACTATATTTGGAATTCTGTTGTAACTATAGACCGTAGATCTTGAACTGTTAGTCTCTCCGTAGATTTATGAAGAATAATAACTCTTAATCTCCTCTTAGGGAAGTTATCCAAACATTGACAGACATTGTGGATAATCCGTAACTCATTTTCATATCAATAGAAGTGTGCTGTTGTTGGCTTCTATTCAATGTGTTGATAATACTGGTGTGGTGTGAGTGATTGGATTTCTTAGCCCCTATCTCTGAAGGTAGGCCCCCATTTGGTGGACAAGAGTTGATTGTACTTATAGTTACGTAGGTCAATTTCTACATGAGTTCATTAGTTAGAATTGGAGTGAGTGATTTGTTTTATTTATTCATAGTTTATCATATCTCTGGATTGGGTTTGTTTGTTATTACTGATGATTGGAATTCTTATTATGGATCAAAAGATGGAATATGAGATTGAATGAGTAAATATTGATGATTCATACTCGATAACTGAATTATTCTGGAAGCATTAGATGATCTATGTAATTATCCCTCTTTTATTCAAATTGTGAAGTTGTTGTTGATAGTAGAATCATTAATTTCTCGTAGATTATTTATTTCAGTGTTGTTATGAATGATTTGTTAATTAGTAGTTTCTTTGGTAGATCGATTAGTTAGAGTAAGTGATTGATTGGTTCTCTTTCAACAATCAAAATGAGTGAAGATTGATTTCATTTCCTTCGTAGGGTTGAACTCTAGACCTGTAGTAGTTGATTTATTTCTGCATTTTCTTTTGTGCACTTGAGAATTTAGATGAAGCTCACCTTGAATTCAATTAGTGATTTCCTATCATTTGATTGGTAGGGTTATTTAAGATTAGTTAAAAGCAACCTTTCCAAGGTTTTAGTCTCTCGTCGATCTAATTCTTAAGGTAAATTTCAACTTCAGTTTTATTAACTAACTTAAGTTGCACTGTCTGGCATATATCTTGTATGGTAGCTCGAAAGTTTACATAACCCCTGGTTTGAAAATTAATGAAATTTTTTTGATTGCTTTATGAATTATTGGAAGGTAATTGAAAATATCGTCATTTTCACACCATTTCTAGGGAGCTACCAAAGTCATTGTATCCCTATTGGTTGAATTAGTTTTTGGGTGTGTGATTGATTTAGCTAGATTGATTGATTCTCTTCTGCATATAATTTTTTGTGAAGTTTTCATTATGTTTATAATTCATGTGTTGAATTAGAGATCACATAGGAATATTTGTTTATGCTAATAAAATCCCTCAAGAAACTAACTATTCAGGGAGATCAATAAGGGGAAGAGGTGCAAGGAGTGACAACTCAAAGAGAAGGTCACCTGTTGGAGAATATGAGCATTTCATTAACCCTGTAGAAGATAATGCTTCCTCAACCTAAGCGGGGGTTTTTCCACTAGAAGAATACTCTGTTGAGGGACAACCTCATTCTGATACACAAAGCAATGAAGAACAAGAGGTATCTGATTCACCAACTTCTGTAGAATCTACAACCCTACAAGGGTTCAAGGACTTTTGGAGAGACATGGCAGGAGAGGAGGGAAACACTCCTACTGGAGAAGACACTGTCACTTTCGAGTTTCTAATTCGAAACCCAATGGATACACTTACAACACAAATGAAGAGTATCCCTCATTCAACATTGGAAAATTTCCATGGTATGGCCAGTGAAGACCTAGACACATTTCTGTTTGAGTTGGATGTCCTTTGCAGAAGCTATGATTATGTCACATATGGTAAATAAATAAATCTATTTCCAACCACACTAAATAATGCAACACTCCGTTGGTTCATGGGGTTGGGTGGAGACAACATCTCAACATGGGTAGAAATGAAGAAGGATTTCCTAAAAAAGTATCAAGATTACTGCAAGAACAAAGATCATAAAGAAGCCATATTCATAATATCAGAAAATGAGGACAAGATCCTATAAGACTATGTGGATAGGTTCCTATATAATTTGAAGAGGTCTAAACATAGTACACTTGACGAGGAGCCATTGAATATTTTTCTGCTACGTGGGATCATAGACGATTTCATTGAGATATTGAACCTAATGGCATCATGATATATATCCCAACTAAAGTATGGTGAGATCTGTGAACTATGTAGACGATACTTAAGAAATGTCTCTATATCAAGAGGAGGACCTCGTGATCCACTATCCAAAACAGTCAAGACATCTAGGGAGGGTATTACAAGGATGGAAATGGGTAACTTGTTGGATGAATTAAAAACTGATATATTGATTTCTTTGAGTTCCCAATTGTATGATTTATAGGCCAAGAAGAGACAACAGGAAGAAGATCGAGCCTTGGCAATATTCTGACCTAAATTAAGAAAGAAGCATCCCCTGAAGGACTTCCCATTGGACAAGGATGAAATCTGTGGGATCTGTGATGAAGAGCATACCACCAAATACCACCCCTCACTTCTTGGTCTAAAATCCATATATGCTGAAGCAGGATCATAAGGGGAACTTGTTTGTTTCATATATCAAAAACGTCCATGGAAGCCGTGATCTCCAGGTATAACATATGATTTTATGCAAGCATATAATCCATATTGGAACAATTCACAATTGTCTCAACCATCTCCTTCTTGGTTCCCTCCTCTCCCTCATCCAAAATAGTAACAGTGGATGCCTCCATACCCCTAGAATTTTCCATGGCAACAAAATTGGAGAAATCCTACTTTTACAAACCAACAACAATTCCAACAACAACCTCTCCAACAACCTCAGTTCCCTCCAATGCAACTACCACCGCAAACTCAAATAAAATTACCTTCAGGTAACCCACCCCCTAGGCCACTGCTTCCTACACAGCCTACCCCTAACCCCAACTATAAAGTTATGCATCCAACATTAGTTGCAGAACCAATGAATTATACCACTTATTCCATTACGTCCATAGATTGCCATGATATTCAATTACGCTTTGGGAGGAATATCAATAAAACCACCTCTCCTGTAATTACAAAGGAGGATACATAAAAGATACCATAAACTATTCCAAACCATCTAGAAGAACATATCCCTCCCTCCCCTTCCACGAGACCACAACCAACATACAAAAAAAACCAACATCCTCCATACCTAGAGAGGCTAAACATAGACAAACCACTAACTCAACCAGAGTTTGATTTTATGGGAGAGCTACAAAATGTATGTGTGAATATCCCACTATTTAGAGGTATTAAGGACATCCCTATTTATTCTAAATTTGTTAGGGAGTTATGCCTTAGGATACCAGGAAGGAAACAAAAGGATCCCCAAACAGTCCATGTTATTGACGATCTAACATCTTTGATGCTGGGGAAAACCCTTACTACTAAATATTCATATCATGGTAGTCATGTGGTGAAAGTGAAAATAAATGATGTCTCTCTTCCTAACACATTGATAGATTTGGGAGCCACCATCAATGTATTGACAAACCAGAGAATGGAAATATTGGGGCTCACAAATCTAAGAGAAACTCCTACAGTTCTATAGTTGGAAGATCAATCTATTATTAAACCAGAGAGCATTATCGAGAATGTTTTCATTTCATTAGACTCATGGGAGTACCCTACAAATTTTATGGTTTTACAGACGAAATCAAATCTAGGAGGATACCCCTTAATTCTTGGTTGACCTTGGCTGGCCACTACTGATGCCTATATTGGTTGTAGATCAGGAAACATGAATATCTCCTATGGCAATGTTGTCAAATAGTTGACACTTTATCCTCCTCTGAATCCAAATAAAGAACAAGAGATACCGCTGTGGCCAAATGGTGAAGAATCAAATGAAGAATATAATACTCAACAACTCTTTGCAATAGAGCAATTCCTTGCCGGGAAAGAAAAAACTGAAGATGACATGATCGATCAGTTCCTGATAAATTCTAGTATTGCATATCCAAAAACTTCTAAAAATTTGAATTCTATGTTTGATCCTACTGCCCAAAATAAAAACTCCTTATCCAGCTCTTCAAATTTTGAAATAATTCTGAAGCCTTTCATTGATACCACAAATGCTTCCATCAAAGAAATGGAGATTGAACTTGGGAAGAAGTTGAAGATTAGTTCTCAGTTGGCAGTACAACAAACAAAGCAACTCACTCAAGTGTTGCAGAAACACAAGGATGCATTCGTATGAGACTATAGAGACACAAATGGTCTCCATCTTGACTTATGCACACACCATAAATACACCAAGGACAATTGCAGGCCAATCATACAACCGTAGTGCAGAATGAACTCCACATTACGTGAGATAGTAAAAAAGAACTCCAAAACATTATGGTTGTGGTCCCTAAGAAGAATGGGAAATGGTGCATCTGTGTGGACTATAGGGAATTAAATAAGGCAACTCATAAGGAACACTTTATACTGCCTTTTATTGATCAAGTGTTGGACACACTCATTGGAGAAAAGTACTTCTCCTTCTTGGATGGGTTCAGTAGATACAATCAGATTATTATTGCACCAGAGGACCAAGAGAAGATGACATTCACATGTCCATGGGGAACATTTGCATACAGGGTCCTTTTATCTGGGTTATGCAACGCTCCTACTACATTTTAGTAGGAAGTTTTGAGCATATTTACAGACTATATCCATGAAAGCATGGAAGCCTACATGGATGATTTTACCTCCCATGGGGAAGACTTTGAAAAAGCATTGGAGAATCTAGAAAAAGTACTTATCAGATGCAATGAAGTGAACCTGTGTCTTAGTAGCTAGAAGTGTAATATGTTGCTGACAGAGGGAGTTGTGTTGGGCCATCTCATTTCAATTGAAGGTATCAAAGTAGGCCCGACAAAAAATTAGGTAATTCTTAGCTTTGCAGTGTCCTAATCACAAAAAGAGGTACATAGCTTCATAAGCTATGCAGGCTACTATAGACGGTTTGTGCAACATTTTTAAAAAATAACTCTCCTCTATTTTGCTGATGTCTAAACATGCAGAATTTGAATGGTCTTATTTTTGTCAAAAGGCTTGGGAAACATTGAAACATAAAGTATCAATAGAAACAGTCACGAGAGGACCTAATTGGTCCCTACCTTTCATAATATCAACATACGCCTCAGATACAACCATTGGAGGAGTTTTGGGACAACAAGAAGGACATAATACCTATGGCATATATTTCATTAGCAAAAATTTGACCTCTGCAGAGTTGAATTGCACAATGATAGAAAAGGAATTCATGACTGTCAACAAGTTCCATCACTATATTACAAGGTACTCAGTAACTATGCACATTGATCATTCCGCCATTAAGTACTTCATGAACAAACCAATTACTAATGGCAGAGTGACTAGGTGATTGCTGCTATTACAATAATTTGACATTTCAATTGTGGACATAATAGGAAAGGAAAATTTGGTAGCAGATTTCCTTTCCAGGCTGACTAATAATGAGGGATCACCACCTATTGAAGACGTCTTTCCAGATGAACACTTGTTTGTAGTGTCCACTAATACACCCATATTTGTAGATGTTGCAAATTATTTGGTTGCAGAAAGAATTTCGATGCATCTCTCACCAAAAGAAAGACAACAAATTGTTCAGTGCAACAACAGATTTTCCTGGATTGAGGGATACCGTTTCTACATAGGGTCAAATCTGATAATTCTGCGCTGCGTAAGAGAAGATGAAGTTTACAACATTATGAAAGGTTGTCATGACGGGCCCTATGGAGGACATTTTGTAGATAAAAGGACTACATATAAAGTGCCGCACCTCATATACTATTGGCATACCATTTTCAAAGATTCCCGGGAGTATGTCAAGAGTTACGACAGTTTCTAGAGGACAAGACACCCCCTTCAATCAGATGAGATGCCACTACGAAAGTTTCCAGAGGACAGGACATCCCCTTCAAATAGATGATATGCCAATACAAGTCTAGCTGATGGTAGAACCTTTTGAGAAATGGGATTTGGACTTTATAGGGTCTAATAACCCTCCATCATGGCACAAAGCATATATCTTGGATTGGACAGACTACGTGACAAAGTGGGTGGAGGAAAAGGCACTACCAAGAGCCACATAACAGGAAGTTTTAGATTTCCTCTTTAGGGAAATTTTTGTTCGATTTGGATTTCCCCGAGAGATAGTAAGATACGACATAACTCAATTTACTTCAAAACTTTTTGGGTCCATCACAAAAAAATATCGAATCAAACATAGGGTGACCTCACCATAACACCCACAAGAAATTGGACAGGTGGAAGGAACCAACAAATTTGTAGAAGCAATATTGACCAAGACAATCCAGATTCATCTTCGGGATTGGGATGATATATTTCCAGAATCCTCATGGGCTTACATAATAACTTGTAGGAGAATGACATGACTCACTCCCTACGAGATAGTGTATGGGAAACAAGTCACTTTTCCTATTGAGATAAAGTGAAAACTTTAAGGATTGCACTACAGTTGGGAATGGATCTTTCTGAAGCACAAAAGAACCGATTGGAATAGATTAATGAACTTGACAAGCTCCTTCAATTTGCACTACAACATGCTGCCATCATACAACAACAAAGAGAAAAATGACATGATCAGTTCACCAAGAATAAGAAATTCAAGGTAGGAGACTAGGGATTATTATATGATTTCAGGTTCAAAGACTTCAAGGGGAAGCTCTAATCGATGGCTGGGACCATATGAAATTGAGACTGTCTATGAAAATGGCACAGTGTGATTGTGTACTATTGATGACGAGAAGACTCCATTGATGGCCAATGGTCATTGATTAAGGCTCTACAAGAAACCATTATACAGAGATGCATTTATTTGCAATATCTCTGCCTGCTAGCACAACAAAGAATTCGAGATCTTGGTCTCGAATTCAACTCTGGTATGATTGACTTATTATTATTATTATTATTTTTTTCTGTTAAAAATAAATAGATAAATCTGATGACTGTGAAAACTCTTCTTTAGGGCACATTCATTAAAAAAAGGAGGTTTTTTTGCTTTAACAAAATTGTGTAAGTTTTATGTACAAGCACCTATAGGCACATTCAGTCAAGCTACAAAACCTGTCAAAAGTGCTGATAGCAAATATCTCTTCTCTATAGAGGGCCTTTCAGAATTTTCTTACCCACCAATAAATTTTCATTGTAATTTTTATTACTTCATCTTTCTTCTTTTCCAACCGACAGCCATAGATCGCCTACCTTGCTAAAAAGAACATTCATCCCTAACCACTACAGAACCACTATAGAACCTCTACGGAACCACTACATGACCTCTGCAGAACAAGTTATAATTCCTTCTTAGGTTGGTTCTAATACATGAATTTTCAATTTTATCAACACTCGTTTTTCCTATGGTTCTAAGTGTAATTATTAAGCTATCAGTTGAATCCATCCGCCATTCTCTCATCAGTTCATTATCTATATCCCAAATTCATGCCACCCCAACTCAATAATTAGACCAATTACATCCTCTCCATATGCTATGGGCCTGCCCCATTTTCATATCCCAAACCCACCCCCGATCTATTCCACTTTTCATAATCCAAAATCCTCTACTCTATTCATCACTACATTCACAATCTCCCCTACAGATCAGATAATTTTACGACTTGTACTTGCTAGATTTATTTTGGCACTACAAAGTAAACATCAACAACATTTTTGATCCATTTCAGATCCAACAGTAGAAAAAATTCCAGCCACTACATAACCAACTCTAGCAACACTAGTCACACTACAGATCCCACGTCATCAGATCTACATCGTATCTCACTATGGATCCGACATTGTACCCATCATCATTTCAATACCACTAGTAGGAATTGACACACATTTTAATAATTAAAGGATAACCGTCCCAACAATAAGGAACATCCATGCCAACATCACAATGTACATGAATGAACTATCCCGCGCATGATTATGGCAAGTACCTTCCACATGAATGCTAACACCACACATTCACTCGAGGTAAGTCAGGTACATAACCTATCCCACATTTTATCATTAGTATATATAAAAGGAGTGGTCATGAATTACTATGCTACTATCAATAAGGGGACATATTTGAACCTGGTTGGGGGGGAGGCTTACTATATTTAGCCAAGTTTGTAGTACGAGCTTGCTAAATTTAGTAGAAGTTACCAATTCTGTAGTAGATTCCCACATGCACGTAAATTTCCATTAGCTGGAATAATTACAAAATGTGTAAATTCTATAATTGACCCAGCTAAGAAATTATGATTCCATCTTGTTTGATTATAAGCCGACTGTAGCCCCATTTCTTTCCTCCTATTAATCTTTAGCCTTTGAACTTAGCCATTCTGAACAGACCATTGATAGAATTTGACAAACTCCCTAGCATGATGGGATACCTAGATCATAGTGAACCTGAGAATGCAGACTCGGTCTACAAGAACAAATAAGTAAAAAAAATCTTTCAAAAGGTAGTGTGGTTGAAATATTTTGATAAGATGAGGAGAAGTGACAGAGGGGTTGCGATGGAATTTTCCAGATCATATACACAGTCATGCGCAAAGGTAAAGGGGGTGGAGATATAGGTCGACAAAGCTATTATTGTGAGGATTTCAGGATTGCCTCAGTAAAGAGAAAGATTATTCGAACTACGGACGTTGATGAAACCACTCAAGGAAGAGTTTTTGGAACCATGAGAAAGGGTGCAGGGGACTAATAAGGGAACTCAACGGAGCTCGCTTCTGACACTTTGGGATGAGGTATCTCTCTGTGTCCTCAAATTGATCACTTGTGAGGGTAGGTTTAGTCTTATATGGGTATCATTTCAAAATTTTAAATCATTTGAGACACCATAAATATATCAATTTGCCCTATTTTTTGTGGACGTCCCTGGAGTTAATGTGTTGGATGGTTAAGGAAAGTAACAACCTTGAGACCAGTTTATCCCACCATAGGTTAATAAGATTATTGGTTGAGGATTCTTTATAGAAGGAAAATCAAACATGGGTGCTTTTCACTGGAATTCCTCCATCACCTGAATCATGACAAGTGTCGAGATCTAAAAAGAAAAGGAGTCCATAGAATGAGACCCAGACTGCTCCAGTTAGTCGACCCAGAACAAGGTCAAAATATGCCATCTATATAGACAACAGATCTCAGAAGGATATGACAATTATGGATAAGGGGTCTGATGTTAGAATTACTGAAGATGTTGCAGAACCAGTGAAGGCTAAAAGAAATAAAAAGGAAAAATTTGGATCATTGGATAGAGAGTAGGAACCACCATCAGTTGGACGATAGGAAGTTGTGGAATTATCAAATGTAGAAAGTAAGGGTCGAGAGCTGGTACAAATAGCCTAACCAAAGAAAAAGGAGGCATGGTTTTGAGGAAATTTCACCCCTTGCTGTTAAATAAATACATAAGATCCTATAATGGGTTTAAAAGGGCTTACAGTTAGCTAAAAATGACATATCAATAGCATAACAAAGAATTAATAACTCTCAGAAGGGAGTTGCAATGAATTATGGAACCTAGGGGGATGGAGACCTTATTGAAACTTGTATAGGTAGCAACAAGAAGGAACGACGCAACAAAGAAAGACCTTGAACAAGATGACGGTCCTTAGAGGAAGAAGAGATGGACACATGAACTCATGGAAGTAGGCTCTCTGATCTCATCAGGATTGAGAATTTAGAGAGAAATGTGGCCAAATTAAAAGCAACAACAAAATATTTAGAGGAAAATCTCATGGATGCTATGGATCAACAAGAGAGGAAGGTGCAAGAACTATAGGAACAATAGAGTAGCTTATAGAGCATGATTATTCCTTGGCCACGAGGAGACTTAGTATGGAAATTGAAAAATTGAAATATGAAAAGCAATACATGAGTTACATTTCCCATTCCATGAGAAATATGAGACCCCCTTCTAATCTATACTTTGTGTTCTTGAAAGAACAATTGATATCTCTAAGAGTTACAAGAACATCAGTAGGGCTTGAGGATCAGATTGAGACATAAGACCAGTTTATCATAACTTTTTCCAAGAGTAAAGAGGAAGAACGGGAATTTCTATGTGATTTATATCCGCATAACTTAATCATGCTTGAGTATAATGATTGGGACCCAAACCTCTGGGTGGGAGATAAGCAACTCAAGGATTTTGTGTCTTTCATATTGTGGAACTAATTAAGATGGAATAATGATGTTTCCTTTTCAAAATTTACAGAGTGGGAGGATATTATTTGAGTAAGGGGTTCTCCTTCACCCGAGAAATTGTTCATAGAAAAGAACAGGGTTATGCAGAATCAAGCATTTATTACCATGTTGGAAGTAACTCAAACCATAGCTATCAATGCATGCAAGAGTTGGATTCCCTTTCATAGACTGGAAGCCATGTTATGCCTAAGAATAAGAATTAGAGCCCCGGGTTCAGAACTTCAAAAGAAAGCACCTTTCACCAATTTGGTCACCTTCTTTTTAGAGAGGGTGCCGTTGTTGCATCCACAACTGACCATGCCTATCCGTCCTGTGACTGAGCCATGGATGGGCCGATGGAGTGAGTATACAGGGCGGCTTGGGGGGGTGCAACATCTAGCCTTTGGCGAGGACTTCTTCTCATGGCTCGAGGAGCAGATCGTGATGATCGAGGACTACTCCTATGCAGGGGTGGACTTCTACGAGGATATTGACTTAGCATTTCTCGACGATGAGGATTGGGATAACTCAGGTATGACCCTCATTAATGTATTTTCAATTTTTTGAATATGTAATTTTTAATTGTTTTTGGAATGTGTAAAAAGACTTAATATATGTACATGTGCATGTCGCAGATCGTGGGCCGAGGAGACCCGCAGGCTACTCGCCGTTACGCCGAGGCGGTATTGAGCACCAGACTGCTTTAGAGGAGGAAGAAGAGGGGGAGGACATGGAATAAGCAGGAGGGGTCCTGGATATAGAGCGAAACTTACAGGGTTTGACCCTCGGAGTCCGAGCTATGAGGATGGATGATGTTCCTCTACACCTTTAGCGACATACTGTGGGTGTGCTTAGACGTATTGGCCTACTCCTTCGTAGGGTGGCTAGAGCTATAGTTTGATACCATTAGCAGCGTGAGGAATCTGAGGAGGCTCGTGATAGATATCCTAGATCTCCTTAGATAGTGGTATTTTACCTTTTTGCGGCATGTACACGATATGTAGGCTTGAGAGCCAATTTTTTGTATGGGATTGGATCCCACTTTTTGTCTTTTGGACACAAACTTTATGTATTTAGAAAAACACTTTTATATGTGACGATATATACATATGGACCTACTCTTATGATTTATCTATTTACAATGACTTGTATGTTTATTTTATGATGTATTTTTCATGTATGGGCTAGATGCCAATCCAAAATGTAGTTAGCTAATGAATCAGCTACATAATTGAATTCTCTTGGTATGTGTTGATATGAAATGTAATCAAAATATCATTCCAAGAGGCGTACCCTTCGAAATAAGCGAAGTAAAACAGGATCACGGACAGCGTAGATACGGTTCAGATGGGACACCACGAGTTGGGAGTCTAGAAAGACTGACAGGGATTCGATTCCAAGGGAAGCAACCTCAGTTAAGAGTCCAATGACCGCATGGTACTCTGCAATATTGTTGGTTGCGGGGCCCAAGCAAGTGCCTCCTAAAGATATCAACTCGCCGGTGGGAGAATAAATTACCCATGCTGCGGAAGCGAGGTTTCAGGTGTGTCGGCTCGCACCATCGGTGAATCCGTAGTAGGCAGTCATCTGCGCATAGGAGTACAAGTCAAGGTAAATAGGGATATATAAGATCCGTGCATATATACATAAAAAGAGAAATGAAAACAAACTAAGTACATTATGTACAAAAGTGTCTCGCGCAAGATAAACCTACGCGTAGAAGCGTTTTAGGTACAGCCTGTTGCGGGGCCGCGCCAACGGTGTGCTGTCATAGTCTTCGAGTTTGTAGGCTACTTTATCCAATACACATTTTACAACGAAGGGGTCGTACCACATAGACTCTAGCTTTCCTTTTCCAAGTTTATCATGCATCTGGTCATATGTGAGTATGAGGTCACCTTCGTTGAAAACCCGAGGTTGAACGGATTTGTCATACTGCGCTTTGACGCGTTTTTTATGGGCTTCATTAGCTAAAGTAGCGTCTCGGCGGGTTTCATCTAGCTTGGCTAGGTATAGAAACCATTCTTCTTTGGAGGTGGTATTGGGAAGTAGCTCTATGGCTATCTTGAGTGACGGGATTTCACATTCAATTGGTAAGATGGCTTCCAGGCCATACACCAGTTGGAATAGTGTAAATCCGGTAGCACTTTTTACTGAGGTTCGATATGCCCATAATGCCGAGAAAATAGCTGAGTGCCAATTGGACTTATGGGTACCAACAATGCGTTGAATCATGCGTTTCAAAACCTTGTTAATGGCTTCGACTTGGCCATTGGCCTGTGGGTAGTACGGGGTTGAGTTTTCGTGACGAAAACCCAACTTGGCGCTCAATTCTTCAATCATATGGTTCCTGAAGTGGGAGCCATGATCAGTCACAATGGATTGTGGGACTCCAAACCTGGCTATGATATGGTTGAATATGAACTGTGCTGCTGTTTTACCGTCTTAAGCATAAGTAGTCATCGCTTCAACCAATTTTGTGAAATAATCCACAGCTACTATGACATAGCTATGCCCCCCGGCTGAAGTGGGCTTACAGTGCGTGAAATATATACCCCGTTTGGAAAAGGGGCCGATGGCGATGACAGGATGAAGTGGAGCAAGATGTGACCGTGTCTTACTATGAAATAATTGACAGGGTGGACATTTCTTGACCGTTTCAATGTAGTCTTTGAAAATCGAGGTCCAGAAATATCCCACTCGTAGTATCTTTTGGGGCGTAGCCATCCCAGAGAGATGACCACCACATGCTCCAGCATGGCAGTCATTAAGAACGTGTTCAGCCTCGTCTAAAGTTAAAAAACGTCGAAGAACGGTATCAACACCATGACGGTAAAGGGTATCATTAATTATAAGGTAGTACTTGGCATGATGTCGGGTACGTCGACGTTCATCGCGGTTGAGGTCGGGGCAAAAGCGTTGGGTTTGGAGATATAGTAGAATATCCCCGTACCATGGGTCGGATGTGCTGATGAGGAACAATGATTCATCGGGAAGAGAATCGATGGGCTCAGGTTGCTCAGTAGCACGGGGTAAATTATAAATCAACTTGGCAAAGACCAAAGATTTCTTGGATTTGGCTTTGGAAAATTCCAAGTCAAACTCTTGTAGGATGACAATCCAACAGGAATATTTTCCCCCAAGTACTTGACGTGTGAGGATATAGTACATTGGAGTGAAATATGCTATGACAGTGGTCTGGCGGAGTAGAATGTAGTGACGGAACCTCTGGACAGCAAAGATTGTTGCCAGAGCCAGCTTTTCAACATGTGAGTAGAGAGTTTCAGAGTGAAGAAGACTCTTACTAACATAATATACTACATGTTCTATGCTGTTGGTATCTTCTTGGACTAACACCATGCCAATGGTGGAAATCGAAGCTGTGAGATATAGAATGTAATCCCGTGTGTAGTTGGGGGCTTGAATCACAGGATCTTTAGTTAAGGCTGTGTTGATGCCTCGAATATCGCTGCATCAATCAGCTAGGGACTCTCCCCAGTAAGAAATCCCAATTAGATCGCTTACCATTTGGTGTGGGGAATCCGTCCGATTAACGGTTCCGGCTACCGTAAGTTTTTAAAGATTTGTTGGTTTTACCAATTGCGACCCGATCCACCGGTTATGTATTTTGTATTTAAAATGATGTGCATGTGCCCTAGACTAAATGCATGCGGTAAACAAATCTATATTAATCTAAACTAATCTAATCTATCTATCCTTATAAGGAGCAAAGTTAAAGAATGGGTAAATAACTAGAAAATACACCAAAACAATTCCACAGTTAGCTGCTAAACTGAAAGGAGCATTTACAGCAGAAAAGAAAGATCATCTAAGATAACTCAGATTAATATAACCATTCAATTACCCATTTAACACGGAAATTTTACATAAGGAAATGAAACCATCCACAGCAATGAATTAATTCATAAAAGCCAGGAAAGATCTCACAGGAAATGTATGAGAAAATTTGTAGAAATAGTTCAACAGCTTAGTCAACAGGACTCCATGTAAAATAACGTGCTAGCTTTCACAGGCCAAAACGATTTCCATTGATGTAGCAGAAATAGTTCCTTTACAAAATAGCAAAGAGTTTCACTTGCCAAAAGTCCTTCTCTTCTCTTCTTATTAGCTATATATAGCTTTACAAAATGTGCCCATAATTGACACCTATACCCTAACCGTTTAGATTCCTCTATTTTGTCTTGTAGTACAGATTCGTGGAGGTTCTTTCATCAGAGCCAGCTGTCCCTTTTCAAATGAAGGAATTTCAGCCTTTTCTCATATTAAGACAAAGAATTCTGAAATTTCATTTAACTTCCTCTTGCTGACACGCAGACCTCTCCTCACCAGCTGGCTTGCTTGTGGATGCTGGGATGTCCATTTCCTTCTGCTACCCTTTGGCATCGTGTTGTAATCCTGTTGAGCAACCACAGCGTGAATGAACATAAGATTGCAAATTATTATGTAGAATGGAGCACGATACCCCAGCATTTTAAAACATGAGACTAGCAACAAAAATATACTTTAATAAATCATAATGCTGCCTACTGAGGACTACAGGTTCGTGCTGCCCAAAAGGGACATTTTCACTGGCTAACCGAATTGGGAAAAAGGTGAGTTTTATCCACCGTCTCGGAATGAAACGCTGAGTTCTTCCGAAGTTGCGGAAAGAATTGGCGTGTTTCTTCTGATTTTGTGGAAGACTTGGCGAGTTGTTTCCGAAAATGGCAAGGCATCTGTCCGTCGCGGGAAAGAAACAGGAGTTGTTCTGCTGTTGAGGAAAGACTTGACGAGATTTTCCGGAGTCGTCGAGCTAAAAAAAAAAACGTTTGCGGCGCAAGTTCATGAGTTGTCCCGACGCTTCGGGAGGACTTTGCGAGTTCTTCCAAAATTGACTCTCCCGAAAGCTTATCGCGGCGGAGTTTCATGAGTTGTTCCACCGTTGCGGAAAGACTCTGTAAGTTCTTCCGCCAATGACTAAAGAGTTTGGTAAGTCTTTTCTACAAAGGGGATGGCCTGGGAACTTGGTAAGAAGGCGCCCATTGTGGCGAAAATTTTCAAGTGCTTTCGCTGTTTCGGGATAGAACTTTGAGTTCTTCCAAAGTTCAAAGAATATGTAAGTGCTTCCGTCATTTCGGGAGAGAGTTTTGAGTTTTGACTTAGAAGAAAAACTTTAAACTTTTAAAAACAGGTTCCCCACTTGAAACAAAACTAAGTTCAAAAGATTTTCAAAGGAGGTTTAATCCTTTTAACCAGATTTTCTTAGGAAAATAAAAAGGAGGGGCCCCAATATCTACAAAATTTGGGGAGGGATGTTGCTACAACAACAATTGGCGAGTTGCTGGCGAACACAGATCTTTGAAAAACCCTCTCTTGATCATCAGAAAAAACTCAAAGTGTTGATTTGCATGTGAAAACCGGAGGTCTTCATAGTTCAGTTCGAAGGATGCATTGAGAGCTCCTTTCTTGATGGTGATAAAGGGGAAGGGTAACCTTGACTTAGCTTTCTTTAAAACTCTCTTAGGGCCGAACTGGGAGTTTTTTTAGAACAAGTCGTCTTTCAGAGGTTCAAAAGTATAGGACTCCACCGGATTGTGGCAAGATCTCGCAGGGACATTCATTTGTTCCTCATTCCCATGCTCTCACATTATTTAGGTGTTTCCTTAATTCCTGGATTTAGCCATTTTGAGTCTTCCATAAATATATTTCTTCTGCCTTTGAGTTTTAGATATAAGTTCTTCAATCCATAATGTCCTTTTGTGTGAATAGAAGCTTAGATTTCATGATTCACGGACGGAGAAGAACTTTGCTGGGCTGGTTGATTAGACAGCTTCCTTTGGTTTTCTTGAGCTTACTGTTATTTTCTCAACCATGCTTTAATTAAGGCAAGAATTTTTGGAAACCAAACTCTTTGATATGTGCCTTTGGGCTTTGCTTTGGAGCATGGGATCATTTTAAATACCATGTACCTGTGAGACATGCTTCCTCTCCATGAGTCCAACCATAGTCAACTTCTTGAGACAATTATTATTATTAGGGTGAGTAGGCCCTGAGATAGTTAAAAGAGAAATGCTGTATCTTAGTTATTTGACAGGGGTTATTTCGACCAATCAGAAAGGAGAATTAATGCATTCTAGGGTACTGACCATTAAAGGTGAGATTACGAATATGCATTCCACTTATTTATGAGCTTCTGATGATGTTTGATTTTTCTGGAGTCTCATTCATTTAGCTACACCATGATTGAAATCTTGGATTTATTGAAAGCAAAATGAGCAAAAAATAAAATGACTAGCGGGCTAAAGGCAAACTAAAGAAAACTAAAGCAAAGCAAAAGCAAAGGAGACAAATCAAAAAGAAAGAAAGCGTGCTTTATTTATGTACAAAAACCCGCAGAGGTTTATGCAAAGTATTGTTTTAAAGAAAGGCCGTTGAGAGGAAGGTTTAGTTCCTCTCCTTGTAGGTCTTTCACTCTATAGGTTAATGGAACCAGCTTCTCAGAAATTTGATAAGGACCGAACCATAGGTGCTGAAATTTTGTGTGCATTCCCTTACCGTCGTGTTGGTGATCCCACTTGAGGACTAAGTCCCCTACTTCGAAAGTTCTCTTCCCATATTTTCTTTTATCAAACCATCGCTTGACTATGTCTTGGTGGTGATGAAAACGTTCATTGGCCCTTTCCCTTGACTCTTCTAGTTTTATCAGAGTATCAATTCTAGACTGCAATGCTTGACTGTTGGTCCCTCGAGAGGATTGGGCCAACTTCAAGGATGGGAGTAATACATTCGGAGGGAGAATGGATTCTTTACCATAGACCAGGTTGAAAGGAGAGGATCCTAAGGCATCTTTAGGCATTACCCTGTCTGCCCATAGGGCATTAGGGAGGGTTGTGTGCCAGCTCCTTTGATTTTCAATCACGGTCTTTTTTAGGATACAGATGAGGTTTTTATTGGTTGATTCAGCTAAACCGTTTCCCTGAGGGTAGTAATTGGCTGAATAATGTAATTTGATTCCCCTTTCAAAAGCAGATTCATTAATTTTTATTGATGAAAAATAAGGTGCATTATAAAAAACTAGGGAAATTGGAACCCCAAACTTGGTTATGATATTCTCTTCTAAGAAGTTGATGACCGTGTCTTCATTAGCTTTCTTTAGGGGAACAGCTTCCACCCATCTCGTAAAATAATCTGTAGCGGTCAGAATGTACCGATGTTGCAGTGAAGAGTTGGGGTTTATTTCTCCAATTATGTCTATGCCCCACTGCTCGAATGGTTCAGTAATGATGACTGGCTGCAGAGGCCCTGTTGCTTTGGGTAGCTTTCCAGTGCTTCTTTGGCATACATCACAATTTCTCGCATAGGCATGGGCATCTTTGAAGAGAGTAGGAAAATAATATCCCGCTCTGAGGATTTTGTGGGCTGTAGTATCCCCTCAGTAATGTCCTCCAGCAGGTCCGTCATGTAGTTCTTTGACCACACTAATAGCATCTTCCTTTTCTAAACACCTGAGATAAATGCCATCATAATTCTTCCTGAAGAGTACTCCTTCAATGATCTGATAAGCTGCTGATTTAAGACGGAGAGCTCTCCTTTGCTTCGGACTCCAATGCTCTGGAAAGTTGCCCGACTGTAAATAATGTACTAGGTCTCTATACCAAGACTTTGGAGCTGTGAAGATTGAACACACATCTGTCATATTCAGCTCGGCTTCATTCCTCCAATCTAGCTCTTCGTCAGTTTGGCTTTGAGTGAGTAACTTACACAGGACTTGACCTTTAATAATACTGGATGGCTTGGATTCTAAGTCATATTCCTGGAGGGCAGTGACCCAATTCCCTCTTCTTTCTCCCAATTCCTTTTAAATGAAAAGAGTTTTGACAGCGGGATGAGGAACTATGACTCTCATCCTGTTTTTTAGAATATATGGCCTAAACTGTTTTACTGCTTTGAAGACTGCATATACTTGTTTGTCTACCATGGGATAGTTTAGCTCGGTGCCTTGCAGACCAGTGCTCATAAAAGAGATTGGATATTCATCTCCCATTTCTATCTTCTGAGTTAGGACAGCTGCAAGAGAATCATCAGAGGAAAACGTATACATTATAAAATCTTTGTCAAAGTCCGGGTTTCTTAAAGAAGGTGCCTTGGCTATTGCTGCTTTGATCTCTTTGAATGCAACCTTTTCCAAGTCTATCCATTTAAATTATGCATCCTGCTTAACCATTTGCTACAATGGTTGGACTATCTGGGCGAAATCTGGTACGAATCTTCGGACAAAATTTATGGTGCCCATGAATGATTGCATAGATTTCTTGCTGTGGGGCATAGGGATCTTATTAATAACCTAGACCCTCTCTTGATCTATTGAGATTCCTTCCTTAGAGATAATATGACCGAGAAGTTTTCCTTCAAGAACTGCAAAAATGCTTTTCTTAGGGTTCAGGGAGATACCATACTTCGTACAACGGTCGAAGATTTGCTTCAGGTGAGAAACATGATATTCTCTTCTTTTGGAAAAGACCGTGACATCATCCAAGTATACTACTACACATCGACCGCTCAATCCTCGGAAAGCAATGTCCATGGCTCGCTGAAAGGTGGCTCCTGCGTTAATTAAACCAAAAGGCATTCTCCGGTATGTAAAAGTTCCCCACTTAGTGCGAAAAGTGGTCTTGAGTCGGTCTCCTTTTGATACTAGCACCTGATTGTAACCAGAGAAACCATCTAGTAAAGAGAATAGATCTGATCCTGATACCAACTGCAATATATGTTCCATCGGGGGAATAGGGTAATTGTCTTTATTGGAAGCCCTATTCAAGTTCTGGAAGTCTACGCACAGCTTGATTTCTCCTGATTTCTTCCGCACGGGGACTAGATTAGCGACCCATTAAGAATGTCGGACTTTAAAAATGATTTTGGCTTCCAGCAATTTTTTGAGTTCCTTTTGAATTAGAGGCTCTAGCGTTGGATGCATTCTCCTTAGTTGTTGCTGGAAAGGCTTGACTCCCTCTTTCATAGGTATTATGTGTTGAATGATACGGGTGTCATATGTTTTCAGATCATCGTAGGTCCAAGCGAAGACGTCTTTATATTGCTGAAAAAGTTTAATGAACCTACTTCTTTCTGCTGGTGTACAACATTTTCCCAAATTGACATACTTTCGTTCAGCTTCTGTGCCTAAGTTGATCAACTCATATTGTAGAGACGAGCTGTGGGTTTTGGCGTTCACAGGTCTCCTGAATTTGTTTTGCAAATTGAAGAGAGCCTCTAGCGTTCTAACTCCTTTGGGCATAAAGTTGCCTTGCATTGCGTCTTTATTTTGTAGATCTGAGTCGTGCTTTTCTTCCTCTATAATGGCTTCTTGAAATGCATCTTCATTGGTTAAGAAACTAATGATCTGTTCGTCATCGTCAAATACTCTGAAATTTGTGATGTTGTCGGGCACCGAAGGCCTGAAAATTAATTCAATAGAACATTTATTATTAGTGGGTACTAATTTGGAAGCGGAAGTAGCTAACAGATCAGCTACAACGTTTTGTAATCTTGGGACATAATTAATATTAAAAGCATCAAAGCAAGAGATTAAATTCCAGACTTCTGCTTGATAACCTTTTAAATGAGGCGAAAGACAATGAATCGTATTTCTCATTTGCCTAACAACAATTTCAGAATCACCAAAGATTTTCAAAAATTTAACCTTTAGACCAATGGCCTTTTTCAGACCTTGAATGAGTGCTTCGTATTTTGCGGTATTGTTAGTGCATTCAAACTCTAACCTACATGATAAAAAATATTTATTTCTATCAGCATCAATTAAAACACAACCAGCTCCGGATCCTTCCTGTGTCTTGGAGCCATCAAAGTAAAGAGTCCAAAAGACATTTTCTTTTCTAACTAAGTTAGTTTGATTATTGTTTAAGTTAGTGGCTAAGTCTACTATATTAAAATCAATGTCACCAGCCTATGAAAACTGAAGGAGATCAGGCTGTCTATCTGAAATATGGCTAACTTTTTCTGATTTATAGTTTCCAGGTTCAATTTCCAAAAAGTAATTTCCTAAAACTGACGATGAAAAGGCCACTGCTTCATTCTTTCCATCCAGCTGAGTAACATTTTGTTTCATATGTGGCTCCCTTAATATCTTAATCTGATTTTGATGATTTTGATGGGGCAGCCACAGATGAGACCAATCTGTTGCAAAATATCCATTAAGTTTCGCAGACTAGTCCCTACTCAAAATTAGATCGTATGCCTCGGGAATATCGACTACCATTATATCAATGAATTGGCATACTCTCGGATCAGATGACAACCTAATGAGTACGTCCTTTAATTCACCAATAACCTTTATAGCAGTCTTATCTAGTTGAATGATTTGAGACGAGGATGGGATAGGTTGTCCATTAATTCTCTTGCAAATTGACAAAGGCATGACATTTGAACTAGCACCCGAGTCTACCAAACAGTTGTGCACATTATGATTAAAAATCTCAAAGGTCAATAGAAAAGGAAAAGTCTGAGATTTTGATTTTCCGCCAATACTTGCTTCATTAATTTCTGGGTTTTCTTCAGTATTTTCCACTGGGACAGCTATATGCGGATCCAAAGCTTCTATCAGTTTTTTCCTTTGCTGTGGTAAGCTACACATATAAAAAATGGAAACATTTGCTTTCATTTTTTTTAATGTCTTCGATTATATCATAGCTCATCTCACATCCCTTCGAAATCTTCGATGGATTTTTTGTCTTGTTCAATGGAGCTCGTGGCTGTTTAATTATTTCAGAGTTAGGTTCTTTAGTCACCGTAGGAGCATCCATCGTGCTTGTTTTGGGTTGGGGAGGTATTATGGTTATGTGCCTCCTCGGTATTTGGTTAGACCTTGTCTTGGGTAGTTCTATTATTGGTTCGGTCACTGGTCCTTTACTCCTGGTAGTGATATTTACAGATGTTGTTTGTACTTCATCTATGAGTTCTTCACAAGACAGTTCTTGGGCAGGGGTCCAATCCCAAAGGATCATTGTGGTGTCAGGGGATGGTTCCTCAATGTCAAGAGTTTTATCTTGTTGGGGAATTATTTGCTTGGGTGTTTGTGCATCTAACATTTGGTTCATTATTAAGCTCATTGAGTTGATCCACCGTGTACAACTTTTCTCTGAATGTTGTTCTTGGTGAAAAGTACAAAAGTGATCCATCCCTATTTCATTAAGATTTAAAACAGTAGAATTATTCACTGGTGGGGTTGACTGCCCATTGTCTTCTTTCCTTTTGTAGAACAGTTTGAATGGAGGTCTGGAAGAACTTGTTGCTTTATCCTTTTCTAAATCCAAGATTTTATTGGAGAGTTTCTGCATCATTTTTATGACACTTTCTAAATCTGACGTGGGTTCCTCTTTATCCCTATTCAACAAAAAGGGTTTCTTAACAGCTGCTGGTTTGCCTTCTAAATCCAAAGCATGTTTAGAAATATTGTCATGTTCTTCTTCTACCTTCTTGGCTTCCTCAAAATTTTCTGTCAAGGTGGGTTTTTTTGTTCTTCTGACGAACATTGCAAGTGGAGATTTAAGAGTTGTTGTATAATATTCTACTAAGCATTCCTCAGCGGGCTTTGTTGCATCACTGAAATTATTTAACAACGTTGTGAATCTCTGGTTAAACTCTTGAACTTTCTCATTCTTCTCCATTCTCATAGACAGTAATTCTTTCATGAGAGTAGCTACGGTTTTCTGATTACCATATTTTTTAAGAAAGCATTTCTCAAAGTCTTCCCAACTTGTTATTGAACCAGCCTGCAAACTAAAGTACCAGGAAGATACTTTGGGTTCGAAATTATACGGAAAGAGACGACAAACCACATCTTCTTGTTCCACATTCAAAAGGTTTATAGCTAAATAAAAGCTTTTAGACTCCTTTACTAGGGTCATACTTAGGTAAAACCTTTTCAGGGTTTTTTGGTAAATCATGGAAAGGTCCAACTATATTTAACTCCCCTCTGGCTCTCCACGCAGGCACGGCCATGACTCTTGGGGGAGAGTGTGGTGGTGAGTTAAGAGGAATATCTCTTGGAGATTAATCCTCTGGTTCTGTAGGGGTCTCTGACCTAAATTCGTCGAAAGGTTTGGTGATCTCTTCTAGAGATAAATCTAACAATTGTTCAAGACTTTGAACAAGAACAAAATCTCTTGTGCACTGAGGATTTTTTCGAGGGGCTCTAGTTCTTGGTAATAAAGGGACTGTGGTTAATCCTCCAAGACTTCTCACATAAGAACGGGTATGTCTCCTGAATTGATTTACTTCCTCAAAAGGGACAGCATACGCTACTTCTGACTGTTCGGTTCCAGGGTTAGGATCTTCTTGATTTATGGATTCCAGATCTGAAAATTCTAGAAAGGCTGTTGTGGATGGGCTTTCAGTGGAAATTTTTCTAACAAAAGAATCTTTTCCGCTAGCCATGCACTGATGGCCCTCCTTCTAGCGCCAAAAATTGTTGATGCCTCGAATATCGCTGTATCAATCAGCTAGGGACTCTCCCCAGTAAGCAATCCTAATTAGATTGCTCACCATTTGGTGTGGGGAATCCGTCCGGTTAACGGTTCCGGCTACAGTAAGTTTTTAAAGATTTGTTGGTTTTACCGGTTGCAGCCCGATTCACCGGTTATGTGTTTTGTATTTAAAATGATGTGCACGTGCCCTAGACTAAATGCATGCGGTAAACAAATCTATATTAATCTAAACTAATCTAATCTATCTATCCTTATAAGGAGCAAAGTTAAAGAATGGGTAAATAACTAGAAAATACACCAAAACAATTCCACAGTTAGCTGTTAAACTGAAAGAAGCATTTACAGCAGAAAAGAAAGATCATCTAAGATAACTCAGATTAATATAACCATTCAATTACTCATTTAACACATAAATTTTACATAAGAACATGAAACCATCCACAACAATGAATTAATTCATAAAAGCCAGGAAAGATCTCACATGAAATGTATGAGAAAATTTCCAGAAATAGTTCAGCAGCTTAATCAACAAGACTCCATGTAAAATAACGTGCTAGCTTTCACAGGCCAAAACGATTTCCATTGATGTAGCAGAAATAGTTCCTTTACAAAATAGCGAAGAGTTTCACCTGCCAAAAGTCCTTCTCTTTTCTTCTTATTAGCTATACATAGCATTACAAAATGTGCCTAGAATTGACACCTATACCCTAACTGTTTAGATTCCTCTATTTTGTCTTGTAGTACAGATTCATGGAGGTTCTTTCATCAGAGCCAGCTGTCCCTTTTCAAATGAAGGAATTTCAGCCTTTTCTCATATTAAGACAAAGAATTTTGATATTTCATTTAACTTCCTCTTGCTGACACGTAGACCTCTCCTCACCAGCTGGCTTGCTTGTTGATGCTGGGACGTCCATTTCCTTCTGCTACCCTTTGGCATCGTGTTCTAATCCTGTTGACCAACCACAGTCTGAATAAACATAAGATTGCTGTTAGGATATTTAGACACTTAGGAGTTAGTTAAGATCAACTTGTGTAATATATCCATTAGGGATAGTGTGTTTCTTTAGTATGCATTTGTAAATACTTAATCCGACGGTCATGATATGTTCCCGACATAGAGTGATCTGACGGCTCAACTTCTCTTAGATCAAACCTAACCTTGATCTGTGACTTAACACCCGATTGTTCCATGATCTCTATTTAAAGAGCATGGAGGGTCATTGTTTAGTTGATCGATTATGAGAAGTTCATTTGTAACTTTCTTTCTTTGCATAATAAATTGTCCAGTAGAAGCTATTTGGCAAGGTCCGTGGAGTGTTTCCCTCAAGAGGGTTTAAACCACGTCAAAACATCGGTGTGTTGATCTATGATCTGTTTGTGTGAAGTGGTTTCTCTTGGTGTTCGGTCCTTTTGTAGTACCCTGTGTTCCCGAACATGGTATCAGAGCTTTTATGAAGAGCCGCTTCTGGTTATGATCTAGATCTTGAACTGTTGTTGCCGAAACTCGAAAGGGTTTCTGATTCTGGTATTTCTGTGCATTTATGGGCTGTGGGAGGTATTCCATTGCGTCTAGAGCATCGTTTCCATTGGTAAATAGTTTTCGTTTGATCGAAAACGGTTCCTGGTTGCTCCAGAAACGCATATTTCATCAGATCTGAAGGTATAATGTTACAGTGACACATTTTTTTATTTTCTGTTTTTGAAAGAAAAAAACTCATATTTTATCATTTTTTTTTTTTGGTTCGGATTGTTGCTTTCCCATATGCGTATGCTCTTTTCCGTGCACCTTGAGCGATCTCGGCAAATCAGAAACAGAAAGGGAAACGTTTTTTCTCGGCTGCGTATGCTCTTTGTCGTGCACCTTGCGCGATCTCAGCAAATCAGAAACAGAGAGAAAACGTAGACTTTCCGGGCAAACTAACGAGATCTAACTCCACAAGTGCGGAAAATTTTTTTTTGTTTCGATTTGTAGTGTGTTTTGCAAGAAAAAGGGTTGCAGGAAAAAGGGCAAGCACGCAAACCGAGCAGGAAGAGTAAAAAAAAAAAAAAAAAAAAAAACCTTCCTCATTCCCATATTTTATATACCTTTTAATCTAGCTCACTTGGTTCAAAGTTGCTTTATTCCTTAATAGGTCTTGAGTTCAATTCTTAGGAAGTTACTTTATTGTAAAAGTGCATCTCACTTAAATAATAAAAAATAAAAATACAAGTGAGTCACTTAAGTTTTTTTTTTATTGTTGCACTATTTAAAAGTAATATCATTGTAAAAGTGAAATCACTTATTTTACAAAAGTGGTTCACTTAAAACAAATTTCTTGTAAAGTGATTGTCAAAAGGTTTATCTTGGGAAGAGGGTTTTTTTTTTTTTTTTTTGCTGGACATTCTCTAGCTGCCACGTCACTATTGGGGACATCTTCAACAGTTTTTTTGTTCAAGCATAACTTCATCATACAGAGTCAGTTTTCAGTGCCGTTTTTTTTTAAACCGCCTATTTTTTCGAGCTTTTCACATCCAAACTATTGGTTTCTACTTTTACAGCCATTAATTTATGAATATGGCCGCCCCTTGTGATATTCTACTCAACAGTTCCAACTATTTCTCATGGAAACCTCGTATGGAGGATGTTCTACGAAGTAGGGGACTTTTCAGAATTACCTCAGGGAAAGAAACAGAACCCACTGATGATGATAAGAAAATAAAATGGGCAAATATATGTGACGAAGCTCTTGGATTGATTGGGATGTCAATCTCTATTGATTTGCGATTCCACATATCTGGAATTGATGAACCTGATGCTGCTTGGGGCAAGTTGGAATCTGTGTTTGGTAAACACAATGAAATTCGAGGTCATCAACTCGAAAATGAGTTGATTTCTTTAAATCCAAGTGACTTTTCATGCATTCAAGATTATTTATCTAAGTACAAAACTCTTAAACTCTTATGTGCAGAATGTAAGATTAAGAGGGAAGACAAACAATGCATTTATCATATTCTTTCCAAACTTGGACCTGCATATTCTGTTTTTGTATCTACATTTTACTCCATGAAAGAATCCTTGAATGAAGCTAGCTATCAAGAGCCTAGTCTTGAATTCTTTTGTGATTCCTTGATTAGAGAGCAAGATAAACTTATTCATCTTGGAATAATCAACAATGCAGATACATCTGGGAAAGCCTTATTGTCCCAACAGAAAGAAAAATCCAAGCCTCCCAAGAAACAAAATTTTCGCAATAATAAGTCAAACAAGGGTCAAAAACCCTCTCAGTCCGCTCCTTCTTTAAAAAATGACAAAGGATCCAAGCCAAAAGGCAAGAAGACTGAGCGTCATTGCAACTATTGCGGGAAAGATAATCATGATGAATCTAAGTGTTTCAAGAAGATGGCAGCCTTGGAAGCAACAATGAAGAAGCACCACATCAGCCTAGATTCGCCTTCAGAATCTGCCTCTCATGGACATGCACTTTGTGCTTCTGGTTATTCTTATAATGCATCTTCTTCTTCTACTTCAAATGAATGGCTCATTGATTCTGGAGCATCTTATCATATGGCTAAGGATCAAACATACTTTTCTACTATGCATGAATGTAACACCAAACAAATATTTGTTGGTGATGATAGATCTCTAAGTGTTTTAGGAGATGGAACAGTTTCAGTAGATAATGGTCATTTTAGTGATGTACTATGTGTTCCAAGAATTTCATGCAATTTGTTATCAGTCTATCAGATCACTCATTCTGGTGAAGGTAAAACCGTGACCTTTACACCTCACCAAGTTGTAATCAAGGATTTTAAAGATCCTCAACAGGTCCTAGCTACCAGAATTGTTGATGATATTACTAGGTTGTACAAGTTTAACAACTTTGGTTCATCACCTTTCCCTTCAGTTTTTGTTGCTCATAGTGATAACTTGAGAAAACTTTGGCATGAGCGATTTGGTCACTTAAATTATCGCTCATTGCAACAGCTATGTAAAGACAATATGGTGACAGGTCTTCCGATGGTATCTTGCAGGGATGGTGTTTGTTCCGGTTGTGTACTCAGAAAACATCATCGGGACAGTTTTGACAAACGTGCCTCTTGGCACGCCTCGGTTCCCTTGGAGCTTGTGCATAATGACTTGTGTGGTCCTCTTCCATCTGCTTCCTTTACTAGTTTCAAATATTTCTTAACTTTCATTGATGATTACACCAGACGCACTTGGGTTTATTTCCTAAAAATTAAGAGCGAAGTATTTAACATGTTCTTGGCCTACAAGGCCCTTGTTGAAAAACAATCTGGTCATCAAATTATTAAGTTAAGATCTGACAATGGAGGAGAATATATTAACAAAAAGTTCACTATTTTATGCACTGAACAAGGCATCCAACAACAACACACTGTTCCATATACACCACAACAAAATGGTGTAGCTGGACGAAAGAACCGCACCTTAAAAGAAATGGCTAATTGTATGATCCAATCTAAGAGACTAAGTCTTCAATTTTGGGCTGAAGCCATAAATTGTGCAAATTACATAGTTAATTGCACCCCCACTAAAACATTACAAGGTATAACACCAGAAGAAGCATGGAGTAAAACTAAACCTGATGTAAGTCACTTCTGTGTGTTTGGTAGTGAAGCATGGGCTCACATTCCGGATGAAAAACGGAAAGCATTGCAGCCTAAAAGTGAAAAGTGCATATTTGTTGGATATTCTGAAGATGTAAAAGGTTATAGACTTCTTCAACCACATTCTCATGATATAATCATTAGAAGAGATGTTAAATTTGATGAAAATCTCTTGGCCTGTGAGCCTAACTCGACGATTGTGCCATCTTTGGCTTGCGAGCCTGATTCAGCGTTTGTGCCTTCTTCTTCTTCTTCCAACTTCCTTGACAGGTTTCCAACTCCAGTTTTTGATGATGACAGTGAGGATGAAAATCCACCTCCGCCTGCTCATGTTCCTCCAGTTGCACCAGCACAAGTGCTTCCTCGATGGGTCCGTTCAACATGTGAAGCAGTTGGTGATCTTGTCGGTGATCCTAGAGATCAACGTCGAACACGTTCTCAGTTTCAGCGAGCCCCTTCTCTTTTGGCTCAAGTTTCCGAGAATCATGATCCAGAAACTTTTGCAGAAGCTTTAGGGAATCCAGATTGGGATGCAGCCATGGATGAAGAATATCGTTCCTTAATGGCGAACGATACTTGGGATCTTGTACCTCTTCCAAAAGGAAGAAAACTTGTCAGCTGTAAATGGGTCTACAGAACTAAGTATGCATCAGATGGAAGTGTTGAAAGACTTAAGGCAAGGTTAGTTGCCAAAGGTTTTTCCCAAGTTGAAGGGATTGACTACAATGAAACCTTTGCTCCCATCGCAAAAATGAACTCCATCCGCCTTGCTCTTTCCCTTGCAGCCTTACACAACTGGGAATTCCATCAAATGGATGTCAAGTTTTCCTTCTTACATGGTGATTTACAGGAAGAAATTTACATGGAACAACCTCTTGGTTTTGTTCAGAATAACTCTAGCCTTGTCTGCCGCCTTAAGAAATCCTTATATGGCCTTAAGCAAGCTCCTAGAGATTGGTATGCCAAAATGGATAACTTTCTCCTTGACACTGGTTTTTCTAGATGCCATTCTGACCCCAATGTCTATACCAAGAAAGTAGGAAACCATCTCATCATACTTGTTCTATATGTTGATGACCTTATTCTTACTGGTAGTGACCCTGAGCTTATAACCCATGTGAAATCCAGTCTTAAACAAAATTTTGAAATGTGAGACTTAGGACATTTGCATTATTTTCTTGGTCTCCAAGTCTTGCAAACCAAAGAAGGAATCTTTCTTTCTCAGTCTAAGTATGCTTGTGACCTTCTTCGTCACTTTCACATGGAATATTGTACACCAGCCCCTTCTCCCTTCCAGTCTGGAGTCAAACTTTCTGCCACTTGTACTTCACCTGAAGTCGATGCCACCTTATATCGTCAGCTTGTTGGTAGTCTCTTATACTTGACTCATTTCCTTCCTGACCTTTCCTTTGCCGTTGGTCGTGTTGCCCGTTATATGCAGACACCTCATGAAAGTCACTAGAAAGCAACTAAAAGAATACTTCGATATATTCGAGGTACAGTTCAGTTTGGGATTCATTACAGTACAGGGGGGAAACCTTTGTTGGTTGGTTTCACTGATTCAGATTGGGCCGACGATCCTGATGATCGAAAGTCTACTGCAGGTTATGTTTTCAGTCTGGGATCTGGACCTATTACTTGGGCTTGTAAGAAACAACAAGCTCTTGCTCTTTCTTCAGCAGAGGTAGAATATCGAGCAGCAGTTAATGCCAGTCAGGAAGCTTTATGACTTCGACAGATCCTTTCAGAGTTTGGATTCGAGCAACAGCAGCCTAATCCACTTTGGTGCGACAATCAAAGTGCCATCAAGCTTGCCAAAGATCCAGTTCTACATCAACGCAGCAAACACATTGAGCTATATATGCACTTCATTAGAAATCTTGTTCATGATCATGTTCTTGAAGTGCTCTTTTGTCCTACAGATGATCAAGTTGCAGACATCTTCACCAAGTCTCTTATAGAAGCAAATTTTTCTAAACTTCGATCTATGTTAGGAGTTCAGGAACTTGTCATTAAGGGGGGATAGGCTCTAATGCCTCCTTCCTTCTCCTAATAGTGTCACTTTTGTAAATACTTGAATCCTATCCCAAGTTGTTCTTAAGGGGGGGTGTTAGAATATTTAGACACTTAGAAGTTAGTTAAGATCAACTTGTGTAATATATCCGTTAGGGATAGTGTGTTTCTTTAGTATGAATTTGTAAATACTTAATCTGACGGTCACGATATGTTCCCGACATAGAGTGATCCGATGGCTCATCTTCTCTTAGATCAAATCTAAGCTTGATCCGTGGCTTAACACCCGATTGGTCCATGATCTCTATTTAAAGAGCATGGAGGGTCATTGTTTAGTTGATCGATTATGAGAAGCTCATTTGTAACTTTCTTTATTTGCATAATAAATTGTCCCGTAGAAGCTATTTGGCCGGGGCCATGGAGTGTTTCCCTCAAGAGGGTTTAAACCACGTCAAAACATCGGTGTGTTGATCTGTGATTTGTTTGTGTGAAGTGGTTTCTCTTGGTGTTCGGTCCTTTGGTAGTACCCTGTGTTCCTGAACAATTGCAAATTATTATGTAGAATGGAGCACGATACCCTAGCATTTTAAAACATGAGACTAGCAACAAAAATATACTTTAATAAATCGTAATGCTGCCTACTGAGGACTACAGGTTCATGCTTCCCAAAAGGGATGTTTTCACTGGCTAACCGAATTGGGGAAAAGGTGAGTTTTATCCGTCGTTTCGGAATGAAACGCTGATTTCTTCCGAAGTTGCGGAAAGAATTGGCGAGTTGCTTCTGATTTTGTGGAAGAATTGGTGAGTTGTTTCCGAAAATGGCAAGGCATCCGTCCGTCGCGGGAAAGAAACGGGAGTTGTTCCGCTGTTGCAGAAAGACTTGACGAGTTTTTCCAGAGTCATCGAGCTAAAAAAAAACATTTGGGGCGCAAGTTCGTGAGTTGTCCCGACGTTTTGGGAGGACTTTGCTAGTTCTTCCGAAATTGACTCTCCCGAAAGCTTATCATGGCGGAGTTTCCTGAGTTGTTCCGCCGTTGCGGAAAGACTTGGTAAGTTCTTCCGCCAATGACGAATGAGTTTGGTAAGTCTTTTCCACAAAGGGGATGTCCTGGGAACTTGGTAAGAAGGCGCCCGTTGCGGCGAAACTTTTCAAGTGCTTCCGCCATTTCGGGAGAGAACTTTGAGTTCTTCCGAAGTTCAAAGAATATGTAAGTGCTTCCGCCATTTTGGGAGAGAGTTTTGAGTTTTGACTTAGAAGAAAAACTTCAAACTTCTAAAAACAGGTTCCCCACTTGAAACAAAACTAAGTTCAAAAGCTTTTCAAAGGAGGTTTAATACTTTTAACCAGACTTTCTTAGGAAAATAAAAAGGAGGGGCCCCAATATCTACAAACTTTGGGGAGGGATGTTGCTGCAACAACAAGCTACCTTTAGATTATTAAAGGAGCACTGGGCTTCGTTGTCCCAAAAGAAGGGGGTGTCCTTCTTTAGAAGCCTCATGTAGGCTTTTTTTATCTCGGCAAAATTGCAAATGAAACGGCGTAGAAATTTTGTGTGCCCTTGCAAACTTTGAAGTTCTGGTATGTTCGTGGGGGAAGGCAGGGCTAAAGTAGCTTCTACCTTCATAGGGTCCAATCATATACCGTCTTTGGAGATTATGGATCCCAAAAAGTTTCCGGCTTCAACGCAAAAAATGCATTTATACGAGTTCAAACAAATGTTGTAGCGACGACACCTTGCGAAGCCAGCACCTAAGTGATCAGGATGATCTTCCCGAGTCTGAGAATGAGTGGGAAGGTCATCAAGATATCGTTCTGCAATATGTTTTATATCGTGAAATGCGTACGACATCGCTCGTTGGAAATTTTCCCCCGACATTTTTCAGGCCGAAAGGTAGCTTTCGATATGCAAAAATTCCCCATGGGAAGATAAAGGCTGTTTTATGCTGGTCCGCTAGGAGTATCTCGATCTGATTATAGCCGAAAAAGCCATCCATACATGAAAAGATGACACTCCCGGCGCAGTTATCGATGATTTGGTCGATGAACGGAGTTGGGTAATTGTCCTTTGGACAAGCTTTGTTCAAGTCACGGTAATCGATGCAGACTCTAATCGTACCCTGTTTCTTGTCTACGAGAACGATATTAGATACCCATTTTTTCAGTGGGACAGGATAGATAAAGCCAACACGCAAAATTTTTTTGACTTCTGCTTTGATAGCGGCTGCCTTACGGGGATGGATGGGTCGGAGTTTCTGCCGAACAGGTCGAGCGCCAGGAAAGGTTGGAATCTCATGGACCACGATAGAAGGGTCTATTCCTATCATTTCTTCATAACTCCAAGCAAAAATGTCTTGAAATTTTTTAAAGAAGGCGTCGTAGAACTCCATTTCAGTGGGAGTGCATGTCTTGCCAATATGAATGTTTTCCTCGACACCAGGCTTCACTGAAATGTCAATGGGAGTGGTCTCCATGAGATTGGCCAAGTTTCCCTCGAAAAATATTTCATCGAATGAAGTGGGAAACTTGATTTGAACCATTCCAAGTGAAGTGCTGGGTTTGGTATCTGGCTCAATCGCCTGGATAGTGGGGAAAGAATATCGATGATGGAAATTTCCCCAGGGTGGTTCATCACCGCACATAACCTCCATGATTGATTTGTTAGTGGGAAAAATCAATGTGAGAGGATCGATAAGTGGTGGGGATGAACTAGCCTCAGACGGGAGCTGTGCCACTGTGTGATGGATAGTAGGATCGACCCAATCGGTGGTTGACTGGATCGCCTCATATGCTGTGAGGTTCCTATTTAACAACATGGAGTTTCCATAGTTTTCAATCTCAGTAAGACTCGATATCACCCAAGAATCATTGAATGGGTTGATACTTGATGATATCATGTTGACGGGATGTACGGGGGATCCAAGCTCTGGGAAAACTCCGATAAGGGAGGAGTCCATCATAAGACCAACGCCAACGTCTTGGAAATGGTACCGAGGTTGATCCAATAATGGGACTGTGTTGGCAGTGTTCGAATGAGAGTTTGGGATACAGTAATATAGCTGGTCTATGGTGACAATCTTCCCTTCATGAGGAAATTGTACCAGTCGAAAGACGGTAGATGCTATGGTGGTCATGGTGTAAAAATAGTTCCGGCCAAGTAGAAGATTGTAATCTAATGGCGCATCTACGACTTTGATGTGTATAGATATTGTTTTTCCCCCCAGTTCAACACCAATCGCAGGAATGAGTCTATAGGGATGAAAACCATGTCCATCAAATGCTCTAAGAGTAGTGGGAGAAGTTGTGACATCGGGAGAGCCTAAGGCTCTCCAATAATTCAAAGACATAATCGACGTGGAAGCACCCTCATCTAAGACAGTGCGATGGATGCTATTTCCACGGATTTTTGTATGAACCTGGAAGTCTAGCTGATGGGAAAGCCGAGGTTTGACATACTCCAAGTTAAACATGATGGTGTTTGAAGTATCCGGGTCTACTTCCCCCAGTGTTGAAAGTAAGGTTCTGCGCTGCGTAGGGCAGTGTTGGAGAACCTCGAGAGTCGACATCGCACAAGGTGCTTGAGCTAGATCTTCAACAATGTTGTAATTTTGGGCAGCTCGCGCGTTAGGATTGAATGTCACCTTTCGGATGGTGCCTTTGGGTGGGCAGAGCACTGTGTCTGTAAGCAGTCTCTCGATGTGGAGATGGCCGTTAGGGGGAGGCGTGAGAGGAGGATCTTTGACAGGAGACTTGCCCTTGGCTGTCTCTGGCTATTTGTTTGAACTTGGGGGGTTTTCGTACGTCTTCGAATGAGTGGTTATATGAATCTCTTCATTAATTGTCATCAGGATTTCGCGATTAGCGGATGTCTCTCCATGAGGTGGGTTGTTCAGGTTTCCCCCTTGTGGGGGATCATGGGAAACCATCTGCTGTTGCTGCTGAGGGAAAGGATCGATTAACACTACCGGGCGGGAGGATCCTTTAACGAATTTATTGAATTCATCCTTGTAGGGATATTCACGTGTATAATGATCCTCTTGGAAAATAAGGCAGGGAAACTTGGCCTTCCGACGTGGTTTCAGGTCATTGTGGGTGGGTTGTGGCTTGGGGTTCTCCTGCTGGTTAGAAGTTTTCTTAGATTTTCCATGATTGTTCTTCTTCTTTCCTCCAGATGGTTGTGACGTGGATTGAACTGCATTCACCTCGGAGGAAACAGTGGGAGAAGTGGAAGATTTTGGGACAGCCTGGGGTGGAGTGGGGGAAGCAGGAGCTTGCTGCCCTGTCGTTTTAGTGGTAGGATGGGCCTTGACTGAAATGACAATACCGTCGATAGGGGGTTTAGTGGCAGGCTTAGTCGGATCAGTATTAATGCGGGTGGAATGGGGAAGAAGTTCATGGAGAGTTTCGAATTGGGTATATACCAAATCCATGTACTGAGCAGAAGAGATGGCTTGTTCCTCCGTGACAGGCCCGCGCATAGCAATGTCCTTGGCTATGGGAGGCAAGAATGACTTTGTGAACCAATCAACGAGTAACTTGTCCGGAATGGGTGCCTTGATTAACCTACGGCATCGACGCCACTCGTGGATATGGTCCAAAATATGCGTAGAATTTGTTTGACGTAATGAGGTTAACAGTTCGATTCCAGTCTCGTACCGGATGGGGAGCTGGAAATGGGTCAGAAACTGCATGGCCAAGGTATTAAAATCATGAAAGGAGTGTTGTGGAAGCTCGATGTATCATTTTGCTTCCGTGCCGGTAAGCATGCGCTGGAAGAGGCGTAGCCGAATGGAGTCATCCATCAATGAGTTGGATGAACACCAAAGATGGAAGGTCATCACATGGTTCTTAGGGTCTTCCCCGGGCTTGGCATCGAATTTAGGAATGTCCGATGAGAGTTTGGCTGGGATAGGTGGCCAATGAGGTTCATGCCATATAGGATCATTAATGAGCCTTGACAAATCAGGTAAATCTAGCGTGGCCAAGAAAGGAAGTTGACGGTTGGGCTGCGCGTATGAGTAGTAGTTGTATGGTCCAGGGATGCCTGAGGGGCCCTGCACAACATATTGCTACGTGTTGTACCCATACATGTTTCCCGCGGGGTACTGCTGGAAGTTCTGGGGGTAGTAGGCCATCTAGTTAACCAGTTGTGTGTTTGACATCATTGTCTGACTGGGAATCACAATGGTAACCGGTTGTTGGACGTTCTGCTGAGTGGGGATGGTGGGTATTGTACCCTGGGGTTGTTGTGTCCCAGGAATGTTTGTTGCTCCTTGTTGGGGAATGGTTCCCTGGGGTTGTTGGGTCCTAGGAATGTTACCACTACCTTGAGCAGGTGGAGGATTTCTCGTACCAGGGTTAGGGGGTGGCTACAAGAATGGTGTCCATGGAATATGGGTTCCACCTTGATGAAGAGATGGCGGTTGAAGGGATGGTTTACATGGATTTGTTGTAGCTGAAGGGTAAAGGAAGCCAGAATTCATGTTGGGGGAGATGTGAGGTTGCCCCATAGCTTGGTTCCAGTTTCCAAATAGCGAGTACCCCTCGTTCGGTGGGATTTGAGATCCCCAAGAAGGAAGCATGCCTGACGAGGGATGTTGAGGATGAGGCCCGGTTGGAATACCGGCATAAGGTTGTCTGCTACCAGGTGTATTATACATACCGAACTGAGCAGATGCTACTGGTTGGGAGGGTTGTTGAATGGTGCCAGTGGGGGCATTAATGAGTGGGAGTCCTCCAAGTAAAGGGCCTTGTTGAGCCGGTGGGAATGATGGAGGTGTTGGTTGAATCACCCCGCTTGGAATGGTACTGAGGGTTTTCCCTCCAGCAGGTGGATTGGATGGTCCTATGGGGGGGGGTTGGTGACTAGGAGCGGCGTTCCCAACAAAGGGTTGTCCTCTTGTATGCTGGGTTGATGGTCCGCTAGGAGGGGGTTGGTTGTTGGGATTAGTGGTTCCAATAGTTGGTTGTCCACCTCCTGAAATTGTGTAGATGGTGGCTGAAGATGAACCTCTGGTCAGCATGGATGATCCAACAGTATGAATTGATGTTCTTCTGACACTAGAAAGGTGAGATAGTGTCGATTGGCCAATGGCACCAAAGGTGCTGATTTGTGGAGGGGGTCTTCCATATGTTACAAGCGGGGATAGAGAGAATAATGGGTTATCCCTCATCAGTGGTGTATCCCTGGAAGGTATGGAAAACATACTTGACGGTAGCAAATGTGGGGAATTTAACCGAGGGGTATCGAGAGTTTCATCCATAGAGTCTTGAACAGTAGGAGGACCATCAAGGGTTGGGTCCGGATTTGTATCCTCAAAGGGGTTTAAAGTGCGAGCTGGGTGTTCGGGGTCCGGAGGGAAATGAGGTATAGTAACATCTGAAGGTCCAGAGCCATTTGCATAGGAGTGATGAAACTCTGTGTTAGACGGAACGTTGGGGGCTCAGTAGTTGGGAGGACGGGTAGCAGGGGGATATCTAGAAGCCGTTGAGAGCATTTGCTTTGTATCATGTTTAAACTGTTCCGACACTAAAGGGGAGTTAGCTAGACTAACCATACTAGATTGGATCGATGCCATGATTTCGTGTCCCAAAGGGAGATTGGGGAGGGATATCTTGCGAGGTATGTTGCTAGAAGAACTAGTTTCTTGTGGATGAACACTTGACGGTGCAGTGATAGCAGGCGGAGGTTCCACCTGGGAAGCAAGAAGGTCAAAGTCAGGTTCAAAAGGTGTATTAAGGAGTTCGGTTTCTTCGATAATTTCGACATATCCTTCTGGAACTTCAATCAGTTCGGATATGTCTTGGTCAGATCCTTCGGTGGTTCCAACAGATCCTTCCGGAACATCGTAGAAAGTATCTGGTGGAAGGGTAGTGCTAACATCTGGGAGGATGATGGCCTCCGGTCTAGTATCTTGGGAAGTACTAGTTTCAACAGCTACAGTGTTATCTAATGTGGCAGATATGTCCGGAATAATAGTGGGTGAAGTGATAGTCGGAATCTCAGGTGTGTTACTGGTTGTAGAAACTGCAAGAGGTTCTGAGACTGTACTGTGAATGACAGTTACAGGTGGAACTGAAGATGTAGTGCGGATCGGCGGTGGAATGTTCCCTCGGCCGGCACTGCGGCCAGGAGGGACAGGAATACGTGATGTAGGTGGACTAGAGGTCCGTGGTAGTGGTGGTGGGCTTCGTCCCTGTACTCTTTGTGATCTCCGTGGTTCGGACATAATGGTAGGAATACAAATTCTGGGGGTAGTCTCATAAAAAAGAACTCAAAAACCCTAATGCAGCCGAGTGTGAAAAAGGGGAGCTAGAAAAAGCAAGGCTCGCAGGCCAAAAAGCAAGCTCCAAAAACTATACTGGGACCAGTGTCGCAATGAGCTGTAAACAAAAAATGGCCAGAATGCCAACAAGCAATCACTAAAAGAAAAAATGACCCTCTATGAAGATGGGATGGCAAGCAAAACCTCCTAACTAAGAGCTGGAGACCTCAACAAGTTGTATCCTTCGCAAGGTGATGAAATCCAAGTCGAACAATAAAACTTGAGAGACCAATAATGGAAGGATATCCCTCTACCGAAAGGGATCCTGGGTAAAAGAGCCCTAGTAGAAAATTCACTAAGCTACCTCGTTCATGACACATTGGAAAAGGTTTTCGGCGCTTCTGCCTTATCACCCTTGTATCACCAGTATGGTGGCCGAAGAATACAAGGAAGCCAATGATCAATGTTGCCTTAGGGCTAAGTGGAGTGTGGCATTCCACAGAGTCCTTCTAGTTCTCGATCTCATGGTGGTTTATCCCCTGAAACAACAGGAGGCCCCTCCACAAACTGGTGTATGACTGTGTCAACAAATACTAGAGTATTTTGGTACCCTAGAGGACAACAACTATGTCTCAGATGATAATGACAAGGGGGAATTATTTGGATGCCTATCCCTGGTGTCCTACCTAACTAACAAGTTCTTTTTCTCCTCAAGTGAGGTTATGATGTGTTGAGTTAGGGGATGTAAATTTTAGTGGTTGTATTACTCAATCGGGTAAATGGAAGTGAAACTTGTGATGTTGTGACGACCCAAACCATGCAAGTGAGAATGAATCAAAATGAGCCTTTTATTCGATGAAATCTAGCTACAGAAAAGAGAGAGTTCTTTGATCACCATGCATGAATTTTTTAAGAACAATGAAAAAAAAACACACCAAAAACAAACTTTTTGTTTTCTTTTTCCAAGCAAGCCAAACTGAAATAAACACTACCTTCAAATGTAACTGATCTACAACTATAATGCTTCAAAATGAGAATTTATGTGGCAAGTACAAATGGATGATTCACTCCTAAGCATGCAAAAGAAGGACTAGATCTTTTCAAAATGAAAGAAAGACAATGTTCTTAAATTTCCAATATTAATTTTATAGCAGAAATGGGAAAGATAACGCTTGTAAGAACAATGTGATCTTCAAAATTATATAATCAAGGGAAAGAAAACAGTGACAAAAATTTGATTATAATGGAAGGATCGAGCTAATGCAAAAATGATGAAGGAGTGAGCAATGTGCACAATATGCCACTAACTCAAAGAATTCAAGCTCCAACCAAAAATGCAAACAAACCAAAAGATTTGCAACTGGCTAACAATGATAGTAAAAGTAGACAAGTAGCAATTGGGAATGAAGTAGTAAATGTGGAAATAATGATTAACCATGAACCCAAAGTTTGAGAGTTGTCTACCAAGCTTTACACGATAAAGTGGAAGCACTGAGGCTAAACAAGTTGCAGGATGTTTATGAGCAACAGGAAAATCAATCCAATGGCAAAGAAGGTAAAAAATGACTTGTAGGAACCAAACAGGGTAGGGTAACCAAAAGAAATACAGGACTACCGCGTGCATGCCATACATCCAGGCGCGGTACTATGCACTACCATGCTCTAGGAATTGTTCAGGGCGCGGTACTACCGCTCTGGAAGAGGTTATAGGGGCACGGTACTGCTGCAAAAGATGAAAAAAAAAGGCACTACTTTGAGAAAAGTTTTGAACTTTTCAAGGGTGTGTAGAACCAGAGGACTCACTGATCAAGAGTAGAGAGCTAATGCAGAGGGAAGGGGGGTGAATGAAGGTCAAAATGACCAAATTCTACTACTGGTTTGAAGGAAGAGAAAGATCACAATCAAAACGACTGAAAGTGAAAAAACTCAATCAAACAGGGTTCAAACCAGTGGAGTCGCCAATTTTTTGTTGTAGATATTTCTCCCTATGGATAAAGAGAAATTATCTTAGGAGAAAGTAGATTAAGCTAGCTCTAAGCTAAGACAAAAATGAAACAAATGTAATCTTGGATCCTGGACTAAACTAGTATTTCAGAGATTTTACATTAGAAGGAAGGAAAGAAAGTAACTCACCTCCATTCTCAGCGTTTGTCCTGCTTGTAGTTTTGATCTCAGAATCTTCACGATGGACCTGTAGAGACAAAACAATATACAAGCACATGCAATCTTCCAATGTCTTTGAATTACAAGTTAAATTCCAAATCTACATAGATATAATTCATGAAACTGAAACATAATCAGTACACACGAACTAGGAAACAAGGCAAGTTATATTATTACGGAGCTTGAAAAGTGCTTACAAAGGTTGCTTGATGTCCAAACCAATCTTCCAGCTCCAATTGCTTCCACCTCTAGCTATCTCCACAAAAAGGTTTATGATCATAGGTTTGATGCCCCCAAAAGTCCTCCATTTGGCTCATGGAAGACCTCTCTCTTATAGCATGTGGGAAGGTTAACCAACAAGAGAGAAGTGTGGATCTATGGAGTGTTTAGTGGATCAAGCCAGCCAAACAAGGAGAGGGTTAGGATTGAATCAAAGGTGGCAATCCTAACAAAATCCCTAGAAGGTTGAGATCCCAAAATCCATGGCAAAAGACTATAACTGGACTACCGCACCCCTAAGCCTGAGCATAACGCGGTATTATCGCGCCCAAGGAGGGGATCAGTATGCGTTAGTAAGGACTACCGCGCCCCAATAGATGTCCAAGGCGCGGTAGTGCTTGCAAATAAGACTGAGTTGGGTTGGCAGATGACATGAAAAGAGTTTGTCTTCAATGGTCAATAATTGGTCTTCTTTTCTGGGTGTTTATTTAGTAGGGGGAAGTGTCGTCAATGTGATTTGGTGTAAAGATGCGACACTAGGTTGTTAGGTGCAATATTGAGGTATAACACTATTGGACTTCTTTGTTCAACTTCTCTATCAGTGGGTTGGTCTCCCAAATCCACTAGAGTGTTTCTAAAGAGATTGGTTTTTATTTCAAATTTGCTCTAATGGGGGTTTATATCAGGGTTTTCTTTTGGCTTTCTCTTGTGGATTGAGATTGGCTTGGATAGAGTGGAGGTTTTTGGTAGAAATATTCCAAATTCGTCCCTATCTTGAGGCATGCATACTAACAAAAATGTGTTTTTTAAAATGGTTTTCTATTTTTCCGATTTTTCTTTTGCAGATTTGATCATCTCCCCGACAATGACACCAAAACTTGGTGGGGGTAAAGATACTAGCAATAATATTGTGTCTCTAACCTTAACTTTAGTTGTCAACCAAGGGAGTTATACAAGCTTTAGAGGGTTCAACAAAGTATATGCATCTACAAAAAGGAAAGGTAGTCTAGTAGTACATGAAAAGTTTAAGCTGATAACATAAAATAATGTAAATTAATTAATCCCAAAGAATTATATTTAAAGTAGAAATAACTTCTATCTATAGAGTGTAGAAATGTAGGATCTAAATATTTAATTCAACATTTTCTTCTTTATAATTCCCAAAGGGGCTTGTTGAACCATCTTCCACAATTTTAACTAGAGAGTTATGATGAGGAACATCCTTACTATAGATCAAGTATGTAAGATGCGGGAAGCAGAATAAATGCCAAGTCCATGGAAATGCTCGAGATGCAGAGGGCGAGTAATAATTGAAGTAAGTAATAGATACAAGCATTTAAACCCAACAACGCTAAATAAAAATAAGCATTAACTATCAATAACATAAACATTAACTATCAACGACATAAGCATTAACTATCAACAACATAAGTAGGGCAGGGTTGTGCATTGTGAGTAAAAGAAAGCTTCCTATGGAAAAAATCACAGTACATGTAGAACTCTTAAAGAGAGAAGTAAACCTCTAAAATGTTGCATAAAACACTTAAAATAATTAAATCTAATCTAAAAGCATAAGATCCATGTATCAAACACTTAAAAAATTAAATCTAATCTAAAAACATAAGATCCTTGTATCACCATTGGATGGGCCCTTCCCAAGATCACTACAAGAACCAAGTGGCTACTCAGGAAAGCGCAATAAAATACATTCCTTTCATTTATTCAAAAACTTGGAAGTACATAATAAATAGTTGAAATTTCAGTTGATAGTAGGTTTATCAAAATAATACGGTCGCAGAAGTGGCAGACCTTGGGCTTGTCTGCTCTATTCTCTTTATACAAAAATAAGTAAATGATTCAATAAAAGATGAGTCTTCACTAGGACTACATGCCATCCAATTGTAGTGCTAAATTAAGATTTAATCACCGATTCTTTCATCCCTAGTGACACCTACTAGAGGGGTACCTAGGGAGGTGCTTTGAATCCTCACCCCTCACACTGTTGCATCAATCCAGCTGTCTTTTATAGCGCGTAGAAACATGATCTATCTAATGGTGACACACTAAGTTCAAATCATTAACATTCTTGAGTGATTCATAAAATAAGGAAGTTATAATAGTTGAATGAATAATTTAAATCAATCATCAATCCTAACTACATATGCATGCAAAAAGAGATGATCTTATCACAAATGCAACTTCCTTTAGGACATTTCCCATTATTAACCTTTGTGAACCATGACATGAATGAGTTAATTCTTACCATTTTGGCATCCAATCAAATGCATTTGAATTCGACGGCATAATCGACATCCTCGACCCATCGTGTTGTTCCTCAGGGAGATCGATCCCAAATTTACACACATATGAGAGGATAATCAGTAGTAAAATGTGTCATATAAAGAAATACAACTATCAACTATGCTAGTATGTAAACACAACTTCAAAAATTAATCAAATTCATACTTACCCTCAAGTCCCCAAGCCTATCCTGGTGGGCGTGGGATCTCTATATTTCCCTTGTAATTCATAATATGATTCGCGAACATTACATGAAATGCATACAATTGGTACTTAGTCATGTTAGACCCTGGATTGTTACAATTGTTGGGCACTTACATAACTCTTGTTGGTATCCCTTCAAGTAGTATTGCATCAGACATCTCTTACACATGGACTTTCACTTCCATGTACCCTCAAGTATATTGGAAGTCCCCTAATTAGTCACAAAAACTAGTTGTAGATCATCCAATTGGCCATCTTGTTTCTATAGTGGCACTAAGCACAACACTTACGAATATACTCTCACATACCTGGGTAGTCGAGCAGTATGGCTAAGGGAATGATTGATATAGTAGTAGCACCCTAAGAGATTGGTCCGAGTACTACTATTGGATTCCACAAGTATATTAGAGAGATATAGAACTTGATAATCCCTTACTTGCAAAACCCTAGAAACCATGAAAACACTTATCTTTGCAACCCCCGAGTGAAAATTATTCATTTTGTTAGAGAAGTTAGTGCAACAACTTGATTCTTTGTGGGTGACCAAGCGAAATTCCTACATCTTTGCATCTAGCAAGAATTTGGGAATTTTTTCAACACAATCATATTCATCAAGGAAAAATACCCCTACCAGCATAAACAAATTTAAAAAATCTATGGGGTCCCAGAAGCCCTTATTTGTGACCTACCTCACTGAAGAGCCCATTGCATCGTGTTGACCATCTTGATATTGATCTCTAACAACCTCTTTTGGGTGGTCTTGAAATCATTTCTTTGTGACCTACCTCAAAAGAATCCTTGCATCATGCTGATATTTTTATATTCTCTCTCACAAATTTTTTTGGTGGACCCAACCATTATTCCTTTGGTTTTCATATTTTTCATCTTCCATGGTACACATCCACAAGAAATCCCACATGGAGGATTCCAACTAGAACCCACCCTAATAGAATCATCCCCAACCCAATCCACCTCTTGAACTTCAAGCCTTGACCTTATTACTTGTTTCAATGGACCAGAATTTCGACAACATCGCCCTCAAAGTGAACGAAAACATTAACACGCTAACCAACCATGACCATTTACTAACTACTATTTCCCAACATGTCAAATTTTCTCAGCCATTTGATACTCCAACCCATGAATCTGTGGTCACTGAAGACTAGGGATCTCACACTCTATTCCATAAAAACAAACATCACTCCTTTGAGGATAAAAATTTATGGCACTACTTTCCAAAGATTAACATGTGCAAAATTTATGGTTCTAATCCCTCGGACCAGGTTTCCCAAATGGAACATTATTTTTCTCTCCATGGCATTGAAGATGATCTTCAAAAGTTGAAAATTGGGGTTTTATATTTATATTCTAAATGTTTCCAATCGTGGAAATGGTACTAGAAATTGTATCGACGCTATGCCAATTTGTGACAATCCGTCATGAGTGTTTTTACCATTACACTCACTACTTGGGAAGGTTGACCAAGTTGTGCCAAATTGATATTATTTGGATTCTATTACAGCATTTGAGCAATTGGAAATATTCACAAAAGGTCTCTCTAATTCTTTTCTTCAATAATGTTTCATCAGTGGCATCAAAGAGGAAATTAGTGCCCATGTCCTTATGCAACGACCCTCCATTTGGTTGTAATATTGTGATATAGCTAGAGAAGATGAACTGATGATCAATGCCCAACCTAAATTTCCTTACTTTTCGACATGCACATGGTCTCCCATGGATCCTAATTCTATTAATTACACCACCCCACCTTTACGAATCCACAAGTTGACCTTGTATGCCATGGTTGAACACCAATTCCCGGGCCTCTACTATAATTGTGATTAAAAATATTTTCGAGGGAATTAGATCAAATAAGATAAGTTATTCCAAATCAAGGAAACCCCCCATGATGCCCCTAAGGAAAATACCATGGAATCTCCACTTGAACTAGATGTGGATGACCCTATGCCCCCTCTCAAAGATGCTTCTGATATGCTAGTTACTGAGGATAAACCCAAAATTTCACTCCATGCTTTATCAATATTTTCCACACAAACATTGAAATTTAATGGCTACATAAGGCATACAAAATTCAGTGTTAATTGATAGTGGAAACACCCATAGTTTCATTCATCGACGAGTGGTTGAAGAAACCCATTGTTATATTTCACCCCATATCCAATTTCCAAATTCTGATAGCCAAAAGGGGTACTATGAAATGTGGTGGTCATTGTGAAAATGTCAAACTTCAAATGGGTAAATACCACCTGAAAACACATATGCTTGTCATTGAAATGGATGATTACAATATAGTTTTGGGGGTAGTCACCCAAAACACATATGTTTTTCATTAACATGGATGATTACCCGTCATCATGGATTTCAAGGTACTCTCTCTCAAGTTTACTCAGGCCATGCACACACATCACCTCCATGGAATTAAACTTGTTTCTCTTGAAACTCTCATCCCACTGTACAAATAGATCACTAAATATGTGGCACTGAGGTGTCATTTCTCAATCCCATGCAATCCAAGTCATGGAAATTCCAACATTGGATATTCACCTTGACTTGCAACAAGTTCCATCCCAATATCAATAGGTTTTTGAGGCACCAAATGGTTTACCTCCATCCTTTTGGGAACATGACCATGATATTCCTTTAATCCTAACTATCCAACCCTCTAATCTACACCCTTAACGCCACCCTTTTGCACGGAAGAATGAAATTGAAAACATCATTTATGAATTAGTGGAGGCATGTGTCATTCTTCCTATTTCAAGTCCTTATTCTTCACCAATGGTCATGGTGCTAAAAGAATAAGGATATTGGTGCATGTTTCTTGGTTTCCGATCTCTCAATAATATAACCATCAAAGGTAAATTTCCCATTCTTGTAATTGGTGATCTCTTAGATGAATTGCATGGTTCCAAACTCTTCAACAAACTTGGCCTTTGATTAAGATACCATCAAATTCAAATAAAAGAGGAAAATATTCCCAGGGAAAACTTCTTCCCTCATGAGGGTCATTACGATTTTTAGTCATGCTCTTTGGCCTCTGCAATGCCCCCCTCCACTTTCTAGTGCTTTATGAATAAAATGTTCTGCCCCTTCCTCCACCATTTTTTCTAGTTTTATTTGATGATAGCTTGGTCTACAACCCCACCTAGGAAATCCACCTCTAGCATGTTTCTCTTGTAACCTTGCAATTATTATAGGATCACAATTTATTTGCGAAATGCTCCAAGTGTGCTTTTGGGGTGATTATGGTTGAATATTAAGGCAATATTGTGAGTCTAGACAGTGTGTGGGTGGATCCTAAGAAAGTGAAAACTATGTAGAATTGGCCCTACCCCAAAAGTATTAAGATCTTGAGAGGGTTCCTTAGGATTACTAGATACTATCGTAAGTTTGTGTTCCCAAACTATGGGAATATTGTAATTCCTCTTACAACAATGTTAAAAAGAATTCTTTCTCCTAGATTGAGGATGTGGAGCAGTCCTTCTACACCCTAAAGGAAGCTATGTGCACTATGATTATGTTAGCCATGCCTCTAATACATTAATCTTAGAATGTCATGCCTCTGGTCATAGCCCGGGAAAATTATTACTACAAAATGGACACCCATTGGCCTTCACCAACCAGTATCTCTATGATCGGCACTTGGGAAAATCCACCTATGAGAAATAAATGATGGATATCCTTCATGCAATTGAGACATGGAGAACATATTTAATCGAGTGGAGTTTTTAGATCAAGATCGATCATTATATTCTCAATTATTTCCTGAAATAGTGGTTTTCCTCACCAAAGAAACATACATGGATGATTAAGATGTTGGGTTATGATTATGAGATCATATATAAGAAGGGCATGACAATGTGGTGGAAGATGCTTTATCTAGGAAATTTAAAGAGGAGGGTTCTCTCTTCACCTTAACCTTACTAGTCCCAGGATGGATCGATGAAGCACAACAAGAATGGATGGTCTGGGACACAGTTAGACACCTCATCAAATGACTACAAGAAGACATGAACCCTCCCCTTGGGTATACATGGAACACAAATACCTTGAGGTATAAAGAGAAAATATTTCTCACCTTGTATTTTTCCTTGAAACCACAAATATTAGAGGAATTACATTCATCCCCCACATTAGGCCACTCAATATTTCATAAATACTATGAAATAATAAATCACTCCTTCTTTTGGGAAGGCATGAAAACATATATCTACAACTTTGTTGCAGCTTGCAACACTTACCAATGACATAAGGTAAAAGTAATGAAGTCACTAGGTTCTTTGCAACCAATTCCCATTCCCAACCATATATGGACATACGTCTGTATGGATTTCATTGTGGGAACTCCTAAGGTAGGTAATAAAACAACCATTATGGTGGTAATTGATCATCTAACCAAATACACCCACTTTTGTGCTTTGCCACCAAATTTTACACCCTTACTAGTGGAACAAGTCTTCATGGATCAAATTTTTAAACTCCATGGAATGCCCACTTATAATGTATCAGAATGTGACCCCACTTTTACAAACAAGTTTTGGTAGGAGTTGTTTAAACTTTAGGGCACTCAGTTGAATCTCAACAAAAAATATCAGCCCCAAAATGGATGGTCAAACAAAAGGGGTTGATAAATAATTAGAAACCTACTTATGATGCTTTGTCTCGATAAAGTCACATCACTGGGTCCAATGGTTCCCTTTTTCCAAATGGTGGTATAATACCACTTATCATGGGTCCACAAAAATTAAACCATATGAAGCAGTCTATGGCCAAAATACCTTATAATGATTTGCTATCTACGAAGTACCTCTAGGGTTCAAGAAATGGACAGCAAAATCCGCACTAGAGAATATATTCTCCTCACCCTTAAAAGAAATCTAGTTATGGATCAAAATAGAATGAAACAATATGCAAATTAACATCACTCTAAGTACTCCTTTGATGTCAAGGATCAAGTGTTTCTTCAACTCCAACATTATAAACAAACACTCCTCAAAGCCCATCTCCACCAAAATATCACTCCAAAGTTATATGCACCCTACACCATCCTTTTGCACAATGGATAGGTGGCCTACAAGATTTCTTTGTTAGATAAATCCAAGATTCAACTCATCTTCAATGTGCATTGCCTCAAAAAAAGAGTAGGGACTATTTGTAAAGTGCATACTAGCTTACTCAAACTGGATGAGGAAGGATCCATTTGGCTCCAACAGACAATAGTCTTGGATTCTAGTGAATGACAATTTCTTAGGTGCACAATCAAAGAACTTTTGATCTAGTGGAAACATATGATGCTTGAAGAATCCACTTTGGAACCAAGATACATTTTACATGAATTTATGCACCTTCAACGTTGAGGACAATGTTGCTTTTGAAGTGGGAGAGCATGTTAGGGTCCTACCATTACCCACTTTACATTAAGAGTTAGTCATACATTATATACAACCATATTTTTGAAATAAGGCCAAGTAATATAGCGGTCAATAACCAATGCAAATTGGTGTCTTTATTAATTAAGACCCACTAGGAAGTTGGTACTTGTTAATTATTTGACCATGTCAAGTAGTTAGGATTTTGGATCTGAGAACCATGTTTAAAGAGATATAAGGCTATGAAGGGTTTTGTTGAGAATTATTGTAATAGATCTATGCTCAAGTGAAAAGTCTCCCTACCTCAATAGGCCTATGAACATTTCTTCCTCAAGCGATTCTCATAATATAAAGCTTATTTCCTACCATATTTATCTTTTTATTGTCTAATGTTTCTTGTTCTGTTATATAAATTCTAGTTTATTGCAGATTAACCTTTGTTTATCGCATGTTGTTTTAAGTTTCAAGGCTAAAGAACACCACAAATAATAAAAATAGAAAATAGTAGGAAGTCATTAATACATAACACAATGCTATTGTTTGTTGTTTGAATTGTTTCCTAAAAAATCCCAAGGAACTCCAATAAATATCCCTATTTAAGTCCCTTCAGTGTTGTGCTTACATTCAACATTGCAATTTTATGTTTTTGTGACTTACTGATTTAAAAAATGTATAAACCATCATGAATTTTTATAGTGCAATGCTAGTAATGGTTGTCCTTTATAAATCCCTATATTTTATTATAAAAAATACCATAATTTAATCCCTATATTGTATATACGTAGAAATATACACAAATTTTAAAAAACTAAGATGAGAAAGACTCTAATTTTACACATTTTCCTTAAATAAAATTGATATATTTTCAAAGTCAAATGGATTTATATATATCACTTTTTCACCATCTTAAAATTCAAGACATGGTTAGATGTCGCTCACTTAGTCTCTAAGTAGAATAGGATATATGCATGATAGTACAAGTGTGCTTCACAAGGGCAGTACGACACTCAAGTGGGGCATTATAACACTATTGATTTTTGTAGCATCGGGCATGTACTTCCATAGGTTCTTTTTTTAACAGGTTGAAGTCATCATTAATGACTCTTATAGGCTAAGCTTACTAAACATAGTAAACTACTAAGCCTATGTAAATATACTCTTGGAAGTATACAACTACTTAGGATATTCACATTAATAAAGTGAATTATTAATGTGAATGTACTTTTGTAATTACTTTATATAAAGTGATCTAGAGGGCCCATGGTATTTGGTATCCCATGGTATTGGCCCAAGGTTTTTCATATTGTGATGTTATAAAACACAACCTAGGTGAAGGGAGGTGATACAACAATCATAGAGAGTGAATGGGATCGCATTGATTTGATGGCGAAGGAGTGTCAACTAAGTGTGTAGGTGCAGGGGCATGGTTAGAAAAAACGAGCAAGGGGCAACCGAAGGTTGGAAAGCAACAAGATTGAAGGATTGATATTGAGGTTTGAAGGCTAGCATTCAATCATTGTATTTTCCTCAGTGGGCCATTATCCCAAGCTAGGAGCACAACATTTTATAGTTAATAAAATCAATATGTTTTGATCGTTTTTCCCCAGTCGGGGTTTTCCAAGGTAAATATGTGTCAAATGTGAATGTGATTTCTTGTGTTTTCTGCTATGTAATTAGTTAATAATTCAATGTATTTTCAATTAATAATTTCTAATTATTCAGGACTGTAAATCAGATCTAAGATCAGTAAAAACTAACATGGTATCATAGTGGATATTAGGCCGAGAAATTAGCTCTGAGAAGGAATAGTAATTTGATGGCTATTTACAAAGAATTAAAAAAAGGGAAATATCCACCATATGAACACCATATAGAAACATAAGGACGACACGTGAAACACAGGGGATTGGGAAAATCGGGTCCATCAGGCCTGAACAACACAATCCCAGTAGATGGGAGATATGCAGGGAAGGGGGTAAGAGGCCACTAGATCGAGTGTGGGATGATGTGCATAACCATAAAGGACCTGAGCTATCCTTGATGGATGTGGATTGAGAGATGAAGAAGACAGCAAGTAACTTGCAGGAGAAGAAACCACTACTAGTAGGGAAGTGACTCGTGGGAATAAACTACCGGTAGACGAAGGAAATCACGGGTTGGACAAGAGTCGGGGTAGCAAGTAACTACACAATCCAGCTGGTAAGAAGGGACAAATACCTTGGCTTGAGAATGGTGCTATAGAGTGGTCGCAGAGAAGCCAATAGATGGTTAGGTGCTATTGGTAGTAGGAGAGGAGCCATAATATAGAGATGATAACATGAATTAGGACTTAGATCAAGGCATCGACAAAAGTGAGGAGCTGCCATAGGGAAAGGTACCAGTAGAACGTAGAGGAGTTAAGAGAAACCATGAGTAGTTGGGTCATGTTATAGACATGAGGATGACTAAATAGGAAGGGATCGGACAGAACCGTAGGGAGTAGAGTTGGGGACTTGAGCTATGGGAGGTGCCAGCAAGGTTTCAACAGAGGTGGTGATGAGTGAGGTAGATGTGGCTCCGATTTGAGGGATGTGAAGCACTAGAAGTAGCATGCCCGGGATGATGAGGACATAGGATGAAAATGGACAGTTGGTGGAGTAGGAAAGATCCACTAATAGAAGGTTCAGATCCAACATAGGGATGAAGGAAGGACGTGTCATCAAGACACCGTCAAAGGGACAACCGCAAGCCTCTAAAGGTAAGTTGTCCAACAACCAGGTTAACTTCTAGAAAGTGGACAAGCCACCAACAACATAGGAAACCATTGGGCAGTAGGGAAACCTTATAAGCCCCAAGAATATTGCACTAAACCCTAGGGTAGACCCGGGAATTTGGGTAGCTATAAACTTTGGGAAACCTAGAAATTTTTGGGCAGCACCCAAAAAATTCAAGAATCCCAAGACATATTTTGGGTAGTCCTGAAAAGGACTGGGTAGCAAGCTTAGGAAACCCATAAAGGAGTCTGGGCAGCTCTAGTAGGATTAAATAGGCTTGGGTAGTAGTAGGTTGCATATCTAGGTAGCGAACATAGTTTGGGAAGCAAGCATTTTAGGCAGCAAGATGGAAGCAATCGAGATTCTATATGAATATGTTAAGATTTAATATGCTAGGATAGAAAATATCAGCATTACATTCCATTTCACAATAATAACATATATAGGATCACTGAAGAAACAACAAACACAGCATAAATACAAGAGACACAGATTTATCCTGGGAAACCCTCATGGGGTAGAAAACCCAACAAAGCTTCCTCAATATAGATGACCAACAATATACAGAGATGCAAACCAAAGATATGGTCTCCTCCTCCTCCATAGCAAACCTCTCTCTCACAAGTGTGCTACATTTCAAGTGAGGGAAGTGTGTGTATAATGAGGAACACACCTCCTCTATTTATACACATCTCCAACTTGTACTTTATATTAACTAGGTCGGCCCCAACTTTACCACTGGGTTAAACACCCCACTACAACTGACTGGGTCGACCCCTCTAGGGTGATCTAACAACCCTTTGACCCACATAACACATACAGGGCCGACCCCCACTAGGGAAGTCTAATAACCCAAGTTACCACATTCCGACGGAGGAATAAACATCTCCGGATAATAAGATCTTCACGGAGGAATGAAACATCTCCAGAATAATAAAGTACAAATATAATATTCTTAGAAGTTACAATATCTCAACACTCCCCCTTAACGAGAAGGATATTATAACAACATCTGCACGAGCAAGGAGTCATCAACATCATACATGATACATCTATAAATCATTGGAAGATTTCTCAACATCATCAATAAATCAAGCAGTTACTGGAACGTCTTCAATACTAGAACATCAACATCTTCAGTACTGAGTCTTTATCTTCTGCAGCACTCGAACAGCTACAGCAACATCAACATCTGGATCCTCACGATCAATAATATCGTCATCGCACGATCATCAACATCGTCATCACACAATCATCAACATCGTCATCACACGATCATCAGCATCGTCATCATACGATCATCAAAATTGTCATCACACGATCATCAACATCGTCATCACACGATCATCAGCATCTTCATCACACGATCATCAGCATCGTCATCATAGATCATCACGATCAGCAACATCGTCATCTAGATAATCACGATCAGCAGCATCGTCATCTAGATCATCACGATCAGCAGCATTGTCATCTAGACGATATCACGATTAGCAGCATCGTCATCTAGATCATCACGATCAACAACATCGTCATCTAGACCATCACGATCAGCAGCATCGTCATATAGATCATCACGATCAGTAGCATCGTCATCTAGACCATCAGTGTTAGTATCCACACCAATACAAGTATACACATAATCAGTACAAGTATCCTCATCAATATATATCATCAATACAAGTATACATACAAGTATCCTCATCAATACATATCATCAATACAAGTATCCTCATCAATACAAGTATACATATCATCAATACAAGTATCCTCATCAATACAAGTATCCTCATCAGTCAAGTATACACAATAGCAAGATACTCTGCAATACACATGATCCTTTCTTTCGGAATTATAGGATCAATCACAATCATGTTTAAGACTATCCTTCCTTTCAGAATTAAGGGATTTACAGTCTAAGGATGATTAATCCCACTCAATCTCTTTTAAGACAATCCTTCCTTTCAGAATTACAGGATTTACGGTCTAAGGATGATTAGTCCCACTCAATCTCTTTTAAGACAATCCTTCCTTTCGGAATTACGGGATTTACAGTCTAAGGATGATTAGTCCCACTCAATCTCTTTTAAGACAATCCTTCCTTTCAGAATTACGGTATTTACGGTCTAAGGATGATTAGTCCCACTCAATCTCTTTTAAGACAATCCTTCCTTTCAGAATTACGGGATTTACGGTCTAAGGATGATTAGTCCCACTCAATCTCTTTTAAGACAATCCTTCCTTTCGGAATTACGGGATTTACGGTCTAAGGATGATTAGTCCCACTCAATCTCTTTTAAGACAATCCTTCCTTTCGGAATTACGGGATTTACGGTCTAAGGATGATTAGTCCCACATGTCCACTAAGGACTTCATTCTCGGAGACCATACGTTTATGGATCAATTCAAGGGACTGAAGTCCAGGGACGATACAATCCCCACCTGTCCACTAAGGACTTCATTCTCGGAGACCATACATCTACAGATCAATTCAAGGGACCGAATTCCGAGGACGATACAATCCTCACCTATCCACTAAGGACTTCATTCTCGGAGACCATACGTCTACGGATCAATTCAAGGGACCGAAGTCCGGGGACGATACAATCCCCACCTGTCCACTAAGGACTTCATTCTCGGAGACCATATGTCTATGGATCAATTCAAGGGACCGAAGTCCGGGGATGATACAATCCCCACCTGTCCACTAAGGACTTCATTCTCGGAGACATATGTCTACGACTCACTTTAGGACTGAAGTCCAGGGATGATCCAATCCCCACATGTCCACTAAGGACTTCATTCTCGAATACATATGTCTATGACTCACTTTTAGGACTGAAGTCCAGGGATGATCCAATCCCCACATGTCCACTAAGGACTCCATTCTTGAAGACATATGTCTATGGCTCACTTTAGAACATGTGTTCAAGGATGATGCAATACCTCTTCTTTCTCGGAGACATCTGTCTACGGATCCTTTTAGAACATCTGTTCAAGGATGATGCAATCCCCTTGTCAACTTAGAGCCTGTCTGAGGACCATCCACCAACCTTTCTATCGGCATCACCAATATAGGTATCCACATCATCGACCTCATTGTCGATGCAAGCAATCTCATCATAAGTGACCACATCACTCCCCCTTTCGAGGAGGGTCCTTCCAAGCTTGTCTAAAAAATACTCAAACTTTTCTTGAGGTAGAGGTTTGGTTAGTACATCGGTAACCTGTTACAAATTCAAACTTTATAGTTCCTTTCTGCACCATATCATGGAACACTGTATTCTCTGCCATCTTGATACAACTCTGTTTGTCACATAGGATCACAGTTGGGTCTATCTCTAAGTCAAACAATCCTGAAGCCATACTTCTTCACAACTAGCAGAACAACCAGCCATATATTCCGCTTGTGCTGAGAACCACACTAGACTACTTCCAGCTAAACCACGAGATCATGGCTGATCCCAGACAATAACATCCTCTCGATGTGTTCTTCCTGTCTGATACACTTTCTGCCCAATCAAAATTTGTGTAGCCATCTGAAGTCATGATCTCCAAGATAGCATAGATCAAAGTCTATCGTATCCTTTAGGTACCTCATCACATGCTTTGCAACTATCAGGTCAACACATCTAGTTTCCACTAGATACTGACTCAAGGTGTTCACAACAAAGCATATATCTGACCTAGTATTTGTTAGATACATCAATGACCCAATAATTTGTCTGTACAGAGTTATATACACTAACTTTGATGAGTCATTCGCTAACATCTTCAAGTTGGAATCCATGAGAGTGGCCATTCCAATATATCAAGTCCTCTCAAGATTTCCACAACATACTTTCCTTGGTTGAGAAAGATTCCTTCTGAGCCTTTCCATACTTCCAGACCTAGGAAGTAATGCATCAATCTCAGATCTTTCATTTTCATTTTTGCAGCCATCTATTTGTGCCATCTCTCGTCAGATGGGTCTACTGATATGAGCCTCAACATCATTCGAACTGTGTGGTGAGTTCCTTCTTGCATCCATGTCATCTTTGTATAGAAACCATATTCAACCTTGTAGCAAAGGTTGAGATCCACATCACCCATGGTGATCACTATCGATCCTGGGTACCCATACAAAACCTGATTCACACTTCTTCTTTAATTATACCATTAAGAGAATGGTCTTATCTAGTCACTTGGAGCAAACATCTCGTCATGATTCTCTTCCTCTTTCTAAGAGAATCTTCTAGCCACGAGCCTTCTATATTTTGTTTGATTTGTAAATCTTCTTGTTGAACATCCATCACTTGTTCGGTGTTCATCATTCTTCATGATCTTTCCTACATATCAAAATTAAGTACATGATTAGTAATACTTCATAATCATGAAATCATGTTGACATGATAACCTATTATGCATACAGATATCATTTACGTAGTTATGCAACTATCTTGACCAATACTTTGGCACAACACTTTTCCATATCCTGCATGCATACAGTGGCTATCTAGATGCCTTCCATCTCTACCAGAACATACTATCGAGAGTGTGCACAGCTCTCAGCATGTCAGCAAAGAGGTTTCATTCTAGACAACCAACAATGGAATGTTTGTCCAATTTACCAATCATATGCATATTAGTAGTATATTGTTCAATGCTCTATGAATGTTTACACTCAGCATGATATATTCTAGGAATACAAATATGTATACAACTATTACAAGCAATATAATTTACTATTTCAAATAACAACTCAAATACTAATATTTTATGTTTGTGTGGTTGTCTCTCGCTTGATCTTCTATATGTCTTTTGAACTTCTATTAATTCTGTACCACTGTGCATGCTCAAGTGTGCACTAGTGTCATCCTCATGATCTCATACAAAAACATACATTCATTAGTATATTCTCAATATTATCAAAACATTATAATTCTAAATAATCTTGAATATGTATATTCATGATCATAGATAATAAACATTAGTATTCAAGGTTTCAGGAAAGTCTTCTTTTACTCATGCATATTCTTGTTTGATCATAGGACTCTTCTGGTTAGTTAAATCATCAATCAAGATAAGAGACATAATATGCATAAACCCTTGATTACTAGCTTTATGAATAAGCATAACCAATCATACCAAGTATACTTATATAAAGGATCCTAACACAAGGTAAGATTCTAACTTGACATAGGAAAACATACCTAGATTAGTATACCTGCTTAGTTATGTCTAACATACCTAAACAATATCTTCTTTGTTCTCTTCAATGATTTAGAGATCCTGTGCTGAAACCTGCATATCTCATAGGTTAAGCATAATAGAACAAAGTCATACATACCTCGTAAGTAGAACTTCTATGTGATCAAGGATTATGGATGAGTCTTTGTCTTCATGTTGTCATGGTCATGGAACTTGATTTGTCTTTCGTGATGTACCTGTATCTTGTTAGCAGACAACATCAACCTCATACAACACCACAGTGCATTAGTACAATCATATAACCCTAATCAATGAATGTCTTCTATCATTCACATGTATTCATACTTTTATTAGGATGATAAGACAAATCTAACATTAATCAAGATTGTACTAATAAATAATATGAAGACAGACATATTATGAACTTAATCAAGAATCAGATTTCAAGACATACCTGAACCTCTTTAAGTCATACTTGTCGAGACTTCTTGTAGTCTTCTTATGTAAGGCCTTAGCCTCAACTCCCCCTAAAACTTGATCTGGAGCTTGATTAGGGTTTGCTAGAGAAACCCCAAAAATTCAATCTTTGACTTTCACACTTCTGAATGGATGGAAGGATGTGTCTTGCTGAGCTGATCAAACTGGCATACTTCAATTTTGAAATCTCCAAAATTTGACCCCTCAAAATTTCCTTCGAAACTTCTGGATCTTCTGGACAGGATCCCGAAATAGGGTTTTATGAAGCCCACCCTTCTTCCCAATCAAAAGGTTCAATCCAAGGCTCTAAACTCTTATTTTTCTGAGGAGCTTCCAGCCATGGTCACAGACTTAAAAAATTCCAACTTTTGCTGAAGCCCTAATTTTCCATCTTTCCGATCAAGATCCCGAACTGGGGTTTGATCAAGCCCGGTCTTCTACCCAACCAAAAAATTTGATCTTGGTCTCTAAATTTCGATTTTCTTGAGTAGCATTCAGCCGTGGACTTTGATTCCAAAAATTCTAACTTTCTCCGAAACCCAAAATTCTGGAAGCCATGAATGAAGGTGCTCCAAAAATAATTATGTTTTGACAGAAATATGTACCTGATTGTATCTGCTGTAACTCTAAACTTTTTGATCCACAGGGTCTGAAAATTTTTCCTATGGTGTCCTGACCTGTCATCTTTCCATCCCGACAGGTCTGACCTCAATTGTATTTTCTGAGAGAGAGTTATTCCAAGTGTCGCAATGTGACCTGTTTATGGGATAAAACAGGAGAGCGAACTTGTACGGATCTCCACGTGTCAATGGTTCAACTTCGGCCTCTGAAAAGGTTTCTTGAGATAGTACATTCTGTTTACTACCTGTCACTTTTTACGAAATTTCATTTGGAGCTTCCTAGCCCAAGTTATGACCTTTTTTCCTAGGTCACCTGATTTTGACTGAGATCTGGAAGAGGCAGAAACCCTAACTTGTACTGATCATAACTCACAAAGTAAAACGAATATGAGGGTGTCCTTTGGATACAAGTTACCTGGGGATGTTATCTACAAACTGTAAAGGTTTCGGATCCTGAACCTTCTCCAAAATGGATTTATAGCGAAAGTTCCACGATGACTGGTTTTTTCTATAAAAAACCCAAACCTTGAAATTGTCGCAAGTGAAGCAAGTGTCGTAAGTGCCATACATTGCTTTCCTTTAGGTTAGATCTGATACCATGTTAAGATTTAATATGCTAAGACATAAAATATAAGCATTACATTCCATTTCACAATAATAGCATATACGGGATCACTGAAGAAACAACAAGCACAACATAAATACAAGAGACACAGATTTATCCTGGGAAACCCTCATGGGGTAGAAAACCCAGCAAAGATTCCTCAATATAGATGACCAACAATATACAAAGATGAAAACCAAAGACATGATCTCCTCCTCCTCCATAGCAGACCTCTCTCTCACAAGTGAGATACATTTCAAGGGAGGGAAGTGTGTGTATAATGAGGAACACACCTCCTCTATTTATACACATCTCCGACTTGTACTTTATATTAACTAGGTCGGCCCCAACTTTACCACTGGGTTAAACACCCCACTACAACTGACTGGGCCGACCCCTCTAGGGTGGTCTAACAACTCTTTGACCCACATAACACATATAGGGCCGCCCCCACTAGGGAAGTCTAATAACCCAAGTTACCACATTCCAACAGAGGAATAAACATCTCCGGATAATAAGATCTTCACGGAGGAATGAAACATCTCCGGAATAATAAAGTACAAATATAATATTCTTAGAAGTTACAATATCTCAACAGAAGAGAGGTTGGAGGGTTCTTCCAACTACATCCCTTGGAAGGCATGGGTCATAGTGGTTCTCATGTAGAACAGTCTGTGGGAGTTTACAAGCATAGGGGTGACCACACCAATACATCCTAATGAACTGCCAGTTCACAAGTTGAAGGATGTGAAGGCTAGGAGGATTATCTTTGACACATTGAAGGATCATTTGATCCCTCACATATCTGACAAGAAGTTATCCAAGGATATGTGGGATGCTCGAGCACCGGTTTATATTAGCATAACAATCAAAACAAGAAAATGGTGTTGAAGGAGGATCTCAAAAGCACCAAGATGTCCACGACCGATACTGTAGCTTCTTATCTCACTTGTATCATACAAGTTGGTGATAAGTTGGAAGTTGTTGGGGAGACTGTGGGAGATCTAGAGTTGGTGAGGATTTCCTTGAATGGCTTCACCAAGCCATGGCAACCCTTCGTCAAAGGGATCATTGCATGAGAGAAACTTATTGACTAGGAGAGGTTATGGGATGAATTCATTATGAGAGGAGATTCAGGAGTCGTCTCTATCTAGAGGGAAACATGAGGATAATGAGGTGAATATTTCTCTTGCCAGTCAGGAAAAGAGGAACAATAATAGTACAAGTAAAAAATCAACTTCACAAGGGGTAAAGAAGAAGAAGGACATGAGAAAAGTCAAGTGCTTTGCATGCCACAAGTGTGGCCAATATGTTTCATAGTGTCCATAATGAAAGAAAGATAAGAGAAAGTCTCAACAGGTAGAAACTACTGTAGAATCTCAGGTTGATGAGTTTGCTAAGAAGTTCGAGAAAGAGTTCTCATTAGTCTCTTGTATTTCTGGCATATTTTTCAGCAGTTCTTGGTTCATGGATAGTGGGATTTCTCATCATGTGACAGGGACACTGTCATGTCCCCTCCCGTCAATCCAATGCAAGGAAGGGAACGGGACACCAAAATATGGGCTTATAAAAAAACTTGTCCCCATTCATCATGAACAAACTCATGGCATTACAAATAAAATGCATAGGTGTGTAGATGCAAATCAAGCAAACATGCACAACGGAAATAAACCTCATTCACACACATTTCATATGCATTCAACATATCAATAACAGTCATCAATTTAAAAAATTGCATAAGTAAAACACATAGATAGAAAAATACTTATCTTCATTGTGAAATGGTCCCAAGCAACTAGCTATGTCGTTGCAACGTTCCACCCAACCATAGGTATCTGCCCAACCTATCTTCTTTCAGAACTCAGAGACCACCCCCGAGCTGGACATGATTTCTGAAACGAAAAGGGAACTCTCAAGCTAAGCACAGCCAAATAAATGGATACCCATCTAAACCCCAACATTATCTTACACACAACAACTCAAATATTGGGTATGGATACACATTTTCAACAATGGAATTTACAAAATAGGGTCCATGGGTTTTCCTCAAATCGTGGCACACTCATAACCGAATTGTGGGAAGAGGAAATCAACCCCAGGGAAGAAACTAATTTATCCCACAAGTATGTGAGCATTTAGATGACCAAAATGACCTATATGAAACCCCAAAATCGATTTCTTCTCTTGTCCACTGTTATCCAAAAACAAAAACGGCCTTTCCAACTAGAAAAATGAAGAAAAACACAACAAAACCATGGAGGAAAATGCCCAGGTAGCTCCCAACTTGCGAGAGAGAAAAACTGATGGGTGAGGAATGGCTTGGGAAGCAATTCCATGGCTCTTTTCTTGCAAAGTAAGCCAAACCCTAATTTCCATGAAGGGTGGCTTTCCCATACCCGAATTTGAACAGCCATACCTCTCTATTCCCCAAGGCATTAACTACTTCAACCAACTCTTGGAAGAAATAAATGATTGGGTACAAAATTCAACATCGGTAGTTGAGGGTTTTATGGGTTATCTCATTGACACTTGGCTTGACTTGATTGGCTCCAAGGGTTTGAATATTTCCCTTCCAATTCCTTGTAAAATCATGCCCCCATCTCTTGTTGCATTGCATAGCTAGTTGTGGGTATTTTATTAAAATGCATATTTACATGATATTCGCAATCCCATTGTGCCTGGCTAGCACGAAATACATATGCATCACTAAATCGATGGTGGGGAATTGGCCTTGATCTCCTCACCATGATTTTATAACAATATCACATCATTTACATTTTATTGCAATGGGTTCAAAATCAGGATATTACAGACAGATGAGTTTCTCAACAGGTTGTTGGGGACAAACCTAGATTTAATGCATGTGGATATTGGCACCCATGCCAAGTGTACTATGAAGCGAGTTGGAATAGCCAAGTTTCATCCAGAGTCAGGAGGATCTTTGGGGGTGATAGACGTCTTGTATGTACTGGAGACCAGGGTGAACTTGGCCTTAGTATTGGCATTGGAGGACAATGGATGCACCATCTATTTTGAAAGGGGATGGGTTACCATTCAACCAATGGAATCTAGCATAGACTTAGCACGAGTTCTTAGTGTGTAATGTACCTAAAACTGTAAAAAAATTTTAATTTTTTTTTTTCTGTATGGCTAACATCGTCAATTGGATCAAATGTTTAGTAAATTAACTTCAGCACTGGGAGATAAAATAGAAGACTTATCATTGTAACATAGATGTACAATTTATACTTTTGTTTATGATACTCTGCTTTGCTTGTTTGATATGAATGGATTCCTTTATATTCTGCAGAAGCAATGTTTTGGTGATGATTTTAATGATCCATATCGAGCTATTGGTTATAATTATGTTTTTCTTTAATGTCTAAATGTGTGTATGTTTAGACTCAATGGTTTATTTTCAATGTATAATGAATCTTCTTTTTACTGTGTTCATGTAAATCTTTAAAAGCTTGAAGGGCTGAGGTTGGTGACCATGGCATGGCTTACTTAGCTATATGCTAAAGTTTATCTCTACCTTTGTTTTGTAGGTGCTCTTAAGAAATGTTTTTAAGCCTAACATTTTAAAGTTTGCCACCATGTAAAATTATTTGTTTAAATAAAAGTCAATCTGAGTGTAATTCATGCAATGGTGATAAAAATCGAGCTTTGAAGGTGAGTGTCACTCTCTAATATGGAGAGTGGGTAAATTATCATTTTCTAGTGCAGGTTGGTGGCATTAAATGCTCCCTATCAGATGGCCATCGAATTCGTGATGTCCAGCTGGGTAGGTAAATCCTAGCAAAGAGTGGTCTTTGTTGCATTTTGTATTTGTTGGTTTTGGAGGGGAAGGAGAGCAGAGCTCTCAGGGTTTCGAAGTATGGCCACGAAGCCAGTGTTGGCCATGAGTGTTGCCCATGCCTGCGCTCAATTTAAGTGACAGGAGTGGCGTGGATCCAAAAATTAAGGTAACTCTGTCTCCTTTACCTTTAACAAGTTTTCGATGCCCTGTTTTTGATTTGTTAAAGGTTGTGACTAATGTTTCACTTGTCTTTTCAAAGGGTCTGCGACATTGGGGGTTCAAGATTAGCACAGTGGAGTGTTTGTAGAAGAGGGTCTTTGAAGCTCTTGATAGCCCTGAGTAAGCCTGGTCCATCATAGTCTTGTTCTCCCCTCATGCGAATGTTGTCTATGCTGGTTGTTTGCTGAGGCGTTTGTTCACTATGTAAAGTTGAGAGTAATTTACCCATTCGGGTTTTTTGGAACTTTGTTGTAAAATTCTATTTGGTAATTTAGCTTTGTGGGAAGTGTAATCTATATTTTGATTGACAATGTAAATCCTGTGTAGGCATTTTTGGAACAGAGGATGTACTCTTGGCTCCTGGTCCGTGTATAATTCAACTTATGGATTCGGTGGTTGAAATGTCTATTTATAAATAATATGAAATCGTTTATTTTGGGCCTCTGTCTGATTTGTAGAGATGTGTTATAAAATTTCTCAATCTTCTGTAGAATGCGTTGAGCCTGTGTAAATTTCAGTATTTAAGTTTTGGAATGTTTACATGTTTATGGTTTTTGATTTAGTGATGATGCTTTAAATGTTATGAAAGGATAAACGCTGTAGCTGTCGGGTAGTATTAACTTCATCTTATGCATATGTTTTAAAGCATCTTTATCTGGTTTGGAAAGCCATAGGGTTTGGTGATTCGACTTGGGGAAAACACCGAGCTTTCTTCTGGGTTTTCATAGAGGATTATCTATCTGATTCTGAGCGTGAAGCTTCAATCTGTATTATGTTTTTAAATTATGCATCGTGTGGGTGCTAAACCTGACAACAAGTCTCGGTGTAAATTCATAATTTATGTGCTTCTAGCTGGAGAGAGAAGCCGCTATGTAAATTGTGGTTTTATGTGCTCCAAGCTGGGAGATAATGTTTAATATTTATAAACTCTGCATTTTGTGAAGGTAGTTCTTTTGTAGGTTAAAACTAGAGTTTAAATTAAATAATTGGAGAATGTTTATATGTAAATATTCGGGGCAGAGCCCTAGTTTGTCAAAACGCATTCTGACCTTTGTTTTTAATATTTTGTCTTTGTGAAGTCTTGGATGCTTTTCTACGCTACAACGTGATTAATTTTTTTAAGCGTTAGCTGGGTTGTTGGTGTAGAGGACTCAATCCCGAGTCCATCTTTTTTTTTTTAATGTCTGAAGCATGCCCTAAAAGAAAGATAGTAATCCGTGTTTTTTATTTATGAGAAAAATCTATGGTTATGATGTTTAGACAAGGGTTTATCGTGGATTTTTAAAGTACCTGCATGACTACTTCGTGACCCTGTCAGTGCTTTTAAACTTTGGTTAACTTAATTAGTTAATGTTTTGGTAATCGTTTCTCTTAGATATTTACACTGATGACTGAGTTTTATGGGAGGCGAAAAAGCTTCACAAGTATCTTTGACTTGATTCGACTATAATTTACATTTTATAAGTTTGGGCATTTCTTATTGGTTATAAGAATACTGTGTAAGTTTGTTTATATTTAAATAAATCCGAACCTAAAATTGTAGGTGTGAGGAACTCTAAAGAGTTCGATCTTTGGTATGAGATGACTCTGTTTTGGAAAATTCGACTTTGTTTATGGGTGCAGAAAATTATGTTTACATTTTCACCAGGGTTTGGGAAAACATAAGAACTTCTTGTTTAAAGTTTATAATAAATTACTACAAATATTGAAGAGTCTGAGATCTAGCACAAGCTAGCGTGGCTAGCTCTGCTAGATCGTAAGACTAAGATAAAAAGGGTTTGATAATTTAGGAAATATAGGTGCATTATTTTAAATGTTTAGAGATAAATAAAGTTTGACCTAGGGAGCCATTGCAATAGCCCTTGCTCCCAATACATAAAGATAATCAAATTATTATGGAAAATAAAATGATAGTAATTTAAATTCTAACTTTCAGCCTATAAATTGAAAATATAAAAACAATTCATACCTGAACTTTGCAGCTTGAATCTTCTTTTGGTAAAGGCCTGCACACCTCAAACACTGATTAATGGAAACAATATGCTTAGCTAACCTGTAGGATGATAACCAAATAAATTTAGAACTACCATGTTCTTCCCAACCATGACCCAGAACCGTTCCTGGTTCTGCTCGGATCCACCCAAGCTGGCTCCAACATGCAAGAGGAAACTAGAGAACCTAGGGCGACAACTGATTACAATTCAATCTTGGAATAGTTTACTCTTCCAGATCTATGGGACAATTTCTCTCTAGTTACCATAAAATAATGATAAAAAGGTAGATAGATCTCTCTTGGAAATTGCCCTTGTATTTATAGGTGAACTTTGGAAAATGGCACTTGAAACTATAAAACTATTTTTAATATTATGTTTAGTTCGAGTCTTAGTTAAAAAATATATCATATAATTAAAAAGTTTATTTAATTATAACTTTCAGTTTTGTCTAGGACTCGTACTTGTCATTTTGAACTAATCATAGTAACTTTTATAGTTTGTTTTATTTTTAATATAATTATAGGTAAAATCCTCTCATATGGATTTATGGACTTTACTTTGTATAACTTGTGTGTCTTTATTATCCTTTTAACTTTCTTTATATATAATAACTTTATTTATAAATTATATCTTTGATTATAAATAATATCTTTACTTATAATTAATATCTCTTATATTCATACATATATTTATGTATACCATTTGTACATAAGTGAGGCTCTTTTATATTAACTCACTTTGATTAATTCAAGTATAGCATTGTAACTTTGATGCATTAATTAAATAGGGTAGACTCTTTTGATAAGGCCCTTGGTAGCTATGGATGGTCGACTAGGTTAGGTAGCTCTAGGTCCCTTTTGCATGTTGTATTACCCCGTATTTCGTGGTAGTTTCCTCCGTCCTTGATGAGATGAGTAGTGATTCAATTAGTCAATTAAAATAAGTATGATGACTGGTGGTGCTATTCAGAGCCATCCTCAACTCAACACCTTTTAAAATAAAGTAACCCCAGGTGTTATTCAGAGCTTATGCTCAACACTCTTCAACGGGTGTTACACTAGTGCAATTCCAAAGCTCTTCGCTCAACACTAATTCTAGGATGTATTTGTAAGATACACCCAGGGATACAATGGTCAAAGATCCGATGCTCCAGATCTTATGCTCAACATCAAGTTGGAGTGCTCAAGGGCTTATGCCCAACACTCTATGTGCATCGGGGCTTACGCCCAACACATAATAAAAGTCCTCTATGTACATCGGGGCTTATGCCCAGTACATAGGCCATCCATGTGCTCCAGAGTCCACACTCAACGCATCATAAAAGTCAATCATGCATATCAGAAATATTCATAGTATCTAACAAATATCATCTCAGTATATTAGGGTTTTTTTCCCAATCTCATAATAAACATCAATCAAGTACATCAGGGCTTTCTGCCCAGTATATAACAAAAAGCTGCATCCGTCAGGGTCCATGCCCAAATATGTATATCTATAACTAGGGTAAGTCATGTGCATTGGGGCTTACGCCCAACATATATCAAAATAAATCATATGTATTGGGGCTTACGCCCAATATATAACATCAACACAATAAAAAAAATCAGGATATTACATCCCTCCTCGCTTCGAACAACACCGTCTCGGTGTTCTAGGGACTAGAAATGAAGTCGTGAAATAAGGAGGGGTAAGCCTCCTTCATGGTGGTTTCATTTTCCCAGGTGGCCTCATCAGGCCCGAAGTGCTTCCACTACACTTTCAATTGGACGATAGTTTGTCTCCTAAGATACACCTCCTTCTTGTCTAGTATGTGGAGGGGCTCTGGAATGAATTCCCCCTCGGTTTCTACCTGTAATAAGGAACAATCAATCACATGCTTAGTATCATAGACATATTTCTTTAATAGAGATGCATGAAAAACATTATGAACTTTTACATGAGCTAGTAAAGCTAACTCGTATGCTACTGGACCTTTCTTGGCCAGTATCTCAAAGGGTCCACAAAATATGGGGGCTAGCTTTCCATATCGCCCCAAGCTCAAAGAGCTTCTCTTTGCCTTCACTTTTAAGAAGACATGTTCACTGACTTGGTAATCTTTGTCTTTTCTTTTCTTATCCGCATAACTCTTCTAGCGGTCTTGTGCCTCTTTCAAGTTCTGTTGTACTTTGGTGACTAGTTGTTCTAAATCTTTCAGTAAATCCGGACCTAGCATGAGTCTGTCTACCGGGATATCCCATGTCACCGGTGTCCTACACTTTTTGCCATAGAGTACCTTGAAGGGATTCATCTTGGCAGAGGTCTGGTACCCATTGTTGTATGCAAACTCTGCAAGGTGCAAATAATCCTCCCACTTAGTGGGATTGTTCATTACGTACATCCTAAGCATATCCTCAAGGATTTGGTTTACTCATTTTGTCTGTCTGTCGGTCTGTGGGTGATAAGTGGTACTGAATTTTAACTGTGTCTCCAAACCGTAGAACAAGGATCTCCAGAAGTTACTAGTGAACTTCATGTCTCTATCCGAGATGATTGCCTTGGGTATCCCATGCAATCAGAAGATTTCTTTCAGAAAGATGTCCTCAATGTGGACAGCTTTGTAAGTAGAATTTATTGGTATGAAGTGTGCTGCTTTAGATAACTTGTCTACCACTACAAAGATGGAATTGTTCTGTTTCTTGATCTTTGGTAAACCGGTAATGAATTCCATACTGATGACCTCCCATTTCCACTCTGGAATGGGTAGCGATTGTAGTAATCTTGAAGGGTGTTGGTGTTCTTCCTTAACGAGTTGGCACTCTTGGCACTTAGCGATAAATAATGCTATGTTGGATTTCAACTTAGGCCATAAAAAGTGTTTCTTTATCGCCAATATCATCTTTTGATATCCCGGATGTCCTGAGTAGTGTTTCTGATGGAAATCTGTTAGAATGTTAGGTCTATGTATCTGATGTCCGGGACATAAAGTATCTCGTTCGACCATAACAATCCTGATTCGTCTATCTTATATTCCTTTTGTTTATGGAATAACCTATCCTCTTGAATATTTTTAAGGATCTCAACATAGAATCGGTCATTCCTACATGTCGTTCTAATCCTGTCATGCAAGTCCGAGTTGGTATGACTTACTGTTACCTCATATAACATATGAGCTCATCGACTTAAAGCATCAACAATCTTATTCTCCTTTCCTTTTATTTGTTTTAATTCGAAGTTGTACTCGTTAAGGAAAAATAACTACCTAGCCTGCCTAGCATTTAGGTCAGGTTGGTCAAATAATTACTTCAAAATCATGTTGTCCATCTTCACTAGGACCTTCTTTCCCATCAGGTAATGCCTCGACATCTTTAAGGTGTGGATGATGGCGGCTAGTTCAAGATCTTGCATGGGGTAGTTTTGTTCGTGTTCCTTTAACTTTATTGACTCGTAGAAAATGACGAAGTCATTCTACATAAGGACTCCTTCGAGTCCTTCTTTGGTTGCATATGTGCAAACAACGAAGTCCCCATCGAGGTCAGCAATCCGTAAAATGGGTGCGCTAGTCAAAAGTTGTTTTAGTTTTTGGAAGCTTTCTTCGCACTTAGTCATCCAAAGGAATTTCTTTTCCTTTTTCTGCAAGGTAGTCATAGGACAAGCAATCCAGGAGAAGTTCTCAATGAACTTTCGGCAGTATCCTGCTAATCCTAAGAATGATCTTATGTCGGTCACACAAGTAGGTGTAGGCCATTCCTCAATGGATTTAATCTTTTCGGGGTCGACCGCTATCCCCTTCTTTGAAATGATGTGACCTAGGTACTATATATGTGCTTTGCAGAAGTCACACTTGTTAAACTTAGCGTAAAGTTGGTGTTCTCATAACACTCGTAAAATGATGCAGAGATGTTATTCATATTCTTCCTTACTTTTGGATTAAATCAGTATGTCGTCGATGAAGACTAGTATGAACTTGTCTAGGTATTGACTAAAGATGTTGTTCATCATGCACATAAAATTTGCGGATGCATTCCTCAATCCGAAAGGCATTACCACAAACTCGTAATCGCCGTATCGGGTTCGAAAGGCGGTCTTACTGATGTCTTCATCACATATTCTTACTTAGTGATATCTGGATCGCAGGTCGATCTTCGAAAAAACATTCGCTCATCCGACTTGATCAAACAAGTCATCAATCCTAGGGAGTGGGTAACGGTTCTTGATGTTCAATTTGTTGAGTTGATGGTAATCGATGCACATATGCATCGTCTCATCCTTCTTCTTGACAAACAGTATCTGTGCTCCCCAAGGAGACACGCTCGGTCGAATATATCCTTTTTCGATCAACTCTTACAACTATGGCTTGAGCTCCACCAACTCTGGTGCGCTTATGCGGTAAGGGGATTTAGAAGTCGGTATAGATCCGGGTGTCAATTTTATAGAAAAGTCTAAGTATTGTTTAGCTGGTAGCCTTGGTATTTCCTCAGGGAATACATCCTTGAAATCTACAAGAACTGATAATTACTCGATCTTTTCTTCACTATCGACTTCTCCGGTTTGGATGTTAACTACAAAGAGTCTACAACCTTTTCTTACGCACTTCTTTGCTTGTAAGTAGGATATCTATCTGACGAAAACCGTCTTAGGTATGCCTTGAATCTTTCTTTGATTCCCTTGACTATCCGTGCATAATATTGACTCGTTCAAGCAGTCGAGCAGGGCATGGTGCTATTCTAACCAATCCATACCTATAAGTACGTTGTACGATCCTAGTGGTAAGATATTTAAATCTACCTTAGTTGGGAATCTGTTCAAATCTATTTTGCAAACTTTAACTAGTTCAGAAACTTTCTATTTGGTACCAGTGGCTAGTTGTACCAGCCATGGTTTCTCGTGCTTCTCTCGGTTTAGTTTACAAGTGTCGACTATCTTAGGGGAGACATAGCTTCTGTGTGCACTGGGATCGTTCAAAACTGAAATAGTTGTGCTTGAAAAATTACCTTCAATCTCGACCATAGTGTCCTGGTGATCTGCTTGTCAGCCGTCAAGTGCGGCATAAATTCTTGGTGTTCTTTCCATGTCCCTTGCCGTTGGGTTTTCTTGTATGTTGTGCAAAACCTCGTCTGTCTTGTTGGGATAATCTCTGAAATAGTGGGTCCCTTGGCATTTCCAGCAAGTAATGAGTGGTGGGGCAGCTTTTTCTCCTTTGTTAAAAGTTGGTGTGTTGGTATGTGGTGCGAGCATATTTGGCCACGCATGAGGCCGGTTGAAATTTCTATTGGGTGGGAAACTATTGTTTTGTTTCCGGTATGGTGGTGGCATAAAACCTGGTCTTCGGTTGTCTGAAAAAGTTATGAATCTATCTATGTTTTCATTTCTTGGTTTTCCATGTTCATAACAGAGTCTATCTTTTTGCAATGTCACATCTAGAGTCTTAGGCATTTCGAACTCAATTTTCTCTCAAAAATTGGGAGGTAGGCACCCTAAGAATTGTTGTATCTTGACCTTTTCATCTTTTATGTATGGTACATAATGTAGCAAATCCAGAAATATGTTGATGAAGGCTTCCATGGTTAGGGAGCCCATCTTGAGCTCATGAAATTCTTTGATATTTTTGTCAAAGAACCGTTTTGATATGTGCTTGTCTTGGAACAACTTGCTGAAAGCACTCCATCTGATATCTCTTACTTCGTTCCCTTTTGTACGCTTCAAGTCTCTCCACCACCTGGCTTCCTTTCCATTTAAGTTGTAGATGGCCAGCCATGCTTTCATCTCACTGGAATAATTATGCATTCTAAAATATTTATTCATTCCTAACAGCCACTCTTTAGCTTTCTCCCCAGTATTCATCTCTCCTTCATAAGTTGGGGCTTTAATTGTCTGGAACTCTCCTTGTAAACTGTCATCATTTTTCCTCCTTTTCTTGTAAGGGTAGGGTGAACCATCATCAATGGAAGAGATCTTATAGTCCTCTTCCATGAAATCAGGTGTGTGTTCTTCATGCCCCTCCTCTTGAGGATTGCTGTATCTTTTTGTATGACATTATTTTTCTTTGGAGCGGTTTGCTGAATGGGTGGGCTGCCCATGGGGTTTTACCCCTGTTAAGCTCTGAAGCAGAGCTTCATTGATTGCTTGTTTCGCTTGTCTTTCATTCATGTTGTCATCTCTGAAACTCTGTAATTCTACTTGCAAGCTCTGTATCGACTTCATTAAGTCTGAATTTAATTCCACCACGAGTTCCTCCTCTCAAGGTGGGGAATTCAAGTTCCCATGTTTACTGTTGTTCTCTTTTGCATTCATAATTTCAGATTGTATTTTGTACCTGAAAAGCACCTGAAAATTTTAGTTAGTCAGAAAAATAAAATTCTGTTAGTTTGTAAAAGGATCATAATTTATATTTCTACACTGGATGTTTTGCAGTGAGCCCAAAAGGTCTCTTAGTGTCTGGGCTCTGATACCACTTGTAATGTCCCTAAAACTGTAAAATTTAATTTAATTAATTAATTAATTTTTTTTTTCCTGTATGGCTAACATCGACAATTGGATCAAATGTTTAGTAAATTAACTTCAGCACTGGGAGATAAAATAGAAGACTTATCATTGTAACGTAGATGTACAGTTTATACTTTTGTTCATGATACTCTGCCTAGCTTATTTGATATGAATGGATTCATTTATATTCTGCAGAAGCAATGTTTTGGTGATGATTTTAATGATCCATATCGAGCTATTGGTTATAATTATGTTTTGCTTTAATGTCTAAATGTGTGTATGTTTAGACTCAATGGTTTATTTTCAATGTATAATGAATCTTCTTTTAAATGTGTTCATGTAAATATTTAAAAGCTTGAAGGGTTGAGGTTGGTGACCATGGCCTGGATTACTTAGCTATATGCTAAAGTTTATCTCTACCTTTGTTTTGTAGGTTCTCTTAAGAAATGTATTTAAGCCTAACATTTTAAATTTTGCCACCATGTACAAAGATTTGTTTAAATAAAAGTCAATCTGAGTGTAATTCATGTAATGGTGATAAAAATAGAGCTTTGAAGGTGAGTGCCACTCTCTACTATGGAGAGTGGGTAAATTATCATTTTGTTAGTGGAGGTTGGTGGCATTCAATGCTCCCTATCAGCTGGCCATCGAATTTGTGATGTCTAGCTAGGTATGGTAAATCCTAGCGAAGAGTGGTCTTTGTTGCATTTCGCATTTGTTGGTTTTGGAGGGGAAGGAGAGAAAAGTTCTCAGGGTTTCTAAGTATGGCCATGAAGCCAGCATTGGCCATAAGTGTTGCTCAATCCTGTGCTCAATTTAAGTGACAGGAGTGGCATGGATCCAAAAATTAAGGTAACTCTATCTCCTTTACCTTTAACAAGTTTTCGGTGCCCTGTTTTCGATTTGTTAAAGGTTGTGACTAATGTTTCACTTGTCTTTTCACAGGGTCTGCGACATTGGGGGTTCGAGATTAGCATGTGGAGTGTTTGTAGCAGAGGGTCATTTAAGATTTTGATAGCCTCAGGTAATCCTGGTCCATCGTAGCCTTGTTCTCCCCTCATGCGAATGTTGTCTATGCTGGTTGTTTGCTGAGGTGTTTGCTCACTATGTAAAGTTGAGAGTAATTTACCCATTCGGGATTTTTGGAAATTTGATGTAAAGCTCTGTTTGGTAATTTAGCTCTATGGGAAGTGTAATCTATATTTTGATTGACAATGTAAAGCCCGTGTAGGCATTTTTGGAACAGAGGATGTACTCTTGGCTCTTGGTCTTTGTATAATTCGACTTATGGCTTCGGTGGTTGAAATGTCTATTTATAAATAAAATGAAATCGTTTATTTTGGGCCTCTGTCTGATTTGTATAGATGTGTTATAAAAGTTTTCAAGCTTTTGTAGAATGCGTTGAGCCTGTGTAAATTTCAGTATTTAAGTTTTGGAATGTTTACATGTTTCTGGTTTTCAATTTAGTGATGATGCTTTAAATGTTATGAAAGGATAAAACTTGTAGCTTCCGGGTAGTATTCACTTCATCTTATGCATACATTTTAAATTATCTCTATTTGGTTTGGCAAGCCCTAGGGTTTGGTGATTCGACTTGGGGAAAACACTGAGCTTGCTTATGGGTTTTTGTAGAGGATTATCTATCTGATTTTGAGCGTGAAGTTTCTGTCTGTATTATGTTTTTAAATTATGCATCAAATTATGCATCGTGTGGGTGCTAAACCTGAGAGTAAGTCTCGGTGTAAATTCATAATGTATGTGCTTCCAGCTGGAGAGCGAAGCCTCTGTGTAAACTGTGGTTTTATGTGCTCCTAGATGGGAGATAACGTTTATAATTTCTAAACTCTGTGTTTTGTGAAGGCAGTTCTTCTGTAGGTTAAAACTAGAGTTTAAATTAAATAATTGGATAATGTTTATATGTAAAGATTCGGGGAAGAGCCCTAGTTTGTCAAAATGCATTCTGACTTTCGTTTTTAATAGTTTGTCTTTGTGAAGTCCTATATGCTTTTCTACGTTGTAGCGTGATTAATTGTTTTTAGCGTTAGATGGGTTGTTGGTGTAGAGGACTCGATCCCAAGTCCATCCTTTTTTTTAATGTCTAAAGAGTGCCCTAAAAGAAAGATAGTAATTTGTGTTTTTTATTTATGAGAAAACTGTATGGTTATGATGTTTAGACAGGGGTTGATCCTGGATTTTTAAAATACCTGGATGACTACTTTGTGACCCTGTCAGCGCTTTTAATCTTTGGTTAAATTAATTAGTTAATGTTTTTGTAATCATTTCTCTTAGATCTTTACACTGATGGCTGAGTTTTATGGGAGGTGAAAAATATTCACAAGTATCTTTGACTTGATTCGACTGTAATTTATGTTTTTATAAGTTTGGGAGTTTCTTATTGGTTAGAAGAATACTGTGTAAGTTTGTTTATATTTAAATAAATCTGACCCTAAAATTCTAGGTGTGAGGAACTCTAAAGAGTTTGATCTCTGGTATGAGATGACTCTGTTTTAGAAAATTCAACTTTGTTTATGGGTGCAGAAAATTATGTTTCTGTTTTCACCAGGGTTTGGGAAAACATAAGAACTTCTTGTTTAAAGTTTATAATAAATTACTACGAAGCTTGAAGAGTCTGAGATCTAGCACAAGCTAGCGCGACTAGATCTGCTAGATCGTAAGACTAATATAAAAAGTGTTTGAGAATTTAGGAAATACAGGTGCATTATTTTAAATGTTTAGAGATAAATGAAGTTTGACCTGGGGAGCCTATGCAGTAGCCCTTTCTCCCAATGCATAAAGATAATCAGATTACTATGGAAAATAAAATGACAGTTTTTTAAATTCTAACTTTCATCCATACAAATTTAAAATATAAAAACAATTCATACTTGAACTTTGTAGCTTGAATCTTCTTTTGGTAAAGGCCTGCACACCTCAAACACTGATTAATGGAAACAATATTCTTAGCTGACCTGTAGGATGATAACCGAATAAATTTGAAACTACCACGTTCCTCCCAACCATGACACGGGACCATTCTTGGTTTTGATCGGATCCCCCCGAGCTGGCTCCAACATGCAAGAGGAAACTAGAGAACCTTAGGCAGACATTTGATTGCAATTCAATCTTGGAATAATTTACTCTTCTAGATATATGGGACAATTTATTTCTCGTTACCATAAAAGAATGATAAAAAGGTAGATAGATCTCTCTTGGAAATTGCCCTTGTATTTAAAAGTGAACTTTGGAAAATGGAAGTTGAAACTATAATACTATTTTTAATATTATCTTTAGTTTGACTCTTAGTTGAAAAATATATCATATATTTAAAAAGTTTATTTAATTATAACTTTCAATTTTGTCTAGGACTCTTACTTGTTCTTTTGAACTAATTATAGTAACTTTTATAGTTTGTTTTATTTTTAATATAATTATAGGTAAAATCCTCTCATATGGATTTATGGACTTTACTTTGTATAACTTGTGTGTCTTTATTATCCTTTTAACTTTCTTTATATATAATAAATTTATTTATAAATTATATCTTTGCTTATAAATAATATCTTTACTTATAATTAACATCTCTTATATTCATACATATATTTATGTATACCATTTGTACATAAGCGAGGCTCTTTTATATTTAATCACTTTGATTAATTCAAGTATAGCATTGTAACTTTGATGCATTAATTAAATAGGGTAGACTCTTTTGATAAGGCCCTTGGTAAGTATGGATGGTTGACTAGGTTAGGTAGCTCTAACTCCCTTTTGCATGTTGGATTACCTCGTATTTCATGGTAGTTTCCTCCGTCCTTGATCAGATGAGTAGTGATTCAATTATTCAATTAAAATAAGTATGATGACTGGTGGTGCTATTCAGATCCTTCCTTAATTCAACACCTTTTTAAATAAAGTAACCCTGGGTGCTATTCAGAGCTTATGCTCAACACTCTCTAATGGGCATTACGCTAGTGCAATTTCAGAGCTCTTCGCTCAACATGAATGCTAGGATGTATTTGTAAAATACACCTAGGGATACAATGGACAAAGATCCGATGCTTCAGAGATTATGCTCAACATCAAGTTGGAGTGCTCCAGGGCTAATGCCCAACACTTAATGTACATCGGGGCTTATGTCTAACACATAATAAAATTCCTCTATGTACATCGGGGCTTATGCCCAGTACATAGGCCATCCATGTGCTACAGAGTCCATGCTCAACATATCAGAACTCTGCATAGTATATAAGAAAGATCATCTTAGTATATTAGGGTTTTGTACCCAATCTCATAATAATTAACATCAATCAAGTACATCAGGGCTTTCTGCCCAGTATATAACAAAAATTTGCATCTGTCAGGGTCCATGCCCAAATATGTATATCTATAACTAAGGTAAGTCATGTGCATCAGGGCTTATGCCCAACATATATCAAAATAAATCATATGCATCGGGGCTTACGCCCAATATATAACATCAACATAATCAACAAAATTTGGGAGATTACATAGTGTTAGAGAGGGAAATTTTTATAGGTTATAGGGAAATCTTGTAGTTGGATCCAAGGATATATTGGATCATGGATCGATGTCAGTGAAAGAGGTTAAGGAGAAGAAGACTTCAAAGGGTGAGAATAATTCATAGATTTCCAATACATGTAGTAAACCTTCAGAGAGGAAGAGGGAGTTGACCCCTTCTACTTCTGATAGGAGACCTAGTTGATATGAGATGACATTGATGGATGCTAAATAGTAGGAAATAGCTTCTATGAGCAAATTGAGGGAGAGTAGGTCTTTGATGAAGTTTTCAAACTTCTTGGCATTGATGTGTAGCATGTGTATTGTCATCGATTCAGTGTCTTCTAGTAATCAGGGAGAAACTAACTAGTAGGGTTGGAGGAATGCTGGTGTGCAGGATGATGTGAGTGACAATGTGTCAGGGTCATAGGGAGATCTATTTACAGGTGGCTCTCACAGAAGTATCTTCCTTTCTTAGAGAGAGTGTTGATTTTTGTAGCATTGAACATGTACTTCCACAGTTTTTGTGTCTAACAGGTGGAAGTCGTCATTAATGACTCTCAGACTTGGGATATTCACTTTAGTAAAGTGAATGTACTTTTGTGATTACTTTATGTAAAGTGATATAGAGGGCCCATAGTATTTGGTTTCCCATGGTATTGTTAGGAACCCATGTCTTTACTTTATTAGTGTTATTGTTGTTTGGCGCATATGCTTTATAAGTCGCCCATAGTATTGTTGATCCATAGTTTGTATTGGCCCATGGTTTTGATCCATAGTATTGGCGCCTAGACTTAGTATATAAGTGTGTGTTGAGGCCTATGAAGGCACCATGAAGTTGTTTGTATTGAGCTTGCTCAAAGGAGGTTGCCCCCTTGAAGTGGCCTGCGATCAATATAAAAGTGATTATGAGTTCTGTTATTTCTGCTATTTCGTGTGTTTTCATTAATTAATTATTGCAGGTTCTTCACATCTGGTATCAGAGCGCTTTCTTGGGCTCGTTGGGTGGGATTTCTGCCAATTTTTTTTTTTTTCGCATTTGTTGCAAGTTCGGATCTGGGAATAATCCCTATCCGCTTAACTGTGGGAAGTACTTGGGCATAAGCCCTAAAACTCATTGTGAGGAGTACCACAGGAACCCCAAAGTAGCTGACCCATTGAGAGGACCTGCCAATGAAAAGGGCAACGACCACTACCTGATTGACTAGTTCCCACCCATGAGGTAAACCAAGAGCTGTCATTTGTGGCAAAGCAGTTATCAATTTTACTTGAGCCATGGAGTGAGGGGTACTGCCCCAATACGCAAGTCGTCAGACATCATTGGTGGCTGAGTGAAACCTCTGAAATGTTAGGAAGCCGAACATACCTAGGGTCCATATCTATTTTCAGCTGAACTGTTTCCGATCACTTCTACACTGTTTCAGATCTATTCTGAAAGCCATTTCAGATCTATTTCAGATCCAGCCATTTTCGATCCAGTCGGTGCCGCTTCAGATCCCTCTGCTTCCGATCACTTCCGCACCATTGTAGATCTATCTGTTTCAGATCCCTTCCGCGCTGTTGCAGATTCATTTCTGAAGAAAAAAAAAACACCCTTGTTTTCACTCTGTTTCCCTTGAAACTTCCCTGACACCTCGGTAATCCCATTCTACATATTTCATTCCTGAGGACCCTATCCCCCAAAAAACAAATCCCTTGTTTTCACTCTGTTTCCATTGAAACTTCCCTGACACCTCGATAATCCCATTCTGCATATTTCATTCCTGAGGACCCTATCCCAAATTCCACTCCCCAAAGCCCGAAATCTCACATTTGTCTATTTTTAGGGTTTGCCATAACTTTTTCGGATTTTGTTCAATTGCCTTCAAATTTTACCACCGAGTTCCTTTCCTAATTCTGTTTCTTTGTCCCTCTCTGCCAAATTTTCTCATTCTTTCACCCCGCTTATGAAATCCCCATTTTTTACTTTCCTGTCCATCAGAAAGTGTCCAAAACCTACTCAAACCCCAATTACCCCTCCGATTTTTTCCCAAATCCAAATTTTCTTTCACTAAAGCTGTTTTTTGTGTGTTTTTCTATGGTTATGGTTGTCACCCGCGTAGGAGAAAAAACCATGGAGGAAGCACTTGCAGCCATCCAAACCAAACTCCAAGATCTTGATGAAAAATTTCTTAGCCTCCATATTCAGCATTCAACCATGAACAATAATCAACAACAAGAATCTTCTGCAACCAATGGGTTCTCTTCTTCCAGCAATTTCCGTGGTCCAAAGCTTGAATTTCCTCGCTTCAACGGTACTGATCCGACTGGATGGATCTATCGTGCAGATCAGTATTTCAGTTTGCATAATACTTTTGATGTCCAAAAATTTCCACTTGCATCCTTTCATTTGGAACATGAAGCCCTTCAATGGTACCGTTGGTACATGAAGGCTCATGATAAGCCAAAATGGACAGATTTTTTCCAACTCATTTTGCAACGCTTTGGTCCTAGTGCTTTTGATGACTTCATTGGAGCACTCACTAAACTTCGTCAAAGTGGCACTGTGAGAGAGTATCAGACATAATTTGAGAAACTAGCCAATCACACAGAAGGATTGTATGATGAATTCTATAGGAGTTGTTTTATCAGTGGTCTTCAGGATGAAATTTGGTCATAGGTTAAAATGTTCTGTCCAAACACAATGATGGAAGTCCTAGGGTTGGATAAGTTGGCAGAAGACAAGCTTGTAGCCCAACAACGCTCCAAACCCTCTTTTGTTCCCTTCCAAAATATGGGTTCTCAACGACCTCCCATTCCGCCAGCTCCTCGACCAACTCCTATCAAACATTTGTCTGAAACAAAGATGCAGGCATGCAGAGAAAAATGGCTCTCTTATAATTGCGATGAGAAATTCACTCGGGGACATAAATGTGTTCAACAAAAGCTCTATCTCTTGGATACGGATTCTTCGTCTGCCTCTAAAATTGGTGAAGAAGCTCCAGATACAATGGATGATCAGGTCGACATTAAAGAGTTTCCTATTGACCCCCCATCTCAGGACGACCAACTAGAGATATCTCTCAATGATTTATCCGGCGTCACCACCCCCTAACCAATGCGGGTCAGGGGTTAGTTCAAAAAGCTTCCTCTTAGAATACTCATTGATTCTGGCAGCACACATAACTTCATTGACTCGAATTGCCAAATAGGCTGATTATTTTATCCATCCTTGCTCCAACTTTGAAGTCATGGTTGCCAATGGGGGCACCTTACCTTGCAAGGGAAAGTGTCACAATGTGCGTATCTCTTTGGAAGATTATAACCTGCGCTTTGACATGTTTGCCTTGTCTTTAGGCAGATGTGATGTGGTTTTGGGCGTTCAATGGTTACGCACACTTGGCCCCATCTTATGAGATTTTGCTGAACTTTGGATGCAATTTTCCATCAATGGGACACAACACAAATTTACGGGCATATAACCAGGGTCTCTCCGCATCATCAGTTCACATCGCCTATAAAATATCTTTAAGAGGAATTCACATGGTGTCATCGCTCAGCTCCATTCCATTCAGATGCACCCACCAACGGCCTCCACTACTTCCTTAGATAAATATGCGGGTGTCTTTGCTGCACCAATGGGTTTTCCGCCTTCACGAGACCTTTCCGGTAAGAATTTAGCCGCATCTACATCTCAGCAGGACATGATGGCTATTTTGCATGCAGTACAGAAGTGGCAGCCATCCCTATTGGGGAATTATTTCTACATCAAGACTGATCTCCCGAGTTTGGAAAATTTCCTAGAACAACGGGTCTCCTCCTGAGCACACTTGAAATGGGTTATCCAACTCATGGGTTATGACTATGCGATCACTTACCGGAAGGGTAAGGACAATATGGTGGAAGATGTTCCTTCTCGCACATTTGATGACCCAGTTTCTCTTACAGCTATTTCTCTGCTTGTTCCAAATTGGTTGCAATCTTTCAACGAGGCTATCTATTCTATGAACTCCATTCTTCTTCATCGGCAGGGCACTCTGGGTTCCTCCAAATGTATGGCTAGGAACAATGTAACTTCTTTTTGCAGGGACTTAAAATGACAATTCAATGGATGGTGGTTGACTGTGATACTTTCCAGGTCAACAAGGGTGAAATGACACTCCTTTCAGGACTACTCGAACCCTTGCCCATCCCTACACAGATTTGGACAACTATTTTTATGGATTTCCTAGAAGCGCTCCAGTGGTACAGTACCACATATAAAAGGACACCATATGAAGCAGTCTCTGGACAGGCATCGCCAGTTCTTCTTCCATATACCTTCAACAGCTCCCCAGTTCACGCAATTGACTCGATTCTTTGAAACCATGATCAGATTCTTCTCATTCTGCAGGACAATCTTCACATGGCAAGAATTCAACTGAAACAACAAGCCGATCAGCACCGTTCTGAGTGCACTTTTCACGCAGTTGATATGGTTCTTCTTCATCTACAGCCTTCCACGCAATCCTCCCTGAAACTCAAAAGGCATCGGTGGCCCGGCATGCAACCTAAGGATGCTACAGGGGAACCACTCCTTCAGATTCTGCATCAATTTCCACATCTCAAGCTTTGAGGACAAAGCTTTTTCTAAGGGGGAGGGGATGTTAGGAACCCATGTCTTTACTTTATTAGTGTTATTGTTGTTTGGCGCATATGCTTTGTAAGTCACCCGTAGTATTGTTGATCCATAGTTTGTATTGGCCCATGGTTTTGACCCATAGTATTGGTGCCTAGACTTAGTATATAAGTGTGTGTTGAGGCCTATGAAGGCACCATGAAGTTATTTGTATTGAGCTCGCTCAAAGGAGGTTTCCCCCTCGAAGTGGCCTACGATCAATATAAAAGTGATTATGAGTTCTGTTATTTCTGCTATTTTGTGTGTTTTCATTAATTAATTATTGCAGTTTCTTCACAGGTATTGGCCCAAGGTATTTGCATATTATAATTTTATAAAAGGTATCCTAGGTGAGAGGAGGTGATACAATAGTCACACAGAGTGAGTGGGATCTCATTGATTGGTTGACGAAGGACCATCAGTTAAGTGTGTAGGTGCATGGGTAGGGTAAAAGTAAACGAGCAAGGGGTAGTTGAGGGTTAGCAACCAACAATATCAAAGGACAAATATTGAGGTTTGAAGGCTATCATTATGCCATTGTATTTTCCTCAGTGGGCTATTATCGCAGGACGGGAGCCTAGGATTTTACAGTTAATAAAATAGAATTGTTTGCTAGTTTTTCTCCAGTTGGGGTTTTCCAAATCTGTGTCAAATGCGAATGCGATTTCTTGTGCTTTTCCGCCACGTAATTAGTTAGGATTTTAGTGTGTTTTTAGTTAATAATTGAAGTAAATTGTTCGATATTGTTAACCATAACTGGGCTAAAAAAACTAACAACACAAACCAAATCATACGGCCAAGCTATGCACATAATGTTGAGATTATATATAAGTATGTGTTTTCTATGGGTCATGCCCTAATTAGTGTTTCCCATACATAGTGGTAAGGTAGACATCGACTACTTCGAATCCTTGATGAACCTTTATTAACCTCCACCTAAAATTCATTATGTAAAAATATTAAATTTTCTTTCAAAATTAGAGTATGTAACCCTTGTTTTAGTTTTATGTAGCAACTAACCTATGATGTTTTACTCTTATGTAGAAACTCATTATGTCATCCTAGGATCACATGCCATTGTCATCACACTATTATCCTACTATTATCCTAGGATCATATGCGATTGCGATCATACTATCATCCTTTGGAGTAAATCTAATGTAAGTGGTTAAAATGATTAAACATGGTGATAGTGTTTTCTTATTCAAATAAGGTTTTTCTTCAATATTTTAAGTGACTTCATTTATTTATAGTTTGATTTGACCAACACCATATGTACTTTCGAGGTGTAGGATAAGGGGAATAAGGTTGATCATGGAGCAAACATGTCTTCTTTTTAATCACGATCTAAAATTCATCCATGGTGGAACAACATCCTTATAAATTTGTCCATTTTTGAATAATTGAGATCGCCAAAAACTCTATCAAATTCCAAAAAAGATAGGTATTGTATCATCACATCCAACAAAAGATATTTTTTGTCTTTTTAATAGAATTTCTAATCTAGTCCTAGTAAATAGATGGAAAAAAACATAATGCTACTTTCACCAAAAACCTTTTTGAGTGATGTTTATCAAAGTGCCTATACCACTTATCAAAAGCCCATTTGGATCACATAGCCCCTTATTTCATGGCTTTTGGAAAGCTTACAAAATGGGTTATTTTCACATTATCCAAAACTTTTTGAGTGATGTTTATCAAAGTGCCTATGCCACTTATCAAAAGCCCATTTGGATCACATAGCCCCTTGTTTCATGGCTTTTGAAAAGCTTACAAAATAGATTATTTTGACATTATCCAAAACTTTTTGAGTGATGTTTATCAAAGTGCCTATGCCACTTATCAAAAGCCCATTTGGATCACATAGCCCCTTATTTCATGCCTTTTGGAAAGCTTACGAAATGGGTTATTTTCACATTATCCAAAACTTTTTGAGTGATGTTTATCAAAGTGCCTATGCCACTTATCAAAAGCCCATTTGGATTACATAGCCCCTTATTTCATGCTTTTGGAAAGCTTACAAAATGGATTATTTTTACATTATCCATTACAAAATCAACGCGTGATTACATAGTGCCAAAACTTTTCGAGTGATGTTTATCAAAGTGCCTATGCCACTTATCAAAAGCCCATTTGAATTACATACCCCCTTATTTCATGCTTTTGGAAAGCTTACAAAATGGGTTATTTTTACATTACAAAATCAACGCATGATTACATAACCCCAAAACTTTTTGAGTGATGTTTATCAAAATGCCTATGCCACTTATCAAATGCCCATTTAGATTACATAGCCCCTTATTTCATGCTTTTGGAAAGCTTACAAAAATAGGTTATTTTTATATTATCCATTACAAAATCAAGGCGTGATTACATAGCCCCTTATTTGATGCTTTTGGAAAGCTTACAAAATGGGTTATTTTTACATTATCCATGAGCGTGATCGTAATGGACCCAAGAAGAATCGAACCCACAACTTCATGAGATCCAAAGAAGAATCGAATCCAAACTTCATGATAAATGAACGAATCAACGCCTGATCCTAATGGACCCAAGAAGAATCGAACCCACAACTTCATGCCAGAGGACCGACTTGGCTTCGGGAATTGACCACTTGTATACCCATCAAGGATACAATAAAAACGTTAAAAAATAGGTTGATTTTACTTTCATTAATGATATTTTTAATGAGAATTCAGTATTCGAAATAATTCCAATTCTCCGGGAGGCAATTCTTGGTGTTCTTGGTCGGCATGCCCACCCCAAGCCTATTACCTTCATTACAAATTAGTTCGTTGAGGACTTATTTATACAGCCACCCTAACGAATTATCACCCAAAAATTGTCTACAACTCGAACCTCTATTTGTGAGTTGGCAGTGTGATCTTCTGGTTATGGTCTCCTGGTCAAGAAAAGCAGTTGGGGCGCTGAAGAACGTCGCTACTATGGGGTTTCGCAATATCGGCAGCAAGATTGCAGACATAGACGTTGCAATTGTGAAAGCTACTCGGCACAATGACATTCCTCCCGAGGAAAAACACGTCCTCATTGCGGTTACTGCAACAAAAGACCGAGGTCTCAGACGTTATCTAAAACGTATCGTGGAAGACCATCTAAAACGAACCAAAAAATGGATGGTCGCTGCGAAGACATTGATACTCATTCATCGATTGATCAGAGACGCGCTTCCCATTTTCACTGCAGAAAACATGCGCCACTCCTCTGATACATCACCGCTCCGGGAGGTATCGCAAAGTTTTGAGGATTCCTCCACCCCTCTTGCCCTCGAGTTCTCTCGTTGGGTTCGCAAATACTCATCTTATTTGGTTCAGAGCCTGCAATGCAATAAGATTCTCAACCACGGTATCTCGGCTGAAATACAGAATAAAACGCCCAAGCTTTTCGAATTTGTTCAGCTTTTGGAAGATTTGCGATCCCTCCAACTACTCCTCGATTGTCTCCTGGACTGCAGTCCTGCTCATCTAGGCCCCGTCGCAGTGAACTCACTTGTTCACTACGCCCTCAATTTAATTGTGAAAGAATGCCCAGAGATCTATGCAGCCATTAATTCTTGTATATTCAAACTGCTGGGTTCGTTCTTTGACATGCCCAGCGACAAAGCTCTATCTTTTGTGGATATTTATAAACGAAGTTTGCAACAGTATGAGAAACTCACAGGTTTTTATGATGCATGCAGTAGAGTGGGTTTAACTGACGTTAATGGTGACTACCCGTCTGACAAGAGATTCCTGCTGGAGATGGAGGATCACATGACAAAATACACACAACGTCTTTCTGAGATGGATGATACAAGACGTCGTTATAACTCTATGTACACAGAGGAAGAACATATTACTGAGAAAGAAACACCTTGCAAGAAGGAGACTCAGCAGGATGCAGTGCAGAAAGAGAAGCCAACGGTAAGCTTGTGGGATGTTGAAGATGCTGTGCCTCCTAGGGATGGAGTCACTTTCAGGTCAAAGACCAGTGACCAGGAGGCTAAATTTGAAAGCAATCATGAAGTGAATGATTGGGAGAAAGCATTGGAAATGAGCATGATGGGTTCATCCAGCACTACTAATTATCAATCCGGGGATTGAATTGGCTGGTCCGAGTCTGCCAATGATGAAACGCAGACGGGCCTTTCATTTTTCAATGAGAATATTACAGCAAATCCTTTCAGGATAGATGTTAGTGACAGATATATTAGGACACGTGTGTGGAGTTTCTTCAACAGGCCGGATACCCTAACAAATGGTTTCTACGCTTGTATATATATATATATATATATTTTTTTTTTTCCATGTATTGTAAGCTGGTGTGATCATGTTATTATTTTTAGTCATTTATTTAATTTTATTAATTTAAAATTAGTATTTTTTATAAATTAATAAAATTAGTATTTTTTATAAATTATTATAGTTATTTAATTTATCGTGTGTGAATATTGATAGATTACAAATTAAGTATTACAAAATTATTTATTATTTTTTATTACTTATACTTATTTGTGTTTTTTATATTCTTTTTTCTTTTATAGTTGTTTATTTTGAATTTAGAAGTGTATTTTTTATATTTTTTTTTTTGTAGTTGTTTATTTTGAATTTAGAACAACTGCCATAAAATAAATATGTAGAATACACTTATCTCATACTCAAGCAATCATACAATTTAAGAAAAACATAAATTCTAGTCCACCTTAAATTATTTGATATAAATTACACCTATGTTGTAATAAGTAGTATATAAAACCTTAATAAATGGTTATTAAATACATTGTCTATCAGTTTGTAACCATGTTTAAAATGAGATCTGATTTGGTAAATGCATTTGTTTCATGTTATCCAAACCACCCATTTGAAGCATAGTAGAAAATCGCGGAATATTCAGGCATAGTATGAAAATGGTAAATTTGACTACCAATACATAGTAACTATGCATTTTTTGGGATATAGATTTATTTAATTATTTAACAATTTTATAATTAAGTTTATAAATGCATTATTAATTTTAGTTTTAAAATTTATATTTCAAGTTGCCTTATGTATATTTACATATATTTCAAGTTGTCTTATATATATATTTCAAGTGCCTTTTATATATATATATGTGTGTGTGGGTGTGTGTGTGTGCACGCCTTATTAAAAAAAACGTTGCATGCATTATATATATTTTCTAAATTTCTAAATTTAAAAAAATATGTTTTTTTAATATATAAGAAACCTATTCCCAATTTCTTTTTACTAGATTTTTTCATTACTTCCATCCATATTCATACTCAAATTATGCTACTATAGTTTGGAGTAAGTTACCAAAAGATGTGTCTAAAACATGTTGTTTGGTTGAGTAGTTTGCTTTAGGTTTCTCAAGTAGATGAATGGCATCTTACTTACCATCCAAACTTAAAATACAAAATTTACAATAAGGTGTTCATTAATAACCCATTGAGTGCCAATTATCTACTTCTGTATTTCTCTTTGGTTTATTTAATTTATTAACTTCTGTATTTCCTTTTAGTTTATTTAATTTATTTCGGTGAATGTCTCTATTAGATGAATGATATCTACTTCAACCAGAACCACTACAACAAGGTCTGACTTTAGCAAATAATACACCATTTAAATAATTTAAAAACTAACACATCTTAATAAACAATTGAAGAACTAGCACATACAATAAACTTTAGCAAATAATACACCATATAACTAATTTAAAAATTAGTATATTTTCTTAATAAATAATTGATGAACAATTGAAGAATTAGCACATCTTCTTAATAAATAATTGAAGAACTAGCACAACTACTTAATTTGTGGCTAACCGTCTATAAGCTATAAGTTAAGTATTATGAATTGCTTATTTATAATTGTTTGTTTCTAATTTAAATGACCCCATAAAATAAATTTTGTCAAAATTCTTCTTACAACCTAAGAAGAGGATACTTCCTAATCCACTCCAAATCTCCAAATTGTAAATGTAAAATATAAATGCCTCTGGACATAAAAATTGTAAGCAATCAAAATGCTACCCAATCAATGTACAAATTAATGGAGTAGAGGGACCAGTAATGAAAGCAATCCAATACAGAGGTAAAAATAACAAATGACTTTGCTAGACATCCTCAGGCATGCCGTGAAATTTCTCTGTACTTCAGGCGGAGTCCAATTGTAGATGGCACATAGTAAAAAGAGGACCGGTGTTCTATGAACCTAAACAACAAAAGCTTTACGGTTTACTAAATTGTTGGGCATCAAATAGGGAAATTTGCATGGGTGAAGTGTCATTCCTCCATGAATCTATACATATGAGAGGCCTTTTTGAGTTTTATGGAAATGTTGTTAAAATTTTGCAAACTATTTTAAAATTGTTTTTGAAATTTTTAGTATGAATGGTGGAAATTTTACATGCTATTAATGTTGTAATTGTGGTTATGAGCTTATATTATTTGGAAAATGATATTGATTCAAAATGAAGTATAATTTATGTATGGATGTTTATATGTGAAATTTGGAACACATAGAAAATTTGTGAAATTTGGAATTGTTATTGGCTTAGTGTTTATTGTGCTAGCCTTAATAAATGCATGTGAAATTGAGAAAATAAATGAAATAGAAGTTACAACTTTTTAAATACAATAATACTTATGAGAATGAGGTATGATTATGTAAGAGAATGTATGTTTTCAAGTCTTAAGCTTAGGGGTTCACTCTGTGAAACTAGGAAATAGCACATGCATTTGTAGGATATCAAAGAATACCCCTAATTTCACTAGATATTGAGGAATGCCTCAAAAAATAATTCTGTTGATACCCCCTCCCAATACACATTTCCAATTAAAATACACCTTATTTTCATTAGATATCCTAGGAATTCATTTTTTCAATGACATTTTCAATACCTCTTTTTATTTTCACCCTTAGTATGTTGACATGAAACAACTCTTACAATCCCTTAGAACAAGTTGAATTCATACACAATCATTCCAATTGACTTCACACCACCTTCAATCACAAATCATACATATTCAAACACCACTTTGAACACAAACACAATCAAATTCACGCCACCTTCACACATGTACATCATTATTATTCAAAAACTAACGAATTCACACACAATCACATTTGCACCAAATTCAGACATAGAGTACCTATTCATATCCATCATTGCCCTATTCAACCCCTTAGATACATAATTATAAAACCCCTAGTATCGATATGTTTTAGTAGATTAAAAATACCATGTAACCCCTATATAGAAGGAAATATATTGATTCCATTTTTTAAAGTATTAAATCCCCCCATATGAACCCATGTGATATAATATTGCTTACTTGGTGAATCCCCTAAGGTCTTAAGAAATCTGGTTATTTGTTTCTTGTGTAAACAATAGTTTTGAGTTCGCATTACAAGTGTGAAAATTTTGGATGGACGAATATTATTATTGAGAGTTCATTGATGTGAGAATGAATTATTCTATTCATCTTAGGATTCTTGTTGAAAGAATTAAGTTATAGGTGCATGCTAACAATTTTGGGAAGCAATTCACATGATTGGGTTTGAGTGAGAACTTTATATTTCATGATCTAGGTTCTATTTTAAGAAAATGTATCCCTAAGTGTTCTTGTATCGAATACAACCAATTTAGGAGGTATTTGTGTCATATGGACATGTAACACCCATTTTGAGTTATATATAAAGGTTTCAAAACCCAATTCCAAAGTATGGGCATTTAAAAAAAATGTAGAATAACCTCTAAGGGTTGTTGGATTGTTTAGATCTCTTGTTAGGAGTTGGTTTTTAGTCTCCTTTTACTTGATATATTATAGGTATTATGAAAGGTTTCCTCAAGCAAGTGATGAGGTAGTTTCATGATAAGTGTTTGATAAAATATTTCACCCAAATGGATGGATGATGTTCAGAGCTTGTTTGCCAAATGTTCGAAGTATTGTATGACCCAAAATTATATGAAGGGAACCACGCACCCAGGCTGATATTTCAACTCATTTCTGGTTTGAAATGAGTTGAAATATCATCCTTTTTACAAGCAATTTTTAAAATCAATTTGGCTGATTTGGATCATTGCGCTGGAAGTTATCATTGAGACTAAATTCCGAGTTGATTTCATTTATATCTAAGTTTGATAAGAAGTATAAAGTGTCCTTGCATGTTCATAAATTTCGTAGATGCCACTTCTATTTTACATTAAATTTGAATGAGTTTTTCCTTAAGGTAGAGGCTTTCATTTATTGTTGTTGGCCACTTGTTAAATGGGAAATTATAGTATAACGTCTTGCATAAGGAATCTCTTGATTATAAATATAAATGGAAACTAGTGAGGTCCAATACCTATATGTGGTGTGCAATCCTTGATAAAAATGCTCATGTAATTTTAATTGCAGGACAAATATCCCCTCTAGATGTCATGAGACCTTGTTCATAGTTGTCGAGTCAAAGCAGCATATTTTAAGTACTATTTTTTTTTAAAAGGGACACAATGAAACCATTTTAGGGACACTTGGGACTATTAAATTTATAAATGGTACTAGAGTCATCAGTTTAGTATTATGGATGGTATGAAATGGATATAATTTGTAACTATATTTTATAATTTTAGCTAGCCATATTAATTAATCAGTTTTAGTGAGTTTAGTTGTGGATGATTTAGCTTTATTGAGAATTTAGGAATTAGTTAGAGTTCAACATTTTCTAAAATAGAAAAAATCTTAGAAGTTTGGTTTTAAAGGGAACCATTTTTGGGGGAGGGATTAGGGTGGGGGACATGGGGGTTGCAAAGATAATAAGAGAAGAATAGAGATTTTCATCGTAAGTTTTTCTATATATGCTCATTAATGACTATATATCTTATGTATATGTTTTAATTTTACTTAATATATTTTTCCATTTAAATGAGTGCTTGTGGGTTTTGAGATGGGATTTTTAATTAGTCAATTTTCCCCTTCGATTCTCTATGACTATGGATTTTTAATATAGGTAAATAGGAGAGGTCAATAAATAAATATGGATTTCCTATATAGGGGCTTTCATGTTAATTGGGTAAGAAGAGGAAGAAGAAATACCAAACAAAAGGAATTATAGAGGAAGAACATTTACGAAAATATAAACTCTAGAAGCCATATTAAGATTGGATGAAGATGACGAATAAAATCAAGATAATGGAGAAATATAGGAAACATTAAACAAGTTTATAATTCATGTTGAAATTTCAACCATTTAACACAATGCAACCATAGAAATGTATGTATAATAGGTACATCCATCAACTCTCAAGTGGGTGCTTTCTCAAAGAGGGTTGAGAAATCCCTAAATGAAAATAAAAACCTCAATTTGAAATCTATTGCAAAGTTTGTTTCATTAATTGGAAAGGTCAAACTACATTAGCATTTTTGCTATGCAAAATCCTGTAAACTAAATAACAAATATTAATTCATTAACTAGCCACACTCACCGATATATATATATCTATATCTATATATATATATATATATATATATATATATATATATATATATATATATATATAATGTGGGGAGTTCTTGGATCCTCAGAATGGGTTCTAAGGAATTCGAAGAATCCATTCAATGGAATTCCCCTCATACCCATAGGGTGTTTTCTGTTAATTTCAAGACATGCCAAGTTGTTGTTGGTTGGTTGGTTGATTCTCGGCCTCCATTACCCTTGTTCCTTGGTTCATCTTACAAATCCTATCCTCTTGCTGATTTGTTGAGTTCACGACGTTGTGTGATGGTCGTGACTTGCTTTGTTCCTTGTTTCTTGCATTGCAGAAATTTAGAGAAATTTGCAACCTAAACTAATTTAGAGTGAACACTACTTTGGTAAAACTCCACAACATAAACTAATTTAGATTACTAAACATTGTTTTACCAAATCTCTCATTTGCTCTTTCCAATAACTATGTGAAAACAATTTTGTAGCAATCAAAAGGAAGACTTTATAGTAAGCATAATTTCTCATAAAATAAATGGTCATCATTGGTAACCCATTTGAACCCTCTAGAATATGACAGTATTCCCTGTGGCCACCTAGATGTTGGAAAATTTTCAATTAGTAGAGGTGGTTGAGAAGAAGAAGATGTTGTTATACCTCCATACAGTTGAAACAACTCGATGGTAGATTGAGTTTAAATCCTTGTATTTTTAGCTTTAGGAATTTCCTACTACACATCTTCCCTATTTGTGTTAGAGATACTTTCTTTTTGGAATCTTTGCAACTTTGCATCTGCTTAACTGGAGTTGGTACTACTTGGGATTTATTTTGCTGCTCTAGCATAAGAATAATTTTGACCTCTTCCAAACTTTCTAGGTTAGCTATTTGATCCAAGGCTTCAAGTGGTTGATGAGTGCATTCAACTGACCTTACACTTTTTCTTAGAAATTAACCCCCTCGGGGTCATAATTTCATTGAAAAAATTGAGTTTAATTCAAAATCTTCAAAATTTCTTCAACTAGCACCCGAGTTGTGCGAGACTTGACAAAAAAAAGTGCCCACATGTTGGGGAATTCTAAAGGTTATGAGACTATTGTTCTTCCAGAAATGAACTTCATTTGAGTTGAAACTTTGACGAATATACTCCAAAGCAAAGATTATTGGAGTTAGGAATGTCAAGAACTAATAGGGAGGAATCTCACATCCATATATTGTTATCTCAATATGATCTTTAAACAAAATCCAGTCCCCATATGCAGAATCAAGGCTTAGTTGTAGAAAATTTTTGTAATCAGGTAGAATTTTGGGAAGAGGGGTTCCATTTAAGATTATAATAACTTTAGACATCACTTGGTTTACAAATTCAGTATACTTATCATTGGTTGTATGAAGTACTACTACATCAAGATAAGTTAATGGGAAACAGTCAGGAAATTGATAAATGATCATGTAGAGTGGGTAGGACTAATATCTAACGTATCTAAATATAGAGAAAGTTGTTATCTGATCAAGAATGGCATCATCTAAGAATTGGTCAAAATCTAGGTTGACATTTGGTTCACTTGGATTAGGCATCATTTCTAAAAGCACACCCAACACTATTTCATTGACTAGCTAGTTACTACTATAAGTTAGCACCTTAACTAACCACCTTGGGAACCACAAACATTTTTATGGATCATCCCCTAAGGTTAGGTTTTTGGATGTTAGGGTTTTAAGCCTCATTCTTATGATAAACAGGCCCTTTAGAATCCTTTTGTAATCAACTTGTGATGGATGAGCGTAGCTGCCACATCTCTTCTCAGGGATAAAGTTACCACCATTCTAGCTGCTTTATGTTACAATCTATTCTATTTTATTTAGTTAATAGAATTTGAGTTGACTGTACCACTGTGTTTCCTGCATTATATCTATGTAGTGGTTCTATATTTTCTCTTTCATTTCATTCTCACATAAATCCAGATCAGTGCTACTAGAGAAATCTGTTGTCTATTGTCTCTCAATGAATGTACCCAACGAGAGTTGGGTCTTGGACTAGTCAATCTTGGGGAAAACCACTTGTGTCAGCCCAAACCACCTCCCATGGCCAAGGAAAAGAGATATAATAGAGTAGGATATCCTATCAAGTTGTTTCTTGGGGAGGCCCTTGTGCGACAAACGAATGAGATGATAGAAAATTTCACCCAAATCCTTCAACAGATACCAACAACTATGGAGGGATCATCAAGCAGTCACTGCAGAGGAGACACACCCTTGAAGGTACACATTAACTTTGATATTCCTTTATTTTAATTCCATATCAATGTTGATCCCCTATATAAATGGTTAAGTCTTCTAGAAGGGTATTTCTTTGTCCACAATTTATCCAACAGGAAAAATACCACCTTTTCTCTCCTTATGGCTGTCCCCCATGTCAAAAATTCGTGGGAAACTTATTGTAAGAAAAAATTACTAGAAGAGTCTGAAATGTTTGAGGCCAATTCAACTTAGGTCTCTTTTATAGATGGTTTTTAAGAAAATTATTACCATGTGGGAAACTATGATGACCAACACATGAGATGGATCACACTACGTCAAGAGAGGGACCAAACGGTGCCAGAGTACACCAAATACTTTAATACCTTGCACACAAATATGGGTATTATAGACTCCGAGAAACACCTAGTTTTGAAATATCATAGTGTACTACATCAGTACATCCGAAAAGATATGGAATTCCCGGACATCTCTTCATTGGGAGCTATTTATCGATATGCTAGGAAAATCAGGTAGGAATTTTAGCAAAAGAACAAGCAAGAATTTGGACTTGTGAATCCACTGTAGAAGAAAGGAAAGGGCACGAAAAGGGAAACCTTGGCTCACAAAACAAAGGATAGGTTAAGTAAAACCAACCCTAGGAAAATCAATCCCAACCACAAGAAAAGAATGGTTACATAAAGAAAAAGAAGGACACGGGGAAGTGGTGCGAGTTCCAAAAAATCCCCTGGCACAACACTAATGAATTTTTCTCCAAGTGGTCATTGGTGGCCGAGATCAAAGCTTCAGAATCAGATACTGGTTTCGATTCTAATTTAGAACCCAACATCATAGTCATAGACATGGGGAAGCATATCATTGATGCAGAACCCAGTGTCATCATTGCAACTACCACATAGATTCATCCAAAGGAAATAGAAGGGTCTGAGGTAGAAGAGCACATATTCCACTAACAAATGTGGGTGAAGGGAATCCACCTACTTTTTTTTTTGATAGTGGAAACCAAAAGAACTCGATCTCAGCAGAATTCATCAAGATATTGGAGCTATCAATAACACCACACATGCAACCATAAACCATTTGTTGGATAAGCCAAGTACAAAGTATCCTTTTCAGTCATCAATGATGTCTACCATACAACATCAAGGATTTCAAAGACAATGTACTGTGTGATGTGGTCCCACTTGAAGTCTGTGATGTTATTTTAGGGAAGGCATATATGTGGAAGCATCATGTTGTGTATGAGTCACAGCCTTGTAGTGTCATTGTCACTTTTGGAGGACAACTTTATTAGATACCAGAGGAATTTACACCTATCACAATCTCTTTGACCTCAACCAAGCAGTGCAAAAAGATAATGTACCACACTGGGAAATTTTCCCTCTTCACAATTGCCTCTAAAGGTGAACACTAGATCACAAAGACCTCCACAACCTCTGTGGAGAGTCCCTCTACTCAGAAAAAAAACAAGAAGAATGCAAAGGCATTGTTGCATCACATATTCAGGAACATCTATGGTGCAAGGCCATGCATACAAGGTTCTCCTCCAGAGAGGAATCATCTAGATAGATTCAAACCAAGGTTAATAAGGAAACAAAAATGGTTGAACAAGTCTAGCACATCCATCAACAATAATTACAACTATATTCGGATGTCAAAGAAAGGAAACATTTCCACCTCAGCAAATGCTTTACTAGGAGCTCAACTCAACACACATTTTTCCATATGATAAGGGACTTGATGCACCGAAGACCATTGCTTTTTAAGGGGAGGGACTAATCAGATGGGTATCGATGGCCACCCACCAATTCCCCTAACTCAAGATGGATTTTCTAGTTTGATAGTTTTTTCAGGTTGGAGGATTACTCTAGTTGGATATCGGTGGCCACCCACCTAATCCATAATCTCAATACAATTTTTCCAGTTTGGTAGTTTGTACGGATTTTCATGTCCAAAAATTATGGGGCTGTTTTGAGGCCCTAAACGACGTTTTTTGGAGACACCATAGTCTAGTCATACTCTAAGGCAGGACTGAATGGGAGATATGTGTACTTCTCGACTAAATATTTCCAATGAGCCATCAAATGCCATAAATGGAGAATTTATGAAAAATTTATTCCCCCTAGAAGTTGACACCTCAACTAACCACCTCAGAACTTGCAAAACTTTTTACGGATCAGTTCCTAGGGTTAGGTTTTTGGATGTTAGGGTTTTTCCCCTCATGCTTATGATAAAAAGGCTCTTGAGTATCCTTTTGTAATAAGCTTGTGATGAATGAGCATAGCTACCACATCTCTTCTCAGAGATAAATCTACCACCATTCTAGCTGCTTTATTTTACAATCTGTTCTATTTTATTTAGTTAATAGAATTTGATTTTGTTTTACCACTATGTTTCTTGAATTATATCTATGTATGTGGTTCTATATATGCTCTTTCATTTCATTATCACATAAATTTGGATCATTAGGTATGTTGAAAAAATTGTACAAGGACATGGTCAAAGAAATGAGTATAACTGCATAACAAGAGGAACCATCCCAACAACAACATGCATCAAACACATGTATTCATTTATTTCCTCTATGTGCAAAGATTTTAATTATCATATGAAACATTAATTTTAAACTGTTCGGTTGTTGTAATATATATATATATATATATATATATATATATATATATATATATATATAACACATTCAACACATAAAATGGGGTGACAAAGCATAAAAGGGTTGATCACAAATTTTGTGAGTACTAACTAATATGTTTTCCTCACTTAATATTTCCTTATTTTTGTAATGTATATATTTTAATTGATTTACAATTATTAGTGGATCTTTTGTAGAAGGTACTAATATACAAGAAAAACCATCCAAATATTTGATTGAGATTGGATTACATATGTATTCTAAGTTAATGTTGGAGTATGAAGGATTAATTAAACAATTTGTAAGTAGAAATGTTGTTTTACTTCTTTTATTTATAATTAATAGAACAATAATAAACCATTAATTATATATATATTTTATCACATGTGACATATAAAAATCATAGGAAAGAAAGTATGGAGTGGATTCAACATAATATATCTTGAGAGACATCATGATGAATGGCTTTGAAAGAATGTGCATTACTTATGAAGTGAAAACATTGATATGATACTCATTTTATTTATGCAATAACATATATTATATTACAAATGAAGATATACTCTATATGCTTTATTTGTAAGTTTGTAGATGGAACATGAAAAGGTGCAATGTAAAACTCAAGCAAATTAACAAAACATTACAAATAACCAAATATAATATATCTTGCAAGTGATGAATATATGAGGCATGCAAACAACTCGAGCAATGACAATATATCAATTAATGAATCATGGTCATCAAAATTGAATGTTACAAGTTGTATATTTTAGAATGTTTTTTGTAAAAATTAGACATGTTTTATTAATGTGGACATATTGCTCCAATTGGATGATGGCATGCCATCAATAACTATAACAATTATTTATTGACATTTTTAATATCATGAAATTTTATGTTGTCTCATTTTGTGTAACAAAGGGTTTGTTATTTGTACATAATAAAATGAATTTCTTATTCTAGTGCATTATCTAGTGTCATAAAATGTCTCCTTGTTGATTAAATATATGGATGATTCACATTGTTACAATGAATAGAGGTGTAATCAATTGGTAAATTTATTTCAATGATATCACACATTGATGCAATAATTAAAATATAAAAATCAATATTATTATAAAAAAATATTTCTTGATGATTAATTCACATTTTTGTAAAAAAATAAGAAGTGGCATTTGCATACCCTTTGCATACCCGTAATCATAGAAAAATTTAGTGCTACAACACTGCATTGTATGAATATTTGAACTAAATGGTGTGGTTTATACATATTTATGCACATGTGTAGTTTATACATAGTTACACACTAGTGTGAGAAAACTATAATAAAAGGATCATTGCTCTTAACAATAAGAAACACATTGCTTCCTTCAATAATATTGATATCATTGTCATTATTGTTACAATAACTTAAGGTGTGCAATTTGTTACACATACATATGCTTTTAATTATGAAATATATTTCATTGCGTAATATGTTAAAGTACCTTGGATTTGAAAATACATTCACACACAAGATATCCAATAATAAGATAGAAAATCATATTTACTCAATTGACTAAAAAAATACCCTTAAGGTAGGGAAACACCTTACAATTGATCCTCTTATCGAAGGAATCCATGCATGTTGACTTGCCTCTCAAGATTGTGTAACCTCTCCATGAGATAATATCCAAATACAATATTATCCACCCCTTTCATAAGGAGGAATCCATCCCTATTTATAATTAATAAGAGAACCCATAACTACTTAGTGGACATTATTTAATGAGGCCACATTACATTTAAATACTATCTACCATAGTGGGACTTATTTAATAATAAAAAACACAGTGGACGTAGTCCACCTTGCATTTAATGACCTCCACTATTTTAACTCTAATCGACCCCTCATCCTCCTAATACACCCCAAGGGAGGATCCCAACATTCCACCCCCCTTATAAAAGTGTTTCCCTCAATTCTTGTTATGAGGAGGTACAACCATAAACCAAGGTCCCATGGATGAATTTTTACTACAATGTTGAAGTAAACTAGGGAACGAGGGTCCCATGTACAACTATTAGCCACAATGACCCAAGAAGCTCCACTGTAAACCTAGGTCCCATGTATGAGTGTTTAGTACCATGTTGAAGAAGCTAATGTCCCATGTGAAAATTACAACTTCAATACTAAGTGATCCAGATAGTGCATCAATGAAAATAGGACCTATGTGCAAGTGTTAATGTTAAGTCCCCATTTAATATACCTTATCTCAATACCTAGTTGAGAACGGTGCTCTAAATTCCTAACACAATCATGTGGATCCAAATATACATATCTCGCCATATCCACACAAGAATCCACATAATTGCAAACATTCAGACCTATGGATCTAGAAGTCACACTACCACTGGAGAATAGGCAAGATAAAAACTAGTATTTACAACGAGCTATTGACTTCTTGCAATAATGTTATATACATAAGGTAGAATAGAGTCATTCAATATAAGTTAGAAGTATTTGTTTTTTCAACAACTATAATTTTCCATATACCATTCCTCACAAGCCTTCTCTAAATCATATCAACCATAACTTTATATTGCTTGTATTCATCTTCAATATCAATCCAAATTTCCATCCTTTGCATTGTTCCATAGGCTTCCTATCTTTTTGTATGTGTTGGTATATATGGAGTCACCTTATACAAACTCATTTAAGCGGGATAAATTATTCTATTTTGAGTAACCATTGTTTGATATGCTCTTCATAACCCATAGCCTCTTCAACAAAACTTATAAGCAAGGATTCTTCCACATAATTTTCATTTTATATCCTTGGATATTCCTCAATGAGGGGGGCTAATATATCCCTTGAAAATGTCATAATCCATTGTAAGCATGAGATCTAGGGTATTGAGGGAAAACCTTTATAGTGGCTATAACATGTGCAATCTTGACCAAAAAATATATCATATAATATGTTAAATAAAATCCACAGAAGTTCTTTATCAAATGGCACTGATCCGACATAAATATGGGCACTATATCAAAAGTTATCTCAATATCACTGGTTGAGAATCCACATAAAGAATTGTTGGCATCTACTGGAGATAGTGCAGTTGTATTCATACTATTTTTTTCAATGTTTTGAGCGTTATCTAAGCTCATATTTAGGACAACGATGGTGCTGAGGATTTTTTCATCTCCTTATTAAGGAATAAATAGAAACAACACTTAAAAGAATATAGCCAACTTGTTTTTAAGAGGTGTTCCAAAGTTAATTTCATTTGTTTATTAATTATAAAACCATTAAAATTTGGATACTAGGGGCCATCCAAACAAAGTCATCAAACCTTTCATTGGAGGAGAGTAGGTAGCCAAGATCTACTAATAGTTAATCCATCATCACTATTTAGATAGTTAGGGTTTTTAACAATTTCAATTTCCTCTCTCACCCTCCTTTTTCACCAACTATCAATTCTGGTTAAAATTTTCATGTTCTCTAATTTTATGGGATGCTTTGGTTTGTGTGAATGCTCTGCTAATGTGGATTTATGAATCCTATTTAAACGGATGTCAGCACTATGCTCTTTAAGCCTTGTTTGGATAGACCTCCTTGTTTCTCTCATGTAATATTTTTCACAAGCATAAGGGATTTGATAAACCCCTTTTTGTAGTGTTGGGTCCACTTGATCTTTCACAGATATGAGAAGCTTCTTGATGTTGCAAAGTGGTGAGAAGATTGTGTCAATGTTTTTCTTTTTCAAGTGTCTATAAATTATGTCAGTCATCCCTTGAACATATGGAAGGAATGCTTGTTGTTTTCCTATACTACTACCTTTGGTACATTCTTGGGATATCCTATGTTGTCTATTTTCTTCGAAAAGTGATTTGTTAATTTGTGAAGTGGTGTATCTGTCAAGTTAAAGAAGACTTTCCATAGATGATCTTTTTCTTGCTCAATATGCTCTGGATCAGAGATTCTTTTAGCCCTTGTAATCAGAGAATTGAGAACCCTTACTTTTTATTTAGGGTGATGGTGGGACTCAGCATGTATGTAGTGGTCTATGTGGTTTTTCTTCCTATACACCTTATGTGCCATCCCCCCATATTGCTTCTTGATTTCATAATATTAAGGAAAGGCAAGGAGCCATTTTCTTCAAGCTCCATTGTGAATTTTATTGAGTCGCAATAATTGTTCAGATGTTCAACAAATTTTTCAATTTCTTCCTTCTCATGGGCCCAGATAAAAAAAGTATCATCAACATATCTTGACCACGAGTCTGGTTTTGGATGTGCTGAGTCAACGGATTTTTGTTCAAAGCTCTTCGTAAACAAGTTTGTCACTATTGGTGACAATGGGAAGTCCACAGATACACCATAAGTTTTCTCATAAAGTTATCCTTGGAAGCTAAAAAACGTTGATTTTAAACATAAACATACTATCCTTGTGGTTTCTTGATTAGTTATATTCTCTGTAACTTTGATAGCCTCATCTATAAGGATCATTGTAAATAAGGAAACCACATCCAAGGTCAAAAGCATCTCATGTTCCTTTATTTTCCTATCCTTAATCTTTTCAATAAAGAAGGATGAATCCTACCAAGGGTTTCAACTATTATCTAGAAACTTTTCTATTTGTAAGTAGGAGAACCAATAGTGTCTACAGTGGGTCTTAGGAGAACACCCTCTTCGTGAATATTTGGAAGGCCATAATGCAAGGCACTAAGGGATTAGAGGTCACTAGTTTCTTTTTTACTTTCTCATCTAGTGAAGAATATTTGATAGTGAAGAATATTTGATAGCCTTGGAGACATCTTTCATGATGCGATTCAAAGGATTCTTATGTAGCTTTTGTAGCATCCGATGTTCCCTAGCTTTTTGTAATCCTAAAGGTAGATAAGGGTGGAGTTAGAGTAATACTAGACAAAGAGGATTACCTTAAGAAGATGATTGATCATATAAGAAACATCAAATACTACACTCTTTACCACAAGTAACATCCTTGATCACCCAAACTTACATGGAGTTTCTCCTAATGTTTGCCACATACAACACAATGTGAACACCACTAAATATCCTAAGACACATAGCTTCCATGTCACTAAACTTATAACTTAACATGCCACATCAATACACTTTATGCCTCATCAAACTGCCAAATACAGTGAGCTATCACATCATGATTCCTTAGAGATATGTAAACATATTTCTATTAATTATCTTTAAACAACCATGACTTTCATACTTGATGTTTATTATTTTACACAATGTGACATTTAATTCTATTAGCTTTGCATTGATAAACATTGTTTATACAAATTTATGTTTTTTAAATTCAAAACTTGCATTTTTCAAAAATGGAACCATCATCCCCATTTTTCAATCTTCGTAAGATTATAACCTTTTTAAAGGATTTTTTTTTTTTTTTTTTTACAAAATTTGTTTATTTCAAAATGCATGATTTTTTTGAACTTCATCCTTTTATTTCAAGAAAATGATTTTATTTCATTATATTTGTAACCATTACCTTATCCAGCCTGTGTTTTCTTAACAGTCAACTTTAAGGAATTGTCTTCTACTTTTATTGACATATTTTGGGTTTGGTAACTCACTCAACTTACGAGTGTTGATTAAAAAAAATTTAACACTTACGAGTGCTGATTTAAAAAAATAAAAAAAATTAACTCTTACGAGTGCTGATTAAAAAAAATAAAAAAAATTAACTCTTACGAGTGCCGATTCCGTTGGTATATTAAAAAAAATGTGATAGCTCTCTCAGCTAAGTTACCGATTCCGCTTATATATTTAAAAAAATCCACTACAAACTCTTACGGTGGCAAAGTTGGCAAAGGATATCACAGCAATGTATGCGTATGGGTATTTATATACGGAGGAAGCATAATAAAATTATCACAGATTCACAACAATTAGTGGAGACAGGTCTGTTTTCAGCCAGCTTACTTCAAAGACGCAGTGATGGAGTCCTGGACAAAGAAAAGAATTGGGGCACTGAAGGACGCCCTTTCTGTTGGATTTGCCAATATGAGCTATGTTGGTTTTGCCAGTACGCCTCCATCAATCAATACCAGGCTTGCGGATATAAACATATCAGTTGTTAAAGCTACTCGACACAATCATATCCCTCCCAAGGAAAAATACTTCCTCAATTTGTTGTCTGCAACGGAAAATTGTGAGCTAAGACGTTATATAAAACACGCTGTCGAAGAGCGGCTAAGCCGAACAAAAAACTGGATGGTCGCTGTGAAGTCTTTGGCACTCATTCATCGATTGATAATGGATGCTGTTCCCTGCGTTTTCGCTGAAGCAGAACAACAAATGCAGCACTCCTCCGATACAACGCCACTGGTGGCGGTGTCCCAAAGTTTTGAGGATTGTTCGACCCCCCTCGCCCTCCAATTTTCTCTTTGGATTCGCAAATACTCCTCTTATTTGGCTCAGAGACTGCACTACAAAAGCACCAGTAACTACGTGATCGTTGCTGAAAATGGGAATTTCGAAATTGGTCAGCTTTTGGAAGATTTGCGATCCCTGCATCTACTTCTCGGCTGCTTCTTAGACTGCACTCCTCCTCAGGAAGGCCTTGTCGCAGTGAACTCTCTCATTTACTACGCCATCGATTTACTTGTGAAAGAATGTCCAAAGATCTATGCAGCGATTACTGATTGTATACGCAAGCTGCTGGATCATTCCTTCTTTGACATTCCAAGCGATAAAGCACTCTGCTTCGTCTATATTTATGAACGAATTTTGCAACAGTACGAGAAACTCTCTGATTTTTATGATGCATGCACTAGAATGGGTTTAACAGATGGCCATGGTGACTATCTGTCTCACAAGAGATTCCTCAGCGAAATGGATGATCGCGTTAAAAAATACAGACATCGTCACTTTATTCACTTAGAGGAAGAACGTATTGCTAAGAAAGAAACAGCTTTGATGAAGGAGACTCCGCAGGAATTAGAGAGGCCACTGATAATCTGGTGGGATTCTCATGACAATGTGGCTTCTCTGGATGGAATCAGCTTGGGGTCTAAGAACAGTACTCAACAGGAATCTTATCGAGGCTATCATGCAGTGAATGACTGGGGGAGAGCATTGGATATGAGCATAATAGAGTCATCCAGCACTACTAATTACGAGTCTGGGAACGGATTAATGGACGGGTTCGAGCTTCCCAATGATGGAATGCAGATAGAGCTCGGCATTCTGAATGTGCACCGAACAAACCCTTTCCTGACAGCTGAAGTGGCACGGCAACAACATCAAGGGGCGGCCATTGATAGTGAACGATAGTGGATGGCATCTTCGCAATATAACTGTTATCTGGTTATTACAGTATGTATAACTGTTAATTTTTGTTTGGTTTGCTAGTTTATAGTTTATTTGTATGATTAGGTTTAAGAAATTGGGATCAAGTTATGTTTGCCCATATGAATTACGGTTATTTTTTCAATACAACTGTAATTGTAATTTTTACAATAAAGATTTTAAAGTCATTATTATTTATTTTATTTTCAAACCAGTATATTTACATTTTAAAGACTAAATGATAAACATGTTTGGTGTCTCATTTAATGTTTTAATAACCTTACATTTATTAATCTTATTGTTAGTCATTATTGGAAATTTGGACGGGATTAGGGTTGATTAATGGTTTAGTGTTGATTAACCTTGCCTTCCACCTTGTAAGCCATGTGTTTCCATCAATGCAATATCCCTTTCTCCACTTCCGGTCGTTTCACTTTTCATTTAGAAATTGTTTCAATTTTTGCATGAGAGAAGTTTCTAGAATAAAGGTCTTCTGATCTATTTACTCAGATGGACCTCGACTTGTGAGTGTCTTTACACAATGGGTTTCAATTTTTGCATAAGAGAAGTTTATGGGATAAAGGTATTCTCATCCTTCTTTTTTAAGAATGGATGGACAAATCAAAATATCAATTAATATTAGTATTATTATAAATGAATGTCCTCTTTGTTAGACCATTCCAATCTCTCATTTTCGTTTATTCTTAGTTGATAACTTCCCTTTGTTGGGAGATAATGTATTAATAGAAGAAGATAAAACTAGGAATAAGAAAATAAAATGGTAGATAATGTACTAATAGAAGAAGATAAAACCAGGGTGAAAATGTAAGGATTAAATCAAGTTATATAAAAAAAGTGTTTTTGGTTTACCTAGAGGGAAGTTGTAGGATCTCGAAGCCAATCCAAGACTCAATTTTAATTTCCTTCTAGTTTATATATTGTACTAGAGTACCATTCATGTGTATCATTCATGTAAGGGGGTATTTTTGGAAGATTTGTTCCATATATGGGTTGTTATGTTCAACTAGATCACTTTTATTGTGTTATTCATGTTTTTGAATGTGATGATTAGAACAATTGTTGTTACTTCTAGACAAGGAAAACTTGTATAACTTGCAAGGATAATTTTAGGGGTGAAATTTAGCCTATGGGCTATTTTTCCATGTTTTTCTTCAAAAAAAGATTCGTCAATTTTCATTTTTTGAAGCCCCGTTTCGCCCAATTTTGATGGGGTAAACTTTTTTCACTCTAAGAATTGGTAATATTCGCCAAGGTTTATACACTTTTAAATAAGTATGGGTCCTTAAAATTATCCTTCCCTTAAGTATATATATGTATAATAAATGGGTGAATCCCCATCTTATTTCCTAAGAAAAATTTGAAGGATATTTTTTATCAATAATGTAATATGTATACTTTTTTGGTAAATCTTTCATTGAATTATTTTCTTTTTGTAATTTTTGACAATTTTTTATTGAATTATAAAAAAATGTAAAGTCTTGGAAAATATTTTGTTGAATGTCATAACCACAATATCATAAGTTGTTGTAATAAAAGTCTGAATCTCATTGTCATTATATCATGGATGTCAACTTAACAAAATATGTAAAACTACAAATAATATAGTTTTTTTGTTGAAATGTTTTAAGTAAGGATATTACACCATATGGCACATATATAAATGTAGAACATATTGTGAAATAGTGGGGAAGGCAACACTAATACAATTGTTTCATTCAATGCAACCTTATGATTACAAAGATTCTCATATACATGCTCAAATCGATCTCCAACTTTACTTGTACGATTTGTTACATGTGATGGAAAATTAAGAAATGCAAATATGATGAAAATTAAATGTTGAACATGATTAGTATACTTAATAAGAGGAAAAGCATTTTCCAATCAACACATCTATTAACTAATAGGGAAATATTCATTAAGATTTTGTAATTTTCAACATAAAAGTTAATTTTTGCCTCAGGTATAGACAAAATGGTAGCATACAAAATATTTTTTACAAGACAAAAAAAGATAAATCCAATCCAGCCACTATACAAATCTTCACTGCATTTTCAAAATCATGGTAAACACTAAAACAAAATCCCCCAAAAATACCTTCATATACAAGGGATACCCTTCAGAAGTATCATATTCATAAATCTTGGAGCCTAAAAGAATGATTAGGATTTAACATCTTTGTCAACTAGTATTGTTGGATACTTGGACAAATAAATCAGTTAAAACATAGTCCCTACTAGAATATCTTTTTTTATATAAGCTAGAACACCATACATTACTAATCACATGGAAATATACATCGATGAGCCATTACATCACAGTTCCATGATTCCATCCTAAGGTAGAAACCTCCTGATCCTCCCTAACAAAGCTCGAATTTCCCAGAAAACCCCATTACAACATACATAGCCCCATTGTCAAAAACTCCCCTGCCCTCACTGGAGCACGGGGATTACCTAATACACCACTATAATACCACATATTGAAATATACTCAAACATAAAGAAGCTACATAGAACCTTTAACTATCGACATAGAAAAAAATCCATAGTCCGCCACACAGCCAATTATGGAACCTGAAATATCGAGGAAGGGATAGCATGAGATATAGTTGGACCACCAATAGCTGAAACCCCACGCTCCTTAAACCGTGGTAGAAAGGGGATTCCCAGGTGGTGGACAATAACATCAATTTTCTTGTGAAGGAGTCGAGATTCAATCAAATATTCCTTCCAGAATTGAACTGGAATACCATCCCCATGCTCTTCTCCTCACATTCTAGAAAAATTTGGCTATTTAAACATTTCATGATCTAATACATAAAGAAAACAAGCTCATACAGGGTCAGGTGATCATGAGTTGACTCAGGATCCGTGATCCACTCTTCAATCAATGCAAACTCCTCAACAAGCTTCAACACCTGCAAATACACACACATATCCTTTTCTCATTAGGGGAGTTTTGATGTCTAAAATGGGCTTCCTAAGGGAAATAATAAAATAAGTGTTCTGAATTTTGGAGGGGAAAAATAAAAACTACTTTTTCTTATTGTATTTTTGACATATCTCCTTATTGATTTATCCAAATTTAAAGTGTGGGAATTTGTTGGATGTGGAATTTAATTCCGCATCCAACCCATACCCACATGGAATACTTTTTAGGAACCCACATAATGAAAAATGAAAAAAAACAATAAGAAAACATATTTTAATACATAAAATATGTTTTTTTTTGTTGTGGATGCCTCAAAAGTATTTAGTGTGGGTATGTGATGGATGCAAATTAGAATTCCACATCCAATGAGTGCCCAAACTTGAAATTTGGTAAATCAATAAGGAGATATGTTGAAAATACAATAAGAAAAAGTAGCTTTTTATTTTTCCCTCCAATTGTTTTTACAAATTTTACCCCCATGGTTGAAATCATCATCTTGAATCCTATTGGTTCTTATAAAGTGAATTTTGATGGTACATGTTTTGTTTTGAGGCCCATTTTTTACCTCAAAACTATCCTAATAAATGCCTTGATGTCCGCTCCAATTTCCTCAGGGATGGATGCCTTGTAACTCTAAGCCATGTAGGCCATGCAAATATGCTCGCAGTTAGTTCTATTCTGCTCCCCCACTATTCTTTCTCTATCTATCCTCATTCACCTCCAACTGGTCAGACTTCTTATCGACCCCCCACTTCCAACCACATGAATTAACACTATTGCTCAGTAAACTCACTGTCTTTCACTTACTTCCAGAGGGAACATTCTCATTTATAGGCACAAATTCAAGCCTACTGACCTTAGGGTTCAATCCATTCACTTGCTCCCACCATTGAATCCACACTTGGGCATGATTTCCCATGTACTAGAACTTGCCTCCATCTAGGAAAAAATTCATGCTTGACATTCGCTTATCATTTACACCATTATGTCTCATAGTTTCACTCATACCTTCATCCTCCACACCTCCCTAGTTTTCAACTCCTTTCCATGATCTTGATATCATCAACCTGCATGTAGAATTAAAACTCGTCCTTTCAGCACACTGCTGCTCCAATCTCCCACGTGCCATCATAGTGTTCATGTGTTAGTTGTCTTTTCACCCACATTCAAGGATACAATATCGTTGTAGGAAATATCATGGCATTGCCTCTATAAGTCGTCATCTTCTAGGTCCACATTTCCACCTTCCTTGAATCGAGAATAGTCTTGAACCCCTTTGTTGACTAGGAAATTTGCCAATTTATTCCCTTTTAGTTTAACATGGTTGAAAGTCATCCCTTGGAAATGGCTCAAAGTTTCCTTAAGTCTCTCCATTCTAGCATCCAACCTTCAATGGTCACTGACCTTGGACACTTCCTTTCCATTGTGAAGTTGTTTGACCATTTGCAAAATAATTTATGAATCCTCTTCCACAATGATGGGGTTGAATCCTTTAATTCTCACCTTGCTTATCGCATAAAAAAGGACCTCAAGTTATGCAGAGTTGGTGTCAAAACCAATGAAGCCCCAGTAGGCCCACAAGATATCTCCTTTATTGTTGTGAAACACACCCCCACAGCCTGAGGGACCAAGACTACCATTAGATGCATCATAAAAAATTATTTTGATCATTCCCCAAGGGGGAGGCCTCCATACTTCTGTACATTGACATCCATTCAAATTTATTTGGAATTTACCAACAAATTTTGGAGCAGAGAGAATCCCATATTACTGAAGGATTCTATTTTCAATGGTATTTTCCTGCTTGTCTTTCTCTCTCCATTGGCCAAGCTTCACAGTCTCCAAGATATATTATTGGAGTGAGTTCCATACACACTCCAACAATTTATATTTATCATTAAATTGTAATGTCCCTAAAATTGTATGGGAGAATGTTGTCATACAGACCAAATATTTATTAAATTAACTTCAACAATGGAAATAAATGGAAGATCTATCAATTATAAATGGTATGGAAGTTTATAATCTAGTTTATGATACTCTGCTTCGATTTAGCTGATGTTACTGGATCCATTTATGATCTTCAGAACTAATGTTTTGGCGATAATCTTAATGCTCCATATCGAGCAATCTTTATAAATATGTTTTGTTTGATGGCTAGTTGTATGTATGCCTAATCACTGATGGTTTATTTTTAATGTGTAAAATTCCTCCTTAAATGTATTTTTGTAAATTCTAAGAGCTTGAAGGGTTTCGGATTGGTGGCAATGGACCTGGCTTACTTAGATTAAATGATAAAAAGCAACTTACTCATGTTTTTCACATGTTGTAATAAAGTCAACCTAAGCTAACACTTTAGATTTCACAATAATGTATAAAATATCTTTGATAAACAGTGAATGTGAAGTTTCTTATGCTATGGTAATCGAAATTGATTTGTAGACTCTGTCATTCCTCCACTATAGGGAGTGGGTGAGTATTTGGTTGATAGTGGAGGTAGATGGAATTAATGTGGCCCATGTGCTAGCCATTGGTCACGTTTTTCCAAGCATGGGTATGGGAAAAATCCTAATCGACTCGGTTGGTTTTCTTTGCTGTAGTGTTGCTTTCGCTAGTTTGGGGAAGGAGAGCCTTTGTTCTCGGTGGTTAATGTGGCCATAGGGCCTGCATTATGCCATCAGCGTTACTCAGGCCTACGTTCATCCCATGATAGGATAGCATGTGGTCAAGCTAAGGTAAGCTCTGTATCCATGGGTTTTGTTGAGTCTCTTACTAAGATTTTGATTCAATGCTTTAAGTTTCCTGGCTAATAGATCTGCTTGTCTTTTGACAGGGTTTAAATAATGAAGAAAATGATCTCAGCATGGGTGGAGTGGTTGAAGCGAAGGGTTGCTAAGGCTACAAAAGACCCCGTGTAAGCCTGGTCCATCGTGACCCTTCCTCCCTTCATGCGAAACGTTGTCTATTCTGGTTGCTTGCTGAGGTGATTCCCACTGTGTGATTTGAGAAAGGTTAACCTCCGGGTTTTGGAACTTATTTGTAAAGATCAATCCTTCTTAACATTCGTGAGCAGATTTGTTGTATGGGAAATTTTCCCAACGTGAATGTAAGCTAAGATTTTGGGAGTATAAATCATGTGAAGGCATTTTGTTTGGACAGAGGGTGCTCTAGTTTGGCCCCTAGCCCTTTTGTTCCTCGGCTATGGCATTCGTGGTTGTAATTTCTATTTAACTAAAATGTATAAGAGATTGGATCCCTGTTTGGTACTAAAAAGGGAACTCATGAATCGTAGAGGTGGTTGTAGTTATTTTGATGCTCCTGTAGGATGTGTTTTGACTCTATATAAATTTTAGTATTAAAAATGGAATGTTTAGATGCTCATGGGATTTGATTAGTGATGGTGCTTTAAATTTTATACTGGGTAATTGAAATAAATAATCCCTGTAGTTGTCGGGATGTATCATCTTTATTTTATGCATCTCTGTTTTAGTAATTTATGTTTTTTACTCTTTAGAGAAATCTACGTTTGTTTTTGGCAAAGCCCTAAGGTTTATCCATGATTCGGGAGAGTCTGAGTTTTACTTCTGGTTTATTCCTAGATTTATGCAGAAAATCGCATCATTCTGAGTTGAGGGCAAAGCCTATGTCTGTAATTTGTTTTTATTTATAATTTATGCGTTTTAGTTTTGAGAGCAATGCCTCTGTATATTTTGTGTGTTTTAATTTGAAAACACTACCTCTGTATATTTTATATTTTATGCATTTTAGTTTGAGGCAATGCCTCTATAGGTGAATGATAGAGATGAATATTTGGAAAAGAATGTGTTTGTAATAAATGTAGGGGCAAATCCCTAACGTTGTTGCGCATTAATTGTTTTGTATAAATTTTAGAGTTGTAAAATAGAGTAATGAGATGAAATGATCCACGTTGTAGCGTAGTCGAACCTCCCAAGCGTTGGCTGGGTTGTTTACTCTGGGAATTCGATCCCAGGCCTGAGTCTTGGTAGCATTTTATTGTTTTGATTACTGAAGTGTTTATGTGCCCTAAATAAAATATTTAGTTAGTTTGAAAATTGAGCATGTGGCTTTACACGATTTCAATTTTAATGAAACCCTACGGTTGTATTAATGTGATGCTTCAAAGTGGTTTTTAATATGTTTTAGAAAAACTTACGTGAATCCTGTCAGTGCTTTTAAATCTTGACGTAAGAATTTATTACAGCTGGGAAATCATTCTCCTTAGATATTTAAGCTATTTGAATTAAACTCGTGGGAAGCAAATAACTTCATAAGTGTCTTGGCTTGATTCGACTGTAATTTACGTTTTAAAATTTGGGCGTTCTTATTGTTTAGGAAAAAGTACTGTGTAATAAATCTGATTTAATTAAATAGTTGAATGAGATGATTCTGCTATAAAATATTTTAGATCAGACTTGTGCTGATTTAGGATTAACACTAGGAATATTACAGGGTTTGGAATTTCATAACGTAATCTTGTTTTAAAGGAAATTTAATTATGGTAATTTATAAAAGGTTTAGAGCTAGCACAAGCTGGCATAGCTAGCTCTACTAGATCGAGGTCTAAATGCAATAAGGAATAGTTTTGATGTTTTTAAAATTACAAAAGTGCATAAATAAATTTGTAAGGTTAAATCATATATGTTTCACCCTAGGGAACCAATTCCTTATTCCTTGCTCCCAAATACACAATGATAACCAGAACTAAAAGACATTTACAGTTTCACGGAAATTAAATCCTAACTTTCAGTCTGTAATAACTCTAGGACATTTTTAAATATGATTATAAGTTCTCACCTGAACTCTTATAGCTTGGATCTGCTTTCTATAACCCACACACCTCCGACACTAGTTAATGGAAACTAATATTCTTAGTTGACCTGTAGGATGGTAACCAAATAACTTTGGAACTACCACGTTCCTCCCAGCCATGACCTGGAACCGTTCCTCATTATAAATAGGATCCCCCCAAGCTGGCTACAACATGCAAGAGAACCTAGAGAACCTAAGGGAGATAGCTGATTGCAATTCAATCCTGGAATAGTACTCTTCCAGATTTAGGGGACAATTTCTCTCTTGATACCATAAAAGAATGATAATAAGATAGATCCCTCTCTTTGGAAACTGTTCTTGTATTTATAGGAAATATTTGGAATGGGCAGTTGAGTTAATAATAATATTTTTAATATTAACTTCAATTTGACTTTTAGTTTGAATTATAACATATAATTAAATTTTTTATTTAATTATAAACTTTAATTTATCTAGGACTTTTAATTTGTTCCTTTTTGGATTTATTAATGGAACTTTATATTTTATTTATTTAATTTAAATGAATGAGAATAGTTATATGTATAATCCATTTAAGTGGATATATTTATTTTATTTTATATAACTATGTGTCCTTTCTTATTCTCATATATTTTTATATCTATATATAAATAATATCTTTAATATACATACGACTTTGTACATAAGTGAGGCTCTCTATAAATAATCTCTTTGATTTATTCAAGTAGTTATATAGCATTATATCTTTGATGCTTTATTAAATAAGGTTCACTCTTTTGACAAGTCCTTTGGCAGGTTTGGATGGTTGAGTAGGTTAGGTAGCTCTAGATCCTTTTGCATGTTGGATTACCTCATAATTCGTGGAAGTTTCCTCAGTCCTTGATGAGATATGAGTAGTGATTCAATTAGTTAAATTAAACAAGTATGATGACTAGTGGTGCTATTCAGATTCTTCCTCAACTCAACACCTTTTAAGTAAATTAACCCCAAGTGCTATTTAGAGCTTATGCTCAACACTCTTCAACGGGTGTTATGCTATTGTAATTCCAGATCCCCTCGATCAACACTAGTACTCGGATGTATTTGCAAGATACACCTAGGGATACAATGGCCAAAGAGCCGATGCTCCAGGGCTTACACTCAACATCAAGTTGGAGTGCTCTAAGGCTTATGCCCAACACTCTATGTACATCGGGGCTTACGCCCAACACATAATAAAAGTCATATATGTACATCGGGGCTTACGCCCAGTACATAGGACATCCATGTGCTTTAGAGCCTACGCTCAACACATTGTAAAAGTCAATCATGCATACCAGAACTCTGCACAGTATATAACAAGGATTATATCAGTATATTAGGGTTTGTACCCAATCACATAATAAACATCAATAAAGTCCATCGGGATTTATGGCTAGTACATAACAATAACCTACATCTGTCAGGGTCCATGCCCAAATATGTATATCTAGAACCAAGGTAAATCATGTGGATCGGGGTTTACGCCCAACATATATAACAAAAGTAAAACATGTGCATTGGGGCTTATGCCTAGTATATATGTATCATCAAAATAAATCATGTTCATCGGGGCTTACGCCCAATATATAGAATAATCATAATCAACAAAATTCGGGATATTACATCCCTCCCTACTTAGAACAATATCGTCCTGATGTTCTAGGGACTAGAAATGAAGTCATGAAATAAGGCGAGGTAAGCCTCCTACATGGTGGTTTCATTTTCCTAGGTGGCCTCATCAAGCCTGAAGTGCCTCCACTACACTTTGAGTTGGACGATAGTTCGTATACTAAGCTGTACCTCCCTCTTGTTCAGTATCTAGAGTGGCTCTGGCATAAAATCCCCCTAGGGTTCTACCTATAATAACGACCAATCAAACACATGCCTAGTATCATAGACATATTTATTTAATAGAGATGCATGAAAAACATTATAAAATTTTACATGAACTGGTAAGGTTAATTCGTATGCTACTGTCGCCGTCTTGGCTAGTATCTCAAAGGTTCCAAAAAATCTGGGGCCCAACTTTCCACAATGCCCCAAGCTCAAAGTGCTCCGCTTTGCCTTCACTTTTAAGAAGACATATTTGCCGACTTGGCAATATTTGTCTTTTCTTTTCTTATCCGCATAACTCTTATGGAGGTCTTGTGCCTCTTTTAATTTTTGTTGTACTTTGGTGACTAGCCGTTCCAAGTCTTTTAGTAAATTTGGACCTAGCATGACGTCTACTGGGATATCCCATGTCATTCGTGTCCTACACTTTCTGCAATAGAGTACCTCAAAGGGACTCATCTTGGAAAAAGTCTGGTACCCATTGTTGTATGAATACTCTGCGAGGTGCAAATAATCCTACCATTTCATGGGGTTGTTCATAACATACATCCTAAGCATATCCTCTAAGATCTTGTTTACTCATTTTGTATGTCCGTTAGTCTGTGGGTGGTAAGCAGTACTGAAATTTAACTGTGTCTCCAATCCAGAGAACAAGGATCTCCATAATTTACTGGTGAACTTTGTGTATCTATCTGAGATGATTTCCTTGGGTATCCCATGCAATCAGAAAATTTATTTTAGGAAGATGTCTGGACAGCCTTGTACGTTGATTTTACAAGTATGAAGTGCGTTGCTTTGGATAACTTGTCGACCACTAAAAAGATGGAATCATTCTATTTCTTACTTTTTGGTAACCCCATAATGAAGTCCATACTGATAACCTCCCATTTCAACTTTGAAATGGGTAGCGGTTGTAATAATCCTGAAGGGTGTTTGTGTTCTGCTTTGACAAGTTGGCACTCTTGGCACTTAATGATGAATAATGCTATGTCGGATTTCAACTTAGGACAAAAAAAGTGTTTCTTTACCGCTGATATCATCTTCTGATATCTCGGATGTCCTGAGTAGGGTTTCTGATGAAACTCTGTCAGTATGTTAGAACTAATGTCTCCGCCGTCCAGGACGTAGAGTCTCTCTTTCGACCATAACAATTCTGACTCGTCGATCCTATATTATTTTTGTTGTTGGAATAACCTATCATCTTGAATCATTTTAAGGATTTCAACATAGAATCCTTCATTCCTAATTGTCTTTCTAATCCTGTCATGTAAATCCAAATCGGTTTGACTCACGGTTACCTCATATAACATATGAGCCCATAGACTTAAAGCATCGGCGATCTTGTTCTCCTTTCCTTTTATGTGTTTTAACTCGAAGTGGTACTCGCTAAGGAAAGCTAACCATCTGGCCTGCCTATCATTTAGGTAAGGTTGTTCAAATAAGTACTTCAAACTCATATTGTCCGTCTTTAATAGGGACTTCTTCCCCATAAGGTAGTGTCTCCACATATTTAAAGCGTGGATGATGGCGGCTAGTTTAAGATCGTGTGTGGGGTAGTTCTATTCGTGCTCTTTTAACTTTCTGGACTTGTAGAAGATGGAGAAATCATTATGCATGAGGACTCCACTGAGTCCCTCTTTGCTTGCGTCCGTGAAAACAACGAAGTCCCCATCAGGATTAGCAATCCATAGTATAGGTGCGCTAGTCAGAAGTTGTTTTGGTTTCTGGAATCTTTCTTCACACTTCGTTGTCCAAAGGAATTTGTTTTCCTTTTTCTGTAAGGAAGTCATAGGACAAGCAATCCATGAGAAGTTCTCAATGAAATTTTGGTAGTAATCGGCTAATCCTAGAAATGACCTTATGTCGATAACGCAAGTAGATGTAGGCCATTCCTTGATGGCTTTAATATTTTCTAGGTTGATTGCTGTCCCTTTCTCCGAAATGATGTGACCCAAATATTGTATTTGTGATATATAGAAATCACACTTGCTAAACTTGGTGTACAATTTATGTTCCCGTAAGACTTGTAGTACTATTTAGAGATGTTCCTCATGTTCCTCCTCACTTTTGGAGTAAATCAGTATGTCGTCGATAAACACTAGTACGAATTTATCCAAATACTTTCTAAAGATGTCATTCATCATGCACATATAGTGAGCAGGTGCATTGGTCAATCCGAAAGGCATCACCACAAACGCGTAATGGGTTCTAAAAGCAATTTTATTGATGTCATCGTCACGGATTTTGACTCGGTGGTATCCTGATTGCAAGTTGATCTTTGAAAAGATCTTCGATCCTCCGACTTGATCAAACAAGTCATCTATCCTAGGGAGTGGATATCGGTTCTTGATGTTCATCTTGTTGAGCTTTCGATAATAGATGCACATCTGCATCATCCCTTCCTTCTTCTTGACGAAGAGTATCGGTGCTCCCCAAGGAAACACACTTGGTTGGATGTACCCTTTTTCGATCAACTCTTGTAACTGTAGTTTAAGTTCCACCAACTCTGGTGTGCTCATACGATATGGTGCCTTTGAAGTCGGTATTGATCTAGGTGTTAATTCTATGGAAACGTCTAAGTCTCTCTTGGGGGTAGTCCATGTATTTCCTCGGGAAATACATCCTTGAAGTCTACAAGAAATGGAAAGTCCTCAATTTTCTGTTCTCACTTGGCCTCTACATTTTGAATGTTGACTACAAAAAGTTTACAATCCTTCCTTATGAACTTCTTCTCTTGCAAAGCGGATATTTGTCTAATAGAAACTTTCTTAGGTATGCCTTGGATATTCCATTGATTCCCTTGGCTGTTAGTGCATAGGAGTGATTTGTTCAAACAATCAAGCATGACATGGTGTTGCTCCAGCTAGTCCATGCCTATAAGTAAGTCATACAAACCTAAAGGTAAGATATTTAAATCTACCTTAGTTGGAAAGCTATTCATATCTAACTCGCATTCTTTTACTAGTTATGAGACCTTGCTTTTGGTGCTAGTGGCTAGTTGTACCAGCCATGGTTTCTCATGTTTCTCTCGACTTAGTCTACAAGTGTCGACTATTTTTGGGGAAACATAGCTTCAGCAAGCATCAGGGTCTATCAAAATTGAAATAGCTATGTTTGAAACTTTACCTTCTATCTCGACCATAGGTGCTTGATGGTTTGCTTGTCGGCCGTCGAGTGTTGTATCAATTCTTGGTGTCCCAGCCATGTCCCCTAATGTTGGGTTTTCTTGTGTGTTATGTAAAACCACATCTGTCTTGTTTGGACAATCTTTGAAATAGTGGGGCCCTTGGCACTTCCAGGAACTAATGGGTTGCAGGGCAGCTTTTGCTCCTTTGTTAAAGATTGGTCATTTGGTATGTGGTGCGGGTACATTTGGCCGTGCACTAGGCTGGTTGAAATTTTTGTTTGGAAGGAAACTATTATTTTGTTTCCGGTATGGTGGTGGCCTAAACCGTTGTCTTTGGTTGTCAGCAAAGGATCTGAACTAGTCTTGACTTATGTTTATGCTATCATTTATTGGTTGTCCATCTTCATAGCAAAGTATAGCTTTGTGCAATGTTATGTCTAGAGTCTTAGGCATGTCGAACTCAATTTTCTCTCGAAAATTGGGAGGAAGACATCCAAAGAATTTTTGTATCTTAACCTTCTCATCTTTTATGTATGGTACATAATGTAAAAGATCCAGAAATCTGTTGATGAAGGATTCCATGGTTAGGGAGCCCATTCTTAGTTCGTGAAATTATTTGATCTTTTTGTGAAAGAACTGTTCTGACATGTACTTGTCTTGGAACAACTTCCTGAAAGCACTCCATCTGATATCCCTTACTTTGTGCCCTTTTGTATGTTTTAGGTCTCTCCACCACCTGCCTGCCTTTCTATTTAAGTTGTAAATAGCCAGTCGTGCTTTCATCTCATTGGAATAATTATGCACTCGGAAATATTTATTCATTCCTAACAACCACTCTTCATCTTTCTCCCTAGTATTCATTTCTCCTTCATATGTTGGGGCTTTAATTTTCCGGAACTCTCCCTGCAAATTGTCATTATTTTTCCACCTTTTCTTGTAAGGTGAGGGTGAACCATTGTCATTGGAAGAGATTTTACAGTCCTCTTCCATGAAATCGGGTGTGTGTTCTTCATGTCCCTCATTTTTAGGACTGCTCGACCTTTTTGTATGACGATAGTTTTCTTTGGATTTGTTTGTTGAGTAGGTGGACTGTCTATGAGGGTTTACCCCTATCAAGCTATGAAGTAGAGCTTCATTGATTGCTTCATGTTCTCATCTTTCATTCATGTTGTCATCTTTAAAACTATGTAATTTTGCTTGTAAACTATGTATTCACTTCATTAAGTCTGAATTCAATTCCACCACGAGCTCTTCTTCTCAAGGTGGAGAATTAAAGTTCCCATGTCTACTGTTGTTCTCTTCTGCATTCATAATTTAGATTGTATTTTGTACTTGAAATGTTTAGTCAGACAAAAAAAAAAAACTTCTGTTAGTTTTTGTAAAAAGATCATAATTGTATTTTTGAAGTATTGTTCTGCAACGGATGTTTTGCAGTGAGCCCAAAAGGTCTCTTAGTGTTATAACTGGGCTCTGATACCACTTGTAATGTCCCTAAAATCTATAATTTATTTATTTATTTATTATTATTATCTATTTTTAATTTAATTTATTTATTTATTTATTTTCTGTATGGGCTAATGTCATCATTCGGATCAAATATTTATTAAATTTACTTTAGCACTGGAAATAAATGGAAGACCTATCACTTATAATTGGTATGGAAGTTTATAATCTTGTTTATGATACTCTACTTCGATTTAGGTGATGTTAATGGATCCATTTATGATCTTCAGAAGAAACGTTTTGGTGTTAATCTTAATGCTCCATATCGAGCCAATGTTTATAAATATTTTTTGTTTGATGGCTAGTTGTATGTATGCCTGATAACTGATGGTTTATTTTTAATGTGTAAAATTCCTCCTTAAATGTATTTTTGTAAATTCTAAGAGATTGAAGGGTTTGAGATCAGTGGAAATGGACCTGGATTACTTAGATTAAGTGCTAAAACAAGACTTACTCATGTTTTGTAGGTGTTGTAATAAAGTCAACCTAATCTAACACTTTAGATTTTGCAATAATGCATAAAAGATCTTTGATAAAAAGTGAATGTGAAGTTTCTTATGCTATGGTAATCGAATTTGATTTGTAGACTCTGTCACTCCTCTACTATAGGAAGTGGGTAAGTATTTGGCTGATATTGGAGGTAGATGGCATTAATGTGGCCCATGTGCTGACCATTGGTCACGTTTTTCCAAGAAGGGGTATGGGGAAAACCCTAAGCGACTCGGTTGGTTTTCTTTGTTGTAGTGTTGCTTTCGTTGGTTTGGGTAACGAGAGCCTTTGCTCTCGATAGTTACTGCGGACATAGGGCCTGCGTTAGGCCATGACCATTTCTCAGTCCTACGCTCATCCCATGACAGGATAGTGTGTGGTCAAGCTAAGGTAAGCTCTATATCCCTTGGTTTTGTCTAGTCTCTTGCTAAGATTTTGATTCAATGCTTTAACTTTTGTGGCTAAAAGATCTACTTGTCTTTTGACAGGGTTTAAACACTGAAGAAAATGATCTCAGCGTGGGTGGAATGGTTGAAGAAGAGGGTTGATAAGGCTACAAAATTCCTTAGGTAATCCTGGTCCATCATGACCCTTCCTCCCTTCATGTGAAATGTTGTCTATTCTAATTGCTTGCTGAGGTGATTCCTACTACGTGATTTGAGAAAGGTTAACCTTCGGGTTTTGGAACTTATTTGTAAAGATTAGTCCTTCTTAACATTTGTGAGCAGATTTGTTGTATGGGAACTTTTCCCATCGTGAATGTAAGCTAAGATTTTGGGAGTATAAATCCTGTGAAGGCATTTTTGTTTGGACAGAGGGTGCTCTAGTTTGGCCCCTAGATTGTGTGTTCCTTGTCTATGGCATTCATGGTTGTAATTTATATTTAACTAAAATGTATAAGAGATTGGTTCTCTTTTTGGTACTAAAAAGGGAACTCATGAATCGTAGAGGTGGTTGTAGTTATTTTGATGCTCCTGTAGGATGTGTTTTGACTCTGTATAAATTTCAGTATTAAAATTGGAATGTTTAGATGCTCATGGGTTTTGATTAGTGATGGTAATTTAAATTTTATACTGGGTAATTGAAAGAAATAATCCTTGTAGCCGCCGGGATGTATCATCTTTAGTTTATGCATCTCTTTTTAGTAATTTACGTTTTTTTACTCCTTAGAGAAATCTACGTTTTTTTTTGGAAAAGCCCTAAGGTTTATTGACGATTCGGGAGAATCTGAGTTTTACTTCTGGTTTATTCCTGGATTTATGTAGAAAATCACATCATTCTAAGTTGAGGGAAAAGCCTCTTCCTGTAATTTGTTTTTATTTATAATTTATGCGTTTTAGTTTTGAGAGAAATGCCTCTATATATTTTATGCATTTTAATTTGAAAACACTGCCTCTGTATATTTTATATTTTATGCATTTTAGTTTGAGGCAATGCCTCTGTAGGTGAATGATAGAGATGAATATTTGAAAAAGAGTGTGTTTATAATAAATGTAGGGGCGAATCCCTAACCTTCTTGTGCATTAACTGTTTTGTATAAATTTTAGAGTTGTAAAAGAAAGTAATGGGATGAAATGATGCACATTGTAGCGTAGTCGAACCTCCCAAGCATTGGTTGCGTTGTCTACTCCAGGGATTCGATCCTGAGCCTGAGTCTTGGTAGGATTTTAATGTTTTGATTATTGAAGTGTTTATGTGCCATAAATAAAATATTTAGTTAGTTTGAAAACTGAGCATGTGGCTTTACACGATTTCGATTTTAATGAAACCCTATGGTTGTATTAATTTGATGTTTCAAAGTGGTTTTAATATGTTTTCGAAAAACTTACGTAAATCCTGTCAGTGCTTTAAATCTTGACTTAATAATTTATTACAGTTGGGAAATCATTCTCCTTGGATATTCAAGTTGTTTGACTGAAACTAGTGGGAAGCGAATAGCTTCATAAGTTTCTTGGCTTAATTCGAATATAATTTACGTTTTAAAATTTGGGCGTTCTTACTGTTTAGGAAAAAGTACAGTATAATAAATCTGATTTAATTAAATTGTTGAAAATCTAGGGTCTAGGTTTTTAAAGAGAATCAATCTCTTGAATGAGATGATTCTGCTGTAAAATATTTTTCATCAGACTTGTGTTGATTCAGAATTAACCCTAGGAATATTCCAGGGTTTGGAAGTTCATAACGTAATCTTGTTTTAAAGGAAATTTAATTATGGTAAGTTATAAAAGGATGAGAGCTAGCACAAGCTGGCGTAGATAGCTCTGCTATATCGAGGTCTAAATGCAATAAGGAAGAGTTTTGATGTTTTTAAAATTACAAAAGTCAATAAATAAATTTGTAAGGTTAAATCATAAATGTTTCACCCTAGGGAGCCAATGCCTTAGCCCTTGCTCCCAAATACACAATGATAACTAGAACTAAAAGACATTTACAGTTTCATAGAAATTAGATCTTAACTTTCAGTCTGCAATAACTCTAGGAACTTTTGAAATATGATTATAAGTTCTCACCTAAACTCTTGTAACTTGGATCTCCTTTCTATAACTTGCACACCTCAAACACTAGTTAATGGAAGCAAATATTCTTATCTTACCTATAGGATGGTAACCAAATAAATTTGGAACTTCCATGTTCCTCCCAACTATGACCCGAACCATTCCTGGTTCTAAATCGGATCCCTCCGAATTGGCTCCAACATGTAAGAGAACCTAGAGAACCTAAGGTAGAAAACTGATTGCAATTCAATCCTGGAATAGTACTCTTCCATATTTATGGGACAATTTCTCTCTTGATACTATAAAAGAATGATAATAAGATAGATCCCTCTATTTGGAAACTGTTCTTGTAATTATGGGAAATATTTGGAATGGGAAGTTGAGTTAATAATAATATTTTTAATATTAAGTTCAATTTGAATTTTAGTTTGAATTATAACATATAATTAAAAAGTTTATTTAATTATAAACTTTAGAAATTTAGTTTTTCTAGGACTTTTAATTTGTTCCTTTTTGGATTTATTAATGGAACTTTATATTTTATTTATTTAATTTATATGAATGAGAATAGTTATATGTATAATCAATTTAAGTGGATATATTTATTTTACTTTATATAACTATGTGTCCCTTCTTATTCTCATATATTTTTATATCTATATATAAATAATATCTTTTATATACACACATATATTTATGCATACCACTTTGTACATAAGTGAGGCTCTTTATAAATAATCTCTTTGATTTATTCAAGTAGTTATATAGAATTATATATTTGATGCTTTATTAAATAAGGTCCACTCTTTTGACAATGCCTCTGGTAGGTTTGGATGGTCGACTGGGTTAGGTAGGTCTAGATCCCTTTGTATGTTGGATGACCTCGTATTTCGTGGCAGTTTTCTCAGTCCTTGATGAGAGATGAGTAGTGATTCAATTAGTCAAATTAAACAAGTATGAAGACTGGTGGTGCTATTCAGAGTCTTCCTCAACTCAACTCCTTTTAAGTAAAGTAACCCTAAGTGCTATTCATAGCTTATGCTCAACACTCTTAAACAGGCATTAAGCTAGTGCAATTCTAGAGCCCCTCACTCAACACTAGTACTAGGATGTATTTGTAAGATACACCTAGTGATACAATGGGCAAAGATCCGATGCTCCAGAGCTTATGCTCAACATCAAGTTGGAGTGCTCCAGGGCTTATGCCCAACACTCTATGTACATCAGGGCTTATTCCCAACACATAATAAAATTCATCTATGTACATCGGGCCTTACGCCCAGTACATAGGTCACCCATGTGCTCCAGAGCCTACACTCAACACATCGTAAAAGTCAGTCATGCATACCAAAACCCTACACAGTATATAACAAGGATCATCTCAGTATATTAGGGTTTGTACCCAATCACATAATAAACATCAATCGAGTCCATCGAGCTTGATGCCCAATACATAACAATAACCTGGATTTGTTAGGGTCCATGCCCAAATATGTATATCTATAACCAAGGTAAATCATGTGCATCAAGGCTTACGCCCAACATATATAACAAAACTAAAACATGTGCATTGGGGCTTACGCCTAGTATATATGTATCATCAAAGTAAATCATGTGCATCGGGGCTTACGCCCAATATATAGAATAATCATAATCAACAAAATTTGGGATATTACATAAATATTCATTGGATGTCTTCAATGACCGTCACTATTTTTATATATGATGACAGTTAATTTCCATCATCATTTTCTGTGGACAACAATGAATCATCAGTGGAAGACATTTAATGACTGTCACTATTGTTATATATGATGAAGGTTAATTGTCGTGACCATTTTCTGTGAACTACAATGAATCATTCGTGACATCCATTTAATGATCATCACTATCTAGAAATGGTGATGAAACTTTAATGAACTTCACTATCGTTAGATATATGGTGAATGCACTTAATAGTCCGTCATTATTTTTAGTGGCTCTAAATTTTATTAGTTATGGTCTATATGTGTTTGTCACCATTTGTATTCTATTTTTTTTTTAATGAGCCTTCAAGGACTGTCCCTGAAGTAGCATTAATTGTGTCTGTCATAAAATTAATCATCACCATTAATTTCTACATTGGTGGTGTGCACAAAATTAAATGTTTCCATTGAATTTTTCAATGGTGACATGCACATAAATAAACGTTACTATTAATTTCCACGATGGTAATTAATTTCCAAAAATCAGGATATTTTCACTATGTCTATCAACATTTTCCAACCTAATGTCCAAACAGTAATCTTTTGTACTTCATGAATAGGAAAAAATGCAGGACCAAAGTATTCAGAACTGCTTTCACACTTCAAACTTTTGTAGAGAACCTTGGATCTCGGTTTCTAGGACTAAACCATCCATGATAGTTTCATTGTGAAATGCATAATGAGAACATTGAATCATCATAGGAGGGACACCTGCAAATACTAGCTCATCACTAGTCAAGAGTCCACGTCTACCAACAGGATGGTCAAATATAAATGAAACAACCTCTTTATAAGCACCCTTTCCCACCATAGTCCCTCTTTTCAGGCTCACTCCATTAGGATAGATAGGGAGATCCCTTGGATTATTTACATCCATAGGTTCCTCAACAATTGGTTGAAAGACACCAACATACATATTCCCTGTTGCATCTCGCATAAAGTATGCACGTCCACATCTCTCAAAATATTGGTTTGGAGGCTTTCCAAACTCCAAAGCTACCCTCACAATGAGCAAGGTTTCCAATTGTGTTTGTTAGCCTACTCCAATGGAAGAGTGTATCTTTGCAAAAGGTTTGGATGACTAGACAACATGGAAGACAAATTTGACTAGTGATTCACCATATGGCCCTATATTTTTTGCAAAAAGGCATCATGGAACCTTCAACGATGACTCCATACCTCTACATCTAGTGGAACTTGGAGATTTCAATGCTAATCTAGTAACTTGTTCGGAAGATAAGTCCTAAACTAAATATCTTAACGAAAAATGTGGTTTCATAAGAGCAATGGGGCTAGGGATGATAAAATGGCCCTGTTTTTCCTAAGTTGGATGGGTGTGTTGTATTCACCTACCATATCCCCATCATGTAATGCTTGATATAAATTGTATGTAATTTTGATGTCATATAATATTTTTATGATATTTTGATGTGACTCATTCAATTGGAACGTCTTTTCCAGTATGGTCTATGACTAGTGCACATGTGCACATCTATCAACCTAATGAGCTGGAATTTTTCCAAGCATTCCATTCTTTGCAAGATTATCAATGAAATCACATAAAATGTCTCAAACATATAGCAATTATCAGTATGTTATATCCAACATCCACTTGGTTCTTCCTCCAACCAGCACCTAGATTAAGGGGGATTATAATAAAATCACATAACATATGTTAAACAAAAGTCGAATGATAAATTAAAACACCATCGATATTTCTACACATGGTCTGGATGTTGTTACAATAAAGGAATGTGATGATTGCTACCATTAACACATGATTTCCACCGTGATGGAAAAATCATCATCATTTGTGCATAAAGAGATCCATTATCTTTCATTATTCACATGATCACTATTGCCTAAAGAGCTCCAATTCATGGACTCAAAATAGTTACTTGGTAGTTTCTAAATAGGAAAGGTCGAGCTGGTATTACATATACAAGCAATGAAATGATAAAAGCATTCGGAATGTTCCTTACAACCAAGCATATTAGAAAGTTTCCCATCTTCATATGTACACATTTATTTCATTAATCTATAAGATTGATCTACATTATGCTGCACCAACAATTATAGTTAGAAAACCACCATATAAATGTTCTTTAAAATATTCCAAAATATCTGACTCCATCTGTTCCATCACAACATTAAAAAAGAAGAAATACCACCTCCATCCATTGATGATATACACGAACCTTGCTTTCCAATATCTCTCCCTTTTATTGCTCGTTGTAGATACTCATTCTCTCTTGAAAATAACTTTGATTCTCAGTAATTAGCTCATTAATTTCCATATCTATCATAAGCAAATTCCTAATATATCATATATGAAAATTTGAGTAAAAACCTAGTATAGCTAAAGAACATGAACAACTTTAGTAATACAAGATGTAGATCCAGTAGTTAGATGGATGATAGGTTCATGCAAGCTTTCAGATGCAAGTAAGGTGTGAAAACTCTCCTAGCAGAATGCTAAATTGCCAACAGTCGGTAGAGCTAATTGTTGAACCTGGTTACAGACTATCATTTCATGAACATCTAGAATTGGATGTGTCAAAATACTCAAAAATATGTCAAATACAAGGTAGGCTTCTTGTGAAATCTCACCTTCACTTATTTGTGTGCACACGATAACTTTAATGATTTCATGACTTCCTTGGTGAGAATTTTTGGTGCGACTGCATCAGAAGAAAATATTATATTGACTACAAGTTCCAATACTAAAATGAGTTCTTCTGGACAAGATGGATTTAAAATAGATTCAATAGGATGCATTATGTCAGTTTTCATGGAGAACATCGCCAAAAAAGTATCCAATGCCAAAGATGAAAGAGATGAGCAATCTTGCTCCACATGTAGAGAAAATTTAATCTGAGTTAGGTGAAATGTTTCCCACAACTTATCATCAAAACAATAAGTAAAAACTATAGGAAAACATATCTTGAGTTCAAATTATTTATCTTTTAATATTTTAATATTTTAAGTGGATGGCCTATATTGGTTTAAAATAGTGTTCAACTATCATTATTGACACATTTTTCGTTTCATATATTTCCAAAATATTTAATCTTTGATATTCAAATAACCATACTGAGGGTAGTGAGGTGGTTTAAGCCTAGTATGGGGGAGATGAAAATTCAGTAAAGCTATTTAGTAGAGTGCGTAGGCTCAATTTTAAATTACACACATACAAAAAAAACTGTATAGATGCACATTAAACTTGGATCTATCAAGCACTGAAAGGGATCCAATCTCTTTATGTGTAATTTTTTTTCTTAATTTTTTTACACATCAAGAAAAAAAATCTACACCTCAAATAATTTGATCGTTCCTAGTGCTTGATAGATCAAAGTCCAATATGAATCCATATTGGTGATAAAAATTTGCAGGAGCCATGTAAAGCATATGTACATACCACATGGTGGTTCTCGCTACTCATCATGCCTATAAGTTTCCAAATGGCATTATCATCTCTACCAATTGCAATACAATTGTTGTTATCTTTGGTGATTTTGGCTAATGTAGATTTAAGAAGAAGACGATGAAATGATGAGAATAAAAAAACATGGGAAAATAAGGCATTGATCTTGTGTCTTGACGTAACAAACTAAGAGATGCTCTTTTTTAGAAACTACAATCTAAGGATACTTTCATAAAATATGTTCGTTTTCTACCCATATCAACCTAATTAATACTAACACTATCAAATATATATCAAAACAAAACTCCAAATTGATAGACCACCTGCATAAATTTGCCGGGATGCTATAATATTTAATTCAATAAAAATACTGAAGCAAATTTAGATGGAATAACTTGTAAATTTTCCAAAGCATTTTTTATATCAAATACCACAATTGTTATTATTAATATCTAGTTCATAATCTGCAATACATGACATCTCATCTGTATTTTTTCATTATGAGTTGCAACCAGAAATTCACTCCTACCATCACCATTCAGATCATATATTAGCAGAGGATGAATTTTCTCAACTTCATGCTTCAATGGATAATCATCGGCTAGGTAAAGCCACGCTTCTATGAGAGAAAAATATCCTTCATGTTGTGAAAGTAACAGATAAACAATGTCCCTCGGATGTCGGTGGAAACCTAGGCCATGTGTGCCAATAGGTTAGACACATCGGGACGGAACACAAGATGTGTGGAGAATGGGAGGAGGATGACATGTTGGAAAACGAAGAAAAAAATGGAAGAAGAAGGAATTAAAGTAGAGCATATGAAGGAGGGGAAGGTATGAGGAGAGGGAAGAAGCAACATGTGGACATTTTTCAAGTAGGGACATCTTGGAAGGCATCGGGTGAGTATTTATGGGCCATCAATGGTGGAAGGAGGAGAGGGAAGAAGAAGTATGGGAACATTTATGAAGTAGCGACATCTTGGAAGGAATTGGGTGAGTATTTATGGGCCATCAATGATGGAAGGACTGGTTTAGAGGAGATGAGTACCTGAGGAGCATGTATATAGGTGGCGGTGAGGCTGTCGATGGTAGCCAGTGGGAAACATTAATTCATGGTTTGATTTCAATGCGATGATGCATGAATTGAATTTGGGAAAGGGAGGAGAGGCTATAAGAACGTAGACAAGGAATGCCATGGAGAAGAATGAGGAACGTCGTAGAATAGAATCTATGTTGCTAAGGTATAAGCTCACCATTATGTCTATGGGAGAGATTTTAATGGCACCCCACCAGAGAATGAGGAGCAGGTGGGGTGGGAGACGTAGGAGGGGGAATTTTTTTTGGAAAATGAGGAATATAAGTGGTACATGAAATATGTCCCACATCATGTGGAATAATATATATCTACCATGGAGAAAAAGAAATGCAGAATCCAATGGATGAGAATGGAGCACTGGTGGGCTTCATCCCATACTGTATTATGAGGAAGCTGTTAGCAAAAAGAATGTTCGAAAGGGAAATCTTTAGGGATGTGGTAATTCGGGTCTTGAACAAGATGAGGGATGATGTTCTTCAAGACCTGGTGGATGTATATGGAGTGCCTGGCCTAGCCAATGCCCCATTTGGGAGGAGAAAATAAAGGAGGAATCACCTATGAATGACCCGGTGAGGATTGTACCCAAGCAACCATTATCAGAGCATGGGGAGGTGTATGTTGCGAAGGAGGACGTCACGGATCATTAGGATGGAGAACATCCAACACAACAGGATGTGGACAACTGCATGCACGAGGCTGCGATGCAGCCAGTCTCGACAGAAGGGTGAGGATGAATTGTTGCTAGTCACACCATTTTGGTTCTTTCGGTATGTTTTAGGAACTCTATGTATCAAGCACCGAAAGTAGGAAGGGATATAATTTTATAGTAAATCCATTGTTCTAGGCTTGTCATGTTAGTGGATCCAAAAGAGGGAAGGGCTACAAGCCTAAATTCTGTATCGAAATTGATATTGTGATATGTAATGGGAGATAAAAGGAAAATTTTGTAGTAAATCCATTGTCCTGGGCTTGCCATTCTAGTGAAGGTATTGTTTTGGGTAGTCATACCATGAATATGCAAAGGGAATTGTGGCGATATGGTTTGTAATGAGATGGGATAATAATGTTTTATTTATGTGCAGGATGGGAAGGGATGGGCCATTTCCGGCTGTGGGGAACTCGGGAAAGATATTAGCTATGAAAGAGAATTTTTTGTAACACTATATACAACTATACTGTTTAGTAATTAAATAGTTATGACTCTTACAAAAAAAACATATAACCAATGTCATCATTATGCATGGAATATATTTGGTTGTAGAATTATTGAAACATGAGCAAGGCTTCCCTTTCCAATTTTTATACAAAACTACATTATGTTAGTAGAGGTTTGGAATATTATAGTATTAATAAAGAGAGAGAAAAATAAGTAATAAAGTGATAAAGGGATCAACTAATTTTTATCAACTAGATGAGCATAGCATACTCCAAAGGCAGGCATAGAAAACGAATATCAATTGACCAATGAACTTGACATTGCACCTTTCCAAACTTTCTTCATGCACTAAATGCAAAGGCCGAAAGTATTGGCCAACACCTATTCTATCTAAATAAACTTATGTAGACTTAGTTCAAAAATTTCAATCCTAAGAAATAGGATAGAAAATGGGATTTAATAAATTTTAAACAAAACAAAAATGAAGGTACAAAACTAACGATATCCATGCACTAAAATATTCACATTCAATTGAGATCAATAATAATATTTTTCCATACTTCGGTGAAGAGTGTTTTTTTTTAGGAATACCACATGCCATCGATATTACAGGATCATAGGAAGATTATAACAACATTAGAGTGAAAATTAAAACAATAACATATATATTCTTTATTAATTTGAATAAAATATTTACATAAACATGAAGGATAGGTGCATCCCCCTACAAAACACTTATGGACTACATGTCCTTGCTCATATTGAGTTTTAACCCAGTGAAATGCCACTCTCCAACCCTAACTTCTATTATTTTATTTTTCATGCAACTATTTCTTATTTTCAGTACATTAATCCATATATGATAAATCAACTCTAATATTCAGATGATAACGAGAACAATGTATAAAACATCCAAAAACACTATGTTACCACTTAGGATGCATAAACCTATGTTACCATTCAGGATGCATAAAGACTTTTACTGTTATTGAAGGTTTTTTCTTCAGCTGATATTTTGTGGATGTTTGGTTTCGATCTCTGTAATTTTGATAACCTCAGTAATCCATCTACAATTTTGATCACCTCAGTAATCTAAGGGCCTAGTTTTGATTTTCAAGTAGAATATTTCTTGTGTATTTCCCGTGTGAGCTAATTTGACAATTATGATTTCATTGGATAATATTTGAGCACACAAGAATATTTTTTCGAAACTGATATAACAATGGAAATATACAAGCATTTCATAGGAAATTTTAGATACATTAAAATCACTGTGTCTCCTCAAGACAGTGAGGTACTAGCACACACGCAAATAACAATAAGAGACTTCATCCACATTAGAATTATGGATCTGATATATAGAATCAACTCTAGAATATAGTACCAAAGGGACTAATGAACGACAAATCACTCTAAGAAGTAACTAATGTATATAACAGTGAGTACATGCATGGAGTGTTTGCTTGCTTGTTGAGAAGATTTATTCAATTGGATGATGGTGGCATTTTGAAAGTTGTGTTCAATAGTAGACCACTTCAAATGAAAGATACAGTAGTAAGATAGCTCCTAATTGAATGACTATGTTTAAGACTGTGTCTGAGTACCTAACCTTTATAGTTGATGTCAAATCCTCTTCAATGACTGTGTAAGGACCTCCCTGGGTCCCTAGTTTTATTTAATCAAAATCTAAGAGTTTGTGTTTTCTAAGATTTTGTATTTTGTTTAACTTATCTTGTTTTGAGTCTTTTTGTTTTTTTTTTCAATGGTTTTATAAAATCCATGGTTTATGATATAGCAAAATCTCTTATTTATGATATAGATAGAAATTCTAGAAATTAAATATGAATAGGTATAAACAACATTTTATAACATTTTCTAAATTTCATAAATGTAAAAATTAAATTTTCATACAAGTAAAATACATGTAGGATAGCAGAAAACTCAACCACCAAAATACGTTTGCCATCCTGCCAACTAGGAAAATCGCTCTGACTTCCTAGCTCCAAAAAACTAAGTTTCTTGGACCCCTGATCCCAAAAATTGAGTACAACCAGTCCAACCAATCAATGTTTCCCTCTACCAATGAGAAACAAACCTCCTATGTTGTTTCTCCAAAATATTTCATTTCCTCCCTTTTTCCCAGCCTCGAGTTGTCCCCCTCCTCGAAAGAATCCCTCCTAGATTAATTCCCCCCAAGATCCAAGCCCCTTCTCAATCATATGTTCTCACCTAAATACTATTTTATCCTACAAAATCCTTCGGGCTTACTCCACCGCAACCATCAAATCACTCCAAAACCCCAAAACATTTATTTCCATCATAAGAAAATATTATATTTGTAGGTACTTATTTTCTTCAGCAGTTCAATGGCATTAATGTCAATTAATTTCAATTAAGTGAGTTGACTGCACAGTCATCAATAATTCTTGGTAGGTTCATTTGGGATCTTCACGAGATGGTGGGTTAATTACTTATCACATTCACCATTTAAACATTATATATGCTTGAATAAAATAATAATTTAATAGTTATTATCGTTGACTTTTCAAGTTGGTAGTGATGGATGCCTTAAATGTGTTATCCATCTGGATCTCATGTCTCACATGATAATAATTTAATAACAATATTATTTTAATGACATCCTATCTTATCTTGTTTGATCCAATTAATTAGTTAAATATTCATTTTTAAATTTTCATGAATGCTTCAGTTAATCCTATTAATAATTACTTACCTCAAAAATCCCTATAATAATTTAGTTGATCCACTATAGTTTATAGTAAAGGACAATTTTATCATTATTAATATTAATTAAATAATAACAACAACAACAAAAATACAATAATAATAGCCTTCAAAGGATGGATAGCCATGAAATGGAAGCCAAAATCCCACTACGATTTCTAGCTCGGCTCCAAAGGTTTTTTTACTATCATCTTCCATCATCTCAAAGACAAAGCTAGGGTGGAAAACAATGGACCCTATTTTTTCAATTCCGTTGGTCTATATATGAAAAATTGGACTGAAAGATTCTGCCCAGAAAAAAGAGGACTTCACCTGGGCTCTGGTCTGGATCAAAATGTATTCCCTCCCACAGGAATACTAGGATGAATATACCTTGAAAGACATTCGAAATACCCTGGGAGCATATGTTAGATCCGCAGACCAAACAAAACTCCAAAAATATACTTCATACGCTCAGATCTGTGTTTATATGCATATTGATAAGGCCCTTCCGGATGCGATCAGTCTTTCCCTCGAATATTCGAAATGTATCCAGCCTCTTGATTATGAGCACATATCATTTAGATGTCACAAATGTCATGAGCATGGGAACCTATTCCGAGACTGCCCTCTGAACAAACCCCTAAAAGAGTATCTAAAGAAAGACATTACTAATGGTGATGGTTTCCAAAGATTTGGGAGAGCCAAATGTCATAGTCACAAATCTTCCCTAGAGAGAAACAAAGCTGAAATCCCCTCCACAAGCAACAACTTTAAAATCCTGGCAGAGAAACTGGTAGATCGCGACATGGAACTCAAGAAACATTCAACATCTTAGGAGTCCTTCCTGACCAAGCCCGATAACCCTGATCAGCCAAGTGATATGGAAGCCCTTCTTGCTCAGGGAAAACCTGCAGATTCTGCTAAACCACAAGGTACCTATTATATCCCAATAGAACCTCCCCTCAAGCACTCTTTGGATCCCTCTACAGATATAACTATGGATGAATAAATGAAAGAGTTAGACTTAGGATATCTATGTCTTCTTGGGCTGGAGGATTCTTGCACGAGAAAATATTTTGGATCCATCCCGCCCAGCAAGATACAACTCCTCAAAGAAGCCCTTTCCAAAGTTAAATCCCACGACAAACTTGGAATTCATAACCTTTCACAAAAGACAGGTATAAACTCTCTAGGGAACTCAAGAAAAGAGGAAGGAAACTAGACCTGCAAAGAATCAACCTGTTGGGCACTTGGCTAGTTGAATTAGGGAAATACACCCGACTAACAAAATTATTTTCCTCTCTCACCCCTAACTCTCAATGAATATTATATTGTGGAATTTAAGAGGAGTCAATGGTCCCTCCAAATGCCATATGTCGAAGAGAAAAATCCTCTCTGACTCACCCTCTGTACTTTTCCTTCAAGAAACTAAGTGCTCTTCTGAAACCCTCAACCTTCTCATGTCCAAGATCTGGAAAGGCTGCCAATGTTTTTCCATCAACGCCATTGGAGCTGCCGGTGGTATTTCCATAGCCCGGAACCCTCTTGTTATAGCCCTTGACAACTATGTTGCTACTGCTCATGCTATCTCTGCCTCTTTCCACATCCTTGGATCGTTCCTCCAAGGTCACCTCCTCAATGTCTACAACCCTCAGCCCCCTTCCCTCAAGTCCCAACTTCTCAACTTTCTTGGCTGGTTCACTTCGTCCCACATTGACTCCCCTCTCATCATTGGGGGAGACTTTAACATGATCACTGCCTTTGGGAAGAAAAAAGGTGGTATCTGTTCGCTGTCCTTATAAGCTCTTCTCTTCAAAGCTTTCATAGCCAAAAAAAAACTTGTAGACATGCAACCTTCTTTAGGATTTTTCACTTGGAACAATAGAAGGGGCAGTGTCCATCATATTTCCAAATGACTCGATTGCTTTCTGATTTCAGAAAGCCTCACACTAGCTGGAGGAATTCTCACCTCCTTTGTACTCCTAGTAGATGGTTTAGATCATTGGCCTATTGACTTAACGCGGCAAAGTCTTGGAGTCCACCTCCACGAGCCTTTCAGATTTGAGAAATAATGGCTTCCCCATCTCGTCTTCCTAGATATGGTCAGTTTCTGGTGGTCTGAGATGTGCTTCGAAGGAAAATCCAAAATGGAAATCCTTCAGTAGAAACTCAAACTCCTTCGAACCAATCTCAAGAATTGGAACTACACCACCTTTGGAGACATCTTTAAGGAAAAGAAACTGATTAAAGAAGAAATCGACTCCCTCCAATGCATTGTCATGAATGACGCCCTCCCTCAGGACCACAAACTAAAGGAAAATGATCTCTTGGAAAATCTCAACCAACGCTTCCTTCAAGAAGAAATCTTGTGGAAACAAAATTCGAGAGTCACTTGGCTTAAAGACAGAGATCACAACACCTCTTTCTTCCATCGCTCCACCCTTCAGCATAGAATGCACAATTGCATTAGAACCTCATGGTTCCAGATCCATCGCCATTTTGGATAGATGAGTCTAGGATTGGACGATTTTGCATATTATTGAGTCTACACATCACTAGTTTCACGATCATATCCCTTAAGTAACCACAGCCACTAAAATTAACGCTTAATCTTAAAATTGATTAGACTAATTTTATTTATAGGGTACACCAACTACCATAGGTTTAGATTCTTGGAATAGATCATTGTGAGTTAACAATCCAAGACTACTAGATGAAACATCAGGTGTCTGACCAGGGAGTGGAGGAATCCATGGTATAGATCGGTGTTCTCAGGAAGCTCTACTCAATCCAGAGTTAAGCACGAGGTCACGGGAGGTTGGTTGAGGAGATATCTCTCTGATATCGGATGAATGTGGGAGATATATCTAGGATTTGTTTGTATCTGGGGGTACCGGAGGTTCATCCTCTTGTGCTTCAGGCTTAGCTACCCTTCCCATATGACGGGTCCCACCTGCGACTATCCCCCTGAGGATTGGTTATATTGCGGTGACCATAGTTGCCTTACCTAGCTATTGCACAGGGTACTTGCAATGGTTATGTTGTTTGTGTCCTGAGTCAGATAGGGATTGGATAGCACAGTTGTGTTTGTGTAGTGGACTTGACCCTATACACACAGGGAAGTATGGGTGTCTCTATAATTGATTCTATTACCTCTGGCTATAGTTTGGGAGTCTCAAGCCTTTCCTAGGAGAGACATACTAGCTCTAGTGTCGGGAGCTCATTTAGCCACTCTGTTTGTCTGCTCTTGGCTGTAGTTTCTCTAAGTGTGTGCTTTTGATTTACTTTTTTATTGATAGTTGGCCTTTACGGGATGTTTTGATTACATATTCTCTCCAGAGATATCGTGGCGCGGAGCCCTACTCTCCACTGGTCCCATCGTTTGGCTAGTTTAAATCCACTCGATTTTTCACACCGTGTTGCTAGAGGACGCCGGAGGGCTCCCTCTATGTCTTCGGATTCATATGAGACTTACGTCCAAGACGTCATGGCTGGACATCCTAATACTGAGGAAAAACCTTCGACTCCTTTAGGTAGAGTTGACGATACTTCCGATCCCCATAATCCTTGTGAGGAGTGGGGAGGTGATCCACCTGAGACTCAACCTGGTTCTATTTGGCCTAATCCACTTGATCGAGATCCGTTTGATCCTTCGAATCCGGATAATTATATTTATGGAATGCATGACTTACCCGAGGACGAAGAACAGGACAAGCCTTTTGTTCCTTCGTTTCCACGTAGTTATAGATACGGGATGCTTGAATCACATAATGACACTACGATCAACCCCACCGAACTCTATTTTGGTATGCCTAGTCATAGTACTGTCGAACCATCCACTACGGTTGGTAGTCACGCTGGCACTAGTCAAAGTGCTAGCCATACTATACCCACTAGGGGCACTACCCTCGCTAGGGGCACTACGTTGTCCACCCACACACATAATATGGGGACTAGTCAGATTCCTAACAATGCTAATGTTGGAACACGACCACCTCCTAGGATTACTCAGCCTAATCGAAACATTGTTCAAAACAGTACTCGCCATCCACCACCTAATACACGTGTCGCTACTCGTCAACCCAGGACTACTTTTACGGATGTTAATGCTCCTCCCAACCACGAGGGTGGACACATACCACACACTTTTACATCCACTACTGCCACTAGTAATGCTAATGTAGGGGGTGGGAATATCTCCTATCCACATGGACATCACACCACTATCCCTGCTACTAGTCACACCAATGTTGGAGTTGGGAATACTTCTCATGCTTTTGGTCACCACACGACTGCTCAAGCTAATCCTAATACTAGGGGTGGGAACATACCATACCACTATGGTCATTACAACACGGTTCCCACTATGAATAGTACGTACATACCTCATACTCATGGTGGCAACCCTTACTACAACACAGTCGGTGCTGGCCACCAGTACAACCCACCACCCCAATATGGTGCCCAAAACATGCATATACCTGCTTACTCTCAAATGGGTCAGGCAGGAGGAGGTTATCAATCTTATGGCCATGGGAAATCTTATGGACCATCAGGTCCTCATTATCAGTAGTTTAATCCTCATGGTCAAGCTTTTGGTCCATCTTATAACAGAGTTCCGTTTAACCAACCTTTTATGGGGGCTTATAATCAAGCTTTCTAGCCTCAGCTCCCGTTCCTTGCATGCTTGAATCTACCGAATATTTCGAAGCTCACGAATGATCTGGTGTGTCATGACCCTACTTGGCCCCCGGACCCTACCAAGCTCCCTTTGGACATTCTAAAGTTTGAGGGGAAAGGTGGTGAGGACCTGGGAGATCATGTCACGACGTTTCACCTTTGGTGCTCCTCCAACTCTTTGAATCATGATTCCATTAGATTACGATTATTTCAACGCACCCTCATGGGGGTAGCCGCGAAGTGGTATGTGGAGTTTCCTGGAAACACCTATAGGGGATTCAATGAGATTGCTTTGGTTTTCTTAGACCATTTCCAGTTGCCGGTTCGTTATGATACTGGTACTAAGATGTTGTCCACCTTCTATTAGAATAAGGCCACACATATTTCTGACCACGTTCAAGAGTGGCGTCGGCGGAAGAGATTAGTGAAAGCCAACATTCCTTCAAAGTTCCTATTGGAATGGTTCTGTAAGTCTTTACTTCCATACATTGCTAAGGATGTTTCAATGTCCAACATTGTGACTGAGAAACAAGCTATCTTGAAAGTATAGTAGTTAGATCTACTTTATTCTTAGTCTGGCATTTTGTATGACATTATTCCTGATGCACCAAGAACAAGGCATGAGCCTACATCAGTTCCTAGACCACATGCCGATGGCATCGTGCGTTCTACATGCACTCACTCCGTAGAATTGGTAGCTAATCAAATGCAAAATTTGTCGCTAAACCAGTCTGCTCCTAGGAAGGTTCACACCTTGTCCACTTCCACTCCATCATCTGATCTACATAATGTGCAATCAACGAAACCGTCAGGTAACCAGCAACCTGGTGGTAAGAAAAAGGGGAGAAATAATCGTAGGGGTGGAAACAATGGAAGTAATAACAATAGTAATCGTAATACTCCTCGTAAAGAGAATGCCAACCCTCCTCGGGAAGGAGGTAATGCTGGCGAGGATCGTAAACCTAGGCGTAAGGTGAAATTCCCTTGCAAGCTTTGTGGGGAGGATCATCTTACTCACTTATGTCCTCGAATTGAAGAAGCATCGAAGCATTTGGCACAGAGCCCAGCTGCGTTGAAGGATCCCCTACCTCATCACCAAAACATGGCTTCGCATGCTCCCACCACTAGTTATGGTACTAATGAAATGGAAATGTCTTCTTCCAATACTAGTGGTTATGGATGTGTGAATATTGTTCAGTCGGAGGTTTGTGTCGCTACTCATCAGCGCGATTATGGTGCACCACAACCCAACTTGGGGAGTGAGCCTCCCCCTCCTCCTAACAATTCCTTGCATATCAAGAAGCCTTCCATTATGCCGCAGATATCTAAAGGTGTTCTCAAGCACTCCACGCATAATCCCAATGCTCGAGCTGCCCATAACTACTCCATCATAGAAGATTTAGGCCAAAATCCGTGTGCCATGTCGGCTCTTGAAGTTTTGCAAGCCTATCCTTCTCAGAAGCATGCCCTTTTGAGTGCGTTAAGAGTTCAGGATGGGGGAAATCCTAGTGTTATCAAGTTTGATACTACTAATGTCCAGCCTCGCTTACCTTAACATGTGGCTTTTCAAATCCAGGTGGTTTTCCTTAAGAGCTTCGTCAAATGTACTATGGTTGATGAAGGTGCTTTCGCATTAGTAATGTCGTTATCTTGTTGGAAAGCTCTTGGCTCTCCTCCTCTACTTGCATCTAGAACTACACTCACTGCATTCGACGGTAGATCTTTTACGCCGCATGGAATTATCCCTTCCCATGTTGTCTCCTTAGGAGGTAAGTCTGTGCCTATTGAAGTTGAAGTGGTTGATGCGCCCATCGACTACAACCTTTTACTGGGTCGGAACTGGATGTACGCTATGAAGGCTATCACGTCTACTCTATTTAGAGTTATCTGCTTTCCCCATGAAGGCAATATTGTGACGATTGATCAGCTGGATTTTGTTGGAACTCCTTCCGCAGCATCCATGGGATCAATAATCCTGCAAGTTTCTAATTCTCAGCCGGCAACTGGGAACATAGGTGTTGGAATGTACCCTTCGTTGATGGGAACTTTTAACCATTCTGCACCTGTGAATTTTATTGGAACCATTACCAACAATGCGTCTCCTCCTTCGAATAATATGTTATTCCAGACCTCCTATTTAGATGATCCGTAGACTTTACTATCCACGAATTCCACGTCTAGAGACATTGCACATGTCGGGATGTCTATGCCTTTATCTGTAGCGGAGCTCGCTTACGATCATATCCAACAAACCACTGCAGATACAGATATCTCTTCTTCCCAGATAGTTGAAGAAGATCCCGTTACATTGCCAGTTTGGGAAGCCAACTCATCTTGTTCCCACGATTGCCTTGATGATACTTTACCATCTGATGAAGCTATCCTTGAGGCCATGTGTGGTAGTGAGAGGCCACGGGAAGATATGCACCATCGCTCTTATTTCCTTCCCAACCTCGAGCTCGTTGAGCAAGAGGAGTTTAGGATGACTCTAGCAGAGATGGTTGGTCACCCTGTGGCTCTTTTGGAGTCGCATGATGTTTTTGCGGAGGGGAATATGGCCAATATTTCCCCAACCACTTCGATCAACATCTCTTGCACTCCTGGAAAGATAGAGAACATTTACATCGGTGCCGATTGCACTCTTGAGGAGATCGCTATTTACACTGACTTGTTTACAGAAATCCGGGAAGCTTTCGCCTAGTCATATGAGGAGATGCCAGGAATAGACCCCTGCATTGTTGAACACGAGATTAAAACTTACCCTGATGCTAAACCAGTTTGACAATGCTTACGTGCTATGAACCCTAGGAAGGAAGCTGTTATTAAGGAAGAGGTGGAGAAACTACTCAAAGCTGGTTTCATCTACCCTGTTCCCCTTACCGAATGGGTGTCAAATCCCGTTCCTGTGAATAAGAAGCAGGGAACGATCTGTGTATGCACTGATTTTAGAGATTTGAACCGTGCATGTCCAAAAGACAACTTACCCATGCCATTCATTGATCAAATATTGGATGCTTGTGCAGGGAGTGATATTTTTTCATTCATGGATGACTTCTTGGGTTATAATCAAATTCAAATCAAACCCGTAGACCAACATAAGACGGCATTTATTTGTCCATGGGGAACATTTGCATATCAGAAAATGCCCTTCGGCCTTAAAAACATCGGAGCTACTTTTCAGGAAGCCATGACCTATGCCTTTCATGATCTTAAGATGATTATGGAAGTTTTCTTGGATGATCTTGCTGGCCATTCTCGCAAGAGACTGGACCACCCCAAGCACCTCCATATGATTCTCGAACAATGTATCCACTACAAAATTTGATTGAATCCAAACACATGCATCTTCGCTGTTAGGACTGGTCGCCTTCTAGGACTCATAGTTTCGAGGGAGGGTATTAGAGTTGATCCTCTCAAAGTTGAGGCAATACTTCAGTTTCCTCCTCCACGTAATTTGTTACAACTTCAGAGCCTCCAAGGGAGAGCTACTTTTCTGCATCAGTTTATAGCTAACTATGCTAGTATTACCAAAGGTTTTGCACGCCTATTGAAGAAAGACACACCTTTTATCTGGGATGAGTGATCCTAGCAGTCTTTTTACGCCCTTAAGAAAGCTTTGTTATTGGCCCCTGTGCTTACTCCAATGTACTTTACACGAGATTTTATTCTTTATGTGGCCTTGTATTAAGAGACTATTGGCATGGTCTTGGTTCAGGTAGATGATGTGCTCGTCAAGCATGTTATCTATTATCTCAGTCGAAATTTAGTAGATGCTAAGCTAAGGTATACTTGAGTAGAAAAGCTGGCACTTGTGACTGTCCACGCAGTCCAGTGGTTACGACATTACATTTTGCTTCGAACAACCACAGTTGTAGCTCACATCAATCCATTTTAGTTCGTGCTATCACGACACCTTATCGGGGGTAAGTATAATAAATGGATTGTAATCCTTCAGGAATTTGATTTTGATTTTGCTTCAGCAAAATTGGTGAAATCATTGGTGTTCGCTGAGCTTATGTCAGACCTTCCATGACTTGATGAGGTTGTCATTCATGAAGATTCCTTTCTGGATGAACACTTATTTCTTATCTTGTCCAAAGACCCTTGGTATGGGGATGTCATTGTATATCTCTAAACTTTGAAGTTTCCTCTGCATTATTCACGAGATGAGCGATGGCGTGTGAGACATCACGCTAAAGACTATACTATTATCTTCGGTGACACTTTGTATCACCGAGGAAAAGAATTCCATTCTCTGTCGTTGCTTGACTCACAAAGAAGCGGAGCGGGTACTTAATGATTGGCATGCGGGGGCATGTGACGGTCACTTATCTAGGCTTGCTACAGCTCAGCGTATCATGCGAGCTGGTTATTTTTGGCCTACCATCTTTAAAGATTGTATTAACGCTATGAAGAGATGGCACCCTTTCTAGGTGTTTTCTCAGAACATACACTCGCATCTAGCGCCCCTCCATCCGGTCGTCACCGTCGATCCCTTCACTAAGTGGGGGGTGGATTTCATGGATTGAAAACCAGCTTTGGCTGGGGGGGCATCACCATATTATCGTGGCCATGGATTATTTTTCCAAGTGGGTTGAAGCCATGCCTACTATAAATGTTGACGATGCTACTGCAACCCTTTTCATGTTCAACCAGATTATCACTCGGTTCGGTATCCCGAAAGAGATTGTCACTGACCATGGCAGTCACTTTCAAAACAAGATGATGGAGGATTTGTCTCTCAAGCTTGGGTTTCGTCAGGAACACTCATCTTCCTACTATCCTCAAGTGAATGGTCAGGTTGAAGCAATAAATAAGTCTTTGAAGACCATTCTCCAATGTACCATCCAACAAAGCAAGACCAATTGGCATATCATGTTATATTCTGCTTTGTGGGTATATCGAACCGCAGTTAAGACTGCCACCGGGTTCTCACCATTCCATTTAGTTCATGGTGTGGAGTCACTTTTACCGATTGAATGCGAAATTCCTTTGCTCAATCTAGCCATAGAGCTCCTCCCTGATACGACAGAGATTGAGCAACGTTTATTACACCTCGAGCAGCTTGACGAGCACCGTCGAGATGCTGCTGTGGCCATTGATGTTAACAAGCGTTGTGTCAAGGTTCAATATGATAGGTCTATCCATCCCTAGCAATATGTTGAAGGTGACTTGGTGCTTTTGTATGACCAAGCTAAAGAACCCCTCGGGGCAAGCAAGTTCAATCACATGTGGAATGGTCCTTACATTGTGAGGTGTGTCCTCGAAAAAGGAGCTTATGAGTTAGAAGACTATGAGGGAGTTGCCTTGAAGGAGCCTAGAAATGGGCTCTACCTCAAGCAATATTACGCTTGAACCTTTGGTTCGGGCTGATATTTTTGTACACTATTGTATAGTTTTTCTGTACATAGTTTAGCTTGCCCTTTTTGGTTGTCGGGTCTCCTGATTAGCCTCTATTTGATTGACAGATGTCAAAGGAATTTCCTACATTCTTAGGTTTCGCGGATGGTGCTAGCTGACATACGTGGCAGCTTGCTTCTGTTTCTTGGGTTATCTTCTCACCTAACCACCTAGTTGTGTCGTCAGGAGGTGCTTGTCTTGGTCCTACATCTAATAATGTGGCTGAGTATAGTGCCGTTATTGAGCTACTTCGGGATGCTATTTCACATGAAATCTAGTCTTTAGAAGTCCTCCTGGATTCACAACTAGTTATGTCTCAGCTGAATGGGTAGTACCGTGTACGAGACCCTACATTACTACGGATATTCCCTAAGGTACGACTCTTGGACAGACATTTCGTTTCAATTACATACATTCATATTCCAAGAAGTCTTAATTATATATCTGATGCATACACTAACTATGTATTAGATTGGCATTTGTCACATTCATCATGAAGCACATAAATACAAAGACATTCATACATTTGTACATATACACATGTAGTAGAACCGAGAACCAAAGTTGTATAAATATATAAATATGTCCAAAAAATGGTAGTGTCATACAAGACTCGAGCCCGTAGCCCTAAAAAATATACATATTGATACAAAAATCTGACCCTAGGATATCTATTCCCTCCGAGGAGGTATAGCTGCCACCTCGACGGGATGTGTCTCATAGAAGTACTGTACTGCATTGGCCACCCACTGCAGTAACTGCACCCACTCACCAGGAACACCCACTACCTGGCCCTGCATGGCCTCAGGTAGTCGGGCTGCCTCTATCTGTGGTACTCGGGAAACCATCCCTGATATGTTGTGCTGCAATGTCTGAAGTGTGCACCCTGCTGTAGCATCTGCTGTCTCATCACATCTACCCCGACGACCATGTCTCGGGAATCCCTTGGGTCTCACTGGGCCTTTGTCTGCGAGCAAATAGTCAAACTTTAGCACTTGATACTAACACCAAATTTTTTTTTGCATTTCAACTATAATAAAAAAACCATAAAAATTGAATAAACACAAAACCAAAAGAGTACTCACTGATGTCTCCGAATGTTGCGCCTAGTGGGAGCGGCATGTCACGATCCTGTCTGAAGTCTATCCCCGCATAGGGATAGTCCTCTATAGTGATCACCTGCCGGTTCCACCAGCGGAAGAACTCCTCAGTATATGGTGACTCCAGATGGCCACCACCCTATTGTGTCAGAATATCAACCCACCGGGTCAAGGATGGATCACGGAAACTGTGAGGAGGGACATCCACCCTCGTACTAAGCCCTGGAACACTCTCAAAGAAGAAGCTGCATAGGATTCTACCATACCCAAATTTTTTGGCCTTCCCTTCTTTGCATTCCATCAATTGTGTCTTCATAGACACCAGCAAAGTAGTACACCAGTCGAATATCATAGGTTGCATGCATTGTGCTGCGTAGAACATCACTGGCCTGGATGCCTGGTGCAGTGCTTTGGATATAGTGATCCGCACCAGGGTAGCCACAATGATCTTTGTACTCAGATCCACTATGGAATTGATGAGAACTTGGCTTCCCACCGCTCATGTGTTGGTGGGACAATACCGCGCTATGTAGTCCTGAACAGTGATCCCACCACCCACGGTCTGAGACCGAAGGCTGGCCACCTTCGCTCTACGAGACAAACTGGTAATGAAATAGATATCCTCTACTTCTAGTGTCAGAGTTTTCCCGTTGAGGATGAAGTTTTGAGCATCCACATCCCAATAGTTTATCAGATGATGGAGTAATAGGTTTTGGGCCCTTAAACCCCATATACTCCAGAACTTATACAAACCACATGCTTGCAATGCTTGTTGCGCTTGCAAATTATTGCGTATGGCCTTATGAACCTGGTAATGCTCTCTTTCCCTCCACTCTAGAACCATCCTAGAGTGCAAAACAAGTAAATTTTGGTCAATTTTATGATTTAAAATTTCTACATGGCTGTACCCATGAGCTAATTTGTATACAGTGGTGAGTACCCGTGGGCAGTCTATTTTTTGACTGTGCGTTTCATGCCCTACCCGCGACCCGCATAGTTATAGCCCGTGGATAGCGCCGAAGCCATCTAGAGCTTGGCCAAACTAAAAAATCCATTGACCAAAACTGAAATAAAAACATTAAAATGAAAGGTATGGAAGTAACCACCAACCTGCTCCAGACAGTTCACTGAACTGTCACTTGTAGGTCCTAAGATCGGCGATTGAAGTTTCAGGTGAAAACTTGCCAAATAACTCCAAATTGGCGAATAGTGCAAATGAGTTGTAATTTGAAAATTCTATTACTATTTATAATTTTCTGTACCCACTTCTCTATAGTTTTTGTCATTTTGAGCCGTTATGAACTAATATCATGTCATGCAGTAGTTTTTTTCAACAAATTTCCTTGGCGAGAATTGTTCTGAACCATTTCACACATACAGCAGGTACGTTTCACATCTGGCATACAGGTTAGATGCCATTTTCACATGCATTATGCATTTGACCTATTGACCATTTTCATAAACCCTAGGTGCGACCCCGCTTCGTAACTGACACGAAACCTTCACACTTCTATAGAAGTGTCGTTATGTGGCGGTAGGTCTTTTTCCGAACATGGGTACCCTAGTTAGTACCCCTTTTTGCATTCTGGTGCCCATGCCGTTGTTTGTCCTTAGGATTGGGAGTCCTTTGTAGTCATGCCATGACGTTGTGATAAAGACTCATACTCTACTTTGTCTTATGCCAGCCATCTCCCTTAAGGACTCCCCTCAGTTATATCATGTTGTGATTGCATTGCATCATCCTGCTTACTGCTTGAGCCTTGTGCTGGCTCCCACTTACTCAAATTGTTAGCCTAGTGCCTGAGCACTTTTCCCCTGTTGAGCCCTGGAGAGCTTATATTTTCCCTTAACAATTTGATGACCTTTTGACCCTAAGGGAACATACCCCCGAGTGTCCACATCTTGCACGCACTTTCTTGCATTGAGCATAGGTATGTTCCACTGCTTGGGACTAGTCTGCTAGCTATTTGACACTCGTTCCATCACTTGTTGTACTATAAGCAATTTTATTCTTTTTCAAGCTTTTCCCAAATATGAAAATGACCAAAAAAATCAAATATTCCAAAAAGCCGGATGGGATTATGGTCACTATTTCTTGTTGGCAGCTGTTGTGTCTCCTTTGAATAGAGCATTCATTCCACTCCGTACATTATGAGTCAGGACTATAGTTGGGCCTTAGGAGTTGTACTTGTTTCTCAGTTTTCTCCACCAATTGGTTAAGCTTCTAGTCATTATGGAGCCCTCTGTAATGCCTCCTACATTGCACAGTTTATGTCAAGTCTATGCTTCCTGAGTCTATCCATCTACTCATGCTCTTGTTCAAAGGAAGTCCTGAAACCAGTGTCGGCCACTCTTCAGACCTCTTGACTATTGCATGTCGGCCATCCTTATTGAGTTAGTCCATTTCACCTAAGATCTTCCAAATCTGTCAGCATTGCTGGTACCTCATGCTGGTAGATGGGGGATGCCTTAATGCCCTCCTTCCAGCGAGTCTCGTTCTGTCTACTTCAACCCATCTATTCCAGGACTTGAGGCTTAGAGTTCATTTGAGTACCTTGAGGCTTGCAGTCATAGTGGCAGGTTCTCTCACCATCGATAGTTTTGGGAATACATCAATGTCCCCTGATCGATTTATTCATCCTAGTGTTCAACTTCAATCCATTTATTCACACTCCAATGATTGTGCTTTGTGCCTTGATGCCCATTTTCATATTGTTGGATCATCTCGCATCTGTTAACGGTATACATCATTGACCGGTAATCAGACGATGTCTCATCAGGTTCGACCCCAACTCATTTATTCACTTGATGGGACTTGCACCATCGAATACTTGTGTAGAAGACCCGAGGCGATCGTGGCATTCAGTATGCTACATATGACTTTGACTTTACATCTGATATATCACCTCTTAGATTTTAGCAGTTTGTACCTCCAGTTTGCACCAGTTGTCTTCTTTTCAGCAGAAGACCATATCTTACTATAGAGGGATCATGGCTATGATCAATTATAACATGTATCCATTATATACTGCCTATTTCATGGCCATTGTATCAGATTGTTGTACTATACTGACATGTATTCAGAGATATTATCGTATTATGATGAGTGAGCTGCTCTTTTCCACTTGTGTCTCCATCACTCCACTTCTAAGTTTTATAATGTATTTCGGCCATCGTAGCATCAGTCTCTAACCTCACACTTTAGGGAGCATCTGTTACATCATAATCTTCCACCCTATGAGCATCAACATTATTTTTCCTATAGGATCCATTTCAGTGACTTAGATCCACTTATATCCTTCATAGATACTATTTTTCCCTATTTTTATTCCTACCCACATGTTGCATCACTATAGCATGTGTACCCGCGAGTTGCATCACTATAGCCCGCAGGTATCAAGTAAAATGGTAAAAACCACTATTAATTACTTTTTACTCCCCAAAAAGTGGTCATTGGGTGACCTTTGGCTCTCCATCTGCCTGAGTAACGTCTCGATGTGTCCTTTCACCTACCTTTGAGAGGACTATATATTGAGCACATATGGCTTATGGATGGGAGGAAGAAGAGAATAGAAAGAGAACTCTAGTGGATTTTTGCCCTATTTTGAGTCTGCACTCATTGATCCTTGTAGTTGTGAACCCCTTATGTTCACCTTCCAAACTCCTATCTAGTTTGAGTTTGTCATTCATGGAGGATTGAAGTGGTGGAGGCACAAGTGGATTGATCTAGATCTTGGTTCAGATTGGTTGCCGGCAAGAGGTCGTATCACTTTGTACTTCTTCTTGTTCATTAATAGAAATACTCTTATTCTCGTCCATCATGTTGTGAATGTTGTTTATTATACATTAGGTTACATTTGCTTGTGATATTATGGAACATTGTTATTGATAATTTTAATGTCAATTATATATTATATGTACTTGCTGGATATTAGCTGTCAAGACTAATTTGGAGATTTCAAGTGCATGGATTGAAAGCTCCAACAGGGATCTACACCAAATGTTTGGATCGAGGTTGGTTACATTTCTCTACTATTTTAACATTGTCATTTCTAATAGCATTGTTTTGAGAATTGAGTTGATTTCTGGTAGTCATCTGTCTGTTGTGGTATTCCCAAGCCATAGTGATTTTTCTCCAATACAGAGATAAAGAGAGGGGGTGTTTTGTAGGGTGCTTGCGGATAGATAAAGCAATGGGCATTACGCATAGGAGCAGGAGAAAGGGACAGAGAGAATGATAAATGGTTTTAGTAAGGGTTAGGACTAGGAAGGGAGAGAGAGAGAGAGAGAGAGGACTATGGGGCTATGAAGGATTAGGGGGAGACGAAGAGGATTGGTAGTTAGGGGTAAGTGGATGAATAGGGGTTTGAGAGAGAGAGAGAGATGGGGTGTGATTAGGTGTAGGGGGGGAGTGAGGTTTGGGTAGATAAAGAGATAGATATTAGGAGGGTTAGGGATTTTAGGAGCTACATGGAAATTTGAGAGAAGGGGGGTGACAGATAGAGAGAGCTAGAGAGAGTGGGGTTGGTGTTAGGTGTTGGAGGAAAGAGAAAAAGTGGGGTTTTAGGAGTACGTGGAGTAGGGGAGATAGAGAATGTGAGAGGTTTTTAATAATGGTTAGGGGGAGGAGAGGGGAGAGAAAAAGAGAATTGGGGGTGTATTAGGGAGTAGGGGGGTGAGGGTTATGGGTAGGTGGATGTTGAGGGGGTTGTGTGTGTGTGAGAGAGAGATAGAGAGTGAGTTTTAGGGGTAAGGGGAATAGGGAGGTTGGGGGAGAGTAAGAGATAGAGATCATGAAGTTTAGGGATTTGGGGAGGAGGAATGGAAGTTTGAGAGAGAGAGAGAGAGAAGTGGTAGGAGGTAGGGGGGTTTGGAGAGAGATAGAGAGAGGGGCGGGTTTAGGGGTAGTTGGAGGAGGGACATTGAGGGATGATTATGGGTAGTGGAAGGACAGACATTGGGGTAGCGAAAGAGGTATGGATCAAGAGTTTTGGGGAATATCATGGAATTTTGAGAGAAGTTGTTATAGTTGAAGATCGAGGGGTTTTAGAGAGAGAGAGAGGGGGGGTATGGAGAAGTGTTTTACAAGAGAGAAGGGGGGATTAGGTGTAGGGGGTGTAGGAGGGGGGTTAGGAAGGGAGATATGGGGGTGATGAGTAGAGAGAGTAAGATATTTTAGAGGTAGAGAGATAGAAAGAGGTTAGGGGTAGAGAGAGAATATTAGGGGTAGGGATAGGATGTGAGCAATAGGGGGTTTGGGTTAGGGATAATGGGATGAGGAGTGGGTGGATTGCAGGGAGAGAGAGGTTGAAGGAAGGTTATGGGTTTGGGGAGGATGAGAGCAATTAAAGAGAAGGGGGAGTATATAAGGAGATAGAGAGTGAGATGTGGACGCAAAAGTGGGGGTATATAGGGAGAGATATATTCGAGGGGTTTTTAGTTGTAGGGGGTAGGGGTATTAGGTGAAACATAAATATAGCGGGGTTTATGGAGAGAGAGAGGGGGGAGGGAGGGGGGGAAAGGATGTGAGAGAGGGTTTTTAGTAATGGTTATGAGAAGGAGGGATCAAAGAGTGAGAGGGAGGATGGGGGTTATTTGTATCGGTGGGATTAGGGAGGCGAGTGTGTGTGTGTGTGTGTCTGTTAGGGATGAAGAGAGAAGGGGGTTGTTAGGGAATAGGAGGAGAGAGAGAGGGTTTGTTGTTAGAGGTAGGTGGATTAGTAGGAGAGACAAAGAGAGAGAGAGAGAGAGAGAGAGAGAGAGAGAGAGAGAGAGAGAGAGAGAGAGAGGGGGGTGATATTAGGTGTAGAGGTTAGGAGGGGGATTGTGGAGATAAGGAGAAACATAGAGAGAGGTTGGGATTATGCATAAGGAGGAGAGATATAGAGAGAGTTAGAGGGGGGAACATAGCATGGTTTATGCGAGGAAAAAGAGAGTGGAAGAGAGAGGAGGGGGGTAGTAATGTTTAGGTGGAGGAGGAAGGGAGAGAGAGAAAGAGGGAGGAGGGTGGCATGTTTAAGGGTTGGAGTAGGGGATGAATGTGGTGTGTGTGTGTTAGAGAGAGAGAGAGAGCATGGGGGTGTTAGGGAGTAGGGGGGAAAAGAAAGGTGTAGGGTTAGGGATAGGTGGATTAGTAGGCTATTGAGAGATATAGACAAGGGGGTTGATTAGGGATATGGGGAAGGAGTGGATTTTGGGGAGAGAAAGAGATAGAGATCACAAGGGTTAGGGTTTTAGGGAGTACGATAGTTAGAGAGAAGGGGGTATAGTGGAGGAGTATGGGGTGTAGATTTGGGAGAGGGAGAGAAAGGGTGGGGTGCAGAGAGAGAGAGAGAGAGAGAGAGGGGGGGACGAGTGGTGTGTGTGTGTGTGTTAGGAATGAAAAGAGAAGGGTGTGTTAGGTGAGTATTGGGAGAGAGAGAGTGTTAGGTGTCAGGGGTAGGTGGATTAGTAGGAGAGACAAAGAGAGAGAAAGAGAGATAAGGGGGTGATATTAGGTGTAGGGGTTAGGAGGGGGATTGTGAAGATAAGGAGAAACATAGAGAGAGGTGGGGATATGCATAAGGGAAGATAGATATATAGAGAGATAGAGGGGGGATTGGTTAGTGTTTCTAAGGGAGGAGAGGGGGGGGAGCGTAGCATGGTTTACACAAGGAAAAATAGAGTGGAAGAGAGAGAGGGGGGGGTAGTAATGGCTAGGTGGAGGAGGAAGGGATATAGAAAAAGAGGGAGGAGGCTGGCATTTTTAAGGGTGGGAGTAGGGGGTGAATATGTGTGTGTGTGTTAGAGAGAGAGAGAGAGAGAGAGAGAATGGGGGTGTTAGGGAGTAGGGGGCTAAGAAAGGGGTAGGGGTTAGGAATAGGTGGATTAGTAGGGGGTTGAGAATTAGAGGCAAGGGGGGTGATTAGGGATATGGGGGAGGAGTGGAGTTGGGGGGAGAGAAAGAGATAAACATCACAAGGGTTAGGGTTTTTGGGAGTAGGTGAGTTAGAGAGAAGGGGGTATAGTGGAGGAGTATGGGGTGTAGAGTTGGGAGAGACAGAGAGAGGGTGGGGTGCAAAGAGAGAGAGAGAGAGAGAAGGGGGGGGGGTTTGGTTTGTGGTGGGAGTAAGAGATAGAGAAAGGGAGGGTAGGGAGAGAGGTAGGGGGGTTAGGAGTTAGAGAGAGAGAGAGGGTGGGGTGTTCAGGGGTTTGGGGAGAGAGAAACCAATGGGGATTAGGCGTAGGTTGAGTAGTAGGGGAGAGAGGGGATGAGAGAGGATATTATTAAGGGTTAGAGAGAGAGAGATATTATATGTAAATAGAGATAGAGAGGTTATATGTAGGGAAAGAGATAGGGGGTTATGAGTAGAGAGAGAAAGAGATGCTATATGTAGAGAGAGATACAGAGGTTTGGGGTGTAGAGAGAGTGATATTAGGTGTAGCGAGAGAGAGAGAGAGAGAGAGAGAGAGAGAGAGAGGGTAGGGCTAGGATGTGAGGAACAGGGGTTTGGGGTTAGAAACGGTGGGGATGAGGAGTGGGTGGATTGTAGAGAGAGAGAAAGAGAGAAGAGGGGTTATGGGTTTGGGGGAGGATGAGAGCAATTCAAGAGAAGGGGTAGTATACAGGGAGAGAGAGAGAGATACGTGGGTAGGGAGGTGGGTGTATAAAGGGAAAGAGATAGTCAAGGGTTTTTTAGTCGTAGGAGGTAGGGGGATTAGGTGAAAAATAATTAGAGGAGGGGTTATGTAGAGAGATACATAGAGAGGGGGAGTGTTTAATGGTGGGAGAAAAAGAGATAAAGAGAGTGGGGGAGGGGGGGGAAGGAAGTTAGAGAGGGGGTTAGTAATGGTTATGAGAAGTCTGGGGGAGAGAGTTAGAGGGAGGAGGGGGTTATTTGTATGGGTGGGAGTAGGGGGATGAGTGTGTGTGTGTGTGTAAGAGATGAAGAGAGAAGGGGGGGTGTGAGGGAGTCGGGGTAGAGAAAGAGGGGTGGGAGTCAAGGGTAGGTGGATTAGTAGGAGAGAGAAAGAGAGATATAGACAAAGAGAGACACACAGAGAGAGAGAGAGAGAGAGAGAGAGAGAGAGAGAGAGAGAGAGAGAGAGAGCGCAAAGTGGGTGATATTATGTGTAGGTGTTAGAAGGTGGGTTTCGGAAGACAAGGAGAAACATAGAGAGAGGTGCATCTTATTCATATTGGGGAAGAGATATAGAGAGAGAGGGAAGGTTATTGGTAGGGGGTAGGAGTAGGGGAGTGAGTTTTGAGAGAGAGATAAAGAGAGGGGGTGGTTTTTAAGGGTGTTTGTGGAGAGTTTTATCAATGAGCATTAGGCATAGGAGGAGGAGTAGGGAGAGAGAGAATGAGAGATGGTTTTAGTAAGGGTTAGGACTAGGAGGGAGAGAGAGAGAGAGAGAGAGAGAGAGAGAGAGAGAGAGAGAGAGTGGGGGGGATATCAGGGATTAGGGGGAGATGAAGAGGGTTGGTGGTTAGGGGTAAGTGGATGAATAGGGGTTTGAGAGAGAGAGAGAGAGAGAGAGAGAGAGAGAGAGAGAGAGAGCTTGGGGGTGATTAGGTGTAGGGGGGAGTGAGGGTTTGGGTAGAGAAAGAGATAGATATTAGGAAGGTTTAGGGGATTTTGGTAGCTACATGGAAATTTGAGAGAAGGGGGTGATAGATGGAGAGAGCTAGAGAGAGAGGGGGTTGGTGTTACGTTGTTGGAGGAGAGAGAAAAAGTGGGCTTTAGGAGTACGTGGAGTAGGGGAGATAGAGAACGCGAGAGGGTTTTAGTAAGGGTTAGTGGGAGGAGAGGGGGGGAGAGAGAGAATTGGGGGTGTAATAGGGGAGTAGGGGGGGTGAGGATTATGGGTATGTGGATGTTAAGGGGGGTTGTGTATGTGTGTGAGAAAGATAGAGAGTGATTTTTGGGGGTTGACTAGTGGTAGGGGGAAGAGGAGGTTGGGGGAGAGAAAGAGATAGAGATCATAAGCGTTAGGCATTTGGGAGGAGAATGGAAGTTTGGGAGGAATGGGGGTATAATGTACGAATGGGGTATTTGGGATTAGAGAGAGAGAGAGAGAGAGAGAGAGAAGTGGAAGGAGGTAGGGGGGCTTTGGCGAGCGAGAGGGAGAGGGGGGGGTTAGAGGTAGTTGGAGAGGAGGGACATTTAGGGATGATTATGGGTAGTGGGGAGGACATACAACGGGGCAGAGAAAGAGGTAGGGATCAAGATTTTAGATTTTTGGGGAATATCATGGACTTTTGAGAGAAGTAGGTATAGTTGAAGAGCGGGGGGGTTTTAGAGAGAGAGAGAGAAGGGGTTGCAAAGAAGTTTTTTAGGAGAGAGAGGGGGGGTTAGGTGTAGGGGGTGTAGGAGGGGGTTAAGAAAGGATATATGGGGGTTATGAGTAGAGAGAGTAAGAGATTTTAGAGGTAGAGAGAGATAGAGAGGTTAGCGATAGAGAGAGAGTGATATTTTGGGTAAAGAGAGATAAATAAATTAGGGGTAGGGATAGGATGTGAGCAATAGGGGGTTTGAATTAGGGATAATGGGATGGGGAGTGGGTGTGGATTGAGTAGGGCGAGAGAGAGATAAGTAAGATTTATGGGTTTGGGGAGGATGAGAGCAATTAAAGAGAAGGGGGAGTAAATAAGGAGAGAGAGAGAGAGGAGAGAGAGAGAGATGTGGGGCAGGGAAGTGGGGGTAGATAGGTAGAGAGATAGTCGAGGGGGTTTTTAGTTGTAGGGGTATTAGGTGAAACATAAATATAGGGGGGGGATCAGGGAGAGAGAGAGAGAGAGAGAGAGAGAGAGAGAGAGAGAGAGAGAGGGTTTTTAGTGGTAGGAGAGAAAGAGAGAGAGAGGGGGGAGGGGGGGGAAGGAAGTAAGAGAGGGGGTTAGTAAGGATTATGAGAAGGAGGGGATCAGAGACTGAGAGGTGAGGATGGGGATTAGTTGTTTGGGTGGGAGTAGGGGTATGAGTGTTTGTGTGTGTGTGTGTTAGGGATGAAGAGAGCAGGGGGGGTGTTAGGGAGTAGGGGGAGAGAGAGGGTTGGGTGTCACAGGTAGGTGGATTAGTATGAGAGAGAGAGAGAGAGAGAGAGAGAGAGAGAGAGATACAAGGGCTTGGATATTAGTTGTAGGGGTTAGGAGGAGGGGTTCTAGAGATAAGGAGAAACATAGAGAGAGGTCGGGATTATGCATAAGGGAGGATAGATATAGAGAGAGATAGAGGGGGGGATTGGCTAGTGGTAGTAGGGGAGAGAGAGAGAGGGGGCATAGCATGGTTTAGGCTAGGAAAAGAGAGTTGAAGAGAGGGAGGGGGGGAAGTAATGGTTAGGTGGAGGAGGAAGGGAGAGAGAGAGAGGGAGGAGGATGGCATTTGTAAAGGTGGGAGTACGCGGTGAGTGTGTGTGTGTGTGTGTGTGTGAGAGAGAGAGAGAGAGAGAGAGCATAGGGGTCTTAGGGAGTAGGGGGAGAGAGAAAGGGGTAGGGGTTAGGTATAGGTGGATTAGTAGGGGGTTGAGAGAGAGAGAGACAAGGGGGGTGATTTGGGATATCGGGGAGGAGTGGAGTTGGTGGAGAGAAAGAGATAGAGATCACAAGGGTTAGGGTTTTTGGGAGTAGGGTAGCTAGAGGGAAGGGGGTATAGTGGAGGAGTATGGGGTGTAGATTTGGGAGAGACAAAGAGAGGGTGGGGTGCAGAGTGAGAGATAGAGAGAAAGAGACAGTGAGAGAGAGGGGGGGTTTTTTTTTGCGGTGGGAGTAAGAGATAGAGAAAGGGGGGTAGAGAGAGAGATAGGGGGTTAGTGTTAGAGAGAGAGAGAGGGTTGGTGTTCATGGTTTGGGGAGAGAGAAACTAATGGGGATTAGGGGTAGGTTGAGCAGTAGGGGAGAGAGGGAATGAGAGAGGATATTATTAATGGTTAGAGACAGAGAGAGATGTTAGATGTAGAGAGAGATAGAGAGGGGGGTTATGAGTAGATAGAGAAAGAGATTTTATATGTAGAGAGAGATAGAGAGGTTTGGGGTGTAGAAAGAGTGATATTAGGGGTAGAGAGAGACAAAGAGATAAATTGGGGGTAGTGTCACCTACCCAAATTTTTGGGAATTATTATTTTATTTTGCAAAAACACTTTATGTTAATTTAATTACAAAGTTTTGTAATGATGATCAGTTATGATCATGGATGAATGTAATTACTGAATATTATTATTTAAAAAAATTAATTAGGAGACAAACACCCAGGAGGACTGTTGAATGAGTGTTCACTGACCCACTAGGAGGAATGAAAGCTATTGGAAGGTAAGGGACACATGGTAGCAGTTACATCACACCACTAACTATTGGTTATGGGACAACTTCCCCTAAAATAGGGCATTATCCCCCAAGTGGAGGGAGTGAGCAGGCAGCTCATTTAATGACCCCAGTAACATTTGAAAAGGCTAAGGCAGCCTATAAAGGCAAATTCGAATTGGGAAGGCAGCCCTTAATCAATATTTTTGTAGAATATTTTTCTCTTGTACATCAGGTGATTTCAAGAGAGATTCAAATAAGGGAGGTTAGTGGTGATTGAAAACTAAGTTTTTGCATATTATTGAAGAGAAATAGAATTGTAGGAGCAAGTCTTTTGGACTGCTACCTATTGGAGATTTAGAAGATTACTGCTACAACAAGAAGAAGTCTTGATTCCTGAATTTTCTTCCTCTTGGTGGTTCAACGAACATGCTCGGGGGTCCTAAGATAGTATTTGATTGTTTTCAGGAGTTTGTTTGGGTGGAACAGTCTTCCTGGGTTATTTGTTTCCCTACAGAGTTCTCAGGTTCTTAAGGATTTCCTAACTTATTCTCAGTAAATAATTTTGTTCTATTTATCTAGTATTATTCTGTTTATTTGCTTTCGAAAAGAATCTAATTTTGGAAATGTTTAAGTTTAATGTTAAATTGATAAATCAATATCCCCATTTTTCCACATGCTGTTTGGCAGCATCGTACTCTAGTAGAGATATGCAAATTAAAGTAGATTAGAAGATAGGCAAATTTTGCCATTGAATTCGATAGATAGGTAGAATCATATATGTATATTTTTCTGTTCCTAATATTAATTAATTGAAGAAGGTCTTGTATCGTAGTTAGTGTATATACTGTTTCTTTAGTTATATGATAAATAGTCCATATATAATTTCTGTACAATCCTCCTGCATTATATTTAAACTATGTTCATAGGAATTAGATAGATTAATACTGCATATTGTTTTAAGACTGTTGAATTTGAATAAAACATTCTTTATAATAAGATGGAAACAATAGTTTTCACATGGGTTTCATATTCATACATTTCATTCACACACAGTTTCATTGCAATTACTTCATCAGCATTATATGCATAGAAATTAAATTATAGACAGATTTGCAATTACATTGCTTCACTTACTATAGTAAGGATGTATTATCTATAAATTTAAAAAATGACAAGAATTTACTAAACACTACTATTATTACTATGTGTTTATTTATCTCTTTTTCAGCTTACTCTGTTTTGTGATTATTGTAAATCTGAGTCTTGTATCAAGAAGAAAACCCTAGCTAGATTTATATTTTTCTCTTTTATTATTTTATAACAAAACTTTATACTCTATTCAAACCTGGGATTGAAACCGATCCAGTATCTTTAATATTGTTCAGATTATCATCCTCAACAAAACACAAATTAGGGTTTGACCCTATTCGTTTCCTTTGCAAAACATTATTGAAATATCAGTTCAACCTTTTACTCCACTTAGATTTCAAACATCAACAAATAAGAACACACATTATCAACCTACAGTATCAAGACAAACTACACAGACTTTTACGAAAAGTTTAGCATACATTCCCATCTTAGGGTTGAAGTTTATTTTATATACAGAACCTTTATCATCGACGATATCTTGAAACCCTAATCTAGTTCGAAAGAGATTGTAGTAACCTTCAGCATGAAGTCAAATTACACAGACATTTAACCAATATAATTTAGCATGCAAATTTAATTTCCGAGGAAAGAAGTATCAATTACACAGTGATTGAGCTCACGGCTCGTTTCAAAACTTAACCTTTGAAATCGTGGATTCTCAGAATGAATATTTTCAACTTTGATTTTAAACAAAATTAATATCAGGGTTTATCCCAAGTTTACAGCAGTTCTAAAAGAACCCAGTATCCGAGAACATCGACGAGTCATAGCTCCAGTCGGTCTCCCAAAAGTACACTTTATAAAAACCAAGAACCATTCAAACGAAAACAAGAGTCGCAAGCATGTTTCAAGATTTCTTCAACTATCAAAATCAACAAAGAAAACAACAATCCTTGACAAGCTTGTTACTCATTCTTAAGAACCACTTCAACCAACGTCCAAGAGAACTATGAGGGTTATGAAAGACCCAAGGCTTACCGGTGTTGAGGCACGCTAACACCTTTTCCAAAACGTTACTCTTTTGCTTCCTTAAAACCCTGCAGCTGACAAACGACGGAGTTTGAGTTAGATAAAAGTTACTTCTAAAATGAATATGAAACGCAGCAAATAAATATTTCACCTCAGAAGAATCACTTACCTTCGTAAACCCTGGCCAAGTCTTGAAGTTCTCAGACAAACGACAAGAATGGTGCTGTGAACGATACCAAGAAACTTTCAACCATGATTTCAATAACACTCCAAACCAGAGACTTAGATCTCCAATAAACAAAATGCCATTGCACAGGTTTAAGACCTATAACTTCCACTTGATTAGAATGTCTCAAGGTTGAATCTCTCCCATGGTTTCAACAGAAATTTCGGCAGCATGTTGGCCACCTCCAATGAAGACAATAACACAATGAAACCACTTTTCCAAGTTCATAAACTCAACACACTGTAGATCCTAGGGTTTTCATCCAACGACCCATTTCCATCACCATCGACGATCTCCACCTTGCTAGCAATCGTAGCATTGAATTAAACGACGTCAAACATTTAATGCCCAACCTATTTTATAGGCCGACATTGCCATGATGGCACATGGTGGAGCAACACGATCAACGCATGGCATATAACCCTTGCACAACAACAAGCATGGAGGCATTCACGTCTATGTGGATCTCTGAGCTTACCACTCAGCAGGGAGGTAGTACCAAGTTTTTAATGCAGGATCATTGGGCAATCTCTATCTCAGCTCAAGACTAGCGCCAAGTTAAATGAGCTAGTAACCTGTCAATTTTCATATTAATTGCATTTCAACATTTTTCGATGGGACTGTAAACCTTGCAATTTCATAGTATCATAACCTTTTAAATTTACCATAGTAATTTAACATCTGTGCAAAGTTCGATATAATACTTCATTATAGTGCTTGCACTTTATTACCATCAAATCCAATATATTACAATGTTGGAAAACATAGATTATAGTTTGGATATGATTCTTTTTGTTACATGCTATTGTAATAGTTACACCTATATTCTAATATTGATATCAAACCGAGGATTAATATAGTTGCACCACTATATTCATAAGACCTAGATTTTTTTTTTTTTTCCCCGAAAAAAAAGCGTAATTTTATTTCATCTTGCGAGTACAAAATTACATTGGATCATCATCACTCTTGCAGAGTGTATATGCTGCTGAGCAGTACCAATAGAACTTACAACTTTCATCATCACTCTCGCAGAGTGTGCTGCTGAGAAGTACCATTAAAACTACTTCTAGCTTACAACTTCCAACAAATATGAATAACACAGATACTGAGGAACCTCAGATAAAAACTACAGATAAAAACCTAAATCCAGCCAACCATAATGGCACTACAAGTAAAAACTAGCAGAAATGCCGAAGATGAAAGGCAGAAGTTACAAGAAAATGTTTCCAGAATCCTCGAATAAAAAGCAGTGCGACTAGCATCTGCAGAAGTAAACCCCAAGCCTGCCAAAAGGATGAGTCGTTGGCCCACGGAAACCCCCAGGCAGTAGCCACCGAGATCTGCCGCCGCCATCAACGAACCTTCAGCATACCAGGGGCATTGAATCCCCATCGCGCGCCCTCCTCAACCTGTACGACGTTAGTAACGGGGGATCCTAGAGCCCAAGCTCGATAGTCCACCAATCAGCCGCCGACACCCTGCCGAAGAACGCCCCGTCCTGGAGCTGCGACCCTCTGCAGAAATGCTACCGCCGCCACCACTGGGGAGCCGAGGCTCGCAACCAATGGGTCACCGCGCCAACGCGCCACCGTTCGATCCAAAGCGAAAAAAAACCCTTTCAGTCGGCCAGACAGATAGCGGACTCAGGGGAGGAGGAGGGCGGCCATGGAAGGATCCATGGCCGCCAATCAAAACCCTAGCTCCAGAGCGAAAAGCTCAATTCAACACTCCAACATGTCTTGTGTCTTGCTATGCCCTATGTCCTTTAATTCTTTTAGTCAATTCATAAGACCTAGATTTTATCACGATATAGAATGGAATTTAAATAGCTCAAGTCTTGTTTGTACTATAGTCAATCTATGGTTTACATTTGTTCATATATTTAATTGCTACCAATGTCTAGTCTTTGGGAAATATCACAATCGCTTATTAAGACCTAAACAATTATAGTGGTGAATATGAACTTCGAACCATAAAACTTATATAGTTAATCAATAATGTTGTATAAGCTCACAAGCACATACATGCTATAATATATAGTTTGGTAATGGGAGTAATAATTTTCTCCAACCCCTATCCACTTTTATTCATGCGATACAATGGTACTGTACCATCATGGTACTACCAGCTAAATGGTGACAACAAGACCGCTATGATGAAGACAGAACCAGTTAAGTACAAAGACGACTACAGTGATGACGCTGCTAATTAGATGCTTATTCATACCGCTAACTTGGGTTGATCTTACTATGATACAAGACGAATTATGGAAAGCAAAAGTGTAAGCATACGAATCGTACCTGTATGCTTTTATAAATACAACAGTCTTTAATCATTTCTATTTTTATTTTCAACGATGAATTTGAACTCACACGAACTGGAATTTATTGCAATCATGAAACTTCTTACCTATCGTCTGCATATAGAACAGGTACAATGTTTTAGCATACAGCTAAGTAAGCTTTGGGGTCCCTCATAGGACTTCCTTGGACAACAAAGGAGCAAACTGTCAGTATCATCTCAAGGAAAGAGCATCATATCACATTCTAACATGGCATTTCATTATTACATCAATCATACTTATCATTGCATTAAAAAGTGTCGCATCAAAGTCTGATTTTATTCGTGCATTTAACTATGATAATCATAGTTGTTATGAATGCAATTAAGCTGTCACTGTCGCATTAGTTATAACATAATTTTAGTTATGTTGAGTACAACAGCTGTTTAGTTAGCATTGTTACATCTATAAATTATAAATTTCCGCAATTATAAATTATCAAAAATTAAGCTAATTATTGCTATTTACAAAAATTTTAAATTTTTACGAAAACATGGGATGTTACATGTGGTATCAGAGCACAGATTCATACTCTAGGCCTGAATTAGGTCCAAACACATAGTAGAAAACTTTTATATACAACAGAAAATTCTTTTTGCAGTAAAAAATCATACTAACTTGAAAATTTTATTATTATGTTATCAGAAATTTATTTTCAGTTACAGGTATGGAGAACTCAGCTGAAAATTTAAGTGACAGATTTCATCCAAACAGTCACAGTTCGGGACAACACTTTGTAGAGGAAGGTCATGGGGAGTTAAACAACAGTTCAACGGAACTGTTATGTGCCTTTCAAGAATTAAAGGTAGAAATCAAATCTGTGAAACTAGATAATGAAAAGATTCTGCAAGCTCAAGAACAACTGAATCAAGTGTTGTTTGAACATAGCCAAAGAAAGGAGCAAGAAAGAAAACATGAAGATGTTTCCAAGGTTGAAATATGCCTCACGCTGATAAAAATCAGAACATCAAAATCAGTGAAGTAAAGGATAGCTCAACCTCATCCAGAGATGCTATTGCAGAACACAAAAAGAAACATAATTATACCAGTGACAACACTGAAGAAGATTCCAAACCAAGAAGGAAAAATCATAAGGAATATGAGCAGATTTCTGGAGAATTCAAGAAGATAAGACCTCCAACTTTCAATGGAGAAACTGATAAAGGCAAGACAGCTTAAGCTTGGTTGTCAGGGATGAAGAAATACTTCCATATCTACAACTATTCAAAGTTTTTAAAAGCATAAATGGCCATATATAACTTAACCAAAAAAGCGGATATCTGGTGGCAGGATGTCAAAAGGGTAAAGGGCATTAAGGATAAAGATGTAAGCTGGAGTGCTTTCAAACGATATTTCAAAAAGAAATATCTATCTGAACAGTACTACGAAGAAAAATATGAAGAGTTTTACGATTTGAAGTTGGGAGGTATGAACATGAAGGAACTGAACAATAAGTTTTTGAACTTACTGAGATATGTACCCTACTTCATAGAAGAAAAACCAAAAATTCAAAGGTACTTAAGTTGTTTACCTTTCAGCATTAAAGACAGAATTGAGTATGACAGTCCTAAAACATTAGAGGAGGCTATGATAAAGGCAGTTTTCTATTATGATAGAAATCGGAAGAGAGAGGGTATGTCTAATTGGAAAATTCATAAGCCAAACAATTTTGAACAGAAGAAGAAAAATTTCAGATTCAATGGGAATTCTGGATTCGAAAGGAAGAATTTTCAAAATCGAAATTCCCAAAGGAATAATTCCAGAAATAATTCACAACAGAATTCTACAGCACCGAAAAATGCATCTAATACTGCCAAGACTAGTGAGCCAAAGACACATATTAAATGTTTTTAATGTCAAGGTTCTCATTACGCGTAAGAATGTCCCTTTCGGAAACAAAAAGCAAACAACATTAACTCTATACAGACTGAACCTACTATTGGAGACATAGCAAGGGAGATGCCAAGAATTAATGCAGCACTTGATAACAGGCAAGCAAATCATCAAATCTCCATGGTAGAGATTGAAGGTATGATACATGACCATCTTGTTATTGTTTTAATTAACCCAGGTGCTAGTTTAAGTTATATATCACCAGATGTTGTAGAAAGTCTTAAACTAAAAAGTGAAAAGTTTAATAAATCATGGCTAGTTAGACTAGCAACTGGAACAAAGAGGAAAGTTTTAGATTTTATAGAGAACTATGTGTTATCCATGAACCATTTGCAAACAAAAATCAAGCTGAATATTTTACCTTTAGGTTCATATGATATTATAGTTTGGATGGACTGGTTAGAAGCCGATCATGTCATCCTAGATTGGTACAGAAAAAGTTTTACATGCTTAAATGATGAAGGGAAAACTATAGAAATAAAAGGCATTCCAAGGAAGGTAACCCTTAGACAAATTTCAGCCAGGCAAGTTAAGAGAGCTGTTAGGAAGGGATGCCAAATGTTTGCAGTAAACGTGGTAAATGATGAGATTATGGATAGAGAGGACAAACTAAAATTAGAAGACATACCTGTCCTAAAAGATTTTAAAGATGTATTTCCTGAGGAGATTCCAGGATTACCACCCAAAAGAGATTTAGATTTTACCATAGAGTTAATACCAGGGAGCTGTACCAAATTCAAAAGCTCTGTACCAAATGAATATACTGGAGTTAAATGAATTAAAATCTCAGTTGAAGGAACTTATTAACAAGAAGTATATTAGACCAAGTGTGTCTTCCTTGGGGAGCACCTATCATCTTCGTTAAGAAGAAAGATGGAACATTAAGACTATGCATAGATTATCGCCAGCTTAATAAGATGACGATTAAGAATAGATACTCGGTTACCCCGCATAGATGATCTATTTGATCGAGCTGCGTGGAGCAATAGTATTTTAGAAGATTGATATAAGATCAGGATATCATCAAGTAAGGGTGAAGGACGAAGATATTTTCAAGACAGCTTTCCGAACTCGGGTATGGACATTACGATTTTGTAGTCATGCCGTTTGGATTAATTAATGCCTCGGCTGTATTTATGTATTTGATGAATAATATTTTGCATAAGTACTTAGACAAGTTTGTTGTTGTGTTTATAGACGATATTTTTAGTGTACTAAAAAAGAAAAGAAGAGCATGATGAACATTTACGGATTATCTTACAAGTATTAAGAGATCATCAATTGTATGCCAAATTTAGTAAATGTGACTTTCACAAAGACAAAAATTCAGTATCTAGGACACATAATTTCCGCAGAAGGAATCTTGGTTGATCCTGAAGAGATAAGGGCCATTAATGACCGGCTGGTTCCCAAAGATGTGTCAGATGTAAGACCATTTATGGGCATTACGGGGTATTACAAAAAGTTTATAGAGAATTTCTCAAAAATTGCCAACCCCATAACTTCCTTGCAGAAGAAAGGGAAGAAATTTGTCTGGGATCATAAATGTGCTGAGAGTTTTAAGAAATTAAAGGAACTATTGACGACAACACCTATCTTGAAGATAGCTGACCCCAACAAGGATTTTGTAGTTTGTACAGATGTAAGCAATGATGGATTTGGTGGATTCTGACACAGGAAGGGCATGCAATAGCATATGAATCTAAAAAGCTGAAAGTACATGAAAAGAATTACTCTACATATGATTTAGAGTTATTAGTAGTTATTCATGCCTTAAAAATGTGGCGTCATCACCTTATTGGCAGAAAGTTTTACATTATTAACAGATAACACAGGTCTGAAATATTTATTGGATCAGACAAAATTGAATGCTAGACAAGCTAGATGGTTGGACATTCTTAAGTGAGTATGATTTTTAAATTCAGCATATCAAAGGAAAGGTGAATAAAGTTGCAGATGCCTTGAGTCACAAGGCAAAACTAAATTTCATTTCAGCAATCAGTAATTATTCAACTGATTTGGAAAATCAGATTCTGGAAAAAGGTGAAATGGATGAGGGAATACAGAAAAATGAAGGAAAAGACAGCCAATAACAGTTCTTAAAATTGTATGGTAGATTACAGAATTAAGGAAAATGGACTATTACTGTATAAAAACAGATTGTATGTACCATATATACTAGAAAATAAAATTTCTGATATTAAATGAGATGCTTAAAAGTCACTATTCTGGTCATCCAGGATATCAAAAGACCATCACTATGCTGAGAAAAAAATACTATTGGCCCAGAATGAAAGATGAAGTAGCAGAATACATCGCAAAATGCTTGACTGTCAAAAAGGTGAAGGTTGAACACCAACATCCTACTGGATTGTTGCAACTCATTACCAATACCAAGCTAGAAATGGGAAGTGATCAGCATAGATTTCATTACTGGATTGCCTAAAAATCAGAAACATGATTCCGTCATGGTGGTGGTGGACAAACTCAGCAATGTAGCACATTTCATACCAATGAAGACCACACATAAGGCACCAGACATTGCAAAGATTTTTATGAAACAGATCTTTAGATTGCATGGAATACCAAAGGTAATAATTTCAGATCGTGACTCGAAGTTTACATGAAATTTTTGGAGATCATTGTTTAAGGGATTGAATACAACTCTAAATTTCAGTACAGCATTTTCATCCACAGACGGATGGACAAACATAAAGGGTAAATCAAGTGTTAGAAGATTTATTAAAAATGTATGTTAAGGATCAGCCTGGTAAGTGGGAAGATTATCTGCACTTAGCCGAATTTGCTTATAATAATCATTATCATGCTTTAGCCAGACTTAGTCCTTTTGAAATTCTTTATGGTAGGAAATGTAATACACCTGTTTCGTGGGATGATCCAGTCAATAGAGTTGTTTTTAGGACCTGAATTATTGCAAGAACTAGAACTAATTGTGAAACAGGTGCAAGGAAATTTAAAAGCTACCCAAGATAGGCAGAAAAGTCAAGCAGATTCAAAAAGAACCCATAAAGAGTTCCAGGTAGGTGAACATGTGTTTCTCAAGGTAAGACCGAAAAAGAGTTCACTGAAATTGGGGAGCTGTTCCAAGTTGGCACCTAGGTATTGTGGTCCTTTTGAAATATTATCTAAGGTTGGAGCAGTGGCATACCAACTGGCTTTACCACCTAACCTAAAAATACATAATGTTTTTCATATATCGTTTTTAAATAAATATGTGCACGATACTACTCATGTTGTAAACTGGAATGATGTACAGGTGGGACAAGATGGAGATTTTCCGGTGGAATCGGATTGTATCCTCGGAAGGAGGGAAACTATTCTCTGGAATCGCAGCATTGGGCAAGTGAAGGTGCAATGGAATCACCTTAGCCCAGAAGAGGGAACCTGGGAGTTGGAGAGTAGTATACAGGAAGCATACCCAACTCTGTTTCAGGAACACTCAAGGAGTGATTGGCCAACATTGAGGACGATGTTGAGACTTAAGGGGGGCTGTATGTCACCTACCCAAATTTCTGGGAAATATTATTTTATTTTGCAAAAATACTTTATGTTAATTTAATTACAAAGTTTTGTAATTATGATCAGTTATGATCATGGATGAATGTAATTACTGAATATTATTATTTAAATAAATTAATTAGAAGACAGACACCCAAGAGGACTGTTGAATGAGTGTTCACTGACCCACTAGGAGGAATGGAAGCTGTTGGAAGGTATGGGACACATGGCAACAGTTACATCACACCACTAACTATTGTTTATAGAACAAATTCCCCTAAAATAGGGCATTATCCCCAGGTGGAGGGAGTGAGAAGGCATCTCATTTAATGACCCAAGTAACATTTGAAAAGGCCTAGGTAGCCTATAAAGGAAAATTCGAATTGGGCAGGCAGCCCTTAATCAATATTTCTGCAGAATATTTTCCTCTTGTAAATCAGGTGATTTCAAAAGAGATTCGAATAAGGGAGGTTAGTGGTGATTGAAAACTGATTTTTTGCATATTATTGAAGGAGAAACAGAGTTGTAGGAGCAAGTCTTTTGGACTGCTTACTATTGGAGATATAGAAGATTACTTCTACAAGAAGAAGAAGTCCTAATTCCTGAAGTTTCTTCCTCCTGGTGGTTCAGCGAATAGGCTCGGGGGTCCTAAGATAGTATTTGACTGTTTTCAGGAGTTTGGTTGGGTGGAACAGCCTTCCTGGGTTGTTTGTTTCCCTACAGAGTTCTCAGGTTCTTAAGGATTTTCCTAACTTATTCTCAGTAAATAATTATGTTCTGTTTATCTAGTATTATTCTGTTTATTTGCTTTCGAAAAGAATCTAATTCTGGAAATGTTTAAGTTTAATGTTAAATTGATAAATCAATATCCCCATTTTTCCACATGCTGTTTGGCAGGCATCGTACTCTAGTAGAGATATGCAAATTAAAGTAGATTAGAAGATAAGCAAATTTTTCCATAAATTCGATAGATAGGTAGTAATCATATATGTATCAGTTTTCTGTTCCTAAGATTAATTAATTGAAGAAGGGTCTTGTATCATAGTTAGTGTATATAATGTTTCTTCAGTTATATGATAAACAATCCATATATAATTTTTGTACAATCCTCCGGCATTATATATAAACTATGTTCATAGGAAGTAGATAGATTAATACTGCATATTGTTTTAGACTGTTGAATTTGAATAAAACATTCTTTATAATAAGCTGGAAACAATAGTTTTCACATGGGTTTCATATTCATACATTTAATTCACACATAGTTTTCATTGAAATTACTTCATCGGCATTATATGCATAGAAATTAAATTATAGACAGATTTGTAATTACAGAGTCTTCACGATTTCTACAGCTATACATTCACATTGCTTTCACTTACTATAGTAAGGATGTATTATCTATAAATTTAAAAAATGACAAGAATTTACTAAACACTACTATTATTACTATGTGTTTATTTCTCTCTTTTTCTGCTTACCCTGTTTTGTGATTATTGTAAATCTGAGTCTCGTTTCAAGAAGAAAACCCTAGCTAGATTTATATTTTTCTCTTTTATTATTTTTATAACAAAACTTTATACTCTATTCAAACCTTGTGATCGAAACCGATCCAGTATCTTTAATACTGTTCAGATTATCATCCTCAACAAAACACAAATTAGGGTTTGACCCTAGTATTCATTTCCTTTGCAAAGCATTATTGAAATATCAGTTCAACCTTTTACTCCACTTAGATTTCAAACATTGACAAATAAGAACACACATTATAAACCTACAGTATCAAGACAAACTACACAGACTTATACGAAAAGTTTAGCATACATTCCCATCTTAGGGTTGAAGTTTATTTTATATACAGAACCTTTATCATTGACGATATCTTCAAACCCTAATCTAGTTCAAAAGACATTGTAGTAACCTTCAGCATGAAGTCGAATTACACAGACATTTAAACAATATAATTTAGCATGCAAATTTAATTTCCGAGGAAAGAAGTATCAATTACACAGTGATTGAGCCCATGGCTCGTTTCAAAAACTTAACCTTTGAAATCATGGATTCTCAGAATGAAGATTTTCAACTTTGATTGCAAACAAAATTAAAATCAAGGTTTTATCCCAATTTTACAGCAATTCTAAAAGAACCCAATATCCCAGAACATCGACGAGTCATAGCTCCAGTCGGTCTCACAAAATTACACTTTATAAAAACCAAGAACCATTCAAATGAAAACAAGAGTCGTAAGCATGTTTCGATATTTCTTCAACTATCAACATCGATAAAGAAAACGACGAGCCTTGACAAGCCTGTTACTCATTCTTAAGAACCACTTCAACCACCATCCAAGAGAACTATGAGGGTTATGGAAGACCCGAGGCTTACCGGTGTTGAGGCACGCTAATACCTGTGCCAAAACGTTACTCTTTTGATTCCTTAAAACCTTGCAGCTGACAAATGACGGAGTTTGAATTAGATAAAAGTTACTTCTAAAATGAAAACGAAACGCAACAAAGAAATATTTCACCTCAGAAGAATCGCTTACCTTCGTAAACCCTGGCCAAGTCTTGATGTTCTTAGACAAACGATGAGAATGGTGCTGTGAACGATACCAAGAAACTTTAAACCATGATTTCGATAAAACTCCAAACCAGAGACTTAGATCTCCAATAAACAAAATGCCATTGCGATACCAAGAAACTTTAAACCATGATTTCGATAAAACTCCAAACCAGAGACTTAGATCTCCAATAAACAAAATGCCATTGTAGAGGTTTAAGACCTGTAACTTCCACTTGTTTAGAAAGTATCAAGGTCGAATCTCTCCCATGGTTTCAACAGAAATTTTGGCAGCCTGTTGGCCACCTCCATCGAAGAAAATAACACAATGAAACCACTTTTCCAATTTCATAAAATCAACACACGGTACATGTTAGGGTTTTTATCCAACGGCCCATTTCCATCACCATCGACGGTCTCCCCCTTGCCAGCAATCGTAGCATTGAAATAAATGATGTCAAACATTTAATGCCGGACCTATTTTGTAGGTCGACATTGCCATGATGGCACACGGTGGAGAAACATGATCAACGCATGGCGTATAACCCTTACACAATAACAAGCATGGAGGCATTCACGTCTACGTGGATCTCTTAGATGACCACTCAGTAGGGAGGCAGTACCAAGTTTTTAATGCAGGATCGTTGGGCGATCTCTATCTTAGCTCGAGACCGGTGCCAAGTTAAATGAGCCAATAACCTGTCAATTTTCATATTAATTGCATGTCATCATTTTTCGACGGGACTGTAAACCTTGCAATTTCATAGTATCATAACCTTTTAAATTTACCATAGCAATTTAACATCTATGCAAAGTTCGATATAATATTTCATTATAGTGCTTGCACTTTATTATCATCGAATCCAATATATTACAATGTTGGCAAACGTAGATTATAGTTTGGATATGATTCTTTTTGCTGCATGCTATTTTAATAGTTACACCTATATTCTAATATTGATATCAAACCGAGGATTAATATAGTTGCACCACTATATTCATAAGACCTAGATTTTATCACTATATAGAATGGAATTTAAATAGCTCAAGTCTTGTTTGTACTATAGTCAATATATGGTTTACATTTGTTCATATATTTAATTGCTACCAATGTCTAGTCTTTGGGAAAGATCACAATCGCTTATTAAGACCTAAACAATTATAGTGGTGAATATGAACTTTGAACCATCATAAAACTTACATGGTTAATCAATAATGTTGTATAAGCTCACAAGCACATACTTGCTATAATATATAGTTTGGTAATGGGAGTAATATTTTTCTCCAACCCTTATCCACTTTTATTCATGCAATACAATGGTACTGTACCATCATAATACTACCAGCTAAATGTTGACAACAAGACCGCTATGATGACGACATAACCAACTAAGTACAAAGACGACTACAGTGACGACGATGCTAATTAGATGCTTATTCATACCGCTAACTTGGGTTGATATTACTATGATACAAGATGAATTATGGAAAGCAAAAGTGTAAGCATATGAATCGTACATGTATGCTTTTATAAATGCAATTGTCTTTAATCATTTCTAGTTTTATTTTCAATGATGAATTTGAACTCACACGAACTGGAATTTATTGCAATCATGAAACTTCTTACCTCTCGTATGCACATAAAAAAGGTCCAATGTTTTAGCATATGGCTAATTAAGTTTTGGGGTCCCTCATATGACTCCCTTGGACAACAAAGGAGCAAACTGTCAGTATCATTTCAAGGAAAGAGCATCATATCACATTCTAACCTGGCATTTCATTATTACATCAATCATAGTTATCATTGCATTAAAAAGTGTCACATCAAAGTCTAATTTTATTCATGCATTTAACTATGATAATCATAGTTGTTATGAATGCAATTAGGTTGTCATTGTCGCATTAGTTATAACAGAATTTTATTTATGTTGAGTACAATAGCTATTTATTTAGCATTGTTACATTTATAAATTATAAATTTCTGCAATTATAAATTATCACAAATTAAGCTAATTATTGCTATTTACAAAAATTTTAAATTTTTACGAAAACATGGGATGTTACAGGTAGGGCTAGGATGTTAGGAATAGGGGTTTGGGGCTAGGAATAGTGGGATGAGGAGTGGGTGGATTGTAAGGAGAGAGAATGAGAGAAGAGGGGTTATGGGTTTGGGGAATATGAGAGCAATTCAAGAGAAGGGGGAGTATACAACGAGAGAGAAATATATGTGGGTAGGGAGGTGGGGGTATATAGGGAAAGAGATAGTCAATGGGTTGTTAGTTATAGGAGGTAGGGGGATTAGGTGAAAAATAATTAGAGGACGGATTATGGAGAGAGAGACACAGAGAGGGGGGGTGTTTAGTGGTGGGAGAGAAAGAGATAAAGAGAGTGGGGGAGTGGGGGAAGGAAGTTACAGAGGGGGTTAATAATGGTTATGATAAGTAGGGGGGAGAGAGTTAGAGGGTGGAGGGGGTTAGTTGTATGGGTGGGAGTCGGGGGATGAGTGTGTGTATGTGTGTGTAAGAGATGAAGAGAGAACGGGGGTGTTAGGGAGTAGCGGTAGAGATAGAGGGGTGGGAATCAAGGTTAGTTGGATTAGTAGGAGAGAGAAAGAGAGATATAGACACATAGAAAGAGTGAGAGACAGAGCCAAGGGGTTGATATTACGTGTAGGTGTTAGAAGGTGGGTCGGGGATATCGGGAGAAACATAGAGAGAGGTGTCGCTTATGGATAGTGGGAAAGAGATATAGAGAGAGATAGAGGGGGGTTTGTTAGTGGTTGTAGGAGAGAAAGAGAGGGGGGGCATAGTAAGGGTTAGGGGAAGGAAAAGACAGTGAAAGGGAGAGAGTGGGGGGGTAGTAATGTTTAGGTGGAGGAGGAGGGGAGAGAGGGAGTGATCAAGAGGCTATTTGTAACGGTGGGTGTAGGGGGTGAGTGTGTGTGTGTGTGTTAGAGAGAGAGATCATGGGGGTGTTGGGGAGAAGGGGGGAGAGAGAAATGGGTAGGGGTTAGGGATAGGTGGATTAGTAGGGGGTTTAGAGAGAGAGAGACAAGGAGAGTGACTATGGGTAGGGGGAGGAGTGGAATTGGGGGAGAGAAAGAGATAAAGATTACAAGGGATAGGGTTTTGGGGAGTAGGGTAGTTAGAGAGAAGGGGGTTATAATGGAGGAGTTTGGGGCATATAGTTTGGATAGTTAGAGAGAGGGTGGGGTGTAGAGAGAGAGAAGGGGGGTTTTGGTTTGTGGTGGGAGGAGGAGACATATAAAGGGGGAGTTAGGGAGAGAGATAGGGGGATAGTGTTAGAGAGAGAGAGGGTGGGTGTTCGAGGGTTCAGTGAGAGAGAAAGCAATGGAGGTTACGTGTAGCTTGAGGAGTAGGGGAGAGAGGCAATGAAAGAGGATATTAGTAAGGGTTAGTGGGAGGATGGGGGGGGGGAGAGAGAGAGAGAGAGAGAGAGGTAATGAGAGAGGATATTAGTAAGGTTAGTGGGAGGAGGGGGGGAGCGAGATAGAGAGAGAAAGAGAGAGAGGGAGAGGGAGAGAGAGATAGCGGTGGGGGGGTAGAGGGAGGGAGAGGGAGAGGGAGAAGAAGACATAGAGAGGGGGTTTAGTTGTAGGGGTAGTAGTAGGGTAGTAAGAGATAAGGGGGTTATAGTTTAGCAGTAGGATGTGTTTATTTGGGGGAAAGAGAGAGAGAGAGAGGAATGAACAAAGACAAAGGGGGGTGCAGAGAGAGAGAGAGAGAGGAGAGAGAGAGAGAGAGAGAGAGAGAGAGAGAGAGAAAGAGGGTGGTTTTAGGGTAGACAGAGAGAGAGAGGGAGAGAGGGTGGGTTTTAAGCGGTTGGGGGAGACAAAAATAGGTAGGGATTGGGGTAGGTGGACAATTATGGGGAAGAGAGACTTAGAGAGAGAGCTAGTAAGGGTTACGAAGGTAGGTGCGAGATAGAAAGAGAGAGGAGGGGGGTCAATTAAATGGGTGGGAGTAGGGAAGTGAGTGTGCCTACAAGAGAGAGAGAGAGAGAGAGTTGGGGGAGAGAGAGAAGGGTGGCTGTTGGGGTTAGATGGATTAGTAAGGGGTAGAGAGAGAGAGAGAGAGCTGATGGAGTGTCATTAGGGGTGGGGAGGGAATTGGGGAAGAGATATAGATAAATATCAAGAGTGTTTGGGGTTTGGGTAGGAGTGGAGAAGTTAGAGATGAAGTGGGGTATAGTTGAGGAGTAAGGGGTGTAGTAGTGAGAGAGAGAGAGAGAGAGAGAGAGAGAGGGTGATGTTAGGGGTAGGTGTGAGAGTAGGGGAGAGAGAGAGTGTGAGAGAGGGTCTTAGTAAGGATTTGGTGGAGGAGGGGGTTTAGTTGTAGGGGTGGGAGTAGTGGGGTACGAGTGGGGGGGTGTTACAGAGTAGGGGGAGAGAGAGGGGTGGGTTTTATGGGTTGGTGGATTTGGGGGTTGAGAGAGAGAGAGAGAGAGAGAGAGAGATGATGGGGTGGTGATTAGGGGTAGGGGGTTGAATGGGGTTGGGATTGGGGACTAGTTAGAGAGAATTGATATATAGTTTAGGAGTAGGTGGTTGGGGGTAGGGAGAGAGAGAGAGATATTAGTGGAAGGATAGAGGAGAAATGTTGGGGGAGGTAGGGCTTATGTATATGGGGGGAGAGATATAGAGAGAGAGATAGAGGGGGAGTCGTTAGTGGTATTAGGTGAGAGAGGGAGAGAGAAGGGAGGTATTAATGGTTAGGGGAGGACATAGAAAGAAACATAGAGAGGGGGGTTAGTAAAGGTTATGGGGAGGAGGTGGGAGAGAGAGAGAGGTAGGAAGGGAGTAGCTTTTTTGGTGTGATTACAGGGCTGAGTGTGTGTGTTTGTTAGGGAGTAAGTAGAGAGAGAAAGGGGTGTTGTTAGGGATAGGTGGATTAGTAGGGGTTGAGAGAGAGATACAGAGCTGAGGTTGGGGGTGATTAGGGGTAGGTGGAGGAGTGTTGTTGGAGAAGAGAAAGAGATAGATATCATGAGTGTTAGGGGATTGGGGATGAGTATGGAAGTTAAAGAGAATAGGGGTATAGTTGAGGAATCTAGGGTGTGGATTTGGGAGAGAGAGAGAGGCAGGGGAAGTTGTAGAGAGAGAGGGGGGTGGGTTGGTTAGTGGTGGGAGTAGGGGAGAGATAAAGAGGGGGGTTAGCGAGAGAGATGGGGGGTAGGGGTAGAGAGAGAGAGGGTGGGTGTTAGGGGGTTTTGGGAGAGAGAAAGTAGTCGAGGTTAGGTGTAGATGGAGGAGCAGAGGAGAGAGAGATTGACAGAGGGTGTTAATAAGGGTTGGGGAAGAGAGACAATAGGTGGAGGAGTAGGGGAGAGAGAGAATTAGAGAGGGTTTTAGTAAGGGTTAGGGGGGAGAGATATATATATATATATAGAGAGAGAGGGGGGTAGTGGTAGGGGTAGGACTAGGGGAGTGAGTGTGCAAGAGAGATAGGGACAGGAGGGTTGGGTGTTATAAGGTTACGGGAGAGAGAACGTAGTGCAGATTAGGTGTAGTTGAAGTAGGGAAGAGAGAGGATTATAGAGGGTTTTAGTAACTATTAGAGGGGAGGGGAGAAAAACAGAGAGAAAGAGGGGTTAGTTGTATGGGTAAGAGTAAGGGGTTGATAGAAAGAGTGTGTGTGGGGAAATTTTACGTACTAGGGGGATAGAGGGGTGGGGGTTATGTGCACTTGGATGAGTAGGGGTTTGTGTGTGTGTGTGTGTGAGTGAGCGAGAGAGAGAGAGAGAGAGAGAGAGTTGGGGGTGATTAGTTGTAGGGGGAGGAGGGAAGTTGGGGTAGAGAAAGATATCGAGATCATGAGGGTTAGGCATTTTGGGAGTAGCGTTACAATTTGAGAGAAGGGGGTGAGTGAGAGAGAGAGAGAGAGGTGGGTGTTAACGGGCTAGATGAGAGATAAATAAGTAGGGTTTAGGGTTAGTTGGAGGAGTAGGGGAGAGAGAGAATGAGAAAGGGTTTTAACAAGGGTTAGTGGGAGGAGGGGAGTGAGAGATACGGGGGGTTTAGTGGTAGGGGTAACAGTAGAGGTGAGAGAGAGAGGGGGCACATGCTATTAGGGAGTAGGGGGAGAGAGAGATGGGTGGGGGTTATGGGTAGGTGGATGTTTAGGGAGTTTTGTGAGAGAGAGACAGAGAGATGGGGTATGATTAAGCGTAGGGGGAGGAGGGAGTTTGCGAGAGAGAAAGAGATAGATATCATGAGGGTTAGGGGTTTAGGGATGGGGGGATATAGAGAAGGGGGTTACGGTTGATGAGTGGGGTGGTTCATAGTAGCGGGGAGAGTGAGAGAGAGGCAAAGGGAGAGAGAGAAGTGGTAGGGGGATTAGAAGAGATGGGGGTTTAGGGGTAGGTGGAGAAGGAGGGGGGTTATGGAGAGAAAGAGGGGGGTTATGAGTAGAGAGAGAGAGAGAGAGATATGGGGGGTAGGGGCAGGTGGTTGAGAACTGGGGAGTTAGGTGTATGGAGAGAGAGAGGGGTAGGGATAGGGGGATGCAGAGTGGGGATGTTGGGGGTAGAGAGAGAGAGTGGGGGTTTATGGGTTTGGGGATGAGGAGGGAAGTTAAAGAGAAGGGGGGATTATAGGGGGAGATAGAAAGAGGGGCACGGAAGGAAGTAGTGGTATATATATATATATATATATATAGAAAGAGAGAGATGGTGGGTATTTAGCTATTGGTATGGGGAAGGGGATTAGGAGAAACATAAAGAGAATGGGGGATTAGGGTTAAAGGGAGAGAGGGAGAGAGAGAGAGAGAGAAAGAGGGTTAGTAATATTTAGGGAGGGGAGATAGAGAAAGAGGGAGAATGGAGGTTAGCGGTGTGGGTGGGAGTAGGGTTGTGTGTGGGTGGGTGGGAGTAGGGTTGTGTGTGTGTGTGTGAGAGAGAGAGAGAGAGAGAGAGAGAGAGAGAGAGAGAGTGGGGTGTTACTAGGGAGTAGAGGGAGAGAGAGAGAGAAGGGGATGGGAGCTAGGGATAGGAAGAGGAGTAGGGGGTTGGTTAAGAGAGGGAGAGAGGGTCTTGTTTAGCGAGTATAGGGAGACAGAGAGGCACGGGGATAAGGGGTAGGTGGAGTAGTAGGGGGTTGAGAGAGAGAGAGAGAGAGAGAGAGAGCCAAGGGGGGTGATTAGGGGTAATGGGGAGAAAGGGGGGTTGGGGGATAGAAAGAGATAGAGATCATGAAGGTTAAAGCTCTTGGGAGGATTAGGGAATTTATGGAGAGGGGGTTTGTACTTGAGGAATGGTTAGGTGTGGAATATATATATATATATATATATATATATATATATATATATATATATATATATATAGATAGAGAGAGAGAGAGAGAGAGAGAGAGAGAGAGAGAGAGAGAGAGATAGAGATTATGGGTATGGTTAAGAGGGGGGTTGGGTTAGAAAAAGAGATAGAGGTCGGGGAGTTTAAGGATTTGGATAAGAGGAGTGAAGTTAGAGAGAAAAAGGCTTAGTGGGAGAGAGAGGGGGGGGATATATGGGGGTTAGGGATAAAAAGAGAGAGAGAGGGTGGGGGGAGGGGAGAGATATGGGTGTTAGGGATAAAGAGAGAGGGAGGAGAGAGTTTGGGTGTTAGGGTGCTGGTGGGGAGAGAAAGGAGTGGGGATGAGGGCTAGTTGGAGGAGTATGGGGAGATAGAGAATGAGAGAGGGTGTTAGTAAGGGTTAGGGGAAGGAGGGGACAAAGAGAGAGAGGGAGAAGGGGAGTTATTTGTGTGTGTGTGTGTGTGTTTGACCACTTTAAAATCCTTGTGTAGACATGGCTGACCACCCAACTTGGGGCGTACTAGGAGGGCTTCTCTGGGATTTACCTCCCTCCACCTATTACTAGTGAAACGACATCCTAATTCCTAGTTACAACAAAGGCACATGTGTCAAGATGTCGAGTTAGGAAATTGTTTCCAAGCAATTTCCCAAAATGGTCCTTTCAAAATACTCTACCCAAGACTTTCAATAGAGATCATATGGCCAACATACCATTGTAAACACTATAAGAAGTATGTATACAATTTAATATCCATAAAAAAAACAAATATTTCTACAATATTATTATTATTTAAATACTCCAATTAAATTTATATATAAAAGATCTAGATATATTAACCATAAGAAAAACATTTAAGGTTAAGTATATGGTATAATTACTAAGGAAATATATACTAGCTCTTAGGTTGCATGAATAGAGTGTTAACAAAGGGGGGGTCCCTCATTAGACCACTTTAAAAACCTTGTGTAGACATGGTCGACCACCCAATTTGGGGCGTACTCGGAGGGCTTCTCTGGGAGTTACCTCCCTCCACCTATTACTAGCGCAACATCGTCCGAGTTCCGAGTTACAACAAAGGCACATGTGTCAAGATGCCGAGTTAGGAAATTGTTTCCAAGGAATTTCCCAAAATGGTCCTTTGAAAATACTCTACTCAAGACTTTCAATAGAGATCCTATGACCAACATACCATTGTAAACACTATAAGAAATATGTATACAATTTAATCTCCATAAAAGAAAATTTCGACAATCTTATTATTATTTAAATACTCCAATTAAATTTATATATAAAAGATAGATTTATTAACCATAAAAAACATTTAAAAACAATTTACTATCATTGAAAGCAAACATGATAACAATTGTAATCTAAAAAAATAGTAAACTAAACTATTTCAACGTGACAAATTAGTATCCTATCAAATCATAGAATATTAATAAAATCAATTTCAATGAAACAATTATTAATATTTTGCAAACTTAATCAAAAAATTCAATACACTATCATATCATAAAATATGCATAAATATATTTCAATCAAATTTAAATACCAATATTTTGCAAACTGAATTACTAACACTAATTTTAAACAAATTTCTTTACTAATATAAAGCAAACCCAATTAGTAACCTATTGAAAATTGGTTATGTTATTTCTAATCATACTTTCTAATAACCCAAAAAAGTTACACTTCATACAATTTTAAAAGCTAAACAATATGAAAAATTAAGTAATCATTTTAAAATTAGAAGTAAAAAATTATAAAATTTCACACTGTAATAAAATTACGGAATATGAACAAAGTTAAGCCAATCATAGGTTTAAAATACAAACAAAGTTTAATAAAAAAACATAAATTCATACTTTTATTAATTATTTTTTATTGGTATATCATATTTTATTACCATTTTAGTACAATTATTATAATTCAAAAATTTTAAAAATTTTAAAAACAACTTAGAAAAATAATAATTATTTTAAGAATCAGTCGAGGCCAGTTTTTACCATAAAATGTATTTTAGGGATTGATGACGTGTAATACCATGGTAACGACCAATCTGGCGCTAGCGTGGACGTGGACTTGGAACTGGACATACCTAGTTGTCATTTTGACAGCTTGTCTTAGTTGAGGGAGGGAGATGTGAAACACAAATTAATTATATGAAGACGTTGCCTTAGAATAATGCCGACTTGCACACTACAACTTTTACACGTACATAGTGAAACTTCAGAGGAAGATTTAAAGTTTTCTCTAGCCTTCATATTCAATCCCACCAAAAAGGAGGTAGTGGGTTGGGTTGAAGGACTTAGTACTATGTCATACATTTATTAATATGTTATCATGGTGTACATTATTGTATTTATCATGGTGAGCCCTTCTCTGGTTCATCGTTTTGTCATATCTGCTCATCCATCCATCTAGCATTCCTACTTGACCCTATTGGTTTGGAAATTTGTGCATGACCCTTTCTTTCTTCCATGTGGAAATATTGGTAAAATCCATGTAAGAGAATTCCAGTAATGCAAGTATCAACACACCTCGATCTCCTTAAGATTTTCCATCTTAGCTCCCTGTACGAGAAGAAAGTATCCCCAAACCTCGATCAGAGCTCCCTATACAATAATTAGTTTCTGGATGGTTTATAGCTGTACGAGGATTTGTCTAAACCTGAAAGCTCCTAAACATGTAGAGATAATGTTGCCTAATTTAAAATGGATAATAGGGGCTCTGTTTCCTTTTTTTACATGGCCTTGCTCTCACTGGAGCTGCTATACAGTCTTTGTTTTACTCCAAGTGGTCGCACACTATAAAAATATAGTAAATAACGATTATAACTATAAATGCAACTCTTCATAAAAATAAATTATATATTTAAAATTATATCATGTAATTACAACCCACTCGAGTCGAGGTGCTTTGCTGCCTTCATGGACTAAGTAGAGCATAAAAGCTAGTGAAATGAATGAAGGGCTTCCTCTACAATAGAGATTTTATGAATCTACTTAAAACATTCATTTCTGAAGTTACTTGTCCAAGCGTTTCAAGATCTTATCACCCAAAAGAGTTGAGTAACGTAATGGGAGTCCAAGCGTTTCCTCTCTTGAGATAAAAAGGTTCGTGATTTATCTCATAAATAAAGCATGTGAAGAGCAGCATCCTTCACATTTGCATGTTTACCATGCCGACTAACAGCTGACAGAGAGAAACAATAATCAACAATTAAAGTAAGGTTTTTTGAAATGGAACTATTTAGTCTATAATCTATCGAAGCCGTTTAAAACTGCGACGATTTGGTAAGTCTACCGGGGCTTCTAAAACTGCGACGATTTGGTCCGTCTCACCAAAATTGGGTTGGAATTAGAGGATATGAAATCTAAAAATCGGGGGATTTGTGTTAATTAAATCATTTTTCTGAGTATCTAGATGAATTCAGCACCCTGGAAAACCCCAGAGCATCCAAATTATGGAGAATTAATACTGCTATTTGAGATTCTAAAAATTCTATCCCTGATTCGAGCAAATTCCTGTCTGAAAATACTATTTTCTCCCTGCTAAATCGTAACAGTTTTAGACAATTGGTGATTATGCTAGTAAATGGGTGTAGTTTCCTCCAATCACTAAAAACTAAGCCAAATAATGTCCCTATGGGAAACTTGGCATTGGTTTGCTTCTGAAATCCTTTCTTTGATGATATAGTTCTTTTCCTTTTGCGACGCGATGATTGCCTGCGAGACTGTGTGTATGGGTCATTCCTGGAACAAACCCTATACATCATGCATAGTTCAAACAATGTCAACAACATGTTTGCATATCTCAACGGCATCACTACAGTAAATTCTTTTTATTACGAGGACTGTACTAGCCCTACATAATGCTTCTTGAAATGGCCGATTGAAAAATTTAAAAAAACTTAACAAAGACCTCGAAGGATAGTTCAGTGCACTTCCATAAGAGTAATAAATAGCAGTGTTTTCCGACTATGTAGTTATGCTCAAATAAACTAAAAATGCATACGCCCAATGCAATGCCTGGGGTCCCTTCTTACTCTTCCGCTGATATTGAATACAAGATATATTGGGCTGCACTAGGGTAGGGGTGTCACTTGCACGACCTACTTGTAACGTTGTTGGTATGCACGTTCTTTTGCTAGTTGCTAGTGTTCTTAGTGTGTGAATCCTACTTTCGTGAAAATTTGTGGACAAATGTACTATCTACCAACTTGTTAGAAATAGTAATTACTTCGGTTAATTTAGTTTTTACATTTAGTTTTTATTTAGACATTCACTTAATAAATGCAACAACATGCATGTATGCAAAAGCTAGGTTAGAGCTTTTAGGGTTTTCCATAAATGTTTAAATACACATTAGATTATTGTTTGTATTACATCAGTTGATCTCTGTTTATGAATGTTTATGAATAAAGATTGAAGAGTCGTAGTTCATTCTGCATTATCTTTGTTTATTTTCTGCCTCCAACCTTCATTTTGATATCAGAGCATAAGAGGAGGTCAAATTGGTAGCATCAATTTCCGTAGAAGCCAAAGCCGTAGCTTTAAAGAATTGTAAGGTTTTTGAAGAATTTTCACATAATTTTTTTTGGAGAAATTATTAAAAAAATAATTTTTTGAAGTACCGCGCTATCACGCCCTCCCTATAGTCCAAAGCGCGGTAGTTTAGGGACTACAAGGTAAAAAAAAATTGGACTACCGCTGCCTCCCTATAGGCCAAAGCACGGTAGTTAATGAAGACCCACGTCACTAGGGTAGAAGAAGATTTTTTTTGAGAAATATATTTTCTTTCTTCATTATTTCATGAGAGTGAAATTTGTTTTTTACTTTCACGAAGTTGTTTTATTTTAAGAGATTCTTTGAGTAAGAATTTTTCTTTTTTACAAAAGAAGAAGATATTTTTCAAATCTTGTTTAAGAGAGAGATATTATTTTGAAAAAAAGAGGAAGGAGATTATTTTGAAAAGGACACTGCAGCGTCTATGGCTTCTAGCAGCAATCAATCTCAGATTTCTCCTCTTACATGGAAAAAGGACTATGATGTCTGGGCCACGAGGATGGCAGTTTATCTTAGTTTAGAAGATGCATGGGAATATGTCATGTATGGTTATTCCGAACCTGTAGATGATACAGCTTTTCAAACCCTTTCAAACACATAAAATGATGCCTTGCGAGTGCACAGGAAGAAGAATGGAAATGCAATACATCTCACAATGAACGCTTTGGATAACAGCATATTTCCAAAGATATCAACGTCTTTACATGCCAAAGCAGCATGGGATACCTTGGCGACCAGTTATCAAGGTGATGGTAAGGTACAAATAGCAACACTCCAAAACCTAAGAGGAGACTTTGAAGATCTCAAGATGAAAGAATCAGACTCAGTAGATTCTTTCATGACCAAAGTCATGGGGATTGTTAATCAGCTGAATATCTATGGTGAAAAGATTGGAGATCAAAGCGTTGTTGAAAGGGTTCTAAGATCCCTAACCCACAAATTTGAGTCGAAAGTTTCAGCGATTGAAGAAGCAAAGGATCTAAGCACTCTCTCTATAGACGAGTTGACCGGATCTTTACTTTCATTTGAATCGAGACTTAACAGGAATGAAGAGTCCTCTTTGGAGAATGCTTTCAAAGCCCATGTCTCATTCTCAAGAGGCAGAGGAAGAGGTAGAGGTAGAGGAGGATCAAGAGGACAAGGTAGAAGTGGCCGAAGTAATGGCAATGAAGATCAAGATCACCATCATAACCATGAAGGTGGAAACTACGACAAAAAAAGGTCAGATAAATCTAATATTCAGTGTTATTGTTGCAATAAATTTGGGAATTATGCTCATGAATGTAAAAAGAAAAAGTCTGATCAAGAAAATCATAATGCTAATGTGACTAATACCTCTGAGGATAAAGATGATATGTTATTCCTTACATGTTATGCTGCACACAAAATCCCAAAGGGACTTTGGCTTTTAGATAGTGGCTGCAGTAACCATATGACAGGTGACAGAGGTCTAATTGCAAACCTAGATGAATTAGTGAGGAAAGAGGTCAAAGTTGGCATGGATGAGGTAGTTCCAGTTCTTGGCAAAGGAAGTGGTCAACATTCTGACCAAACAAGGCCAACAAAAAACAACTTCATATGTCTATTATGCTCCAGGATTGAAGCATAATCTACTTAGCATTGGGCAACTCACTGAAAAGAAATACAGACTTGTCTTTGGTGGATCAGACTATGAAATTTATGGCAAACCCCCAAATCGATAGTTGATCATCAAAATACAAGTGACTAGGAACAGGATGTATCCACTAGTCCTGAATTGCAGCAACAAGGTAACCTCTTTTGCTCAAAAAGCCACTTGTATGGATGATTATTGGTTATGGAATTTTAGATATGGACATCTTCACTTTGGTGGTCTCAAGTTTTTGCACCAGAAAGAGATGGTAAAGGGATTACCCCCTATGAAGGAGCTAGAAAGAAGTTGTGAGTGTTGCATCATTGCAAAACAGCACACGGATAGCTTTCCTAAAGGTATGTCTCGAAGGGCACATGCACCTCTAAAACTTATTCATACTGATCTGGTTGGACCAATGCAAACTCAATCGATTGGTGGAATCTATTATTTCGTTACATTTATTGATGATTTCAGTAGAAAAACATGGGTGTATTTCCTTCGTCAGAAGCCTGAAACTTTTGGCAAGTTCAAGAAATTTAGGGCTCTGGTTGAAAAACAGAGTGGTTATCAACTCAAAGTATTGAGATCTGATAGAGGGGGAGAGTATGAGTTAAAGGAATTTCATGATTACTACAAACATCATGGAATCAAGAGGCAATTCACTACAAGATATACACTTCAGCATAATGGTATTGTAGAACACAAGAATAGAACCATCATGAATATGGCAAGGAGCATGCTGAAAGGAAGAAATTTGTCCCATGAATTTTGGGGAGATGCAGTGGTTTGTGTTGTTCATGTGATGAACAGATCTCCCACCAAAATTGTGAAGAACATAGTACTAGAGAAAGTATGGTCAGGTATGACTTGTAATGTTTCTCATTTCAGAGTATTTGGTTGTGTTTCTTATGCTCATGTTCCTAAACAGCTAAGAAAAAAGCTAGACGACACGAGTGAGAAATGTATATTTCTTGGATACTGTGAACAAACTAAAGCCTACAAGCTGTATAACCCTATTACCAAAAAGGTTATTCTCAGCAGAGATGTTTTGTTCAAGGAGGAAGAGTCATGGAATGGAACCATAGACAAGGGTATCGGATCTGCAATACCCCAACCAGAAGATGGAGAAGATGAGGAGCTGATTAGACGACAAGATCCAGTAGCATCTTCACCAGTAGCAAATACTCTAGAAAGAACACCTAGAAACTCAGTTCGAGGTGAAGCATCAAGTCCACAATCAGGTAATGAATCTGATCACAGTAATAAAAAGACTATAAGATTGACAGATATTTATGATGAATTGGATGCAAATACCAATTATGTTTTTATTGCTAGTGAACTTGTGTTTTATGAAGAGGCTATAAAACAAGAGCATTGGGTAAATGCTATGGACGAAGAGATAGATTCCATTAAGAGAAATGATACATGGGATCTAGTTGACCTGCCAAAGAATAAGAAACCCATTAGTGTGAAATGGGTTTATAAAACCAAACTCAATGAAAAATGTGAGATTGATAGGTACAAGGCAAGGTTATTAGCAAAAGGTTTCTCACAACAACCAGGAATTGATTTTGGAGAAACTTTTGCACCAGTGGCAAGATTGGACACAGTAAGAGTAGTCCTAGCAATTGCAACACAGAAAAAATGGAAAGTGTATCAGATGGATGTCAAGTAGGCATTCTTGAATGGAATTTTTTAAGAATAAATTTATGTGGAGCAGCCACAGGGTATGAAATAAAAGAACGTGAAGAGAAATTTTACAAGTTGAAGAAAGCTCTATATGGGCTCAAGCAAGCTCCAAGAGCTTGGTACAACAGAATTGATTCTTATCTAATAAAAAATGGTTTTAGCAGAAGCAGCAGCGAACCAACACTTTACACAAAGGTAAATCAAGAAGGACAGATTTTAATAGTTTGTTTGTATGTTGATGATATGATATTTACAAGTGACCTCTTAGTAGATGAGTTCAAGAGAAGCTATGAAGAAAGAGTTCGAGATGACAAACCTTGGATTGATGAGGTTCTTTCTTGGCCTAGAAGTAGAACAGTCAGAAAAAGGTATATTTATCTCTCAAAATAAATATGCTAATAAAGTTCTTAAGCGATTCAGAATGCTTAATTGCAAAACAACACCTACACCATTGGCAGCAGGTACTAAGTTGAGCAAAGAAGATTGTAGTCCCAATGTAGATCCAACATTGTATAAGATACTAGTAGGAAGTCTCACGTACCTCACAGCTACAAGACCTCATATTATGTTTGTTGTGAGCTTGATTTCGAGGTTCATGGAGTCTCCCAAAGACTCACATTGGCAATTTGGCAAAAGGATTTTACGATATGTTGCAGGGACTTAAAGCTATGGAATTTTGTACTCAAGCACTGAGTATGATGATTTGACAGGTTTCACTGACAGTGATTTTGCAGGAAGTTTGGATGATAGGAAGAACACTTCCGGTCATGTTTTTCATCTTGGATTAGGGGTGATTTCATGGGCATCCAAGAAGCATCCCATTGTGACACTTTCATCGACAGAAGCAAAGTATGTAGCAGCGACATCAGCAGCATGTCAAGCAGTCTAGTTATGCAGAGTTTTAGAAGGTCTTCAACAGAAACAAGAAGGACCAACCACAGTTTATTGTGACAACAATTCAGCAATTGCTCTATCCAAGAACCATGTTTTTCACCATAAAAGAAAGCACATTGATACCAAATATCACTTCATAAGAGAACTTGTGAACAATGGTGAAGTTCGTGTTAAGCATTGTAAATTGATTGACCAATTGGCTGACATATTCACAAAGCCATTGGCAAAATATATTTTTGAAATTCATATAAATAATTTAGGCATTGTAAAAGCTGCAATAGTCAGCAGTAGTAATTAAGAGGGAGTGTTAGAAATAGTAATTACTTCAGTTAACTTAGTTTTTACATTCAGTTCCTATTTAGACATTCAGTGCATGCAAAAGCTAGGTTAGAGCTTTTAGGGTTTTCCATAAGTGTTTATATACACATTAGATTATTGTTTGTATTACATTAGATGATCTCCTTTTATGAATAAAGATTGAAAAGCCGTAACTCATTCCCCATTATCCTTGTTTATTTTCTGCCTCCAACCTTCACAACTTTGTGTCTGCGACCATCCAAACTCTCACAGTCCGTTGTTCTCTTTTCCTGTGTGCAGGCTACGGATCTTGTGCTACCATAATTTACATAATTTCCAGGATACGGATTTTTTTATTATATTGTTGTTTGGGTTTCCACCTCTTTCGAATGTGCATTCCTATGGATCTGAGATAATAATTCCAATTCCATGTCTTTTGTTTTCATTCTTTTTGGCCTATGTTACTTACTTTCAGAACCTTGCCATCATGCCACTGGTTTATTAGCTCATCTTCTCTTTCCATGTAACGGGCCTCTGCGCAGAGCGTTAGGATTCCCTGAGTTCACTGCCAAGAAACGACCCTTCTTTGTCAATCCTATCATGGTTTCTGTCAATGTGTGCCAGCTTGAGCATTGGTCTTTTCCAGATGGTGTGTTGTGCCTTCTTTTACGTTATGAAACACCCTCTAGACATTAATCCTTGCCATCACTGTAACGGCTCACTTATGCTTGCCTTCTATCCTTATGTGGAGTTTTGTGTTAATTAAACACCCTTCACTCGTTTGATATTGATTGCGTATTAATTTCATGGTGTTGTACTACCAACATACGTCATCTATGGCACCTTTATTTACCTTTACCTGCATTAAACATTTGTCGCCCTTGCTATTTTTTATAGTTATAAATTCATGATGTAATTCTCAACTGACATCATGACTGATTATTCCTTCTACACTATAATCTTGGATTTTTCAATGACCGTTAATCTCCCAGTCCATTGTGTTTTCATTTGGTTCGGATCTATTTTTAACATGTGAATTTCCTCTAGGAAAATGAGTTCCTTCCATAAAAGATTTTTGGGATTTATGCAACTTAAGGGAAGTGGATGTAGGGAAAAAGCGTTATAAAAGGAATAAAAAAGTGGCTTGAAGGGACAAAAGGTGCATTTTTCATTAAAAGGGGGAATAATGTATTCTTTTACAAACAATGCTTTATGAAATATTTGCTTCTTATTTTAATAATGGGAAACTTGAGAGGAGAGGGAGAGTATCAATAGAGCTCATTCAATGGGTTTTTGTTAAAAAAATTATATTAAAAATTCTTTAAAGAGGATTTTGACAAAGTCTTTGCTAATATTTGAGCAGTTTAAAAAGAAGAAGAAAAAACAGAAATGAATATTAGAATAGGTTAAATTCTAACTAATCAAGAAAGAAAATTCAAATTGAGAATCCTGAGGGATGCACAAATATTAATTTTACAGTCATAAGGATAAAGTTAATCAATTCGGGGAAGAAGCATGGAAAAGTTGTTTATAATAGAGTCCAACCATACGCAACTTAAAATTAAAATTAAGATAGAATAATTTTGGATTGAGTTTTTTTTTTTAATTGATTGAGTTCAATTCTTTTTTTTTTAATATCTATAATTGATATTTATTTATTTATTTATTTTTGAATATATATATATATATAATTTATCATTTTTGAATTTCTTAAGAATAAAAAGTTTGTTGATTTTAAAAAGTTTATATCAAATAAATTACTAAAATAAATGTAATTAAAAGTATAATATTAAATAACCATAATAATAAGAGAATAATAATGAAAAACTTCTAAAAATATAATTATAAAAACAATAATAATAAACAAAAATAATTAAAAACATAATTAGAGAAAATCATAATATGTTTTTTTCTCAACCTTTATTCAAATTCAAAAAACTTGTTTGTAATCAAAACCCTACTCACTAATTCAACATAACTAATTTAATATAACAAAGGTCCATTATCCACTTAGAGTAATAAATATACATTAACCCATAATCCATCTTCTTTCCTACTATTAAACTAACCCTAATTGTGAGCATCTAAATTTTAACAAATTTTAAAGCATCTTCTTTCCTACTATTAAACTAACCCTAATTGTTAGCATTTAAATTTTAACAAATTTTAAGAGTAACAAGGAACAACCCTACAACGTAGTCTTTGGACAAGATGACATAAAAATAAAATCAATTTAGGAAATCTAGTTAACTGGCATGACTTTTTGAGCACTTGAGATCAATTTAGGAAACTTAGTTAACTAATAGGGTTTTGTATCAATTAATACAACTATCAATTAGGTGTTGTCACTTTGAGATGGACCTTTTACTGAAATAAATAAGAGACATAAAATTTATTTATGTTTTTACAAAAATTTGAACACATTGTTAGTAATTAAGAATTTTAAAATAATAAAAATGAAAGATAAAGATGAAAACAAAAACAACAGAGAATAAATAAGAATTAATTGTACAATATTATGTTTGATATTGATTGCGTATTAATTTCATGGTGTTGTATTACCAACATACGTCATTTATGGCACCTTTATTTACCTTTTCCTTCATTAAACATTTGTTGCCCTTGCTATTTTTTATAGTTATAAATTCATGATGTAATTCTCAACTGACATCATGACTGATTATTCCTTCCCCACCATAATCTTGGATTTTGCAATGACCTTTAATCTCCCAGTCCATTGTGTTTTCATTTCGTTCGGATCTATTTTTAACATGTAAATTTCCTCTAGGAAAATGAGTTCCTTCCATAAATGATTTTTGGGATTTATGCAACTTAAGGGAAGTGGATGTAGGGAAAAAGGGTTATAAATATATTTTGAAAGGAATAAAAAGTGGCTTGAAGGGACAAAAGGTGCATTTTTCATTAAAAGAAGGGAATAAAGTATTCTTTTACAAACAAGGCTTTATGAAATTTTTGCTTCTTATTTTAATAACGGGAAACTTGAGAGGAGAGGGAGAGTATCAATGGAGCTCATTGAATGGGTTTTTGTTAAAAACATTATATTAAAAATTCTTTGAAGAGGATTTTGACAAAGTCTTTGCTAATATTTGAGGAGTTTAAAAAGAAGGAGAAAAAAACAGAAATGAATACCATAATAGGTTAAATTTTAACTAATCAAGAAAGAAAATTCAAATTGAGAATCCAAAGGGATGCACAAATATTAATTTTACACTAAGGAGAAATAAACAGAAATGAATACCAGAATAGGTTAAATTCTAACTAATCAAGAAAGAAAATTCAAATTGAGAATCCGGAGGGATGCACAAATATTAATTTTACAGTCACAAAGATAAAGTAAATCAATTCGGGGAAGAAGCATGGAAGGGTTGTTTATAGTAGAGTCCAACCATATGCAACTTAAAATTAAGATAGAATAATTTTGGATTGAGTTTTTTTTTAATTGATTGAGTTCAATTCTTTTTTCTTTTAATATCTATAATTGATATATATTTATTTATTTATTTTTGAATATATATATATATATATATATATATATATATATATATATATATATATTTTTGAATTTCTTGAGAATAAAAAGTTTGTTGATTTTAAAAAGTTTATATTAAATAAATTACTAAAATAAATGTAATTAAAAATATAATATTAAATAACCATAATAAGAGAATAATAATGAAAAACTTCTATAAATATAATTATAAAAACAAAAATAATAAACAAAAATAATTAAAAACATAATTAGAAAAAATCATAATATGTTTTTTTCTCAACCTTTATTCAAATTCAAAAAACTTATTTGTAATCAAAACCTTACTCACTAATTCAACATTACTAGTTTAACATAACAAAGGTCCATTATGCAATTAGAGTAATAGATATACATTAACCCATAATCCATCTTCTTTCCTACTATTAAACTAACCCTAATCGTGAGCATCTAAATTTTAACAATAATCCATCTTCTTTCCTACTATTAAACTAACCCTAATCATGAGCATCTAAATTTTAACAAATTTTAAAGCATCTTCTTTCCTACTATTAAACTAACCCTAATCGTTAGCATTTAAATTTTAACAAATTTCAAGAGTAACAAGAAACAACCCTACAACCTAGTCTTTGGACAAGACCACATAAAAATAAAATCAATTTAGGAAACCTAATTAACTTGCACGACTTTTTGAGCACTCGAGATCAATTTAAGAAACTTAGTTAACTAGTAGGGTTTTGTATCAATTAATACAACTATCAATTAGGTGTTAGGTGTTGTCACTTTGAGATGGACCTTTTACTTAAATAAATAAGAGACATAGAATTTGTTTATTTTTTTACAAAAATTTGAACACATTGTTAATAATTGAGGAGTTTAAAAAAATAAAAATGAAAGATAGAAATAAAAACAAAAACAAAAGAGAATAAATAAGAATTAATTGTACAATATTATGCTAAAAATTCTCAACTATATGAGGATTTTGTTATTTGTTAATAGTTGAGGAGTTTTAAAAAATATGAAAAAATTAGAAATGGCATAGAAAAAGTTAATGATTCAGAAAGAAAAACTAAAAAAAGTCTGAAAAATTTAATAATAGAGTATTATGCTAAAATTCCTTAACATTAAAAGCATTTTATTAAAGTCCTTTCTTTACAAAATTGAGATCATTTTCGAAAGCTTAAAATTTAAATTTATTATTATTTATACTAATTAGTTACATTTTATTGGCTGAAAAATAACAAGATGTTAACTTAAATGTTTTTAACAATAACAATGGAAAAAATAATATAAAATTAACTCATAATTTATTTAATAACTTCTCATAAATAATACATTTCAAAGAAATAAATTCACTTTCCTTCAAAATAAAATTAATGACAGCAATCTTATAAAGAAAATTTATCTATTACCCTTATATTTTCATAATTGGGTTGTCATTCTTTAATTATATATAAATATATATTTTTTAAAATTTATTAAATTTATAAACTTCATAAACTTATTTAAATTTTAAATATACAATTAGTTGATGTTAATATATGTGATGTATTCATACAATCAAAGGTAATTCATTATTCCAACATATTAGGTGACACTTAAATATTTCAATGTAATTAACTTAAATATTTCAATGGAATTAACTAAGTGTTTCAAAGGAATTAACTAAGTGTTTCTACAATTGATATCCAAATATTATTCATTAGTCTCTAAAACAATTTAACATATCAAATGAATTATTTCTAAATTGGGAATGGCGGGAGAATGATAGTAAAGGGGAGAATTGGTAAAGGTTTTGTAAATTATATATAGATTCTCTTGCAACCAGGTTGGTTCAATCTGTTTTGGTGAATAAGAATTAAGATTTACCTGGAAATTCTTGTGTATGAGGGGTCATATTTGGAGGATTTACGGGAACTAATAGAATCAACATTGAAATTATAAGAGGAACTCTTATGCTTAAAAATCTTTCTTATATTTATGTATAAGCAAAGTATGAGAAAAATTTTCTTATATTTATGTATAAGTAAAGTATGAGTGATTTACAACCATGTTGGAATGTTGGAATCTACTTTGATGAATAAAAATCAAGATTGAAATTATAAGAGGAAATTCTTGTAATCGTCACAATCAAAATTTACGGATAAATTCTTCTATATGACGGATCATAATAAGAGGATTTACTGATAAATTCTTGTGTAAGAGGGATCATAATAAAAGGATTTACGGAGTACAATAAAATTATAGGATGAAAAATCCAAAATTGAAAAAGAGAAAGAAAAACTTGTTAATTAGAAAATTGTAAATTTCCACTACTGGGAATTACCTTAAAAGGAATTTTATTTTTGTTTTGAAAAGTGACTCCTGTATGAGGAACCATATATGGTTGTGCTTTTCAGCGGCACTGCTAAAGCGAATAGGAGATTCATCCAAAACTATCTTAAATATATTGGGGATAGAACAATGCTAAAGTTGCGATCATTACCAAATCCTGTGATTAAAAATTAACACCAAAATTGCTTTAGTCCTGTGATTAAAAATTAACACCAAGAATTCAGAAGCTAGAAATCTAATTTCAATACACGGATAAGGAAGGAACGAAAGATATCAAACGGTTTATTTTGTTTTTTTGTGTTGATCTGTTGATAACAAAACTGTCAGAGATTTTGTCAGGTGTCAGAGATTTTGTCAGGTGTGAGGTGTCATGATTTTGCAAGGATGATACATCACATACTCTCTGATTTTGAATATATTATATATTAATTTTAGCAAATACTAATCGTAATTTATAAATTATTTATGTATGCTATGTTAGTTATTTTGTTTTATAAATTTTAAGTAACGGTTAAATTTACATGTTTTTCAAATAAATAATTATTATAATTATATATTTAAAAAAAATATTTATAACATTTTGTGTATACTCTGTTAATTATTTTGTTTTATAAATTTTAAGTAACGGTTAAATTTACATGTTTTTCAAATAAATAATTATTATAATCATATATTTAAAAAAAATATTTATAACATTTTGTGTGTACTATGTTATTTATTTATTTTATAAAATTTCACTAAATATTTAATTTATATGTTTATAAACAAATAATTATAATAATATCTAAACAAACTATTTTACTTTTAATAAAATTAATTATATTTTTATAAAACTATATTTTAATTGTGAAATCTACATTGTATATGTTTATCTTAATTGTTTTTTATCCTAAAGATGTTACACTTATCATGTGGCCCACATGTTTTCTAGAAAGTGCTCCTTTGATGTAACTAGTTAGATTCATTCTTATTTTGGTAATGTTAATTTTTCCTTTTAAACTACATAGTGTAAAGATACTTTTGATATTTTAACACATATTTAATGGACTACTATGACTCTCTTATTCTTTATTTCTTTGTTGTGTCACAATTTCTCCTTAAATTTAGTTATGACAATGCTTTTAATGGTATTTATATTCTATAAATTTGTGGAGCCCCTCTTCCAATGTTTTACCCAACAATCAACATCCTCATATAAAATTTTACTAGATATAGAGTAATTCCAGGAATGCTCTTCTCCTTCATGTTAGTTATCTTATGCTTGTTCATAATACATAATTAATCAAAATAAAGTTTCATAAAAAAAAGAACTCAAAATTCATTGGGATATGTAAACACATTTGGCAAAATGTGTTATTTTATCTCCATGAAGTTTAATTATAATTGAATTATCATATTTGCAGTCATGTAATGTATTTTCATGCAGAGATCACATGACTAATGAGATAAACATGGAGAACAATTTTTTTCAAATATCTATTTGTATATTTTCATAGGATAAAATAGGTTTGAAGGGAAAAAAGGTAATGGTAGAAGAAAAGAAGCGGGTTGATTACTCTTATGATCCAGAATAAGAGTCCCTGGGCTCAATTTTCCTAACCTTAGTTGAAATAGTGGGTGCATGGATGGGTGACATGGTGTGGTTGGCTAAGTAAGGAGGGAGCTATATGGTCAAGGGTATGATAGAAGACATCAAAGGAAGACAAATATTTAGAGGAGAAGATATCCAAATAAGAAATCAGTTTAGTGCACAAGTTGTACATGTGACATTAGTTGTAGAAGAGATCCAAGGTGCCTTGTATAGAAGCATGACATCTCAAATACTCATCGATATGAGATAAACAAATTAATGTTTCAAATCATCTCTAGTATTCACATCTATAGAACAAATAAAGTTTGTATATGTCCCATATCTCATAAATCAAGTCAAACCCTCTAACTATGCCTATGCAAGTAAAAAGAGTTGCGTAGGGATGAAAAAATTAGTGAAATAAATTAAACTCTAATAATAGAAAGAAGCAAAAAAGGAAACTAAGAACAAAAATGATGGTGAAATAAGAAGATCATATGAATCAAACCCTAGTTCGAATATGAATTTGAAATATGGAAGAGATATGGAGGGATTCAATCCATCCAGAGGAATGAGAAAAATTGGGAGTACGTATACCATTACAGATCATGATTCTTAAACTATATTTTGATCATCCTAAAAGAAAAGAAAATTTAGGATGATCCACATGTTGGTTAAATCATTTTTGAATATAAGGCTTTTGGGCCCATTTTGCAATATAAAGGTCTAAAAAGATACCTGCTTAGGCATGTAAAGAAGATACTATATATAATTCACACTCTAAAATGTTCAAGAATACTTCTCAATCCAATACCCATAGAAGTTAGATGAGCGGATAGAAGATTGGGAAGACAACTCAAAGGACATGCACCTTACTCTAAACCAAACAATGAACATTAGGAGAAAAAAGAGGGTAAATGTCATTAGACTCATAAGAAAATATGTGAATTGAATTGGAATTAGGGATTGCAGGCCTACAAATTATGTAGAAATGACATTGATTGGGAAATTTTTAGGGTCAAAAATTTGTAAGACAACACTTAAAATTTGCACATGAGAAAACAATGGATGTCACTATTATGATATTATTTGCAGTTTTTGTGATGTCAATGGGATTTATCTCATTTTATTTTTAAATATAGGGATGAAAAAGATCAATTCGATGTGGGTATATGATTATTGGATGATAGAGATATCAATGTTCACTATTATTATACTAGGTGTGATTTACTCCTAGTCATAGAAAACATATCCTTTATATGGGTCAAAATCCCATGTACATGAAATTGGAACTTTGGGAAAAAGAAATAATCAAATCCATGGGAAATAATATAGGAAGATATGTAACACTAGATGATAAGACAACCACATAATGCACTACCACCTTTATGGATACAATGTGTTGAATTCGATTTAGGGAATGGAATCCCTAAATACATAAATGTAGTGGTGGGAGGAAAGGATCATAAAAAGCTTTAAATTACAAATATGGTCCCTTGAATTGCACCAAGTGTACATATCATAGACACATAAAAAGTACATGTCCAAAAATGGGTGAAGGATACATCCTGGGTGATGTTATAATGATGTTAAATAAATCAAGGGATGGGGACAAATTCATTAATAAGATTGAAAATTATACCTCTTATGGTAGTAAGGATTAATGGATTTTGATAATATAACATTGGATATCTGAAGTGAGGAAGAAACTAATGGAAATACCACTAGATCCTATGAGGATCAACAATCACAAGGTAAGTGTCAAAAACCCCCCTTATACCTTGTTGTTGGAAATAAACATGGCACTTAAGCATAAAGATGAGATGAAAGGAATTCTAGAAGCCTCAAATCCATATCTCTTCCCATATTTGGATATTCATTATTTTGTAAGAGGTATGGAATGGAGGATGGAGTTTGAAACATAGAAGAAGGTGAAGGTATTGGAACTACCCTGTTAGAGTCCACCTATGAAGGCTTATATATTATTATAGATAATACAAATTAGAGAGCGTATAATTCAATTGAAATCTCAATTTCATCCTCATCATAAAAGATAAAAGACTTAGGCTCATCAAAATAAAGGTACCTTCTGTGTTCCTCTAAAGAGGTAGGAATAGAGAGATATAGGAGCTTTACAAAGGATAGTTGAAATTATATTACAAGAATATTTCCCATAGAGTTTTAAGTAGAAAATATGATGTATAAGTGTAACAACTGAAGTTAGAGGAATAAGTTGGCAAGGAAAGTAGAATTCCATGAAAGAGGCATATGGAAATGAGAATGCGTCTGACTAGGGTAAGAGGTGAGTGGTTTATCAATAAGAATTAGTGAAATATGGCCTCCCTCAAAGAAAAATACACATAAAAAGAGAATCCATAATTATAAGTTGCATAAATGTTTTTCAAGAAACCAAGGTCAATAGTAGAGATATTATGTATAATCTTGAAAAAATGTTAAAATAGTGAAGTTTTGTAGTGAGACTCATGGGAAAGATAAGGAGGACTGGTAGTGGGATTAAAGAGTACTTGTAGAATCAAGAAAGAAACATTTCAAGAGTTTATAACTATATGCACTTTATATGTTACTGATTTAGGAAAATAAACTGATTTTATGAATTTTTATGGATTCTACGATAACAAGATGATTAAGGGAAAATTGAGGTATAAAATGGGCCTCCTAAGGAAAATAATAAAATAAGATGCTTTGGAGGGAAATAAGGATAACTAATTTTTTTCTTGTATTTCCAACTTATCTCCTTTTAAGTTTTCCCAAATTGCAAGTGTATGCACTCATTGGACGCCTAATTAAGTTATGAATCCAATGAGAACTCACATTGCATACTTGTAATAGAATCACCATCATATAAACTAGAAATACATTAAAAGTTTGTAATGTGGGTACTCATTGGATGCAGAATGTAATTATGCGCCCAATGATTGCATACACTTGAAATTCGAGTAAACTTATAAGAAGAAAAGTTGAAAATACAAGATAAAACAATAGTTTCCTTTCTTCCCCTCCAACACTATTTATCCATATGATTGAGACCATCAATTTGAATCCTTTGGTTATTTTTATTTTAAATTTGGTGTCCGTAGCACATTTTTCATTTTGAGGCGTATTTTCTGTCACAAAATATATCTAATTTGAATGAAATTTTGATGTATATCATCAATGACACCTCTCTTATTCGAGAAAATTTAGGTTGATGAGATCTAAACTTAAATTGGAGAGGATAAGGGTCATGGGGTGACGAAGCTATACCTAATTCAATAGGTGATTTTTTCCAAAAAATGTTTGAAGACAAAAAATGGTCGATGTGCAACCTAGGAAACCTCTCCCTACATAGAAGAACAAAAGATTGCACAATGATGTAATACGCCTGGTTTTGAGATCGAATGTAGTATGTTGGCTATGGAGCCTCATTATATTCCTCATTTAAAGGTCTTGTTTTATCCATGTTTGGATCTAAATTTTGAAGGGGTGGCCCTCTCCCCCCCTTAGCTCAGAGTTCCGAGGCGGATCCCCCAAATCATTTTCTTAGAAAAATTCCTTGTAAAGTATTGTAATTTTGTAGTCTTCATAATTATATTGTATATCTAACAATAGAAGTTATCTTAGGGTTTTTTTCCCTAGAATAAAACCCTCTTTTATGTATGACGAAAGTGTATTGTGGCTATGTATTTTTGAAAGATCATTGTGACCAAGTGAGAGAGTAAAGAGGACATTGTAGTGGATGTGATGCAGGTTTTATCCCTTCATTTTGTTGGAAAAAATAAAAGAAAGGACTAGTTGTTTCTCCGTGGATGTATCCCATATCAGGTGAACCATGTATATTGGTGTCTCTTGTTGATGTATATGTAACTTCGGAATGTATTTCATATATGTATATTGTATTCCTATAGAGATGTTATTATTCCTCTATACGGAAGTGTCGTCATTTATATTGTAAGTGTCGTAACTTATACTTGATGGGTTATTAGACCACCTTGTTAGGGTCGGCCCTGTATAAGTCATGTGGGTCAAAGGGTTATTAGATCACCCTATTGGGGGTCGGCCATGTGGGTCAAAGGGTTATTAGACCACCCTAGTGGGGGTCGGCTCAGTCAGCATTATGTTATGTGGTTAAGTTCGAGCCTACATGATTTATGTAAAAGGCAAGTCAAGTCAAGTATAAATAGAGTGTGGGAGGCACTCTATTTGATCACTCACTTCTCACTCATGCACTCAAGTAGGAGTGGCACACTTATGGAGGAGGAGGATCTACTTCTAGGATATGTCTATCTCTCATGTTTGGGTTGTATCATTGCTCTATCTATATCTGAGGATGTTATTGGGGTTTTTCACCTTTATGGTTTTCCCCAAGTAAATCTTTGTGTCTCTTGTGTGCTTGCATTATTGTCTCCATGAATGATATGCTGTAGATTTGCTGTACATGTTGTTCTCTCAGTTAAGATCCTAGATCAGATTGAAGTAAATTCTAAAAATTTAACATCTCTCTTGTATTGTTCTCTTATATTTTTTATTTCTACATTTATTTTATTGTTCTGGAATCCTATTTTCTAACATACTATGGACTCCTCAAAATCTATGTAAATGTTATTTTTGAAAAAAAATTGAAGGGTCCAAGATGGCAATATAAAGAGCACTAGAGTCTATTATCGCACTAGAAGGGAAGAGGAAATGCGGCCTATAGGATATTAAATCCTATATTTCCAAGTTTAAACGTTAGAACTCATCCAATTGCTTTCATGCACCTTGAATGAGTCAATTAATTCCTTTTTACTATTAAATCCAATCATTGAATGCACATTTTAGGTTTGTGGGAAATTCCTCTCATTTAGTTATGAAGTCATGGGATGAATATACTTATATGACAGTTGTAAGGTTCCTTTATTCTATGGTCAGAAGTTATGTTCGTTTTCTTGACACCATTCTCTCCAATCCTTGGATTCGGCCACTCATTTTCTAGACAAAGTCATATAGACAAGTGCAAATCCATCTATTAATACACAAAATTGATCCAAACATGTAGACTTTTTGGGAAAATGGAACATCGTTCCCAACATCTATATAATGGCAACTCGTGCCCTGTGCAAAATATGGCAACTCGTGCCCTATAAAAAATATGGCAACTCATGCCCTATAAAAAATATGGAAACTCGTGCCCAAAATGCCACATTGTGGCTAGTGTACATAGGAGGGTCTCTCAATCCTTCTGCCCAGCCTCAAATCTCCTAGGTGCATTTCCAAAATTGATCTTCCTCTTCTTCATGCTAGAGGAAGCTGAGTCCTTTTGGCGACTTGCACCACGTCCCCCTGGGCTCTGAAATGACAACAATAGTATGTCAACTTTTCCTGGAAATTATACAAGTATAAAACATAATTTAAAAATAAAAATAGTTTTCAAATCTTAAATAACTCAACGCATGCGAGACTGTAAGTCGTGAGTGGGTCTTTATCCTCCGTGCTCCAAGTATCTCAACAATGCTACCTTGCAACATTTAGAACAATCAGATAAATGATGAAATTAGATGCATATAGTAATTTTCGTTAAAATTGAATGAGATTTTCATAAACTAGTCAATCTTACTGTGAACACAATCGGCTAGTCTTCAGGGCTAGCAGATGGAGTAGTCGATTGGATAACCTACTCTAATGCTAGGGTGAATTGTATAAAGGAGGATGTAGCCACATCGACGATGGCTACACCACTGGGGGGAACAGTGGAAGAAGGAGGCATGGACTAGCATGGGCGAAGTGGAGATGCATGTCTAGAGCGATAAACCCCAACTGGTTGTAATATGGATGGGGCCACCATGGAAGGAGAAGCGAGTGTGGTGGGGAAATGTGCGGGGGGGGGGGGGGGAAGTTCTGTGTTGCAGTGGAGGGATGGGTGGTATATCGTGGTAGGATGGGGGAGGGTGGAAACATGGGAAACTATAACAGAGGTGGTGGAAAGGTTGGGATGGGGTGATGGGATGCAGGATATGAGACAGAAGGCAGAGCTGGATGGAAGTGTGGTGCTGGATAGGAGGGGGGGCTGGATGGAAAGGGGTGGGGAGGGATGCATGGAAGGCGACATGTATTCTAGGGGATACAAATGGCATATACAATGGCAAAAAGGGAGGAATATTGGCACTGGCAGGCCGAGGTGCTCGCACCTGCATACACATTTATAACCTCATATTTTCATATATAAAAATATACATATACACATACAAGTCATCATATTTGAAATTAAATTTATACTTTAATACACACGGTACATGCACACGTGGAGATGTGCTGATTGCTGGTGGGGATGGCTAGTTGCTGGATCCTGCAGACAGCTATGCAAACACTACAATTTTTAGATTGAATTTATAAAACTAGTATTAACAATATTAAACACAATGCCAATGAGAATTACAACAATAGTACTTAAAAAACATGACTGCAATTAATTTAGATTCAAGTTAGATGATTACCAAAGACAAACAATTACTTCCTTAATAGTGGTAGAAGTATAGTATCCAACAATAGGGAGTAGATGATCACACAAGCTAATGATTACCTTGTTATGAGAGTTATGTGTGATTGTCTTATAGGTTTAAATGTTAATCCAATATGATATGATTATACCAGCAGTAGAAATATCACCTCAAGTTTAGTTTTGGATTGAAGTGTGTTTTTGGTACGCAGGAAGCCAAGTAAAGTTGTAGGACACGATTATGGTATGGATTTAGGCTTGATGGTATAGGGACAATTCATATCTGATATACATTTGCACCAGGTGAGATGGTTTGTTTAGGATGGAAGTGTTCCAAGTATACCAATTTGGTAGGGTAGGTAGACTTAGGAGATGAAATGGCAAGGTGATTTAGGTGCAAGCAGAAAGTATTATGGGTCAATTAGTAATTGATTTGCTGATTGATTGTAGTGATTGATTGATTGTAGTATCACTGTGAATTGGATAAGATCCAAAATATACTAAGTGAATTAACATTGTGATATGGTAGAGTTAATTCTTTTTCTTGGGTTTATCAATCATTTCTTCTATTCAAAAAATAGGTTCCACCAACCTACAAATGACATCAATGACTCAAGAATCCACACTAAAACACAAAGCAATTAGAGCTTTAAATCAATTGCCACAATAACAACAACATAGATAAGCACGTAGGGGAAATAAGTGCAGGGGGTATCTTCAACCACAAAGTAAAACAATGTTGAAAATGGTTGTCATTGATGCCAAGCCATTAATGACAAAGGAGTAAAAATGCCTGCCAGTTGTAATGTAAAATGTCCGCAGGAATTGTAGCCACATATGTGGTGGCTTGATGGGATTTGGATATTATATAAAAAAATTATTGTATTGGTGCATTCCATTTGTTCAAGACTTGGTAAAGAACATGGTTGTGGGGATCGCATCCTTTGACCCACAATGGATTGGGCCAATGATAGGAACAAATGACCCATTATTTGGTCATTTGTTGAAGATAATGTGGCAAAGAAGATTGACAATTTATGCTTGAAGTGTTGACATGGCAAGAAAACCCCTGCCCAGCTTTTGAAAGAGTTCTTTCCTTGTCTCAAGGAATGGCCATTTTGAAGAATTTAGAGATTAGGAATGTTTTGATTTTTGGGGACTCTTCTCTCATCATTGGTCAAGTAAGAATGATAGATTTTGGAAATTCCTCTCCCATTTCTATAATCATTAGAGGTATTAATGGTATAACAACAAATTTTGAATTTATTGAATATTTTCATATTCTTTGTTCATGTGATACCAAATTTACATAAACCATGGTGAATGTGATGGTGAAATTGGAAAAAGGAGTGTTGAAACTCACTTAATTCCTCCATGAAATACATTAGCAATCACACTTAATGGTATGTATGTGATAAATGGAAATGGTTGCAGTCGAGGAAATCACTTTTAAGTCCTCCTCATTCAAGTAATCAATGCACACTTAAACTTGGATCATCCTGTAGTGGGAATTTTAATTTGATTCGGATGGAAAATATTGGTATGTGTAGGATATCTTTGACTATTAATGCCAAGAAACTTCATCATATGGTAAGTTGGGTTGATCCAAAATTTGGTTTTGGGTTACTTCATAATTTGTAGGGGATGTGGTGAATGTTGTTGGCTAGTGAAGAGGATGGGAATACTTTTGTTTGGTTTGTTTCTTTGTTAAGAATTGGACTATGACATGATTATTCTAATTGGAAATGTTGGTTTGTGGATGAAAACTTGAACTCTTGTTTTTTAGGAAATCCTTTTTTGGTTTATTATCTAGGTGATCTCAATGGAAACTTAGGCAATTTATTTGCAATTTAGGTTATTTCTCCAAGCACCCTTTCTCATGTACTTTATGTTGGTAATATGGAAGAAAACAACCAAAATGATGAGTGTGTTCATTGTGGATTTAAAGAGCTTCACAATGTCTTGAGGTGCTTATCACCACAGATGAACACATTACAAGAGGTAATTTTGCATATTAATCAAAGTATATGTAGCCATCATGAAGACCAATTGGCTAGGATTTTGGATATGGAAAAGAGAATGGCAACACAGAGTGAAAGGTTAGAGAAGTTGGCTACATATTTAGAAATGCCTCGTAACATTACACCCTATAGTTTCCATAGGTTCAGTGAATGGTATTCATCCAAAATAATTTGCAGTTCAACGAGATTTTGGTGATTATGAAGACATAGAATATGAACAAGTAGCATCATAAATGAAAGAAGTTGAAAATGGAGAAGCAAAGGATTCCTAAAGTGAACATGAACACATGTCTAGTTTTCTTAGGTTTTCATGTTTTATAAGGTTTCATTTTTGTTTGGTTGGATTATATGAATTTATAGCTCTCAAATAATCTAGACAATATGACAAACACAACTATAAAATCCGATGATAATATGATAGACATGTTTTGTGAGAATTATTCATTTTGATTTTAGTTTTAAATGATGATAATTTAAAAAATGGTTACTCAGTGCTACTTAATTTGTAATTACTGAACACAAATTACTCATAACTGGATCTAATTATTCAAAGTAAAGAAGTTACCTATGTGTATGGTTGCACAATCTCCTCTGCTGCTGCCATGGCTCGATCTAGGTCAAAGGAACCGATGTCTTCCCACTTGAATAATGGATTCTCTACCCTGAATAACTATACATTAAAACAAATAAAGTCAACAATGTGTAATTCAAAGTTAAATATATTAAAAAATATGATATCAAATAAAATACAATAAATACTTGAACATTAAATAAAACAATAGCTAACCTGGTCCATGTAGCTCTCTATGGCATGCCGTTGCATAGGACCATGGAAAGAATGACCACAGTGAGAACAATGATGTGCCATTGTTCCAGTCAAACTAGCTGGCCCCGCCTAGGTTCCACCTATACCTAGCATGTCTTGGCCACCACCCATAGACCGTGCAGGTGTGTGTGTCTCATCGTTCTCCTCCCAGCTCTGTGAATACATAGCCACAAATGTGGTATGTCTAAGAAAATGACATGTGGCATGTCTAACTGAGCCATCAATATCATCTAGGCTGCTACAAAACCCAAGTGGTTGAGGAGGGAGGTTTGTCTCTCTACTAGGTGCAGGAGGTCCTCTGAGTGGGTTGCGGTAGGCTTGAGGTCGATCTTGGGCAGAGCCAAGACTGACACCCTGAAACTCAGTGATGTCAAAATAATTGACATGGTATCCTAGCTCAAAATCAACCCACAATTTCCTAAGAAAATACTGTGGGACCTCCAAATTATTGCATGGGGGCTTGTCAAACACCATCAACCATATCTTTCTCCAATTATCTCTCCATGGTTGGTAAATACACCAGTCCATGCAAACCCATTTCTTCCTCACATCTAGAGGTTTTCTTGTCCTGGGATCCATGAATTTGTTGTACAATTTTGCTTTCGTGATGTTGAGATCTTTAATTTGTTCTTTGGATATCCTAGTGGAATAGTGCTCCCTCATTTGAGCCCTATATTGGATCAAATTTGTGATCTCACTGTGGGCAATGTTGATGAATTCAATGATGTTTTGCAATGATGTATACAGGGAAACCCGAGAGGGTTCCTTGGTGCTCTTCAATTCATCACTTAATACCATTAATTCATTTAAATCTTGATGTAATTCATCCTTGGGGTTTTCATATGGTTCATCACCAAGTTCATTGTCCATCCAATGTTGATGTTATCTTCTGATGGTTCAGTTTCATTGGTTTTCTTTGATGGTTGTAGTGTGTTTGTCATTTTGTTAGGTGTATTTAATCTGCAATGACAATTTGTTGTTTTTTTAATTGATTGTAAATATTTTTAATTTAAAATTGCAATGGAAAACAAAAACAACAAAAAATTGATTGGTTGAGCACCTACCTAGAGGCAATAGTGGAAACAAAGTGGAGGTTCAGATTGATGTTGAGTAGGAGGTTGTTGGGTGCTCCAACATGCGCTTGCGGGGTCTCTATTTCACCACTCCATGCTCATGGGTTTGTTATTGTGATAACAAACCCGCGGTTTTCTTTTTTCATTTTATAAAAAACACAGGCGAGCGCATGTGTTAATGAAGTGTTCGCGCATATATTTGTCTACATGTTAATAACGTGACGTGTACATTTTTTCCACGTCAACTCACCAACGTGGATGATCAGCATTTCTGAAGCAGGGGCATGTACGCATGCGTGCCCTTGTTTTTTTTTTCTCGTGTGCTTCCATTGCGACCTTTTTGGGTACCAACTTCATGCGGGTACCCGTAAGTATTTGATAAACATTAAATTACATCATAATCGTGTGAAATCTCTATAACATAATCGTCATAGTACAATCATCAATAACATCATAAATCAACATTGTAGTAACTAGTGAAATCATTACATTATCATCTCAACGTAATCATATGGAATCATCATCAACATCTCATATTCAATAACATATAATAATCGATCATGTACTCATATTATACATCAGATAGTTTAAAACACCACTGATCCATTCACCACTGAATTCCCTCAAACAATAAGTCATAATCTGATGTACATACAGACTAATAATAAGTCATAATCATAACCATAATCACAAGTCTCATACAATAATTCTCAAACAATATTAAGTCATAGTCATAAACAATCTACAGCATATCACCAAAAATGGGGCACTACAGTATCAACCAATGAAAAGTTTCAATTTCTCAAGGGATGTGGTTATAGCCTTTGTGTATAAATTCATGACAAACATTGATTTTTTTTTTGTCACTTGTATCCAAATAGTGGTAACTCAAACATGATACGAATAAATCATAATTTTAGAGTTGGATAGTGGTGAGACTATATTAACATTCAACCTGAAATATCATAGTAATCCTTCAAATTTATTGTTTATTATAATTTGTCATCCAAGGAGATCCTACTAAAAATTATCCTATGCAAATATATGATATAGTCCATACAAGCACAAATTGAAAAATGTTCAACGTTGGCCCTGTTAAGTACATTAATTATTCTATAGGTTTGTTGTTTGATTGTTGAACTATTTTTCTAAGTCATGTTTGGGTTTGGAAACCATTCCACACTGTCAATGCATGCGTCTAGTCTAACCATGCCAAATTTGAGTCCATACAAGCACAAATTGAAAAAATTTCAACATTGGCCCCATTCAGTACATTAATTATACTTTTATTGTCAAATTGTTTGTGCGATTCCTGTTTGACTCTGGAAAATATTCCACACCATCAATGCATGCATTTATTCTAACCATGCCAAATTTAAGTCCATACAAGCACAAATTGAAAAAATTCAACGTTGGCCCCGTTAGATACATTAATTATTCTATAGGTTTGTTGTTTGATTGTGGAGTTTTTTGTGTGAGTCATGTTTGAGTTTGCAAACCCTTCCACACCATCAATGCATGCATCTAGTCTAACCATACCAAATTTGAGTCCATACAAGCACAAATTGAAAAACATTCAACGTTGGCCTCGTTCAGTACATTAATTATTCTATAGGTTTGTTGTTTGATTGTTGAATTGTTTGTGTGAGTAATTTTTGAGTCTGTAAACACTTCTAAACTTTCAATGCATGCCTCTAGTCTAACCATGCAAAATGTCAGTCCATACAAGCAAAAATTGAAAAAATTTCAACATTGGCCCCGTTAAGTACACTAATTATTCTATAGGTTTGTTGTTTGATTGTCGAATTTTTTTTGTGAGTCATGTTTGAGTCTAGAAACCCTTCCAAACCGTCAATGCATGCGTCTAGTCTAACCATGCCAAATTTCATTCCATACAAGCACAAATTGAAAAAATTTCAATGTTGGCCTTGTTTAGTACATTAATTATTCCATATGTTTGTTGTTTGATTTTCCAATTGTTTGTGAGTCGTGTTTGAGTCTGGAAACCCTTCGACACCGTCAATGCATCTGTATAGTCTAACCATGCTAAATTTCAGTCCATATAAGCACAAATTGAAAATATTTCAATGTTGGCCCCATTCAGTACATTAATTACTCTATTGGTTTGTTGTTTGATTGTAAAATTGTTTGTGTGAGTTATGTTTGATTCTGGAAACAATTCCACACCATCAATGCATGTTTCGATTCTAACCATGTCAAATTTCAATCCATACAAGTACAAATTGAAAAAAATTCAACATTGGCCTTGTTGAGTAGATTAATTATTCTATAGGTTTGTTGTTTGATTCTCGAATTGTTTGTGTGAGTCATGTTTGAGTCTAGAAACCCTTCCACGCTATCAATGCATGTGTCTATTCTAACCATGTCAAATTTGAATCCATACAAGCACAAATTGAAAAACTTTCAACATTGGCCTTGTTGAGTACATTAATTATTCTATAGGTTTGTTGTTTGATTTTTGAATTGTTTGTATGAGTCATGTTTGAGTATGGAAACCATTACACACCATCAATGCCTACGTCTAGTCTAACCATGCCAAATTTCAATCCATATAATCACAAATTGAAAAAAAATCAATGTGGGCCTCGTTCAGTACATTAAGTATTCTATAGGTTTGTTGTTTGAATGTCGAATTGTTTGTGTGAGTCATGTTTGAGTCTAGAAATGCTTCCAAACCCTCAAAGAAATATACTACTACTTTAGGAATATATTCACTAATATATATCATGTTTCGGGATACCATATATCCCTCCACCATAAAACCATTAGGACATGCTCGTTGTGTAACTAAACCCTTCAAAAATTTCAATTTCCTCTCAACCATCCACATTGACCTTGAGTGTGCAGGTCCACATAATTCAATCTCCTCAACTTGGTGTATGAGGTAGTGTTCTTATGCATTGAAAAATATCTAAAGTAGATGCTTTTTCATTTCACACATAAGAGGAGGAATTTATATCCTCCAATACTTTATATCTTCTTTATGGATTTCTTTAGATGAAAACCATCTACAAGTGATGCAAACAAATCATGAGATTTAACAAAAAAAATATTACATTACATAACAATTAGAAAAAAAAATTCAAATAAAATTTATACAATGAATTAAACAAACACCTTATGCATGCAAAATATCGCTAACTACCATAACGTCATTGAAATATATAAAATTGCACTAAACCATCACTAGCAGCTGTGCAGTATTTTATGCTCCGGAAAGCAAGTAAAATCTCTGAGTAAAAAGAGAAAGAACAAATCTGAAGTGGATAATGGTACCAAAATACCAATTAATGCTCATAAAATATTGAATCTGTATATCGATAAAGAGAGGATGGGTATGTCCATTGGCGACGTTGAAAATAGTTCATAGTTTGCTTGTCAATGTTGTTATCCTGAATCTTTGGTCAACACACTCAGATTCATTCCATTTTTTGGTGTGGCAGTCAGCTGTGAATTTGTTGTTATGGATATGTGTAATTGTGATAGTCCATGGACAGAACAAGACATGCTTGCATTTTTGTACCACTTAGAAACAAATCAAGAGGCATGTACTTGTATTTTTGTTAGCTGATATGGAAAACTCTTGTATGATTTATAAAGCTTTCACAATTTTCAGCAAGAAATAAAAAAAACATGTTACACTGAATCCTACAAAGGGACTTTATAGAGAATTCTCTAGGGACTCATTTATAGGATTCTCTATTATACAGTGTTGGAGCATTGGAACGGATAAGGATATTTTATCTACTTCTAAAATTGATATGGATTGGAAGGATGAGAGCCTACCGATGATTGATTTAGCTTGGCCCAAGATTAACAACGATAGTGCTAGAAGCCATGTGCTTGCAAAAGAAAGGACACGGGAATTCTGGGATGACATAGTTTCCAAAGATGTCTCTTCTCAAGGCACAACTCTTTCATTGTACACAGGAGGTAGGCTTCTTCATTCGTTGATGAGGGCTCTAGAAAGAATAGTTATATCTATTGCGGAGACAATACAACAAGAGTTGTTTATGAACAGTTTCTATCATGAATTGGGTGTAAAACAAGGTATTTCTATTAACTTTTTCAAATGTCTTTGATTTTATTTTACTTTTCTAAAACAAGGTATTTCTATTAACATTTTCAGATGTCTTTGATTTTATTTTACTTTTCTCGGTCGGTTATGTTCAATAACTTCTTCAAATTCCTATTCTGCTATAGCTTCAAATAAAGAGCACACCCAGGTATCATCCAATCAAATTATACTATCTAATGATGAAATTGAATGTGATATAGAATCTACAAAGAACTACCAAACAGGAGCACAAACAGGACAAGAAGGTAAAAATTTATTTTTCAAAGATTGTGGTTAAATTAACTAAATTATGAAAGGGGATAGTGACCTTCAATACTTGCAAAAAATTATATAAAATGTATACCTGTAAATTTCACCACAACCAGAGCTGGCATCGACGATGTCCCTGGATATTGGCCAGCAAATCATATTGGAGAATAATGGACTAGGAGGGAGCTTGGACAATAATGAACAAGGTGAGAGCTTGGACAATAAAGAACCAGAAGAGTGCTTGGACAATAATGAACAAGACGAGAGCTTGGACAATAATAAAAAAGATGAGAGATTGGACAATAAAGAACCTGAAGACTACTTTGACAATATTGAAACTAGAGAGGGCTTGGTGTCAAAATGCAGTGTCTCCAACGATGTTGATCACCAGTCAAATGTTGGCCTGCATTGACAGGTAAAAGACAAAGAATATTTTTTACTTAAATTGATAAAAAAAATTATTCCGAAGTATATAATGACAAGCAATATTTCTGTGTATCTCCCCATACAAAAATGTTATTGATATTAGAAATGGAAGGTTTTCTATTTCGCAAGAAAGCCACAAAAAATGACTCCAAAAGAGAAAAAAAAAGGAAATCAAAAAAATATTGTTGGAGGGGAAAGATGGAAAAAAGGGGAAGAGATTACTAATGGTGAATTTCAATTTAAACATAAAATATCTTCATATGAGTCACAAACACATGCCATTGAATTTTTGGATTTACTTCTTTCCAAATTCAATGTTGCGATTTGGTCATCTAAATGTAGTGTCAATGAGGGGAAGCCACTGTTTACAAAAATTTTGGTGGTAGGAGGTAAAGATAAATCATATGAGCAAAAAAATTTATTTATTTGGTTTCGAGAGAGATGTACCTACTATCAAGAAGGAAATACACACAAAAATATGCAAAGTGTGTGGATGGAGTTCCCAATGAAAACTTCAGAAATTAATACATCAATGATTGTTTTGGAGGGTGATGGTGGGAAAGCACTTCCATTTCAAAACTGTATTTTGAGTAGGACCTTTATTGAATCATCCCTTAGGAAAGATACTGAATTGGTAAATGGAATTTGGAAGCATTTTAGTAAAATGCATGAATCAAATGATATCAGAACCTTCAATGCCTTCTCCCAATTGAATCCTAGTTGAGTGACAGCCATCAAATGTAGCCTATCATTGCCTATTTCTAGATGTAATCTATCATTGCCTATTTTAAATCATTCAATTTGTTTTCTATTTTTTCCGGAGAAGTTACTATTTTCATCTAAATGTAACATATTATTAGTTTAGTGTGATGCTTTTATTAAATCAATTGAAACTATGAAATTTTGGGTGATTTTTGTATTATTCTTTGGAAATCAACATCTCCAAGTACAATTGCATGGTTGTGATCATTAACTTCATGAAAAAAGTGTTGTTGTTGTTGTTGTTATATATATAGTCATGTTCTTGTATGCAGTCAGGATATCACTACAAAAGAAACTATTGGTCCTGGGAGTAGAGGGATTTCTCTTTGGATTTTGGATGTTATCCAACATTGGAGATTCTTCAGAACAACCTCATTTTGTCCATAATTGCTATCGTTATTATACACGCATGTTCAGCCCCGAAATTATTAGTGTTGCCAGAGAGCATTTCGATGTTGCTTTTTGGTTTTCCTCGCTCGACAACATGGAAATTAAAAATTTCCTTGGCGTATTTGAATGGTTGAAAACTGAAGAATTTGTATTTATTTGGGGTCGAGAGCAATGTAAACTTAGTACTATTTATAATCACTCAATTTCTGCATACTATAACGTTGGTGAAGTATAGAACATATACAAAAAGTCGTTCAAGGATGTACTTATCCAATATGGAGATATATATAAACAAACAAACATGTTGTTTATAGATGAAGGGCAATATCAATCAGCATACAATTGCGAGGAAAACTACTTGAAAATTCCAACTAGTTGGAAATTTGACGGTTCACAAGAAAGAGATATAACTATAAAAACAATGTTGTGTTGTCTGTTGAATTATCTCAGGCCTCATTCAAAAATGGGTCGTTGGTTAAACAAATTGAATTTGAAATGACCGTCATATTATACAAAAAAAATTCATTTAGTGATTTGTATATTTTTTACAACTCCTGCATTTAATTGATGTAAGTTTTATTGCAGAGTTCTCATATTTGTTATGGACATCGTACCATGTATCTGGTAATGTGTTTCAAAAATTGTTGAACATGAAAGCAATATACTTAGAAACATTGAACCATAATATTTTATTGATTGGGTTGTGTGTGCATGTGTTTTTTGTTTAGAGATAGTACTAGAAGATTTCTTTCTAGTAAACCATCAATAATTTTTTATTTCAATGGCGTTTTGTTACACGCATTACATAGAAAACAGAAACCTGGATTGCGACAACCACTGGACATCGAAAAATCAACAAAGTATTATTCTATATGGCCAGGCTTAAGGGAATTTTTTGAAAAATGCTAAATAGTATTTTTGAGGTTGGCGTATGGACATCTGCTCAACGAAAAAACGTTGACAATTTTTTGCCTAGATTATTAGAAAGAACAGGATTGAAAAGGGAACTATTTAGATCAATTTTAACACATGAAGATTGTTCTTCCGTACCCAGAGAGGGTTTTTAGGGTGATGGAAATCCTTATGTATTTTGCAAGCCTTTGAGTATAGTTTGGGACACTTTGATCCATGGTTGGGATCGGACAAATACTGTGATTGTCGATGACTCTAAAAAAAAAACAGGTTTCTAACGAGGAAGGAAAGTATATTATAACAAAAACTTATACTTGCGACAATGTCAAGGACACATTTTTGTTAGATCGATTATGGCCTTGCTTGCTGTAGCTGAATGGCGTGAGCGATGTGAGGCCAATTGTGAATAAAATTAAAATGGAAGTATTTTGTTAAATAATACACTTGAATGTTTTTTTTTACTAGTATGTTCAATTTCACTGTGATTATAATTCTTGTGAAGTGTCGAGTTTGGTTTCCGAAAATGCAAAATCAAAGTTTGAAATTGCTAAAATCTGTTTTAAAATTTCAAGATTAAGTATTGGATGTGTAAAAAGTAGCCTTCCAAAAGGGCAAGTGGCAATCTTCCCTTAGCAAATCAAATGAATGGGGGAACCATTGAAGGAGAGAACTGGAGAAACTCTGTACTTGGAGAATTGTAATGTTTTACAATCTTAAAAGAATTTCAGTTATTGTCTCTTTTCCTTTCTTTTGTTGTGTATAACGTTTCCTTGATTCATTTTGGTTTTTCATACATACATCTAGTACCTTTGTTTAAATTGTATTGTTAAATCATAAAACATATAAATCTGTGTGCTTGATTTATCATTCATATGATTTATATGCAGGTTATGCATTAGTAAATTTCATTACTTGATTCATATGGTTTCACATTCTGTAATTACATAATAGTCATTATCATCATATTAAGTTAATTTGCTAAGTTAAGTTATTAAGCATCTAATTAATATCTCCTTAACTAGGATTATGCCTATCATTCTAAGAACATACAGGAGGCATCCATCGATCAATGAGGTTGTGAAATGGTGTTCTTGGTTATCAGTCTGTGAAATGGTGTTCTGTTGAATTGCTGCTAGTCCTTTACTTTGTAGGTTAATAATTCTTTGTTGTACTCTAGCAACACTATCATTAGAACTTTTCAGTATCTATTCAAGTGAAAGGGGTCCTCTATTAGGTGATATGATCAGATATCCCTTCTATTTTCCTACTGAGGTGCAGGTGTACCAAGAATTACAGTCGGTTGTGGGACTATTTGTTGTTCAAAGGTAGATGCTTGTGACTGGCTACGAGTGACAACCGATGATGTTCTTGCTGGAGGAGGTTTATGGGTATTCTGTTTAGGCATATTTTACTTTAGGCCCTCCTTCTAGTGCCATTTATTTAGGCCTCGAGTGTGTATGTACTGGAATGGGTTCCAAATCTCTCAACAGAGGGAGAAAACCCAGCCAGAGGCTTCAGATAATCCTGCGCAAGTATTACCATATCCTCGAGTTATTTGGGATGGTGATCTCCCATGGATACAAAGGCCTCCGCCAGAACTTGTGGTTTTGATCCTAAAAGGATCTGTCTTCCAATGAAGGAAAACAAAGTGTGTTCAGTCTGAAACAAATCTACCTAAGAAGGAAAATCTAAGCTAAGTTAGACCTACTCTAAAAGGTGTCTTTTTTAAATGCAGATTAACTTGATGTGAAAATAAATAAGTAAATTCATCCACTTAATAGAAATTTGAAGAAGATCAATTCCTTATTTGCTTAATTTATAATCAATCAATTAAAATTAATTGAATGCAATATTAAGTCTTTAAGCTCATTCAAGATTAACCTGTAACCAATATGTCAATTGAAAAATTAACATAGATTATAATTTACTATAAATCATTTGCAGAAATCGATAAATATTTTAGTTGAAGAACCTCAATTAAAACATAATGCATACACAGATCTAACATAAGGAAAAATCCAGATTAACAATCTCTACAAGAAATAATATTTGCAAAGGATTAAACAACATAGATAATAACCTGAGGTAGAAATCAATATTTACCAAAGAAATTTTATCAATGAACAAAAGATGATGAAAGAGAATAACTTTACTGTATTGATGAAATTCTGTAAGAAATTACAAGCTCAGCATAAAACAGAGCATATTCGGTCTTCTTTTGTTGATTTCTACCCCAAAAATGATCATCCCTTTCCTAAGAGAGATCTACCCCTTAAATAATAAATTAAAAAAATAATACAAAGGATAAATTCCCCTTAAACAGGGATTACAAAATCAGAATATTCTATTTAGTGAGGAAATCTTCCCACTTGTCCCAAACTTCTATCAATTCATCTATATCTGGATAATGAGGAGATTCAAGCCCCAACTGGGCATCACACATGAATCCTTCAATCTCATTTTTGGCTATTTTATGCCATGTGTGGATAAACATATAGAGCTTGGCCTCCAAGGAAATAGGTTTCTTAATCAACCAATCCATGCCTTCAATTTGGATATGCTCAATCTGCAAGATTTTCTCCTTGACTTGATCACAATGGGCTTCGACCTATTCTATCATCAATTTGGCAGATCTGCCCCCTCGATGAGCCCCATTGTAGGGAATGCCAGTATCTCCATGATATTGTCTGAGGCATACCATCTTCTTCTGCAAAGGGCTTGATCCTAGTTTATAGTATTCGTTACCATGTCAATAACATTCTCCCAAGCTCGCACAGCAGTTTGGATCCTTCTAAATTTGAGGCTATCCAACATAGGGATATCAGCTTGCTTATCTTCAATATAGTTCTTCCAATCCATGATGTCTTCTAAAGCTTTAGAAGCCTATTTTGTTTCCTCTACTTGTTGGCACAAGGTGTCATCCATTTTGTCAAAGACAATGTAAGTCTCATCGATTTCACCCAAGGTAGTAAATAGATTAGATAGAAGCTGATGATGCTCAAGGTTGACTTGATTGGATAGGTCCTTGAACTCTTGCTATGAAAACCTAGAAAACGCAAAGGAGGCTGCTCTTGTAGTTGCATCCTTTAGTTGTTGTTCAAGCACAGCTGTCTTTTCAGCATTGGAAGAGTCCAAAGCTTCAGCATCTTGCAATTGGACTTGAAGAGAAGCATTTTGTTCTTGAAGGTCTTCAATCTTATTTTCAAATGATTTTCTCAGTTCACAAATGTCAGCTTCATGTTCTTCATTGGCCTTAACCAGCTGCTCTTGAAGTTTCTTGAGCTCCTCCTTCTTGACATCAATTTCTTTATTCAGTGTGATTACGGAATCAAAATTGGCACCTGCAAAAGCACCCATGGTAGTAGCAGTATCCAATGCTTCTTGTTGTATGCCATCTGATTGCTTAGCCCAAATGATTTGATTAGGAAAGGGGCCCTGCAACACATCCTGATCTCTGCCTCTTTTGTTACCCTTCTTCACCACTGCTTTATCCTTTTTTCTATAGAAATAATCTCCAAGGAAGGTTACAATATCTTCCTCATAAGTAGCTACCAATTCAGTGGAAGATGTAGCCACATCTCCGGTTGCAATTATTGGGGATGTCTAAGTAAAAGTGGTATTAGGTATTGTCATAGTAATCTGAGAGGTGGTTAGTGGAGAAGGGATAACTTCAGGGACTGAGGGTAAATAGGTTGGAGTAGGGATTGAAGTAAAAACTTCAGGAGTGAAAAAGATGCAGCGACAACTAATGGTGAAGACGGAACAATCGGGATTTGGACATTATTGGCTGGTGGTGATGAAATAGATGATGGTGGTTGCAGAGAGACAGTTGAAGACTGGATCTCTGTAACTATTGACGGTGGAATGGAAAGTGGAATTGGCGGGGTTGGAGATGGAATAGTAATGGAATTTATTGCATGAAATAATTGGGATATGGTGGATGGTGGTGTTATCCCAGAAGATAAAGTGGAAAGAGCTTGAATGGATGAAAGTAAGAGTGTTGAAGTTGTGGTATCAACAACAATAGTGGTTTCAAGAGATTGTTGATCTGGGACAAGATCATCCATGACTATGGAATCCAACAAATCTGTGATTTCCTGAGAACTTTTAGTTTCTTCCTGCACCACAGTCACAGAAGGAAGTGTTTCATCTTCTACATCACTGTCTTCAATAGTAAGAGTAGGAATTTTAGAGGCAGAAGTTTGAATTTTATTTCTTTTAGCTGGTTTACTCATAGCAATCACTTGAACATCACTAATCAGGTTGGTTGTAGTAGCCACTTGAATATCAGTAGTGGGTTTGGGTACTGCAACCACTTGGGTATCCAGCACTGAACTCATCTATGTTAATTTTTGCTTCAATTTATGAGATATATGCATCCACATCTTTAATTCTGCAGCAGTTTTCAACTTCGGAGTATTCTCCATAAGGCCTTTGACTTTGTCTCCATCCAGGTAGGTCAGCATCAATGGATCACTGGCTTTGTGAGCTTCCTTTTCTTCCCTATATTTTCTTGTTTGCTCATCAAGCTTGTGTTGCATGCTTCTATAGCTCAAAACCTTGGTTTTAAGCTCCTGTTGATATTGAAACATATGGCTCTGTTCTTTTTTTCTCTTCGCCCTCAGCAGGACTTCAAAGAAAATATTAACTCCATGATAAATAGAGTCATAAGGGGTGTGTTGATGTGTATAACCAATCTTAATATGCGCTTGTTTGAAATGAGCCTCCAGAAATCCTTTGGGGTCATGAGTTCTTTTGGGAGCAAATCCCAATTTCAAAGAGACAATCCTGTCTCCCAGTGTTGAAGCCAAAGTTGAATTTGGGATAACCAAAGGCCCAAGGTTTAAAAAGAACTTAGGCCATCCCTTTCTTTTGGGACCACTGAGCTTAAGGTAGACACCATCTGTAATAGTCTGATAAGATATCTCCTCAAGTAACAGTTTGTTAGGGACAACTCTTGGTAGAAAATGTATAGTACTGCTTCCCCAAACTCTAATGTAAGCAAAGGATTCTCCCACATACCACTCACCTAGTGTACGGATGAGATTTCTGGCATCAGGAGAAAAGGTAGGGGCATCTTCCCTGAACATCTGCTGGTAAATTGCACCAAAGAAATGGTCGCAGAAGTCATAGAGCAAGGGAACGAAATTGCTTTCCCATAAGGCAGAACAATAAATATGAACAGGGGGTGAGGAATTAGTCCAACTCCACCCCATGGTGGGATACTAAAACTCTGTACAAAAAACATCAATTACAAATGCGGAGAAAAAGAAGTATGGCTTCCTTGTAGCTGTTGTTTTCTGATATTTCTCAATGGTTGTCTTTAACTTTGCTGATAAAATTGAATCCCAAGGGGATGACTGCCGTGTTGTTAGGACATGATGGGCGATAGGAGCCCATTCATCTTTAATGAACAATTAGGGAGACCATAAAGTCTGCAGATCATGGATGCCAGAAGAAAATAAGGCTCTTTAAACCAGGAAATTGGGTATAAATTATCATCCCTGGGCATGAAATTTGTCGGTCTATGCATCCAAGACTATATCATTTCATAGAAATTGTACCTAGTCTTTAACAACTCAAGGAATGCAACATTGATGGGTTGAACAACTGGTTTTAGAACATAAGCTCTGGTAAAAACCTTAGGGCGAAAAGTAGCCAATTGAGACCCTGCGCTATCATTGAAAGAGCGGTCTTTAGGGTTAGCATCGTATATAATCCACTTAACTGCATCGGTATAGGGAAGGATAGCAGGTCTGGAAGCTATAGCATGGAGTTGTGAATCCCTAATATTTTCATAGGCGGGGCAGTCACTCTGAATATCAGTTAGGTCGTCATTGTCAAAGATGGAGTAAATTTTGGACCAATCCATTTGGTATGTCTCAGAATCCTTATCGCTAGTGTCGGCAAGGATGTCGAAGTTTGGGTGTTTGTTCAAAATATCTTTCTGAGGAGTTTTGCAGTGAGTGTTGCAAGACATGTTTGAAAAACTGGAGAAATCTAATGAATAAATAAACACCAATAAGAAAAAAAATGCAAAATAGCAAAAAACCTTGAACAATTGAATAAGAAAGTGACACGAAGCCAACCTGTGCAAGATGGAAAAAATGACGAAAATGACCCCTAGTAAAATGTCATGGAAACAACCCCTGGTAAAAAGTCGCGAAAATGAACCCTAGTAAAAACTCGAGAAAAGGACCCCTGGTAAAAACTCGTAGTAAAATCTGCACAAATGGGGAAAATGACCCTTGGTAAAAATTGGGAGTAAAATCCACACAATAGGCAATTTTGGAAAATGAAAAATGATAAAAGAAAACAGAAACAAAATCAACATATTTATTAAGTCCATCGGGTTACATCTGGGTCATAAGATTAAGACAAACCAACGGCTAAGATCTAATCTAGGGAATGCAGAAGACAAGTTGCGGGGGTTTAATTTTTCAGAAATATATACAACGTTCCCGCAATCTGCAATCCACAATTGCGGGTTTCAGGACCATAGCTCCAAATAAAAACAAAACAAAGTGTCATCTCTTCCTATGATGTCAGTTCTCTTTTTTAGTCTCACACGTGTGAGATTTTGGCCATACAAAATAGAGATCAATTCATGTATAACCAGAATGGTCAAGACCAGAAAAATATAAATAACAAGAAGGGTTGGCCGATCCTTTGTTTACTAGATAATTGTGAATAGTAATATCCAGCAATTCACCTGTACCCAGACTGGTGAACACAAGAAGGATCGGACAACCCTTCTGGCAGTCTAGAACTAGTATAAAAATAATAATGGGCAGAAGAAGGGTCGGAAGCCCCTTCATTCATGATGGAATTGTGCAAATATTCAACCTACAAAGTATAGGCTATCAATTCATGTATATCCTGAATGGTGAAGACTGCAAAAATACTAATCACAAGAAGGGTCGGTCGACCCTTCATTTAATCTGAAAAAAAAAAGGCAAAAACGACCCCTGGTAAAAACTCGCAGTAAAATACACACAGCAGGTAAATTAAGGTTTCCATCGATCCAATGCATGTAAATTCTATTTTTAATACCATAAATATTTCCAAATTATCGGGTGGTCTGCATATACTTTCATCCAATTTTAAGTCTTAGCTCATTTGATCTCATGGAGGAAGAATATACCTTTGGAAGTGGGGATTTTTCTTACATGCATTGGATCAATCTTAAACCCCTATATTTGCTTATATATCAAATATTCAAAATGATTATAACTTTGTTCCATATGTGTCATGTGACTTTGCATTGTATCTCTCTTACTTGATTCTTTGAAGTTTTCTTTGAGCTAGTTGTTAAGTTATTGCATCAGTTTTGTTGGACTTGATCCCATATAGAATGAGTAGTCAACAAGGTGCTAGAGTCTATTTGAGTCTATCTAAATTAACTTCCCCCCCTTGACCTTGACCAAGGGGGCAAGGGGGAAACTGAATCATACAATACTCAGATCCCCGTGCATTCCATTTTTTATATTATCTATCCTTTCCTATCATTCTTGCAACTCTAGCGATAAAGAAATTTCTCTGAGCCGTCCATATTGCATGATCGATCTGGTACCATTGATGTTCTTCCATGCTTAGCCTCACAACCTTCCACAGTCTTCAATCTCTCAAACACCGCCTTCCTTGCACCTTAGATCTGCGTAGTTATTATCAACTGTCGATCTGGCCCGTGTCCGCATCCTTACCTTCCAAAGGTGCGACCTTTACCGAGGTTCCTTAATTTGGAACGTGTCGATACTCCATGCATGTTCAATATGGAAACTAAACCTCTGTCACTGATGCCTTTCCCCGCCAGATCTGCACCGTCGAAACATGCGGTCCCTACCAAAACTTTGCAAATTTGAAAATTCCATTTCCCCGCGCATATCAAATCACCGAAGTACCTATCATCCGTAGATCTGTCATTCCGCCCGTCGATCTAACTTCCAACTTGCTCGTGGGCTAGCAACACTCCGCCCATGCTTAAACTGTCCTATATTACTTTAGGGAACAATGCTTGTGGCTGACGATCTCCGGTAAGCTTTTGTAACCATCGATCTCTATCAAGCTTTTGGAAGTCTAGAGCTAGTATGAAAATAATAGTGGGCAGAAGAAGGGTCGGCCACCCCTTCATTTATGAGAGAATTGTGCAAATATTAAACCTACGAAGTATAGGCTGTCAATTCATGTATATCCTGAATGGCGGAGACTGCAAAAATACTAAGAACAAGAAGGGTTGGCTGACCCTTCATTTAAGCTAGAAAAAATGGCGAAAACGACTCCTGGTAAAAACTCACAGTAAAATCCACACAGCAAGTAATTTTTTAAGATGAAAAATAATGAAAGGAAATAGAAACAAAATCAACATATTTATTAATTTCGGGGGGTAAAATCTGGGCCATAAGATTAAGACAAATCGAAGGCTGAGATCTAATATGTGGAATGAAGAAGACGAGTTGCAGGGGTTTATTTTTTTGGAAATATATACAACATTCCCACAATCTGCAATTGCGGGTTGTGGGACTACAACTCGAAATAAAAACAAACCTAAGTTTCCGCAATCCGCAATATGCATTGTGGGTTGCGGGTTGCAGAAACGCATGTCGCAAATCCATTATTCAAATAGTTCCCGCATCCACAATCATTTATAATTAGATAGCCACTTCAACAAGCTATATCATGATATGATGGGGCGTGCATTTTCCTCAAACAATGAATTATGGCGGGCATTGTCTGAGAGCAGGTTTGACTACGTTTTCCATACTTTGTCAATTTCCAAAGTTTCACAAACTTGTCATACTTTTCCAGAATGATGTCAGATTGCAACACTCACACATTCCATGTCATCACTTCCTATGGTGTCAGTTCTCTCTTTGAGGATCACACGTGTGAGATTTTGGCCTGCCAAATAGAGATCAATTTATGTATAACCAGAATGGTCAAGACTGGAAAAATATAAATCACAAGAAGGGTCGGTTGACCCTTTCTTTAGTAGATAATTGTGAACACCAATATCCAGCAATTCACCTGTATCCAGACTGGTGAACACAAGAAGGATCGGATGACCCTTCTGGTAGCCTAGAACTAGTATGAAAGGTCTTCCGCCCCTTCATTTATTAGGGAATTGTGCAGATATTCAACATACAAAGGATAGGATGTCAATTCATATATATCTAGAATGGTGAAGACTAGAAAAACACTAAGGACAAGAAGGGTCGGCTGACCCTTCATTTAAGCTATAAAATATGGCGAAAACAACCCCTGGTAAAAACTCGCAGTAAAATCCACATAGCAAGTAATTTTCGAAGATGAAAAATAATAAAAGGAAACAGAAAAAAACTCAACATATTTATTAATTCTGTCGGGTTAAATCTAGGCAGTAAGATTAAGAAAAATCGACGGCTGAGATCTAATCTATGGAATGCAGAAGACGTGTTGCGGGGGTTTATTTTTATAAATATATACAACATTCCCACAATCCGCAATCCACAATTATGGGTTGTAGGACTACAACTCGAAATAAAAACAAACCTGCATTTCCGCAATCCGCAATCCGCATTGTGGGTTGCAAGTTGCGGAAATGCATGTCACAAATCCATTATTCAAACACTTCTCGCAATCTGCAATCATGTATAACTAGATAGCCACTTCAACAAGCTATAGTATGATATGATGGTGCGTGCATTTTTCTCAAACCATGAATTATGGTGGGCATTCTCTTAGAGCAGTTTTGACTACTTTTTCCATACTTTGTTAATTTCCAAATTTTTACAAACTTGTCATACTTTTCCAGAATGATGTCAGATAGCACTAGAACACCATCATGTGTCTTTCCAACCACATCACACATCCCATGTCATCATAGATGCCATGTAATCACTTCCTATCGTGTGAGATGTTGACCTACCAAAATAGAGATCAATTCATGTATAACCAGAATGATCAAGACTGGAAAAATATAAATCACAAGAAGGGCCAACCCTTCGTTTAGTAGATAATTGTGAACACCGATATCCAAAAATTCACCTGTATCTAGACTGGTGAACACAAGAAGGATCGAATGACCCTTTTGGCATTCTAGAACTAGTATAAAAATAATATTGGGCAAAAGAAAGGTTGGACACCCCTTCATTTATGAGAGAATTGTGCAAATATTCAAACTAAGAAGTATAGGATGTCAATTCATGTATATAATGAATGGTGAAGACTGCAAAACTACTAGTCACAAGAAGGGTCAGTCGACCCTTTATTTAAAAGATAAATGAATTTTTTTAACCTACGAAGGTTGGGACAACAATTCCCCACTACCAACTTCCACAGAATATGGTAGGGATCGGGACATTGCCTATGTTATAACATGTAAACAATATTTATCCTGACTTCCAACTTCCGACAAGATGGATCGACCACCCCTTCTCTTAATAGATAATTGTGAACACCAGTAAATGACAATTCACCTGTATCCACAATGGTGAACACAAGAAGGATCGAACCACCCTTCCTGCAATCTAGAACTATTATGAAAATAATATTGGGTAGAAGAAGGGTTGGTCGCCCCTTAATTCATTTATCTCGAGCCTCATTCAAAAATGGGGTGTTGGTTAATGACATTCAACTTCAAATGAAAACGAACCAAAGTTTCTGCAATTTGCATTGCGGGTTGCGGAAACACATGTCACAAATCCATTATTCAAATAGTTCCCGCAATCTGCATTGCAGTTTGCAGAAACGAAGAACGCAAACATTTACAATACTCTTCCTGGAATCCGTAATTGTGGGTTGTGGGTTGCGGGCATCAAATCCCCGATTATTGGAAAACATTTACAACTGAAAACCAGAATGGTCAATCATGGAAAAATCCTAAGCACAAGAAGGGTCGGCTGACCCTTCGTTTAGTAGATAATTGAGAACACCGATATCCAGCAATTCACCTGTATCTAGAATGGTGAGCACAAGAAGGATCGGACGACCCTTCCTATAGTCTAGAAATAGAATGGAAATAATACTGGGAAAATCACATGAATTGGGGGGACCATCGAAGGAGAGAACTGGAGACACTCTGTACTTGGAGACTTGTAATGTTTGACATCTTTAAAGAATTTCAGTTAGTTTCTACTTTACTTTCTTTTTTTATATGAGTCAAATTTCGTTGATTCATTTTGGTTTTTCATACATACATCTACTAACTCTGTTTTGTATTGTAAAATCATAAAACATATAAATCTGTGTGCTTGATTTATCATTCATATGATTTATATACAGGTTATGCACCAGTCTATTTCTTTCCTTGATTCATATTGTTTCACATTTTGCAATCACAACGCAGTCATTATCGTCATAATTTAATTTGTTAATTAGATCATCATTGAGAGGAAAATCACATTCTTTTTAATCCTTTGACTAAAATAACACAAGAATATTAACTCTTGAAAATATGCATTAACTCTGTTAGGGAATATTATTTCAGAATTGAAGGGCTCAATACAAAATGAGTATATCTTCACGATTTCCAACCCTTACTACATTTCCAAAGAAAACATCTAATCCTTTGAATAAAATAACACCGGAATCTTTACTCTTGAAAATATGCATAAACTTTGCTCAGCCATCTTTATTCAAAATTGAAGGGCTCAATACAAAACAAATATCTCTTCACGGGTTCCAACGCTTACTACATTGCCAAAAATTGTCTTTTATACATTGTAGAACCTCTTGGGGTAAAACCCTAACTGCTTCATAACTAAAAATAGAAAATTATAAACTAACTATTACATTCCATTTCGGTCAAAATTTATACAATTTCACAAATTTCTTAGAATATAACATTTGATGTCTTTCTATTGGCTGTAGCTACTGACAAGGCTTATTTTTTGAACAGTAGTCTTCAAGTGTGCAAGGTGTACTTCATTTTCCCATATCTCTCCACTGTCTTCCATTTCTCTGTAGAAGGTACCTCGTAACTAGTCATCTCCTCGACTAGAACTTTCATCTCTATCTGCTCTGCAATGGAAGTTGGAGGAATCTTTTCAACTACCATGGCCAGCTGGTTTAGAATTTCAAAGTCAAGGGAGAGTTTCTTCAGCAAAATTTTCCCTGTTAGAACATGATTCAAACCTTGAAATTGCTCACGATTCCTCCCGATGTTATATAGTAAATCCTTATAATTGTCCTGGGAAATTAGTTCATTATTTTCATCCCAAAAAGAAGGCAGTCCCTTTTGTATTACCTTTTCAAATCCCTTTTTGAATGCTTCAACCTGTTCCTTCATCTGTTCTGCACTAGCCTAAACATTCTCAATGTGAGAATGTTTGCCAAGGACTCTCCTATCCCAAGTTATGACTGTTACCCTGTTTTTGATAGCCATTGCTTTTAGATCACCTTCTGTCAGAGTATTTAAGAAACTTATGGTACCCTGGACTATATCTTTTGGTATCTTATCTAAAACTTCTCTCATTGCTTTATAGCTTTGTAAGCTATCATTTGCTATCGCTTCCTTTGTCTTCATAAAATCTAAATAAGGCCTCAATTTTGCAGCCTCATCAATGATTGAATCCCAAATCAAATGCTTTGCACCTTGCAATGCTAGTTGTCGTGTCACTTGGCCTATCATCCTCTGATTTCTGCCTACCAAATCTTGATTGTTTTTTGTCAACTCTTTTATTTCATTTTCCTTTTTCTTATTTTCCTCTTCTAGTATTTGTTTTTCTTCTTTTAGTTCTATGATCTCCACCTCTTTCAAGATAACTTGGGACGTAGCTTGAACTATATCATATGTGCTTTCTTCTTTCTTGCCTTGATCTGTTCCTTGATTCTCTTGTGATGTATTTGCCAATTTGGCCTTTAGATCTTCAATTTCAATCTTAAGGCTCGATTTATCTTTCTCCCAACTTTCCTCTTTTTCCTCAAACTTGAGCAATTTAGCAAGATAGTCATCCAATTCTTGAGATAAATTTTGTTTTTCTTGTTCTAACACAATTAATTCAGAGGCTTGAATTATCCGAGTTGCTGGAATTCTAACCTTTTGATGAAGTAATTGGATATTCTTTTATTTCTCAGCTAAAAGCTTTTTAATTGCCTCCCCTCTATTTGGTTCATCATTGCTCTTCACCAGGTCATCTTGTAATATTTTTATTTGCAGTTGATGAGCTTTGTTCTCTGTTTTCTCTTGTCTCAATTGGATTTGCAGCCTGTTCACTGTTTTTTGTAGTTTTTCCAATGTTAAAGTAGATTTCATCATATCAGCATAAATCACCTCTCCAACCTATCTGTGTAGGTGAATTATATCAGGGACTGTTATCTTCTGCAAATTCAATTTCATTTCTGTGACCTTATCATTAGACAATATGGCCAAATTCAAAGTATCTTTGTCTGGATCTCTGCTAGTCATCCGAGTAATTTTTGAATCAACAACATTCTTGACTTCTGGAAATAACTTATGCATTGCTTCTGTTGTTGTTTGTTTGTCTTTTCCATATTTTACACATATTTCATCTCTTGAATGAAATTTGCTAGAATCACCTACAGCTCTTGCCTCGTCAAATTCGTATTCCTGTACTTGAATTCTTGTCCCTTGGTCTTTTTCTTTCTTCATTCCCTTTTCTTTGTCAGATACAACTACTTCATCTTGCTGGCTTGATTTTAATCTTTTGGCTTCTCTTTCTTCCTCCACCTACATATTAGTACTTTCATAAAACCTTCTTTTACTTGTTGCTTCAACCTTTCCTGGGGTAGGTACCATCTCAGGTACCAACTCAGCTGAAACTTTATCCAAGGTAGAACGATTAGCATGTGAACTTCCTGAAACTTCTGTGTATGATTCATATTGTAGTAAATTTGCCATCTTTGCCAATCCTTCAACCTCTTGGTGATCAAAGGCTTTATTTTTCTTCTCTTGCCTTCTATCAGAAATAACATGACAAGGATCATAATTAATAGCTTTCTCTTTCATAAAACTCAGTGCTTCTAAATGTTTTTGTACAAAATGGAGAGCATTCTTGTTCGTGATGATAAAATGACCATTTTTTAAAGGGAACTTTATATCTGTAGCTTTCTTGAAATGTAGAAAATGGTCATTTTCTACTGTCAATTTTTGTCTGATAAAATCCAAAGCAAAAATGCTCGGAGTCAAAAAGGTTGGTAGAATATAGGGCTCCCTAACAAATCCATAAAGTTTGATTACTGTATCTTGCTTCCCTAAAAGCCAGTCTCCAATTTTTTTTGGGGGGATTAATTGCATCAGGGTCTTCATCTCGGATAATACTGTATACTTCTGATCAAATAAAATTCATAAAATTAAACATACTGTCTTCCATTGTTTCTGAAAACACAGATTATGGGAAATGTAAATCTTTTCGACTGTTAAACAAGAGCATTTTCATCAGGTGTGTCTAGAATCTGAATTGTCTCGAAGTGTGGAAATTCACTAACTGAGAGTGGATGTTCCGAGCCAAGAATTCATCAAATTTAAGGTAGGGTACTTGACTGTAATCCATTTTTGGTTTAGCAACACTTAATCTAAAAAGAAAACTTAACTGGACCTATGTGACCATGGAATCAGCATCAAACCCTAAAAACTGTGAAGTGAGTACCAAAACTAACTGTGAATTTTCATCAAAGAAATTAATGTCAAGTGGATAGGGTCTGTTATCAATGGAAAGGCAAGGTTTCAGACAACTAGTCATGAAGGTTTGTTTGGTCTCAGGGGATGACTCTCTGTACTGGCTAACTAGGGATTCTTCGGCAAAATATTCCTAGTGGTGGGAGGAAAATAGGGGTACTGCTAGAGCTTTCCTAACGGTAGATGCAATTACATGGCAAAGAATTTTCTTTCGTGATGAATTCATAATGACTCTTTGACTCTGAGAATAATTTACTGCACACCATGAAATGAATTCTGGAAACGCTGAAGGTTTTTCGGGACAGAAATGGATAAAATGAGACTTATAAACATTGTGCACATCCAAATTTTGTTTATATAAACCCTACAACTTGCTTTTGATTTCTTAAACTGAGAATTTAACCATTATGGGGTCACAAATGTCATTATCTCTGTCCACTAGGGTTTCTCGTATCCTCATAGTTTCAACGTTCTGACAGATGGTTTCACTACTTCCTTCCATTATGTAAACAATTCTAGCTACTTTCACGAGTTAAGAGGACCTACCTAGCACAAACAGGATGAATAAACTATGCTCTGTCGCTTTCGAGTAGCATAGACATGTTCCAATCCTCCATCGTTCACAACACAAAAGTCAATTTTTGAGGTGCCCTTCTCTTTTATACACCACTGAAGGTGGTTTCGCAACATGGGATGGTGGTTTTCCTTACCACTTTCTCTGATTGAAAAATGATGTGGAGACGACATGCGTATAGTGGTATGGTATTTTGTAACCGCTTAGACCTCGATTACGTCGGGCATGTTGGCGGTGTGGAAAGATTATGGATCGTCAATCTAACTGCCCTTTATCGAATAGCCATTGATCTAATCGCCCTTAATTGAGACCATGACTAAATAGACACTTCAACAAGCTATAGCATGATATGATGGTGTGTGCATTCTCTTAGAGCAGGTTTTTCTACTTTTTCCATACTTTGTCAATTTCCAAAGTTTCACAAACTTGTTATACTTTTCCAGAATGATGTTAGATTGAGACACTGACTTAATGATAGCACCAAAACACCATCATGTGTCTTTCCAAACTCATCACACATTCCATGTCATCATACATTCCATGTCATCACTTTCTATGGTGTCAGTTCTCTCTTTGAGGCTCACACGTGTGAGATTTTGGCCTACCAAAATAGAGATCAATTCATGTATAACCAGATTGGTCAAGACTGGAAAAATACAAATCACAAGAAGGGTTGGCCAACCCTTCGTTTAGTAGATAATTATGAACACGAATATCCAACAATTCACTTGTATACATACTGGTGAACACAAGAAGGATCGAACGACCCTTCTTGCAGTCTGGAACTAGTATGAAGATAATATTGGTCAGATGAAGGGTCGACCGCCCCTTCATTTATGAGGGAATTGTGAAAATATTCAACCTATGAAGTATAGGATGTCAATTCATGTATATCCTGAATGGTGAATACTACAGAAATACTAACCACAAGACTGCAGAAATACTAACCACAATAAGGGTCGGCCGACCCTTCATTTAAAAGAGAAATTAAAAAATATTTAATCTACGAAGGTTGGGATGAAAATTCCCCACTACCAACTTCCACAGTATATGGTAGGGATAGGGACATTTCCTAAGTTGTAATATCTAAACAATATTTCTCTAGACTTCTGACTGCTGTCAAGAGGGATCGGCTGCCCCTTATTTTAGTAGGTAATTGTTAACACCAATATCCGACAATTCACCTATATCCAGATTGGTGAACACAAGAAGGATTGAACCACCCTTCTTGCAATCTAGAACTATTATGAAAATAATAGTGGGAAGAAGAAGGATCGGCCGACCCTTCATTCATTTATCTCAAGCCTCATTCAAAATGGGGTGTTGGTTAATGAAATTCAACTTGAAATGACCGTCATATTATACAGACACTGATTCATTTGATAATTTGTATATTTTTTACAACTTCAAATGACCATCATAATTATCATATCGGAACACTGCAAAAACCAATTTCAAAAGTGGCAATATCAAAAGAAAAGTATGGTTTTGGAACTTGGATTTGGCACTTTTGGAAACGGATTTGGTAGTTTCAGAACCGGTTTGGTCACTTTTGGAACCGGATTTGGCACTTTTGGAACCAGTTTTGGCTCTTTAGGAACCGGTTTTGTCATTTTTGGAACCTTGATTTGGCACTTTCAGAATTAGTTTTGGCACTTTTGGAATCAGTTTGGCACTTTCGGAACTGGTTTTGGCACTTTTGGAACCGGTTTTGGAACTTTTGGAACCTTGATTTGGCACTTTTGGAACTGGTTTTGGCACTTTCAGAACCGGATTTGGCACTTTTGGAACCCGTATTTGGCACTTTTGGAACCAGATTTTGCTTGATTTTGGGGTTTAGAAAGGCTATTTTTGACCCGTCTTCAAAGTGACTTGGACTAGAATAAGTCCAAGTTTAATGAAATTGGCGTTATATTGGAAAATGCGTTCACTAAGGTATGCAATACAAACCGGGATGATTGGGACTTGAAGATTCCTACGATATTATGGGCCTATAGGACAACATGAAAAATATTGATAGGCCAGACCCCTTTCAAGTTGGTATATGGAAAAGAAGCGGTGATGCCGATGGAATACATCATCCCCAGTCTGCGCATAGCAACATCGACATGAATGAGTGACGATGGGTCCATTGAGGAAAGGTTGGCATAGCTACTACAGATTGAAGAAGATCGCTTTATCATGGGATTTCGCCAATAGGTAGAAAAAGACCAACAAAAGGAATGGCATGATCGCCATGTAAAGGAAAAACACTTTCAACACAAAGATATGGTTCTCCTATATGATAGTAAGTTCGCGGAGCACCCAAGTAAGCTCCAAATGCATTGGCTTGGTCCATACATCATAAATTTCATCACTGATGGAGGTTTAGTTCAGCTGCAAAATCTAGATGGAACATTGTTGACAAATTTAGTGAATGGAATCCAGATAAATCCTTATCAGGATAGCACACGTGAAGAGCCACTGAGGAAGACAACAAATTAATGGAAAAAAAATTGAAGAAAAAATGACAAACATAAAAGGAAAATTGAAACAAAAACACTACGAAGATTGGAAGTCTGTAGAGGTCATGTGTCGACAGAATGGCGACAAAGGGTTCAATTTTTGCATCTTTCGAAGTAACTGTGATAGGGTTGGAATTCACGAGTCTTTCGATGGGATAGCGATAAATTTTGAAACAACGAAGAGGCTTGGGGCCTGTTGATGTCCAGTGGAGTGCGAAATAGTCAAATCGGGTAATAAATAAAGTAGTTAAGACGAGGAAGACAATGTTGTAAGTGGATGAAGACGCAATTAATGACCAAAGAGTATGGAGGACTACGTTGCAAGTGGATGAAGACGCATTTAATTAAGAATGAGTGTGCAGGATTAAGTAAATCGATGGAGGATTTGGAAATCATTTTCCAAAATTGACTTGGTGGATGGGGAGCGAGAAATTAAAGTTATTAAAACATGCAGAAGTGGACAGTTTGAACCATTGTTCATTAGGAGAATTATGGAATTATATTCAGAGCGAAGATTAATAGAAGTGAAGTTAGAAACTTGCAATGGCGCAAGTAATATCCAACATGAGCACATAGGAACAATCCAAAGAAAGGGATACCATCATCCAAGAACAACCAGAAATTGCGTCTACACCAACGCGAGAATTCAGGAAGAAAAGAAGCACCAACTGACCGGCGAGTTCTAAAAGAAGAACCAAGAGGACTCGCAACTCAACACAGGATGCATCTATAGAAGGAGAAGCGGGCACATCGGTCTCCATAGAGGGAGAAACAACAGTAAGAGGAAGGAAACAAGGTCCGACAATATCGAACATTCTAGGGTACGTTTCATCATGGAAGGAAGGGGCACCAACAATAAGACTTGGGAAGAATACCAAGTATACTATAAAAGATCCAGCGACACCGAAGGGTGTCCATACCACTGGAGATGTATTGCAGTGACTGCAAATACTGTAGTATAATGACCACGATATTTTGGCATATCTAGAGTGTGCTCAACACACATACATTGAGAGAGCACATGGAGATGGAGGTCCAATCACAACGGAACCAGTGCAGTGGGAATTAGGGTTAGAGAAATCAGGGCTCCTATCAATTATTCACATGCTGCATTTTGGGAGATCAACAAAAGTGAATGCATGCATAAAGAAACTACTGGTATGTTTTCACGGAGGATACTTATGGTTGGATACAAAGATTCCAATCATTGTTGATCTCCTTTCGCAAATCACTGGATTACCCAAGGCCGGGTAGATCCTTCGGAGTACTTCCAAGGGAAGGACAATGACAAGAAGCTTGCTACAAAGATGAAGGCCAAGTATGGGGTGGAGAAAAACACCCAAGAATATAAATTGATTGACACAATCAATGATCAGGCAGTTAGGATCGCAAAAACATTGCTGGAAATTAAGATTGTAAAGAAGAATCACCCCAATCAGTGTACATCAGGGGTGATTGCATCTGCGGAGCAGTGCATAGCCGGAGTTAAAATGAACTGGTCATTATTTTTTCTAAATGAGCCAATGGAGGATGAGGTAGCATCCCAAGATAAGGGTAATCCATTCACATACTCATGGATTTTATTATTGATTACATTGTTTGCATGGATGGAGCCAGCAGTACTAGGGCATGGAAACAAAAATAGCCAAAGTGTGTCGAGGGGCATGATACAAGAACTTATGGGAATTGAACGAAAAGAGAATACAAATAGGTAATAGCATTCAATTTTTTATTTACCTAGAACAACTGCGAGCGAAAGCAGTAAATATTCCGTGACTAATAGAAGAAGTGACAAAGAAGCATAGGAGAATCGCAAGGCTGTAAGTAGGGCCAGAAGCGATATTCATTCAAGAATGCGCAAACCCACAAAAGAAGTGTCTAATGACACAATACAAGCTGAGCGACGCGGAACTAGATGCCATAGTGGAGGAATGGCCAGACGAGTGGAAGGTTCCAGTCAGTGAAGATCAACTGTCGGACCCATAGGATGGGCAGCAGACATATGTACCAAAGGCTCAAGAAGAAATAAAAGATTCAGAGGATGAGGGTGAAGGTGCAGATGACCAATTGTGAACTGCAAGCCATGATGGTGCATCATTAACCACTCCGACATATTTGGAGATAAAGGAGCAATGACAAGAAGCAAGAAAAAAGAATAGGATGGAGAAAGTTGTGGGGAGTACTACTGTCGGTCTCCCCGATGAACAAATGAACCAGCTACTTGAGAAGATAATGACTGTGGCAGAGGAGAACCGTGCCAAGGTAACACAACATGCGACGACATATTTCCATTAGGTGTCGCAGTTGTTGCAGAAGCTGAGCAATGAAATCATGGAAATGAGGCTGCACCCAGAAAAAGGAGATCCAAGTGCATCAGAACTAAGCAGAGTCGATGTGGATATCGGTACTCATCAGTGGATCGTACAATTATTACCTAGTTCGATCATGACAAGAAGTGAAGAATTGGATGCTGCGCTGAGAGGATACAGCAACATCAACATAGACCTAAACATGTTGCCTATGTTTATGTTGCATCATATTCACACTGGGGTGAGCGATGAGATCAACGACTGAGAAGCAGCAACGTATGATCAAATGGTCAGCTATAAGCGACAAGTACGAAGCAGCGAAGTGGGGGTTGAATGAATCCGAGAAGAAAAAGAGATGGTGATGAATGAAAGGGAAAAGGTAGTTGAGGAAAAAAAAAGATTGGAACATGCCATCTCCATGGCATGTGAAGATGCGCCAGGAATAGACAAAGATATGCTTGTGGAAGCAAAGGAATTGAGGATGGGTGCAGTCATTTCAAACCTTTGGAAAGAGAATGAGGAATTACAAACAAGGGCGGTGCCGAGCACACCATCAGAGTGAGTCGAAGAAAGAAAGGGCACCATCGAGGAAGTTGCAACAGAGATCGCAGAATTAGAGAAAGCAGCTCAGAGCATCACGAAAGATGTATCGTAGTTTTGGGTAATTCTAGTATAGGATGAGCAGTTGCACTAGCTGAACGTGCAACTGAGCGAGCAAAAAGAGCAATTAGAGGCATTGAGGGGATCACTTAAAAAAATGCCCTACTAGTGCAAATGAAAAAGGAGACAGAATTGAAAGAGTTACAACATCATGTCAACAAGGAGAGAATGAGCAAACAAAGAATAACGCCGCACTTGGATGGACTACAGACAAAATATGAGCAATTGGTGGTCGAAGCGATGTCAGGAATGATGTGGATTAAGGAAAATCTAGAGAAAGAACAACATATAGGTGGTGAGTACCCAACAGAATAACTGAAGTGGAAGACTGCGCAACGCTCAAAGAAATGTTGATGTATATGTAACTTCGGAATGTATTTCACATATATGTATATTGTATTCCTATAGAGATGTTATTATTCCTTTATACGGAAGTGTCGTCATTTATATTGTAAGTGTCGTAACTTATACTTGATGGGTTATTAGACCACCTTGTTTGGGGTCGGCCCTGTATAAGTCATGTGGGTCAAAGGGTTATTAGACCACCCTACTGGGGGGTCGGCCATGTGGGTCAAAGGGTTATTAGACCACCCTATTGGGGGTCGGCCCAGTCAGCATTATATTATGTGGTTAAGTTCGAGCCTACATGAGTTAGGTAAAAAGGCAAGTCAAGTCAAGTATAAATAGAGTGCGGGAGGCACTCTATTTGCTCACTCACTTTTAACACATGCACTCAAGGAGGAGTGGCGCACTTATGGAGGAGGAGGATCTGCTACTAGGTTGTGTCTATCTCTTATGGTTGGTTGTATCATTGCTCTATCTATCTCTGAGGAAGTTATTGGGGTTTTTCACCTTTATGGTTTTCCCCAAGTAAATCTTTGTGTCTCTTGTGTGCTTGCATTATTGTCTCCATGATTGATATGTTGTAGATATGTTGTACATGTTGTTCTCTCAGTTAAGATCCTAGATCAGATTGAAGTAAATTCTGAAAATCTAACAAGAAATAGCCAAGGAATTTGTTGACCAAATCAAGGCAGCCTACGATGACTTCAAAATGCAGGTAAATGCACCATCAGCATGCAGCTGAGGTGGCTTGAGGGCGAGCCACAAGTTTTTGTTGGGGGCATGTTGGCACGAGGCTTAGGCACACAAGCTTGGTACATTTAGCAACAAAAGGGTCAGCGACAAGGGAAAATGAACGGTCATGGAGCGCAAGAAAGCCAATAATACAGAATAATTGGTTAAGGAGTTAGTTAGTAATGGGTCATTGGACCAAGTTGTAATGGTTAAGTGAGCCTATAAATAGGAGTAGCATTGTAAGCCTAAGGGAATCTTATCTTTTCTTAGTAGCACCGATTATTGATCGATATTTCTTTTGGAATCTATTGTGATATGATCTGTGGTTCACACCTTTTCGTTTTATATTTGGTTCTGCAGATGTGTGTTCTTGTGAATGCTGTGATGTGATGAGTAATCAGAAGGATCATTTTTTCTATCTATTTGTCTCTTTGTGAATTGTCTCAGTGCGATTGAATATGTGTTATCACAATGTCTGAGATCGTGGCATGGTTCAATATGTTTTATGAGTGAAATCATAGTTATGTTATGTATCTTAGATCTCTTAAGTATGCTTCAATAATTTTTTATTGCATAGATCTAATTAACTTGTCAATTGTGAGATGATGATGTTCTGATGAGAATGATAATTATGTCGATCTCCAAGTTACTTAATGATTTATTGTGAATTATGCATGTCCTCTTACATCTGTGGAAATGTGGTTCATGCATCCCCCTTAGCTATCTCAGGTGAGACCTCACTCGCTATGCGGGTATTGCTGGAAAGGATAAAACCTTTCCAAGCTGATATCTATGGGATTTTGTATCGAGGTTTGTTGACAATTGTGTGAAGTGAAATTTTGTTGACAAATCTGTGTCAACAATAGACCCTGCTTCTCTCTATAGTAGTGACTATTTCTTTTTTGAAAGAGGTTTCTCCGCTTGATGATGCTTTAGGGGTTTCTTTGGAAAATAGTCTATTTTATTTGGGTACTATTCCGATTGGTTTATCCATGCCTCATGTTATCCCCGAACCTGTCATTTTGGATCAGTCTGGTTAGTTTGTTGATGGTTTGAGCCCCTTTCCTGGTCTTGTTGTTTCTGGGGTTTCTTTTTAATCCATCCTGATTTTTGAATAATATCTACAACCTCTTATGGTGATGGATTTTGATTTAGATGCTATTTCTAGATCAGATATCTTGAGTACTCATGTTACCCACTCTACTTCTAAAATTTGTTTTCTGGACAAGCTTTGCTCTCCTTCAAAGAATAATACTATATATGAAGGATACTTTTCACTAGTTCCAAAGGTTTCCCTTCCTTCAGGTTTGGATATCAATCATGGGTATTATATGTATTCTAAACAGAGTAACAAACTGGTTTTAAAGGACACTTCAGTAGAAGGGAGCTAGACTTTAGCTCTGAAAGGAGGAAGTAAAGAGGAAGGGTAGCTAGGCATCTGGATACAAAGGAGGGTGTGGGTTTTTTGTGTTTTGAGACTAGACAGAAATTTTTTACGTGGAAGCTTAAAGAAACGGGTTCCTTGGATTTGGTTCCTTTATGTTGATTATGACCCTAAACTGTAGGGGTCTCACTATCCTACCCAAAAATCTAGTTGTAAAACGTCTTATTGTTTCTAATAGAGTAGATGTAGTTTTCTTTCAAGAAATAATGACTGAAGGTTCTAGAATAGCTACAGAGTTTCAAAAGTTGTTATTTGGATGGTGTTTCGATTTTATTGATTCAAAAGGAAATTCTAGTGGTGTTATGACTGGCTAGCGCAGTAGGAATCTGAAATTAACAAACTCCTGGGCATTGGATTCTGGGCATGGGATTTCTCCTTGTTCCCCTGATCTAGGACAGGATTTCCTGTTTGTTAACCTCTATGGTCTATATATTGATAGGAAAATTTTTGGGGATAATTTTTTCTCTAAATCCTATTTAGACTCTTAGAACTTGATCTTGGGAGGGGACTTAAATTTCTCGGTTGGTCTCTCTAAAGTTGGGGGCCATCTGCTCTTTCAAATCCCTTAATGGATTATTTCTTAATTTTTCTATAATAGAACAAACTAATTGACATTGGTCTAGGTAAGATGAAGCCAACTTGGATCAACAAATGAGTTGGTGAAGCTAGAATAGCCCAAAGAATTGATCAGTTCTTGCTCTCTAAAGAACTATTGGAGAAACATATCATATTTAATCAATGGGTTGGATGTGGTGGTGAATCTGGTCATTTTCTAGTCTTTCTTGAGTTGAATGGAGGAAGTACTAAACCAACCCGTCCTTTCAAATGTAATCCATCCTAGTTATCTAATGATGAGTTTGTAAAGGGACTTGTTGATGGGTGGTTCGCTCAAGATGAGAATTTCGAGGAACTGGCCTCTTCTCATTTTGTTAAAAAATTAAAACTAGCTAAAGACTTTGCAATTGACTAGTCGATCAGGAAAAAAGAAATCGAGGATAAACAAGTGAACAAGATTGAAAATTGTCTGGTGGAGAAGTTCAAAAGTTTGGGATTTGGATTCATGTCTGATTCCTCTAAACTGGAAATTTCATAACTGGAACAATGCAGAAGGAAAGTTTTATTCTCTAAGGAATTTGAACTAAGAATGAAAAGCAGGGCAATATGGCTAGAAAGTGCTGATGAGAACTCTAAGTTTTTCCATCATTTCGCTAATCATAGGAAAAATATAAACTCTATATGGAAACTTTCCTTGGATACTGGTGAGCAGGTTGAAGGTTTTACTAACATAGTACAGGCGGGTATTAAGCACTTTCAGAATATGATTAGAGATGATGGTAAGGTATAGTTATCTGATATTATGAAAATTGTTCAGTTATTCCCTACATCTGTTTCAGAGGAGGATAATATTATGTTAATGGAAGATGTTACTGTGGATGAATTGAAAGATACTCTGAATCTGTTTAAAAAGGATCGAAGTCCTGGGTCGGATGGGTTTCCCATTGAGTTTTACATTGGTATTTTTGACACATTGGCTAATGATCTTCTTAGGGTGATTGTAGAATCTAAACATAGTGGGAAAGTTTCAGCTATTTTCAACTCAACCTTTCTTTCCTTAATTCCCAAAATGGATGCACTAGTTTTTTTTTAGGAATTCACACCTATAGCACTCTGTCACTGCATCTATAAGATAATTTCAAAAGTAATATCAATTAGAATAAATAAAATTTTAAGTAACTATATTAGCGCTAAGCAGTTCAGTTTTATCCCTAGTAGACATATACATGAGCCAATAGGTGTTTCCCCTAAGGTTTTACATACTATCAGAAGTAAAAACTACAAGGCTGTTGTATTAAAGCTTGGTCTATCAAAAGCTTATGATAGAGAAAATTGGATGGATATCAGAGTCGTTCTATCTCCAATGGGTTTTGATGTCTCTTTCATCTCATGGGTAATGGGATGCCTTTCCTATGTTTATTTTTCTATACTTATAAATGGATTTGCATCGGGTTTCTTTAGACTAGTCTGTCAAATAAGGTAGGGATCCCCACTAGCACCTATTTTATTCCTTATCATAGCTGAAGGTTTTAGGAGGGAAGTGCAAGAATCCAGGAGTAATGGTGACATGAAAGGAATCTCATTTGGTGGTAGTATCTCTATATCCCACATATGTTTTGTTGACGACATCCTCTTATTTTCTAATGGATCTTTACAAGATTTGGGGAAAATAAAAGAGGTTATTGATTTGTTCTTCTCAGCAACATGAATGTTGGTTAATATTGGGAAATCCTCCTTACTATTACATGGTATGGACACACAAGAGACCTCTTATATTAGTAGCATTTTTCCTTATCAATTGTCACAACTGGAAGCAAGTTTTAAATATATGGGTTTCAGATTGAAGCCTATGGCTTATCACTTAAAGGACTGGGATTGGCTGATAGAAAAATGTGAAGCTAGAATAAAAATTTGGAGTCACTAGTGACTCTCTAAAGGTGGGAAAATTATCTTTATAAAATCTATTCTTGAATCCATACCGGTGTTTTGGATGTCCTTTTGGATCCTGGTTAGAGTTTTGGAAAAGATCAGGAAACTTTGCTATAAATTTCTTTGGTTTGCCAAATTTCATCATGGTATGATTTGGATCAAATGACAATCATTGGCTCTCCCAAAGAAACGTTGAGGTTGGTGACTCAATATTCCTGCACTTTTCTCAATTGCCATGGCTCTAAAAAATGTCTAGAAACTTATCACAGGAAATGGTCTGTGGAACCAAATGGTTTTGTGTAAGTATATATTTCCTAATACTCTTGTTGATTGGATTCACAAACCTTTAAAGTCCTTAAGGAAAGTTTCATTGTGATGGAAATAATTTCTAAAGGAGTTCGACATCATAGGCTTGGCACTCTCATGGAAGGTTGGGGATGGATCCTTAGTAAGACTAGGAGTTGATCCTTGGGCTAGCTGTAGTCACAGATATGCTATTCCAGGTGTTACAGTAAATAAACTTATGTCAAATGGGTTTTATTTTCTTAATAATATTGTAGATCACTCAAAGACTACATTCGGAGGTCAAGGATGGTTGAACACGCAGTAGGTGGGTTTGTCTTGGTCTGATATAGATCTTTGGAATGACTATATCAAAAATCTAAGGAGTTGTAATGTAAGTTCATCAATTGTCCCTAACAAATTGATTTGGATGTTTTCAGATACAGGCTCATATAACCCAAAATCAGGATATAATTTTTTGATACAGATCAATGAAACTGAGTCTGTTTGGTGGTGGAGTGTTGTTTGGAAGTACAAATGCCCCTTAAAATCTAGAATCTATATGTGGTTTCTCTTTTCAAACAAAGTTCTAACATGGGACATACTACAAAGAAAACACAGAGAAGGTCCAGGTAGATGCTTTCTATGCAATAAGGAGGAGGAGACAAATTATCATATCATAGTGGCTTGTCCTTACACTTAGGATGTCTGGAAAGAAATTGAATTTTGATTAAATTTATCCTATATCTGGAAAGGGGAGACAATAGAAACATGTCTTACGAATTGGAACAAAAATGAAAAGGTCCTGGAGAAAAAATCATTGCCTTTGATTGTTGCTTGGGGAATCTGGATAGACAAGAATGCTAGTTTTTTTTAAGATACAACTATTCTTCCTATACAATGTGCTCACCAATGCTTAGGGATACTTAGCTTCTTCCCACAGAAAAATGTGGACTTAAAGATAAGGAATGTAGTAGTAGAGGAAATAGAGGACAACACACCTTGGACATAATTTGATGGAGCAACTATGGGTGAGCCTAAAATTTGTGGAGCAGGGGGTCTACTATTCCTATCTAAACAACACTGGTTCAGATTTAAAGCTAGAATTGGTAATGGTACAAATAATTTTACAGAATTGAGTGCTATTATACTTTTAATGTGGCTGTCTATTGAACATTAGGTAAATAATTTACAAAATTTTGGAGACTCTCAACCCATAGTAAATTGGATTATAGGGATTTACAGACTTCAAAATATCCACATGGTATCTCTCTTGGATGAGGTTTTAATACTTAAAGACATCATTCGACAAATAAGTATCAAGCACATCTTTCATGAAAGAAATGGAGAAGCTCACATATTAGCAAAAACTGGCGCTCTTATGGCTGAGGGTACTTGGCATATATCTGAAACAAAAGATTCGACTACAACTGAATATTATCATGATCCAATTGTTGGACCCAATCAATTTATGAATCAATAGTTGGACCTATTCAGTCTGTTTTGTCAAGAATGGTTTTCCCTTCCTTTTAAGTTTTTAGAATCTATGAATGTTTCTTATCCTTTGCTTATGTTTTGAATGTATGTATCCAGAAATTATTTTTTTGGTTTCTAAATACCAAAAGATCGAGCTTTTTAGCCTCATTTTAATGAAGACCTTTTTTGAAGTTTAAAGATACTATCTACGATTATAGACTGTATATGCTTTTTAAGATATGCTCAATTCACATTTGAGAAATTGAAAATTGTAACTTTGTTTTTTAAAATATACCTATGAATTTTTTATATGGATAAAAAGTTTACTTAAACAAACCTTCTTATGCACTTTAAACTCTATAAAGAGAAAAAAATGCCAAATGTTGTACCAAAACATGCTCTAACTACAATATGTATACTATGGAAAGACATTGAGATAAGATAAAGAGAGAAAACAAAAATAATTACATAAATACAAATAAATTTAAAAAAAAAAAACTTTATTAAAATATTAATGTTTAATATATAAAATAAATCTCTTACCTTGAACAAATAACCGAATATATACACCAATAATCGCGTAGCCGCTTCTCTCATCTCAATAATATAACCACTTTGAATCCTTCAATGTTATTTTATAACCACTTTGATTCCTTCAATGTTATTTATAACCACTTTGATTCCCTCCAATGTTATTGTTCCACACTTTCGAGAATATTCTAGTTAATTATTTGTGTTGACTATAGAGGTGAAAAATATAATATCTAAATGGTTAACCATCTTTGAGAATATTCTAGGTAACTATTTGTGTTCACTATAGAGGTGAAAAATATAATATCTAAATGGTTAACCATATTTGTTTCGTTGATTGTGCAACCTAAAAAGATGAGGATGAATCCCAATATGGATGGGATGAATCTCAATATGAGGAGAGACAATGTGTAAATTTCTATAATTTAAGTTATTTTAATATGAACATTATTTATAATATATAATTGAGAAAGAAGTTACACAATATAACTTAGAATTTGCTATTTAAGTGAAAAAATTATTATTTAAATTAGAAATTCATATATTAAATATTTTTATACAAGTAAAAAATATAACTTGTTATTTAAAAGGTTAAATCAAAGTTATATATATTGATCATTTTATACCCTCTATTATCCCAAAACATACAACATCTTATGATCATCATTTCATAAATGAACAATCCCTATAATGTCCCCAAATACTAATTATGATTGCTTTTTGGAATACAATAGTGGATTGGGCCCAGGAGTACAATAGTGGATGGGCCAAGGAGTACAATAGTGGATTGGGCCCAAACTAGAGCATTTGACTATCGTGTGGGCTGCAACGGGCCCAACAAGCATCGTTTAGGGGCTCAAAACGGCTTCGGAAGTTCAAGACCTGAAAAACCATAGAAAAACTACTAGAAAATTGTCAAAATGGAAAATTATTTCAAGCCAGGAGAATTGGTGGGTGGCCATCGATATCCATCTAGATCAATCCTGCCCCCTTAGGAAGCAATGTTATCCATTGCGTTGAGTTCCCCCATCAAATGGGGAAACTTCTGCTAAACTTGAATCATGGTGAGCCACTTTCCTTGGTGGAGAAGCTACCCTACTTTGACAACCCGATATAGTTGGATCTTTTGCTAGCGAGTGCCCTTAACCTGCGTGTCCATGATCTTATCAGTGGTTTCATGTTCCATGCAGCCGAGGTTAAGTTATGTAGGTTTAAACTACTTTTCCACCTCCAATGTGTCTAGTAATGGTGGAAAATATGGGTGAAGGAGCTCCACATCAAATACTAGATGTAGGCTAAGGAATGGAGGAATGCTTAATTCAAAGGCATTCTCATTGACTTTCTTCTACATTTGCATCTATCTTTCCTTCAAATAATGGAATGTCAAAGTTAACTTGTACATTGAAGGGGGTTACACCTCTGAAACAAATACTCGTTGAAGGTGCACCCATCGTTGCTAGCATTCATCAAAGGATCTGGGCGAAATTATCCATCATCTCGTTCCTTTGTCGCATGAGGGATTCCTTGAGCAACATTTTAATAGGATCTCTTTCTCTGTCATCTCTCTTTTATTCTCTCGCCATGTGAGGCTGCTTGAGATGACAAGAGTGGTTTTCCCCAAGCTCAACTAGTTCGAGACCCAACTTTTGATATTCAAATCTCATTCGGGACATGCACTAAGTAACCACAAGAGCAGATTGCTTTGACACCACTGATCCATATTTTTGTGAGAAAAAAATGAAAGAGCATATATATATTCACATACACATATATATTGCAAGAAATAAAGTGATATAGTAAACTTGGATTCTATTAACTTAATGAATAGAACATACTGTAAAATGAGAAAAACTACTAGAAAATTGCCAAAATGGAAAACTGTTTTGAGCCAGTGGAATAGGTGGGTGGCCACTGATATCCATTTGGATCAATCCTCACTCCTTAGGAAGAAATGGTCTCCATTGTGTTGAGTGCCCCTATCAAATGGGGAAAAATTTGCTGAACTTGACTCCTGGTGAGCCACTTGACTTGGTGGAGTAGCTGCCCTGCTTTGACAACTCGATATAGTTGGATATTCTACTGGTGAGTGACCTTAACCTATGTGTCCATGATATGATTAGGGGTTTCTTGTTCCATGCAGTCAGGTTTAAGCTCTTTAGGTGTCAACTGCTCTGCCACCTTCGATGTGTCTAACAATGGTGGAAAATATGGACGAAGGAGCTTGACATTAAATACTTGGTCAAAGCCAAGGAATGGAGGAATGCTTAATTCGAAGGCGTTCTCACCGACTTCCCTCTGCATTCTTAATAAAAGGAATTCTACTTTTTATACAATATCTTATGATCATCATTTCAGACATGAACAATCCCCATAATATCCCCAAATACTAATTATGACTAGAAAGTCCTTCAATATGTTCTTTTTGGAATTCTTTGTACGTACTTACAATTTTTATAACCAACATTGAGATATTTACCTTTGAATTTTCAAATATTACTTTGTTTTTGAGTCTCCATATACCCCAAATTAGATATATGGGTAGAACTTGATGCCCATGGTTATTTTCCTTCCATTTTGTTAAAAAATCTTTAAAGAATAGATTTGACCAACAATAAGGTTCAATCTGAAGGAAACTAGTGACCTTCATCCATACTTGTTGAGAAAACCTGCATGTAACAAATACATGGTCTACAGTTTCCTCATTTTGATAGCACAACTGACATAGATTTGGACAAAAACCACCCCTTCTAATAAGACTGCCCCCTGTCATTATTTTAGTTTACAATACTAACCAACATAAGAGTTTGAGCTTTAAAGGAACCCACCACTTGCATAAAGTATGATACCACCAATTGTCAACTATATCTACTAAGGATGAGATGATAGCCTGATATGCCAACTTAGTAGTGACTTGACCTATATCAGTAATCCGAGATCATATTTATTGGTCCTCATGGTTAGTGAGTCTGATTCCACAATGAATCAAATCTATATATTCTATTTACTATGTAAATCTAAATGCATCTTAAAATTTAATGTTTATATCTTTTACTTAAATAAAATCTTTGATATAGTTAAAAATTGAATGGTATGGTATAAAAAGTAAAATAGTTAATTATTATTATCTATTGTGAATCTCATCATGTAATTTTAAATATGGATTTGTTTTTTTTAGCTTAATTGTACATATCCATACCCATATTTAAAAGTAAAATAGTTAATATTTGAATTCAATGGAATTTGAAAGTGAAAAAACTTTATACATTGATATAAATATGTTTTACAATGTGGTCAATTCAAAACTTTTTTAGATTTGTTTTTTGTACCATCATTTCTCACCTACTTTAATTATAAAAAATATTTAAACTAACTTTTTAGTGAATATATATAGTATTTAGATAAACTTAGACAATACTTAGACAAAGATATACAAACAAGATTCACATGTCATTACAATTTCAATTAAATAGTTGTTATTTATTTTATGATTACCTAAAACCAAATTGTTAATATTAAAAAGATATTTAAATTATAAAAAAAACATAATATTGATTTTTCAATGATTAAACAATTACTTTTAATTAGCATTTTCATTGGTTTCCTAAATTTTTATATTCTCCAACAAAACCATGCAATTTGGTTAGTCATACAAAAACGAGATGCTAAATTTAACATTATCCCCTATATCCCTATGTTTTTTCATAAAATTTATTTAGTAGCATGTACCAAATCATTTTAGGCGGGTATGCTAAAATTACAAATCTATAATAATTTTGTGAAGAGGACTTTATATATATATATATGATACCACAATTTGTCACCTATATCTATTGAGGATGAGACGATAGCGTGATATGGCAACTTAGTAGTTACTTGACCTATAGCAGTATTCAAAGATCATATTTATTGGTCCTCATGGTTACTGAGACTGATTCCACAATGAATCAATGAATCAAATCTATATATTCTATTTACTATGTAAATCTAAATGCATCTTAAAATTTAATGTTTATATCTTTTACTTAAATAAAATCTTTAATTCATTTAAAAATTGAATGGTTTGGTATAAAAAGTAGAATAGTTAATTATTATTATCTATTGTGAATCTCATCATGTAATCTTAAATATGGATTTGTATTTTTTAGCTTAATTATACATATCCATGCCCATATTTAAAAGTCTTAACTTTCAAAAAAATTGAAAATAGTTAATATTTAAATTCAATGGAATTTGAAATTGAAAAACTTTATATATTGATATAAATGTGTTTTACAATGTAGTCAATTCAAAACTTTTTTAGATTTGTTTTTTGTATCATCATTTCTCACCCACTTTAATTTATAAAATATGTTTTAACAAATTTTTAGTGAATATATATAGTATTTAGATAAAGTTAAAACAATACTTAGACAAAGATATACAAACAAGATTCACATCTCATTACAATTTCAATTGAATAGTTGTTATTTATTTTATGTTTACCCTTGACCAAATTATTAATATTAAAAAGATATTTAAATTAAAAAAATAAACATAATATTGATTTTTCACTAATTAAAAAATTAATTTTAATTAGGATTTTCATTGGTTTCCTAACTATTTTGGATTCTTCAACAAAACCATGCAAGTTGGTTAAACATATTAGAACCAAATGCTAAATTTAATATTATCTCCTATATCCTTATGTTTCTTCATAAAATTCATTTAGTAGTGTGCACCAAATCATTTTAGGCGAAGTTGTATGCTAAAATTAGAAATCTATAATAATGGTGTGGAGAGGGCTTTTGGAAAATTACATTCAACACAAAGAAAAATACAATATTAAAGTGTTACAAACTTTGTAATTCATATATATATATATATATATCAACTTAGTAGTTACTTGACCCAAGATCATATTTATTGGTCCTCATTGTTAGTGAGTTTGATTCCACAATGAAACAAATCTATGTATTCTATTTATTATGTAAATCTAACTGCATCTTAAAATTTAATGTTTATATCTTTTACTTAAATAAAATCTTTAATTGATTTTAAAAAAGAATGGTTTGATATAAAAAGTAGAATAGTTAATTATTATTAACTATTATGAATCTCATCATGTAATTTTAAATATGGATTTGTATTTTTTAACTTAATTGTACATATCCATACCCATATTTAAAAGTCTTAACTTTCAAAAAAATAAAAATAGTTAATATTTGAATTTAGTAAAATTTTAAATTGAAAAACTTTATATATTGATATAAATATGTTTTACAATGTAGTCAATTTAAAACTTTTCTAGATTTGTTTTTTGTACCATCATTTCTCACCCATTTTAATTATAAAAAATGTGTTTAAACAACTTTTTAGTGAATATATATAGTATTTAGATAAAGTTAGACAATACTTAGACAAAGATATACAAACAAGATTCACATGTCATTACAATTTCAATTGAATAGTTGTTATTTATTTTATGTTTACCCAAGACCAAATTTTTAACATTAAAAAGATATTTATATTAAAAAAATAAACATAATATTGATTTTTCAATCCTTAAAAAATTATTTTTAGTTAGCTTTTTCATTGGTTTTCTAACTATTTGGATTCTTCAACAAAAGCATGCAATTTGGTTAATCATGCTAGAACGAGATACTAAATTTAACAATATCCCCTATATCCCTGTGTACCAAATCATTTTAGGCGAAGCGGTATGCTAAAATTACAAATCTATAATAATTTTGTGGAGAGGATTTTTGGAAAATTACATTCAACACAAAGAACAATACAATATTAAAGTTGTTAGAAATTTTTTAATTCTTGTTTTTTATGTGTGTGTGTGTGTGTGTCTCAGAGAGAGAGATATCACCATTTGTAAAATCCATCTACTAAAAATGAGATGATAGCCTGATATGCTAACTTAGTAGTTACTTGACCTATAACAATATTCCAAAGATCATATTTATTGGTCCACATGGTTAGTGAGTCTTATTCCACAATGAATAAAATCTATGTATTCTATTTACTATGTAAATCTAAATGCATCTTAAAATTTAATGTTTATATCTTTTACTTAAATAAAATATTTAATTCATTTAAAAATTGAATGGTTTGGTATAAAAAGTAGAATAGTTAATTATTATTATCTATTGTGAATCTCATCTTGTAATTTTAAATATGGATTTGTATTTTTTAGCTTAATTGTATATATCCATACCAATATTTAAAAGTCTTAACTTTCAAAAAAATAAAAATAGTTAATATTTGAATTCAATGGAATTCAAATTGGAAAACTTTATATATTGATATAAATGTGTTTTACAATGTAGTCAATTCAAATAATTTTAAGATTTGTTTTTTGTATCATCATTTCTCACCCACTTTAATTATTAAAAATGTTTATTTAAACAACTTTTTAGTCAATATATATAGTATTTAGATAAAGTTAGACAATACTTAGACAAAGATATACAAACAAGATTCACATGTCATTACAATTTCAATTGAATAGTTGTTATTTATTTTATGTTTACCCAAGACCAAATTGTTAATTTTAAAAAGATATTTATATTAAAAAAATAAACATAATATTGATTTTTCAATAATTAAAAAATTACTTTTAATTAGCTTTTTCATTGGTTTCCTAACTATTTGGATTCTTCAACAAAACCATGCAATTTGGTTAATCATTTTAGGCCAAGCGGTATGATAAAATTACAAATCTATAATAATTTTGTGGAGAGGACTTTTGGAAAATTACATTCAACACAAAAAACAATACAATATTAAAGTTGTTAGAAAAGTTTTAATTCTTGTTATATATATATATATATTTGTGTGTGTGATACCACCATTTATCAACTATATCTACTGAAGATGAGATGATAACCTCATATGCCGACTTAGTAGTTACTTGACCTATAATAGTATTCCGAAGATCATATTTATTGGTCCTCATGGTTAGTATTCCACAATGAATCAAATATATGTATTCTATTTACTATGTAAATCTAAATGCATCTTAAAATTTAATGTTTATATCTTTTACTTAACTAAAATCTCTAATTCATTTAAAAATTGAATGGTTTGGTATAAAAAGTAGAATAGTTTATTATTATTATTATGTATTGTGAATCTCATCATGTAATTTTAAATATGGATTGGTATTTTTTGGCTTAATTGTACATATCGATATCCATATTTAAAAGTCTTAACTTTCAAAAAAGTAAAAATAGTTAATATTAAATTCAATGGAATTTGAAATTGAAAAAACTTTATATATTGATATAAAGGTGTTTTACAATGTAGTCAATTCAAAACTTTTTTAGATTTGTTTTTTGTACCATCATTTCTCACCCACTTTAATTATAATAAATGTTTTAACAAATTTTTAGTGAATATATATAGTATTTAGATAAAGTAAGACAATACTTAGACAAATATATACAAACAAGATTCACATCTCATTACAATTTTAATTGAATAGTTGTTATTTATTTTATGTTTACCCAAAACCAAATTGTTAATATTAAAACGATATTTAAATTAAAAAAATAAACATAATATTGATTTTTCACTAATTAAAAAATTACTTTTAATTAGCATTTTCATTGGTTTCCTAACTATTTGGATTATTCAACAAAACCATGCAATTTGGTTAATCATACTAGAACCAAATGCTGAATTTAACATTATCCCCTATATCCTTATGTTTCTTCATAAAATTCATTTAGTAGTGTGCACCAAATCATTTTAGGCTAAGCGGTATGCTAAAATTACAAATCTATAATAATTTTGTGGAGAGGGATTTTGGAAAATCACATTCAACACGAAGAAAAATACAATATTAAAGCTGTTAGAAACTTTTGAATTCTTGTTAGAGAGAGAGAGAGAGAGAGAGAGAGAGAGATCAACTTAGTAGTTACTTGACCTATAACAGTATTCCAAGATCATATTTATTGGTCCTCATCGTTAGTGAGTCTAATTCCACAATGAAACAAATCTATGTATTCTATTTATTATGTAAATCTAAATGCATCTTAAAATTTAATGTTTATATCTTTTACTTACATAAAATCTTTAATTCATTTAAAAATTGAATGGTTTGGAATAAAAAGTAGAAATAGTTAATTATTATTATCTATTGTGAATCTCATCATGTAATTTTAAATATGGATTTGTATTTTTTAGTTTAATTGTACATATCCATACCCATATTTAAAAGTCTTAACTTTCAAAAAAAATAGTTAATATTTGAATTCAATGGAATTTGAAATTGAAAAACTTTATATATTGATATAAATGTGTTTTACAATGTATTCAATTCAAAACCTTTTTCGATTTGTTTTTTGTACCATCATTTCTCACCCACTTTAATTATAAAAAATGTTTAAACAACTTTTTATTGAATATATATAGTATTTAAATAAAGTTAGACAATACTTAGACAAAGATATACAAACAAGATTCACATGTCATTACAATTTCAATTGAATAGTTGTTATTTATTTTATGTTTTCCCAAAACCAAATTTTTAATATTAAAAAGATATTTAAATTGAAAAAATAAACATAATATTGATTTTTCAATAATTAAAAAATTACTTTTAGTTAGCTTTTTCAGTGGTTTTCTAACTCTTTGGATTCTTCAACAAAAGCATGCAATTTGGTTAATCATACTAAAATGAGATGCTAAATTTAACAGTATCCCCTATATCCCTATGTTTGTTCATAAAATTCATTTAGTAGTGTGTACCAAATCATTTTAAGCGAAGCGGTATGCTAAAATTACAAATCTATAATAATTTTGTGGAGAGGACTCTTGGAAAATTACATTCAACACAAAGAACAATACAATATTAAAGTTGTTAGAAACTTTTTAATTCTTGTTTTATATATGTGTGTGTGTTTGTGTGTGTGTGTGTGTGTGTGTGTGTGAGAGTGAGAGAGAGAGAGAGAGAGACCACCATTTGTGAACTCTATCTACTAAAGATGAGACGATAGCCTGATATGCCAACTTAGTAGTTACTTGACCTATAACAATATTCCAAAGATCATATTTATTGGTCCTCATGGTTAGTGAGTCTGATTCCACAATGAATAAAATCTATGTATTCTATTTACTATGTAAATCTAAATGCATGTTGAAATTTAATGTTTATATCTTTTACTTAAATAAAATCTTTAATTCATTTAAAAATTGAATGGTTTGGTATAAAAAGTAGAATAGTTAATTATTATAATCTATTGTGAATTTCATCATGTAATTTTAAATATGGATTTGTATTTTTTTAGCTTAATTGTACATATCCATACCCATATTTAAAAGTCTTAAATTTTAAAAAAGTAAAAATAGTTAATATTTGAATTCAGTGGAATTTGAAATTGAAAAACTTTATATATTGATATAAATGTGTCTTATAATGTAGTCAATTCAAAACTTTTTTAGATTTGTTTTTTGTACCATCATTTCTCGGTCTTGGTTGCACTTGGTATCACAGCCACCGAGGTTAGTGGTAGAAGAGCTCAAAGAAGAATTTCAGTTCTGTAAGATGTTTTTTTTTAAGATTCAGTATCTCATATCTACTAAATCTGCTGTGATAATTCTCTGTGTTATTTTACTTGCAATCTAGAAAAATGCTCTTGTAGACTGTGGAAATGACAGTTGAGTAAATTGTTGGACGTGAGGGATTTTAATTTTTGGGTTGTCCGAAGGAGAGGTCATAGCCGATGGGTAGGTGTAGTAAATCCTCGTAGTGCCGGAGACAAGCGTGAGCTTAGAATCCCATAAAAATCATGGATCCATCAATGGATGCAGTCTTGCTCACTAACTTAGATTGTGAGTCTGCAAATGATACAAAAGTTTCTTTAGCAGAACGTAGATCATCTTTTCCTGAATGAACCTTCTACTTCTGATTCTTCTATCATAACTATTCAAGATCTAAATCCATCCAAAAACTGGCAGTTGCAAGCAATTCTACCTCGAGATGTTTATAAGTTGTCATGGTGGAAATATCAGTCTGTAACTCAAATTAAAGTAAGTTCTATTGATGTCTCATTCACTGAAAAGGATAAGCTAGTGCACATAAATCTGTTAGATAAGCGTCAGATAGATTGGGTGAAAGCTCAGGGTTATAAGTATGCACATTTATGTGCTATAAAACTTGGTTTGGGTCCATTAGTACGCCCATATATTCCATTGTCTTCCTTGTGTGTTGCAATAGATACTAGGCATCGCAACTTTGTTGATGCAATTATTGGAGGCTTTACAACCCTGTTACATGATGGTCCTGCTTTCGGGACAATTTATCCAAAATACTATGTAAGTTTGAATGACCTATATATATATGATTTGTTAAAAGTTTATATCTTACCTAAGGGTTTTAATATGGATACTGGATCAAAGATTATCCAGTTGAAAGGTTGTGTTGTTACCAGGTTTGGTAATGATACACTTCCACCGTTGAGATCGCATGTGCATCAAAGTTTGCATCTGCATAGTGTGGTGGAATCAAAGAAATCTAAGCAATCTATGCATGTTACCTTTGATTGGACCGGCATCCAATATCCCAGACAATGGGAAATAAAATATAAAGAGTTGAGAAATGATGAAAGAGAATCCCATCATCTCAGCCCATCACCTTTGATTGTTCTACCAGTTCTTTTAGATTGCTTGAGGGAAATCCTACTCTCAGATTTACACCTCCACTCATCAAATCTACCTCCATTGCTTCTTACCAGAATGCTCGACGCCAAGCTGAATCCAATTCTATCTCATCTTCCCAGCCTTCTTTCACTGGTTTGCATGATACAGAACATTGAGGCCAGCATAAAGATTGTCCAGAATGCCATAAAATAATGCAGAGGATCCAACATCACAAAAACCATGATCCTCCTACTTTAGGCATGGTCTCTCTACCTAGAAGCAATGCAGGGTTAGAAGTTGTCAATCAAGATCAAAGATCCTTTCTTCCAGGAAGAAATCTTCCTGATACCCCATTTCGAAAATATTCTATAGATGGCCAAATTAAAAAAGAATTTATGCCTTTTAAGTCCTCCACGGCAGAAGAAACAGTGTCTAATCAAGTCAAGCTTGCCAATTACGGCAACATGCAGCATAGGTTAACTGCACAAAATCTAGATGATATGGCTCAAGATATCATCTTTATCAAAAAACAAATGGCAGAAGAGAAAGAACAAATATCTATCATTACTGCAAAATTAGATTTACTTGATCATCTGTTGCATGATTCAACAGAAGTCAGAATGGCAGTAGAAACAGTTGCTACTAAATCTGAAAAGAAACTAATGGTGTTAGAAGAGCTTTGGACAAAAACTCAAGAGCTGAAAAAGAAAGCACCTGCTGTTAGTCAATCTGTCTTTGCTTTAGCCACCAAAGGTCACCAAAGAAAAAAGTCTCATGGTAGAAGTACTTCCTTTCGTATGTTGAGTATCTCTAAGGAAGATACAAGGCCAGAGTTCCACTTTGGTCAAGATGAAGAAGAATATGAGGAAATTCGATATTGGATCACTCAGTTTAGACTAATGCCTTCTGCTTTGAATCCAAAATATATGGCAATGATGGCCATAAGAACTCCTGGACATCAGGATGAAGCTACCTCTTTTATAACAAGTCCTCCTCCTCCTCAATTTGATATACACATGGCTGATGCTAATGCATCCACTGCCCCTTCCCACAAATTCCATTTTGGAATTAATAGCATGAAAAATCTATTGTCACAAATTCCTGACTAGCCAGTACTGAATATTCAATGCCACTCTAGAGCTGATGTCAAAAAAGCCATTCAAATGCTTGGACAATGGGTTCTATATAAAAGAAATCAAGACGCTACAATCATAGGACAAAATTTGGGCACACAATTAGTTGCGGGTCTTTCAGGTCTTGCACATGAGTGGTGGATATGGCTCCCACAAGATGCCTAGAATGAAATGCTTTCCACTCATGATGTTGATCAGCAGATTCTACAAGCATTAAGTAAAGAATTTTATGGTCCCGATGATCGTGAAGATTATGATCATCTTGCATCTCTTTTTATGTCAGCTAGACTCTGTGATCCTAGACAAAGCGAGAAATATTTCTGCTACATGCATAATCTTTTAATCTCATCAGGGAAATCAGGTGAGCCTGCATACCTCAAGCACTATCTAAGAAGCTTCCCAGGTCATGTACCTGATGCAGTTGAATAGTTTTTAAAAGATAAGGCTATTGATTTAACAAGGCTTTCCTTGGCACAATTGCATGCCTACATCATGGAAACTTGGCAAGAACATTGCCTAGAAAGATGAGTCAGTAAGGACTTCAAGAGGCATCAGAGTATGTACTCATCCTCATTTTGAAAGAATGTGGCTAGAATGCCAAATTGGGGATGTGGTGCCCACAACCGAGGTCATTTAAAAGAATCCTACCACTGTAAGAAGAAGAAAGGATTCTATTCCAGTTCCCCTCGGTATCATTCTTCCAAGCCCTATAAGTATAAATCAAAGCATGAATATAGAAGGTCTGATCATAAGAAATCTCGTAAAAATTTTCAAAAGAGATTTGTCCGCAGGAGATCAGAGAAAACTGATAAGGAGACATGCTTTATTTGTGGTCAGAAAGGTCACTGGGAAAGTAAGTGTCCAAAGTGCAAATCAAAACCAAGGCTTACGGCCTTATGTGCATAGCTAGATCCACACTGGTGGGATCTTTGTTCTTGTTCTCAAGATACTTCTCCTAAAGGTGAAGTTATTTTTCTACCTTCTGATGAATCTTCTGCCGAAGATTTGAATTTTGATTCAGATTCATCCTCTGAAGCTGAGCTTAACAAATTTGATCCATCCTCGGATTCTAGTTCTAATTCTATCATGGATGCAAATTTGGGGGGATGTGAGCAGCCATATTATGAATTTTCTTTGTATATGTTTTCCTTCAGCCAAAAGCAATCTGTTGAAAAATAATTGGCTACCATTGATCTCAAACTTTCTTAAACTCCTCCATTTCAGTATATTCTGAGAAGAGACCTTAAAGAAGAAAAGAAGAAGTTACTTGGACTTCTTCAAAAAGACAAAGGTAAAAGAATAATGGACATAGTTCCTGTTTATTATAATCCTATAGAGCTTTTCCAAAATCATCCAGGAGATCATGAAAGTAGACAAGAATATAGAAAAGACAAAGAGAAGATGTTAAGGCTCCAGATTAAAGAGAAACAGCAAGCTTTGAAGAAACTGGCAAATGAGATTGAAGATCTCAAAAATATGGTTAGAGATGTGGTAACAGAACGAGATCAGTCATCTGATGATGAGCTGAGTAAACATTATGACCAATCCATGTTTAGTCCAGAACACAAAGAGTCTTCCCCTGATCTTACCTTAGGTCTGTTTCAAGGTCCTAAGTTTTTTATAAAGCTTTTGTTTTGTCCTCATGAGTTTAAACCTTATTTTTTAGATTGTATGGTTGATTCTGGTTGTCAATTAAATTTAGCCATAGGTTCTGCTATCCCTTCCTATTACTGGGAATCCTCAGTTGATTGTGGTACATCCATTGAAGGAACTCTAGTCCCCTTAATCGATAAAGCTATAGACTTCCCTCTAAATATTCATAATAAACTTGATGCCCTATATCTGTACAGATTAGATAGCATCAAAGAATATTGTATTTTAGGTTCTAAGTTTCTTATTAGAGTCCATCCCTTTTCCATTGACACTCAGAAAATGTTGTTTACCTGTTCGGTTAATGGTCCTCCTATTGTTTGTCCCCTGTCTTTTGAGGCAAAAGCCAAATGTAAAATAATTGAGAAAAAACCTGAGGTCAAACCAAAACCTGCTGAGTTGTTCAAAATGGAAAGATGTTTAGCCTATGCTGAGATCCATAAAGAAAAGATGCTTGTTGACATCTCTGCAAAACTAGTCAAAGATTTTTGTTCAGAAAGCCATAATGCCTTCTAGACTAGGGAAAAATATTTTGTGACTCTAATATTTGATCCACTTCAGAAGCCAAAGCGTATGAAAGCTTCTACAAGAATCATGTCACCCTCAGAGCATGAATTTTGTGCCTCTGAGATAAAAGAGTTGTTGTCTAAAGGTCTCATTGAACCCTCAAAAAGCCTGTGGGATTGTCATGCATTTGTTGTTAACAAGCACTCTGAAATAAAGAGCGGAAAACCAAGGTTAGTGGTGAACTACAAACCACTAAATGTTGTGTTGTAGAAAGTTAGATACTCACTACTAGGAAAAGCCAGCCTGCTTCAGAGGATTGTTGGTTGCACCATTTTCAGCAAGTTTGATCTAAAGTCTGGATTTTATCAGATTGGCATTGAAGCCAAAGATCGGTACAAACCAGCATTCGTCGTTCCACATGGTCAGTACCAGTGGAAAGTGTTTCCATTTAGAATAAACAATGCACCTTTTGAGTTTCAGAAGAGAATGGAAGACATCTTCCGAGATAAGAAATGGGCACTAGTCTTTATAGATGATATCCTGATATGTTCGAGAAACCTACAAGAGCATTTGAAACACCTTCAAAGTTTCTATGATCTGGTATTCAAGCATGGATTAGTTCTGTCTCAGAGTAAGATGGAGATAGGAAAAAGTGAGATGGAATTTCTTGGTTTTAAGATCCAGAAGGGACAAGTTATTTTGCAAAAACATGTCATGAGTGTTTTCATTCACTTCCCAGATCAAATACTTGAGAAAGTTTAATTACAGAGGTTTCTTGGTAGCTTGAACTAAATAAGGCCATTCTATAGAGGGCAGGCTACTGACATACATGTCCTGCAGTAGAGGTTGAAGAAAAATCCTCCAAAATGGTCTTCTCAAATGACTTTGGTGGTTCAATCCATAAAAGACAAAGTGTTAGATCTTCCAGCCTTGTCACTACCTCAGGGTACCGGTCAACTAGTTATTGAAACTGATGCTTCTTCAAATACTTGGGGTGGAGTTCTGATAGAGATTATTGTTGGCAAGGAGAATGTTTGTGGTTACCGTTCGGGTTCCTTCAAAGCAGCTGAATTTAATTACCCTTCCAGCCACAAGGAAATTTTGGCTGTCAAGAAGAAAGTTAACCATTTTATTTTGTTTTTAAAGCCAGTTAGATTTGTAATTAGAATTGAGTTGAAGATCATGCCTGGGATCTTCAAAAATGAAAATTTGATGGTTGAAAGTAGTAGTAGGATTTTAAAGTGGTTTATTTGGTTAAGTAATTTTGATTTTGATATTGTTTATAAGCCTGGATATCCTAATTGTTTAGCGGATATGTTGACCAGAGAACATTCCAAGCCTTCAGTTCCAGCTCTGAACATGTTTACACCTGGTTCATCAAGCTCCAGTTCAAAAGATAAAGGAAAAGATCCTGTTGTTCCACTATACTAGCCAAGGAATGGTTTATTCTTGAAACCATGGGATGAAACTCTCTCAGAAGCCAAGAAAAAGCAGCGACTTGATTATGCTTCAAGGCATGAAGCAAAAAAGTACCTAGAAATCACTCTTATCAAGCAAATCCAGGAGTCACTGCTAAAGCTGCAAATATTGGAAAGATGGGAATGGTCTGCGTTCAGAAGTTTTCAAAATGCTCAATGAAAGCTTCATGGTTACAGAGAGATATGGATCGACTGCAATGAAGAAAAAGACAGACTAGTTTGGTACGTAGATATTGGAGAAGGTAACCTGGCATGGACCTCCTATAACCTTATTCTCCAATTTTGTAGAGAAGAGCAATCAATTGTAATTTGTGGAGACCCAGGCAATTTAAGGAATAAAAGTTGGTCCAGATGGACTGATATCTTTTTAGATAGATTTTTTCCTAGAGTGGATTGGGTTAATCGCCGTGCAAATTTTATCTTGCACCTTCAAGCTGATATGGAAGTGGCAGACCAAAACCATCAATGGCTCAAATTCATGCTTCATCATCATGGTGGTAGGTATACTCGGTTGGAGAATACCCTCTACACTTCCTAGAAGTTCATAACGAGAGATCGCCAAGGGAACCGTATCGATGCAAAGGTACATAAAAGAAGGATTCCACTTGACTTTAGAGTCGATTCATTGTACCAGGGTGAGTTCCTATTCGGGCCAAATCCAATATTCCATGGGTCTGACGTTGAGTAGTGCTTTAGCCCAAATCTCTATCCTCCTTTTCATCCTCCAGAAGAAGATCTGCCATTCAATGATTATGAAGATTTTGATGAAGATTATATTCTCGGATTTGATTGTCCATGCGGTGGTGTTGATATTGGCGGAAAAGAAGCATGCATATGTCGACAAGGAAGAGACCCTTATGATTAAAGGTTGAAAGCTGTGGTGGGCCGGATAATGCTTCACTCTGTAATTTGTCGGTTCACTTTTAAATTTGTCGGCCATGTTAAAGTGTCAGTCATGATTAAGATTCGGGTCCCCATATGTCTTCGGACTCTAAGGGATGAGATAATGACAGTGTGTCCCCACTTGTCACCCTATATCATTCTTTATGACTCTTAGGTGTTAGTTTCGAGTCACTGGTTAACCGGTAAGATTTTTATAAATAAAGGCCTGGGGCCTCATTGTAAGGATCCACATTTTTAGTTTTGAGGTTGCTCATGTGTTGAGCTCTGCAAAATTTGTAAAGTTTTGTTTTCTTGAGTGTTTTGGGAACGAGCTGGCAATCGCTTCGGCCCTGTTGAGTCCCATACATTTTTAGAGTCTGTTTTTAGGTGCTAGATTGCATATATTAGAATCCCAAGAAGCTTTGGATTAGGATGCAGCATTGCTGCTTTTGAAACATAAAAGGATCCAATACTTTGTGCAAAGCCATAGGTGTCTGTTTGCAGTGATGAGCTTCGCAGTCCGAAGCCGATCTGCTTGATGTAAAGAATTGTTGTATTCTGCTAAATTTAAAGGATCTTTTTGAAATATTGTGAAATCGGTCTTTGTCTGGTAATGGGTATCTAACTTTCTGCAACACAGCATTCAGTGGTTTGTAGTTCACCACTAACCTTGGTTTTCCCCTATATATTTCAGAGTGCTTGTTAACAACAAAAGCACAACAAGCCCATGGGATTTTTTAGGGTTCAATGAGACCTTTAGACAACAACTCTTTTATCTCAGAAGCACAAAATTCACACTCTAAGGGTGACATGATTCTTGCAGAAGATTTCATAGGCTTTGGCTTCTGAAGTGGATCAAATGGAAGAGTCACAAAATATTTTTCCCTAGTACAAAAGGCATTAGGGCTTTCTGAACAATAATCTTTGACTAGTTTTGCAGAGATGTCAGCAAGCGTCTTTTCTTTATGGATCTCAACATAGGCTAAACATCTTTCCATTTTGAACAACTCAGTAGGTTTTGGTTTGACCTTAGGTTTTTTCTCAATTATTTTACATTTGGATTTTGCCTCAAAAGATAGGGGACAAACAATAGGAGTACCATTAACCGAACAGGTAAACAACATTTTATGAGTGTCAATGGAAAAGGGACTGGCTCTAATAAGAAACTCAGAACCTAAAATACAATCTTCTTTGATGTTGTCTAATATGTATAGAGATAGGGCATCAAGTTTATTATCAATATTTATAGGGAAGTCTACAGCTTTACCGATTAAGGGGACTGGAGTTCCTTCAATGGTTGTACCACGATCAACTGAGGATTCCCAATAATAGGAAGGGATAGAAAAACCTATGGCTAAATTTAATTGACAACCAAAATCAACCATTCAATCTAAAAAATAAGGTTTAAACTCATGAGGACAAAACAAAAGCTTTATAAAAAACTTAGGACCTTGAAACAGACCTAAGGTAAGATCAGGGGAAGACTCTTTGTGTTCTAGACTAAACATGGCTTGGTCATAACATTTACTCAGCTCATCATCAGATGACTGATCTCATTCTATTACCACAACTCTAACCATATTAGGCACCTATGCCTTTGCACAAAGTATTGGATCCTTTTATGTTTTAGAAGCAGCAATTCTGCATCCTAATCCAAGGCTTCCTGGGATTCCAACATATGCAAACTAGCACCTAAACACAGACTCTGAAACTATATGGGACTCAACAGGACCGAAGCGACTGTCAACCTATTCCCAAAACACTCAAGAAAACAAAACTTTACAAAGTTTGCAGAGCTCAACACATGAGCAAACTCAAAACTCAAAATGCAGATGCTTACAATGAGTCCCTGGGCCTTTATTTATACAAATCTTACTAGTTAACCGATGACTCAAAACTGGCACCTAAGAGTCATAAAGAATGATATGGGGTGACAAGTGGGGACACACTGTCATTATCTCATCCCTTAGATTCTGAAGACATATGGGGACCCGAATCTTAATCATGACTGACACTTGTTGGCTTGGTTTTGCAACCAAGCTTAGTGCAATGGGCACCTGCTAACTAGTAGCAGCAGTTTCAATAGAAATAAATAACAAACTACTTTAAACTACATTAACCATGGATCTATGTAAAATAGATAAGAAAACAATGGAAATATTATTGAAAGCAAAACAATTGACAATATGTAAAAGAAATGATTTTGTATTAAGAATAGGGGCAAGAAAGTGCTTGCAATGGTAATACCTCCAAGTGATGAAGATTGTTGAGTAGCTCCAAGCTCCAAAGGTCTCTTCTTCTCCAATGCTTCCTCGTTTGTGCAAGGCTCAAAAAGGTGGGAATGCTCAAAAGGGATTTTGGCAGCATGAGGAGAGGATGATGGATGGATGGAAAGTGAGGAGCCCCTACCACCTTTTTATAGTTTTTGGTGGTGGGGAATACCATTATGGTTTTGAGGAAACCAATGGTATTGACCAACATGGTTTAGGTACCTTTTCCCTCCTTTTTCATTTTTTGAATATTTTTATTCCCTTTTTAATATTTTTGGGAATTCTGGACCCTTTTTTAGGGTTTTTTATGCTTTTTGAGGAAAAATATCCATTTTGAATGGAAAAAGGGGTGTATTAAGGTCTTTTGGTGACCTTTTGGTGGCTTTAGAGGCTCAAATGGTGAAAAAGTGGACAAATGGGTCATGTGAATAAGGAAATGAGCTAGTGAGCACTTTTTGGGTGTTAACAACACTTTAACATGGCCAACAAATTTAAAAATGAACTGACAAATTACAGAGTGAAGCATTATCCATCCCACCATGGCTTTCAACCTTTAATTATAAAGGTCTCTTGCTTGTCGACAGATGCACACTTCTTTTCCCCCAATATCAACACCACCGCATGGACAATCAAATCCGGGAATATAATATTCATCAAAATCTTCATAATCATTGAACGGCGGATCTTCTTCTGGAGGCTAAAAAGGAGGATAGAGATCTAGGCTGAAGCACTGTTCAATGTCGGACCCATGGAATATTGGATTTGTGTAATGTCCCCATTCAAATAAGTGCATAGTAAGACAATCCCATCAATCCTACTAGTTTCCTAGGTTGGATGGGCACATGTGGGATGGTAATAAGGAAACTAATAAATGATATTTAGACATTAGAAGGGTTCAAGCATTTAATAAATATGATGAATAAATAAATTCAAGAGAAATTCTAGGTGGCAAGTGGTTTTGGAGACATATGGAGGTGGTGGGATCCACACTAGCTTGATTTTTCAATGACACATGGCAGCTCTCTCTTGCCAATTCAAATTCATGGGAAGGTGAACACTCTTGGGTGAGTTTGTAAGTCATAACACATGGCATTGAGCATATTAGGTCGAAATGGGAAGGAATAGTAACCTCCATGGGAGAGGAAGAGTCAAATTGGAGACTAGTGGACACATGGGCTAGATTCCCTAGTTTTATGACAACAATAATGAAGCATCTATGACATTTTATGACAAAATTCAGACCTGAATTCTTACACCTGACCATTATGACATGTCAGCCCCAAAAATAGGCTCAAGAAGGCGCTCATGGAGTTGGAGGAATCTAAAGAGACTCAAATTCGAATTTGGGAGAAGATGGAAGGTTGGAACTAGGAGACAAGTGGCAAATGAGGAATATTTTCTAAATGGAAAATTATTGAATCTATTGAGAGGATTTCGACCCCTTGAAGGCTAATTTTGGTTATAAAATGTAGAAATCAAGTATGAGAATGGATTTTGATGATTTGAGAAAAATTGCATTTGTGAAGAGAGAGCTAGTGGATGACTAGTTTCTTGCCTTAGCCAATTTCGAGGGTGAAAGATTCCCATCCAAGTTGGTGTTTGGAGAGGCCACTCAGGTCTTTCATGGTGCTTTAATGGAGTTTGTATTTGTAGGTAGCAGCTACAGGAAGTTTCATGGTTTGGTTTAGTGCAGCACTTTCTCTCCACCGTTTCCAGTTTTGAAGGCATATTCGTGCTCCTTGAGGGAGGGCGTTTTTGGTGAGCACTGTGCTTCTTGAGAGAGATTCTCATTATATATTTATGATTGTAATAGCTTCATATCCTCTGTTACTCATATTCAAAAAGTCTCAGGTCTAAATACCCACTGGTTGTATGCAAAACTATTGATTAATGAGCAAACAATGTCCATTTCCCCAATGCATTGATGTATGACACTATAATGTTGATTATTTCGAATGGATGGATGATTCTCTGATATATTTGTGATAAATATACTGCCATGAATGTCTTCTACAAGTTTCATGTACTGTAATTGAGCATTTGAAGCATTTTTACTCAGTTTAGTTGTATTGGGAGGTGAAATAGTGCCATTTCCCCAAGGGTCGAATTGGGGGTTTTTGCTGTTGAATGTGAGAGAGTTAGAACAGTATTAAAAATCAATTAATGGTGCATATGAGACCTTAATAACATACTTAACACATTATATACCTCTGTTCATAAATTTGTGGGAGTTTGGAGGCATTTGGAAGGCCATTTGCAGTGTTACCCAAGGGGGATTTGATGCACAAATTACTAGTCAAAATTACATATATTGATCAGAATACAAATCAAGTTTGCAGCAGTATTTGGAGGGCCATAAAACATCCCTGAACCTTATATTCAAGTCTAAATACCATTCATACACTCCTATAGAAGATTTGGGAGCATTTGGGTTGATTTGGAGGTCAAAACAGTAAAACTAGTCAAAGGTCGAAATTGGGAAAAAAGTGGAAAATTGGGCATTTTAATAAAATTTGAAAAAGGGATATTACAAGTGGTATCAGAGCATGGTCTTGGCACCTAATGGTATTAAAAATAATCCAAACAAATAAAACACCACCCTTTGAATCAGTAGTTGAAGAAGTTTTGGTTGAAGAAGAGATAGTAGTAGAAAAAGAGTTTTTTTCTAAAACAATGGGTAGAGAGGAGGAGGAAAAATTAAGACATAAGGAGGAATTTATTGAAGCCTTAAAACCATGTTTTGAAGGACTTACCATGGTTATGCTAGATATGAATAAACAAATGATGAAAGGTTTAGAATTTTTGGGTAGCCAACTTTCAGGCAAAGGGATGATAGGAGATAATAGTGGTTCACACTCAGGAGAAAAGATGAAAGGGAATGAGAATATTTTCTCAAGTACAGGACCTCATAATAGACCTGATGAATTTCAAAGCACACAAAGGCATACTGCACCTAAATTTCTCACACCCAAAGAAGAGCCCAATCTTGAATTGGATTACAAGAAACTAGTAAATGATTGGAATGATTTGAATGAAGAGTGTTAAAGAGGTGTACCACTCAGTGACTACATTGATGCTATGCAAAAGATTAAAATGAAGGGAGACAATAGGAGTCCATTCCAAAACAAAGAATTGAATAGTGCTATTAGAAAAATGTCACTTCCTACTTTTGATGGTTCTTCTCAAAATTCTACTAACACTTGGGTGCAAAAATTGGATGTATATTTTCAGCTGAATCCTATGTTGGAAGAGGATGCATTAAAAATGGCCATTTTGCATTTGGAAGGAGATGCCAATGAATGGTGGTTTCATGGGATGAAAACCTTGGGTCATAATCAGGTTAAAACATATGGATAATTTGTTGACAGGATACTAGAAAGATTTGAACAAAAAGATACAGAATTGCCTTTCAAAGAACTAGCTCAATTGAAGCAAACTGGGTCCCCTACCGAATATATGTTGGACTTTCAAAAATTATCAGTCAAGGTGGCTGATGTATCTATGGGAAGATTAGTATTTCTATTCACTGAAGCTTTGGCTGAACCCTTAAGAGGTTTGGTCAAAGCCCACAAGCCAACTACATTAAAAGATGCAATGAGCTTGACTAGGGATCTCCAAAATGTGCTTCCTAGAACGAGATTTCCTCCTAAGCCTAGCTATAAATTTGAAAAGAAACCTTGGCAAAGGGATGGATATGATAAGAAACCTTAGCAAAGAGAGTCATTTGAGAGGAATAAAAAAGAGGGACTAAACAGGGATGAACTTAGAAAAAAGAAACTATGCTTCACATGCTTCCAACCATGGACATCGGGGCACAAATGTACCAAAGGAAAGGCTCAATACATAGAAGTATTTTCTGATAATGAGGGGTATGATGGGGGCATGGATGAAGATGGACATATTTCAGATCAAGAAGAGGCATATGAGACAGCAGTAGAAGAGGAAAGACAAGAAGAAAATCAGCCTTCATCGGACAAAGCAAGAATGGCAGTGCTTTCAGCAGTACCTCGCTATCATACTATCCAATGCAAAGTTGTGGTACAAGGACAAAGAACTTCAGTTTTGGTAGATGGAGGAGCCACTCATAACTTCATTGATGCAGAGATGGTAGAGAAAAGAAAGTTACCTATTGAACCATTTGATGGCTTCACAGTTGTCATTCCCGGTCACAACACAATGCAATGCAAAACATGGGTTCCAAAGCTGCAAGTCACCGTAGGTAACTATACTTTTGTTGATAGTTTTTATGTGGTTGATGTTGCTGATACTAATGTGGTTTTGGGAGTGCAATGGTTGTATTCAATAGGAGAGCATACAGTAAATTATCAAATTCCCGAAATGAAATTCCAAGATTCAAAAGGAGTACAAAGAGTTGTGAGAGGGCAACACACTTATCCAAATCAAGTAGTGACTTGCAATAGCATGAGATCTATATTGAGGCATGGGGATATAGAATGGGCTGCTGAATGTCATATTACATCTACCAGGCCAACTATAAATATTGTCAAACACCCAAAGGAGATAGAGAGACTTTTGCAAAAATATGAAAAGGTTTTTAGAGACCTTCCACATGGTAGGCCACCAGATAGGGGGGTTGAGCACAGTATTGTTTTGGAGGAGGGTACTTCACCCATTCAGATACCACCTTATAGACATCCTAAAAGGTTTAGAGATGAGATTGAAAAAGCTATCCAAGAACTCCTAGAGTTGGGGCTCATTAGACCAAGCTCTAGCCCTTATGCTTCTTCAGTAGTGCTAGTGAAGAAAAAAGATGGAACATTGAGAATGTGCATAGATTTTAGAGCCTTGAACAAAAAGACTATCAAGAATAGGTATCCTATTCCTAGGATTGATGAGCTCATGGATGAGCTACATGGGGCCAAATACTTCTCAAAAATTGACCTTAGATCAGGGTATCACCGAATTCGAATGAAAGATGAAGATGTGCAAAAGACCGCTTTTCGATGTCATTTTGGCCACTTTTAATTTCTTGTCATGCCTTTTGGGTTAACTAATGATCCAGCCACCTTTCAAGCATGTATGAATAGGATATTTTGCAAGAAACTAAGAAGGTTTGTTTTGGTTTTCTTTGATGATATTCTCATTTACAGTAAAACATGGGAAGAGCATTTGCAACAGTTAGAGATTGTGTTGAAAATCTTGCAAGAAGAGTCCTTATTTGCTAAATTATCAAAATGTGAGTTTGGGATGAAAGAACTACTGTATCTTGGGCACATTATTGGGCAAGAAGGAGTGAAGGTACACATGGAAAAAATCAGGGCTATCTTGGAATGGCCATCACCAAAAAATATTACCAAATTGAGAGGCTTTATTGGCATATGCACCTACTACAGAAAATTTGTGAAAGGGTTCTCCAAGTTGACTTCTCCACTCACTGATTTGACTAAGAAGGATGCTTTCAAGTGGGATGAAGAGGCTGAAAAAGCATTCCAAAAAATGAAAGAGGTAATGAGTAGTTGTACCATACTTGCACTTCCTGATTTTACTAAACCTTTTGTTGTGGAATGTGATGCTTCAGGTGGAGGAATAGGGGCTGTCCTAAAGCAAGGCCAACACCCCATAGCCTTTGAGAGAAGAAAGTTGCAGCCTCATGAAAAAATTTACTCCATCTATGATAAAGAAATGCTGGCCATTATGCATGCATTGGCCAAATTCAGACAATACTTGGTGGGCAGCAAGTTTGTGGTGAAAACTGACCATAATAGTCTAAGACACTTTCTCACCCAAAAAGATCTAAATGAAAGGCAACAAAAGTGGGTAAGCAAGATTCAAGCTTATGATTTTGATATTGAATATGTCAAACGAAAGAATAATATAGTAGCAGATGCTTTGTCAAGAAGGCCTTCCTTTTCTCTCATGGATATTGCCAAGGATTGGAAAAACATGCTACTAGTTGAATATGCCAAAGACAAATTTGCTTGTGATGTGTTGGATGGAATAAAAGGGGATGATAATTATAGGATTTTGAATGGGATGATATATTACAAGGGAAGAATTTATTTAGTTCATAACTCCAAGCTCAAGTACCTTATTTTGCAAGAAGCACATGATTCCCCACTAGCGGGCCATTCGGGGATCTTCAAAACTTATAGACAGTTGAGGCAAAGATTTTTTTGGAAGGGGATGAAGGAAGATGTTCAGAAGTATGTGAATGAATGTAAAGCATGTCAACAAAACAAATCAGAACTTACATGTCCAGCCGGCCTATTACAACCATTGCCCATGCCGGAGCAAAAATGGGACAGTATTTCCATGGATTTCATCACCGGATTACCTAAATCCTTAGGTAAGGATTGCATCTATGTGGTAGTTGATAGGTTGACAAAATTTGCTCATTTCTTTGCTGTTACATCATCTTTTAGTGCTGCACAAGTGGCTGATATTTTTTTCAAAGAAATCTTCAGATTGCATGGGCTCCCCAAGAGCATTGTCAGTGATAGAGATAGTAGATTCATGGGTGCTTTTTGGCAAGAACTTTTTAGATTGGTAGGTACTCAATTGACTCCAAGTACCAGCTATCATCCACAAACTGATGGACAAACAGAGAGGGTAAACCAATGGTTGGAAGGATATCTAAGAAACTATGTGGGAGGGCAGCAAAAAGCATGGGCAAAATGGCTACACTTGGGTGAGTTTTGCTACAACACCACTTATCATATGTCAATAGGAATGTCTCCTTTCAAAGCATTATATGGTTATGATGCACTTACATTTGCTGACATTATATTTGGTGATAGTAGAGCCCCAAAGGCTAAAGATTGGGTGGAAGAGAGCCAAGAAATTTTAAATCTCTTGAAAGACAATTTGCAGGTTGCTCAAAATCAGCAAAAACAATATGCTGATAGACATAGAGAAGAGAGAACCTTTCAAGTCAATGATTTAGTATATTTAAAGTTGCAGCCCTATAAACAAACATCTCTCTAAAGGAATGGAGCAAAAAAATTAAAACCAAGGTACTATGGGCCATACTGTTGGGTATGTTATATCTCTTCACATGGTCGCTGCGTGTACAACACGATCCCTACGGCACCTTCGATTCGCCTGCGCCGGGCGCGTCCGGAGGGGGGGGGTTTAGAGGGGGGGGGTAGCCCGACAGGGCCCACCCCCTTCGTTTCGGACCGTTAGGTTCCGAAACGACACGGAGGGGGCCGTTAGGCCCCCGGAGTCCGCGCGGAGCGCAATTTTTTTTTGGGTTGTTTTTTGCTTTTTCGCGATTTTCGACCCATTGTACTCTATCTAATTCCGGTAAAAGGAATTAGGGTTGTAACCTAATTCGGGTAAACGAATTAGGGTTTTAGATGCTGCAGAATACCATTTATTGTATTGTACATGTAAAATAAACATATAATGAAAAAGGAGCTATGCGGCTCTAAGTTTTTCTGGTTTTTCCCGGTTAAGGGTTTCCAGGTGAAAATCTCTGTGTAATGTGTGTGCCATTGTGTATTGTCTGTAAATGCTTAAGAATCGATATATGTTTGTACTTCACTGTTAAGGTTTAAAACTTACATTTGGTATCAGAGCATTTTTGGGTTCAGAGGGACGCCTTTGTTTCCAAGGGTTTGGCTCGATCTTGGATTTGTGATAAACCTGGTTTCAGTGGGAGCTTTGCAGCGGTGATTTATTTTTCTTTAAAGAATGGCGAGCAGTTCTAGATTCGAGATTGAGAAATTTAATGGTCAGAGCTTTGAGCTATGGAAGCTCAAGATGGAAGATCTTCTGGTAGATAGAGAACAGTGGATCGCAGTAGATCCAGGTACCATGCCCTCTGGTATGGTAAAAGAAGAATGGGAAAAGCTGGAAAGAAAAGCAAGGAGCACCATTCGTCTTTGCCTCGCAGATTCGGTATTGGTGAACGTATCTGGAGAAGACAGTGCAAAGAAGCTATGGGACAAACTGGGAAATCTGTATCAGTCAAAGTCCCTGGTAAATAAGTTATTTCTGCGAAAGAAATTGTACCTTCTGAGGATGACTGATGGAGACTCTGTATCAGAGCATCTAAACGCCTTCAATACTCTGGTAAGTCAGTTGACATCTGTTGGTATTGCACTTGATGATGATGAAAAGTGTATTAGTCTGTTGTGCTCTTTGCCAGATTCATGGGATAATCTGGTCATAGCTATTGGGAGTAATGCAACCACGCTAAACTTCGAGAATGTGGTTGCATCCCTACTATCGGAGGAAATGAGGCGGAGATCCATAGACAGTTCAGCCAAGGATGCCTTATTTGTAAGAGGTCGCCCTGGAGACAGATCTAAAAATAAGTCTTCAGGTGGTAGATCTAAATCTAGAGGGAGATCTAAATCTCCAGGACCTTCTGTAAGAAAATGCTGGAAGTGCGGAAAAGCTGGGCATTACAAGAAGGATTGTAAATCGAAAATTACTGATAAAAGTAGAGGACCTAATGACGCTCCATCCGCAGATGGGAAAGAATCTACAGAGGAAGGAGGAGATGTGTATCTGGCATCTTCAAGTACACATGCAGAGCATGATTCGTGGTTGATTGACTCAGGTGCGTCTTATCATATGACTCCTCACAGGGAGTGGTTTTCTGAATACGAAAAGTATGATGGAGGAGATGTATTTCTGGGAGACAACTCGGTAGCGAAAATCATAGGTCGAGGAAAGGTCAAGCTACTGCTCAAAGATGGAAGGGTTAAAACTCTTCCCGGGGTTCTGCACATTCCAAAGTTGGCTAGAAACCTTATATCTGTAAGTAAAATGGATGATGCAGGTGTGAAAACTTTATTTGAAAAGAACACATGCAAGATGGTTCGAGAGTCATTGGTGCTGATGAGGGGAGTTCGGATTGGAACTCTATACAAGTTGTTGGGAAGCACCTTCAAAAATGGATGTAACAGCACTATTGTTTCTGAGGGTAAAAATGAAGGAGACAGAGTCCTTACTGTCTCTAGTGAGAAGACATCGCTATGGCATCGAAGGCTGGGACATATTGGAGAAAAGGGTCTTCGACTATTACAAGGTAAAAGTATGGCTGAAGGCATGTCTGACTTCACATTAGATTTCGATTTCTGTGAACATTGCTTATATGGTAAACAGAATCGGGTACGATTCTCATCTGGTGTTGTAAGAGCTAAAGGAATCTTAGAATTAATACACAGTGATGTTTTTGGACCTGTGCCTGTTCCATCACTAGGTAAATCTGTGTATTATGTTTCATTCATAGATGATTTCTCAAGAAAAACTTGGATTTATTTCCTGCGTAAGAAATCTGAGGTTTTTAATAGATTCAAAGAATTTAAGGCTCTTGTAGAGAATCAAACTGAGAAGAAAATAAAAGTACTCAGAACAGATAACGGTGGAGAATTCTGTGAAAGTGAATTTGAGGAGTTCTGTAAAATGTGTGGAATAGCAAGGCAAAAGACTACTCCATACACACCTCAACAGAATGGGGTTGCAGAAAGGATGAACAGGACATTGATGGAAAAGGCAAGGAGTATGCTCAGTGGTGCAGGGCTAGCACAACAATTCTGGGCAGAAGCTGTTGACACTGCGTGTTACCTAGTGAATAGGACACCCACATCAGCGTTGGTTGACAAGACACCTCATGAGGTTTGGACTGGTAAGAAACCCTCTCTCTCTCATCTCAGAGTGTTTGGGTGTGATGCTTTTGTACATGTTCCAAAGGAGAAAAGGAGCAAGTTGGATAATAAAGCAGAAAAATGTATCTTCATTGGTTACAAGGATGGAATGAAAGGTTACAAGCTGTGGAACCCAGTAAAAAGGCAAACAGTTTACAGTCGAGATGTGATCTTCAGAGAAGTTGAAAGCACTTCCAGGATTGAGGATGTACCAAAGGAAAAGGATTCAGAGAAGCTACACTTTGATATCAAGGATGAAAGAGGTGACTCTTTTGAGGAACCAGATTCGTCTGAATCAGATGAGGAGGCAGAATCGTCTGAATCAGATGAAGAGGCGGATCCACAGACTCCGGTATTGAGGAGATCTGACCGAGAAAGAAGGCAAGTTGAAAGGTACAGTCCCCCTGATTTTCGTTCTAATTTTGTGTTATCTATTACTGATGATGATCCTAGAACTGCTAAAGAGGCAATGGATTCAGAAGATAGTAAACTATGGAAGAAGGCCATGATAGAAGAAATGGATGCCTTGGACAAAAATGAGGCATGGGATCTGGTTGAGTTGCCAGAAGGAAGAAAGCCTATTGGAAGCAAATGGGTATTCAAGAAGAAGTTAAATGCAGCAGGTAAAGTGGAGAAGTACAAGGCTCGACTAGTTGCGAAAGGTTACTCCCAAATTGAGGGCATCGATTTTGGTGAGATTTTTTCACCTGTTGCAAAATTGACTTCTATTAGATTTCTTTTATCTATTTCTGCTGCTTTTGATCTTGAAGTAGAACAGATGGATGTAAAGACGGCTTTCCTACATGGAAATCTTAATGAAGAGATCTATATGAAGCAACCAGAACGGTTTGTGGTGAAAGGAAGAAAGGAGCTTGTCTGTAAGCTGAAAAAGTCTCTCTACGGTTTGAAACAATCTCCCAGAATGTGGTATCAAAAATTTGATACTTATATACTGGGACTTGGTTTCTCAAGAAGCAAAGCTGATCACTGTGTTTATTTTAAGCCAATTGGTGATCATTTTATTTATGTAATATTGTATGTTGATGATATGTTGCTAATTGGAAACAACAAAGAAATCATCAAGGATGTCAAGAATCAGCTGTCATCTGAATTTGACATGAAAGATCTTGGTGCTGCAAATTTCATTTTGGGCATGGAAATAAAAAGAGATCGTGAAAACAGGAAACTCTGGTTAAATCAGAGGAAATATGTTGAAACGATATTGAAGAGATTTAATATGCAGGAAAGCAAACCAGTGAAGGTGCCCATTCCTGTAGGTGTAAGGTTATCTGCAGAACAGTGTCCCACTACACAAGAAGAGGTAGAGGACATGTCTCATGTTCCATATGCTAGTGCAGTTGGCAGTCTGATGTATGCCATGGTCTGTACTAGACCAGATATAGCCCATGCAGTGGGAGTTTTGAGTAGATACATGTCAAAACCAGGAAAGGAACATTGGACTGCAGTAAAAAGGGTCTTCAGGTATTTGCGTGGCACTACAGATTCTGCAATCTGCTACCAAGGAAGACCCGGTCTAAACAGAGAGATAGATATACAAGGATTTGCTGATGCTGACTGGGCTGGAGATCTTGATCACAGAAGATCTACAAGTGGCTACGTTTTTAATCTATTTGGAGGAGCAATCAGTTGGATGAGTAGAAGACAAGCTGTAGTTGCACTCTCAACTACAGAAGCTGAATACATGGCAGCTACCCATGCAAGTAAGGAAGCTGTATGGTTGCAAAGATTGTGTTCAGGTATTGGTTTTGTTCAGAATGCAGTAAAAATTGGTTGTGATAGCTCAAGTGCAATATTTCTGGCAAAGAACCCTGCTTATCACTCGAGGACAAAGCACATTGATGTGCAGTACCATTTCGTCAGAGACATGGTTGAACAGAACAAAGTGTTGCTGGAAAAGGTTGACACTTTGGTAAATGTTGCAGACTCTTTGACAAAGTCTGTGAGTACTCAGAAGTTCTCTTGGTGCAAAGAGAACATGGGCATTGTTGCCCTGAATTGTTGAAGTCATAAATTTCTCCTGTATGTGAAGAGAACAACAAGTGGGAGAATGTTGGGTATGTTATATCTCTTCACATGGTCGCTGCGTGTACAACACGATCCCTACGGCACCTTCGATTCGCCTGCGCCGGGCGCGTCCGGAGGGGGGGGTTTAGAGGGGGGGGTAGCCCGACAGGGCCCACCCCCTTCGTTTCGGACCGTTAGGTTCCGAAACGACACGGAGGGGGCCGTTAGGCCCCCGGAGTCCGCGCGGAGCGCAATTTTTTTTTGGGTTGTTTTTTGCTTTTTCGCGATTTTCGACCCATTGTACTCTATCTAATTCCGGTAAAAGGAATTAGGGTTGTAACCTAATTCGGGTAAACGAATTAGGGTTTTAGATGCTGCAGAATACCATTTATTGTATTGTACATGTAAAATAAACATATAATGAAAAAGGAGCTATGCGGCTCTAAGTTTTTCTGGTTTTTCCCGGTTAAGGGTTTCCAGGTGAAAATCTCTGTGTAATGTGTGTGCCATTGTGTATTGTCTGTAAATGCTTAAGAATCGATATATGTTTGTACTTCACTGTTAAGGTTTAAAACTTACACATACAAGGTAGTGCGGAAGGTTGGAGAAGTAGCATATGAACTAGAACTTCCGGAAGGGAGTAAAATCCACAATGTATTTCATGTTTCTTGTCTTAAGAAAGCTCTTGGTCAGCAAATCATCACTTCAGAAATACTTCCTCCTTTGGATGATGAAGGTCAGCTCACACTTGTTCCGGAAAAGATTTTGAAGACACGGGAAAGAAGGTTGAGGAGTAGAATCATCAAAGAATATTTAGTGCAATGGAAGGACTTACCAAATGAAGATGCCACATGGGAAGAGGAGAAGATTTTACAGCATCCAAATTTGAAATTGCTTGAGGACAAGCAATCTTGGGTGGGGAGGACTGTAATGTCCCCATTCAAATAAGTGCATAGTAAGACAATCCCATCAATCCTACTAGTTTCCTAGGTTGGATGGGCACATGTGGGATGGTAATAAGGAAACTAATAAATGATATTTAGACATTAGAAGGGTTCAAGCATTTAATAAATATGATGAATAAATAAATTCAAGAGAAATTCTAGGTGGCAAGTGGTTTTGGAGACATATGGAGGTGGTGGGACCCACACTAGCTTGATTTTTCAATGACACATGGCAGCTCTCTCTTGCCAATTCGAATTCATGGGAAGGTGAACACTCTTGGGTGAGTTTGTAAGTCATAACAAATGGCATTGAGCATATTAGGTCGAAATGGGAAGGAATAGTAACCTCCATGGGAGAGGAAGAGTCAAATTGGAGACTAGTGGACACATGGGCTAGATTCCTTAGTTTTATGACAACAATAATGAAGCATCTATGACATTTTATGAAAAAATTCAGACCTGACTTCTTACACCTGGCCATTATGACATGTCAGCCCCAAAAATAGGCTCAAGAAGGCGCTCATGGAGTTGGAGGAATCTAAAGAGACTCAAATTCGAATTTGGGAGAAGATGGAAGGTTGGAACTAGGAGACAAGTGGCAAATGAGGAATATTTTCTAAATGGAAAATTATTGAATCTATTGAGAGGATTTCGACCCCTTGAAGGCTAATGTTGGTTATAAAATGTAGAAATCAAGTATGAGAATGGCTTTTGATGATTTGAGAAAAATTGCATTTGTGAAGAGAGAGCTAGTGGATGACTAGTTTCTTGCCTTAGCCAATTTCGAGGGTGAAAGATTCCCATCCAAGTTGGTGTTTGGAGAGGCCACTCAGGTCTTTCATGGTGCTTTAATGGAGTTTTTATTTGCAGGTAGCAGCTACAGGAAGTTTCATGGTTTGGTTTAGTGCAGCACTTTCTCTCCACCGTTTCCAGTTTTGAAGGCATATTCGTGCTCCTTGAGGGAGGGCGTTTTTGGTGAGCACTGTGCTTCTTGAGAGAGCTTCTCATTATATATTTATGATTGTAATAGCTTCATATCCTCTGTTACTCATATTCAGAAAGTCTCAGGTCGAAATACCCACTGGTTGTATGCAAAACTATTGATTAATGAGCAAACAATGTCCATTTCCCCAATGCATTGATGTATGACACTATAATGTTGATTATTTCGAATGGATGGATGATTCTCTGATATATTTGTGATAAATATACTGCCATGGATGTCTTATACAAGTTTCATGTACTGTACTTGAGCATTTGAAGCATTTTTACTCAGTTTAGTTGTATTGGGAGGTGAAATAGTGCCATTTCCCCAAGGGTCGAATTGGGGGTTTTTGTTGTTGAATGTGAGAGAGTTAGAACAGTATTAAAAATCAATTAATGGTGCATATGAGACCTTAATAACATACTTAACACATTATATACCTCTGTTCATAAATTTGTGGGAGTTTGGAGGCATTTGGAAGGCCATTTGCAGTGTTACCCAAGGGGGATTTGATGCACAAATTACTAGTCAAAATTACATATATTGATCAGAATACAAATCAATTTTGCAGCAGTATTTGGAGGGCCATAAAACATCCCTGAACTTTATATTCAAGTCTAAATACCATTCATACACTCCTACAGAAGATTTGGGAGCATTTGGGTTGATTTGGAGGTCAAAACAGTAAAACTAGTCAAAGGTCGAAATTGGGAAAAAAGTGGAAAATTGGGCATTTTAATAAAATTTGAAAAAGGGATATTACAATTTGGCTTGCATTGGAACTCACCCTGGTATAATGACTCAACTCTGAAGTCAAGTGGAATCCTTCTTGTATGTACCTTTGCATCGATATGGTTCCCTTGGTGATCTCTCTTTATGAACTTCTGGGAAGTGTAGAGGGTATTCTCCAACCGAGTATGCCTACCACCGTGATGATGAAGCATGAATTTGAATCATTGATGGTTCTAGTCTGCCACTTACATATCAGCTTGAAGGTGAAAGATCAAATTTGCATGGCGATCAACCCAATCCACTCTAGGACAAGATCTATCTCAAAAGATATCAGTCCATTCGGACCAACTTTTATTCCTTAAATTGCCTGGGCCTCCACAAATTACAATTGACCGCTCTTCTCTACAAAATTGGAGAATAAGGTTATAGGAGGTACATGTTAGGTTACCTTCTCCATTATCTACGTACAAAACCGGTCCGTCTTTTTCTTCATTGCAGTCGATCCATAGCTCTCTACAACTGCGAAGCTTTCATTGAGCATTTTCAAAAATTCTGAACGCAGACCATTCCCATCTTTCCAATATTTGCAGCTTTAGCGGTGACTCCTGGATTTGCTTGATAAGAGTGATTTCCAGCTACTTTTCTGCTTCATGCCTTGAAGCATAATCAAGTAGATGCTTTCTCTCGGCTTCTAAGAGAGTTTCATCCCATGTTTTCAAGAATAAACCATTCCTTGGCTGGTACAGGGGAACAATAGGAGCTTTGCCTTTATCTTTTGAACTGGAGCTTGATGAACTAGGTGTAAACATGTTCAGAGCTGGAACTGAAGGCTTGGATTGTTCTCTGTTCAACATATCCACTAAATAGTTAAGATATCCAGGCTTAGAAACAATATCAAAATCAAAATTACTTAACCAAATAAACCACTTTAAAATCCTACTACTATTTTCAGCCATCAAATTTTCATTTTTGAAGATCCCCGGCATAATCTTCAAATCAGTTCTAATTACAAATCTAACTGGCTTTAAAAACAAAATAAAATGGTTAACTGTCTTCTTGACAACCAAAATTTCCTTGTGGCTAGAAGGGTAATTAAGTTCAGCTGCTTTGAAGGAACCCGAATCGTAACAACAAACATTCTCCTTGACAGCAATAATCTCTATCAGAACTCCACCCCAATTATCTGAAGAAGCATCGGTTTCAATAAACAATTGACTGGTACCCTGAGGTAGTGACAAGGCTAGAAGATCTAACACTTTGGATTTTATGGACTGTACCGCCAAAGTCATTTGAGAACACCATTTTGGAGGATTTTTCTTCAACCTCTGCTGCAGGATATCTATGTCAGTAGTGTACCCTCTATAGAATGGCCTTATGTAGTTCAAGCTACCAAGAAACCTCTGTAACTGAACTTTCTCAAGTATTTGATCTGGGAAGTGACTGAAAACACTCAAGACATGTTTTTTCAAAATAACTTGTCCCTTATGGATCTTAAAACCAAGAAATTCCATCTCACTTTTTGCTATCTCCATCTTACTCTGAGACAGAACTAATCCATGCTTGAATACCAGATCATAGAAACTTTGAAGGTGTTTCAAATGCTCTTGCAGGTTTCTTGAACATATCAGGATATCGTCTATAAAGACTAGTGCCCATTTCTTATCTCGAAAGATGTCTTCCATTCTCTTTTGAAACTCAGAAGGTGCATTGTTTATTCCAAATGGAAACACTTTCCACTGGTACTGACCATGTGGAACGACGAATGTTGTTTTGTACTGATCTTTGGCTTCAATGCCAATCTGATAAAATCCAAACTTTAGATCAAACTTGCTGAAAATGTTTCAGTTTTGAAGCCTTTGGTTGGAAATTCGTATGAGTAATGTTCTATGTGTAGAGACAATCGTTTGGCTATTGAAATGCATTCTCTTGTTTCTTCGTAATGGTTTGGATATAATGTATTTTTTCTCTATATAATCCTTCCAGCATGAATTTTATTGTCGGGCAGAAATTGATAGTTTTAAAACTAAAAGTGTATCGACTCTGGCCCAAACCCTAACTTGATTATGCGTTTAACTTGGATTTTTGTGTTGGTTTTGAATTGTTATTGGTTTCCTTTTGCTACAGGGTTAAACCGTAAACCCTGTCATAAATTTAGATTGTGTTATGAGTTTATAATGTATAGACTAAGACTGGGTGATTTCTCTCTCGAGACTCAAACCCGTGAACTTCAAAAGTAATATTCCATTGTTAGCATGTTTAATAAATAAGAGGAAACAATGCATCTAATAGATGACATCGAGCTTTTCCTTTGATGCATTCTATAACACTACTATTTCTTCGAGAATATTAGAACGTTGATTTTATTTTTAGTATTATTAGTTTCATACTTAAATGAGATACCGGGCTCATTGTATTTACTTTGTGATCTTGGAATTGTATTTAAACCCGATTTATATGATGAACTCATAGTGAGCCTCTTTTGGTCTCGAATCCTTGCTATATGATTATACAGGGTTGTTATAACTTAGAAATAAATATGTTTTGAATACAGTATTTTGATATCTGATATTAGTTGATGTCTACAGGGTTGAACCCTTAACATAGTTGATATGCTATTTGTATAATGTGTGTTGATCGAGTAGTATTAAATTATTTCAAGATGTAGTTCATCAGTTGCATAGATGAATGCATTTTCTTGAACTTTGTTTCGATTTTGTAAATTTTATACAATACTTGTTTATGTAAATGATACTATGAATATAAATATTTTACATTTGTAAACTTTTCTTAGATGACCGCAATTTCTTTATGTATCGATGATACCATGCTTTCTAAATGAATATTATTCAGTCTAAGTAAAAGGGTTCTCACAAATTGTAGTATTTGCTAAGCTAGGTTTATCTAGGGTTTTCTAAGATGATATTCCCAAACTTTCATGATTATGAAATTCTATAAATATGATATGAGTTATGTTTATGGTTTAAACATGAAAACATGTATTTCCTAGCTATTGTGTTCTCGAAAAAAGACATTTTTTTACAGATTTTAGTAAATATTTACATTACTGTATAAAACACCTATGATATTTTTATAAATAAAATTTACTACTAGATTATCATTGTCAATCTGTTTATGAATGAACTATTTCTATATTGAGTATACATATAAAAATTATAGAAGCAACAATAATGGAATCTATATCTGATAAAATATACAGACTAATATTTTTACTTAGAATCTTTCTATTATCTCTAATCTATGTTAATTAAACATCTTCCTGTACTAGAGTACATCACCATTGGCAAAAGGAAAAATACAGGAAGAAATTTATAATCATTCATTCTATATTCTTCAATCTATTCATCCATTTAATGTACATAAATCATTTATCAATACAAACATCTATCATCCCTATCATATATATGATATCTAAGATACATCTAAAAACTTATGATAACATTTACATACAAATTGCAGAAATAGATCAACAATTTATGAGTATATAGAATAAAAATAAACAAAGTAGAACCTGATAACTTGATAGGGTGGAAAAACACCTAAAGAGGACCATTCCTCCCAACCTTCTCCAAAAAGAAGCCAATATTACTTGCTTTTGGACCCCTGAGCTTGTTCACTGAACCACTAGGACAAAGAACCGTGTAGAAGCAAGGGACTCAGGTTGTACTTCAACAATCAAGAAGAATTGCATACAAACCGCTCATATGTACTTCATCAATCATGGAGACTTGCATACATATCACTCTTATATACTTCAGCAATCATGTAGACTTTCATACATAACACTACCTATGCACTCAACAGGAATACCTCTCCACTCAACAGGAAGAAGATAGTCTTACTCTGCAACTCAATACATAGCTTCCCCTCATCAAATCTCTTGTGGGCTTAGTTCTAACACCACAAGGAATAATTTCATCTCCTCAGAGAATGTGTGAGCCTTTGCTCTAATTCGATGGCTCTAAAAGATTGCCTAGGTCTTTTGGGTCAGTTTTGTAATTAATGAGCCACCAGCTCAGTTCCACCATCCTTGGGGAACATGACCACATTTGAAGGGAGTTGTGCCATAACAACAGCTAGTAAGTGAGTGCAGATGCTGCCACTTTTCCATTTCCTTCTACACCAGATTTCATTCCTCCTAGTGGGTTAATGAACACTCTTTCAATAGTCTCTTTGGGTGAGTGTCTCCTATTTTAATTTATTAAATAATAATATTATTCATTTACAGTCATCCTTGACCATCCTTGGTGATTAATACAAAACTTTACAATAAAATTTAAAGTAATGTTTTTCCACAAACATAAAATGTTTCAAGTACTAGGTAGGTTACAAACACCCCCTCTTAAGTTCAACATCATCCTCAATGTTGCTTATTCATCATCAGATCCTTTCTGGAATAGAATTGGATATGTTGCTCGCATATGACTCTCCAATTCCCAGGTTGCTTCATCTGGACTAAGGTGTTTCCATTGCACCTTTACCTGTCCAATGGTGTGATTCCAAAGCAAAATCTCCCTCTTGTCAAGGATACAATCCGGTTCCACCTGAAAATCTCCTTCTGGTTCCACCTATATTTCATTCCAATCGATTACATGAGTAGCATCATGTACATACTTTTTCAAAACAGAAAAATATGAAATACATTATGTATTTTCAGATTAGGTGGTAAGGCTAACTGATATGCAACTGGTCCAATTCTTGATAGAATTTCAAATGGTCCATAATACCTGGGTGCGAATTTAGCACAAATCCCAAGCTTAAAAGAGCTTTTCTTAAGTTTTACCTTAACAAAAACATGCCCACCTACTTGGAATTCCTTCTCAGTTATTTTCAGATATGCATGACTCTTTTTTCTGTCTTATGCAATTTTTAAATTGCCTTGTACCTGCTTCACTGTTAGTTCCATCTGTTTTAACAAATCTGGTCCTAACATTATTCTGTCAACGGGATTACCCCAAGAGATAGAAATATTACATTTTCTACCATACAGAATTTCAAATGGACTAAGTTTAGCAGAAGCTTGACAGTGATTGTTATAAGTGAATTCAACTAAGTGCAAATATTCCTCCTACTTAGTTGGCTGATCTTTAACATACATTCTTAACATGTATTCTAAAATCTGATTTACCTTTCAGTTTGTCCGTTAGTTTGTGAGTGAAAAGATGTGCTGAAATTTAACTTAGTATCTAAACCTTTAAACAGTGACTTCCAGTAATTTCCAGTGAATTTAGACTCGATCAGAAATGATTACCTTGGGAATTCCATGCAAACAAAACACTTGCTTCATAAACACATCAACAATGTTAGCAGCTTTAAAAGTATTTTTGACAGGTATAAAATGGGCTGCTTTACTAAGCTTATCTACTACTACCATTATTGAATCATTTTGCTTTTGATTTTTAGGAAAACCAGTTATAAAATCAATACTGATAATTTCCCACTTCCACTCTGGAATTGGAAATGGCTATAATAGTCCAGCTGGGTGTTGATGCTCAGCTTTAACTTGCTGATATTCAGAGCACCTAGCTATGTATTTAGCCACCTCATTTTTCATATTTGGCCAAAAGTAATCCTTTCTTAACATCGTTATCATCTTTTGGTAACCAGGGTGTCCCAAATAAGGACTTTTATGTACTTCATTTAAAATCAGCAACTTAATTTTAGATACATTAGGCACATACAGTCTATTTTTATACAACATTAGCCCCTTTTCATTCAAACTATAATCTGTTATTAAATTTTCAGAATTATTTTCTACAACTTTTTCCTGTAATTTCTGATCATTTTCATCCAATTTTATTCCTTCTTCAAGCTGATTTTCTAAATCTATTTTATAAGTGCTGATTGCTGCCATGAAATTTATTTTTTCATTTCTGCTTAAGGCATCAGCCACTTTATTTTCTTTACCTTTTATGTGTTGGATCTCGAAATCATATTCGCTAAAGAAAGCTAACCACCTAGCTTTCCTTGCGTTCAGATTTGGTTGATCTAACAAATATTTTAGACCCTTATTATCTATCATTAATGAAAACTTTCTACCAATCAGATGATGGCGCCAAATATTTTAAGCATGTATCATGGCTTCCAACTCTAGATCATAGGTAGCGTAGTTATTTTCATGAATTTTTAGCTTTCTTGTCTCATACGCTATTACGTGACCTTCTTGTGTTAATACTCCACCAAGTCCATCATTGCATGCATCTATGCATACAAGGAAATCCTTGTTAGGATCTGCAATTTTTAGAATAGGTGAAGTAGTTAACAGTTCTTTCAATTTCTTAGAACTTTCTTCACACTTTTGATCCCAAATGAATTTCTTTCCCTTTTTCGGAAAATAGGTTATGGGATTTGCGATTCTTGAGAATCCTTCTATAAATTTTCTTTAGTAACCTGTGATTCCCATGAATGATCGTACACCAATTACATCTTTAGGGACAAGCCATTAGTTAATTGCTTTTATTTTATCTAAGTCAACTGTGATTCCATCCTTGGATATCACATGCCCTAAATATCGTATTTTATCTTTGAAAAAGTCACACTTACTGAATTTAGCATACAATTGATGTTCTCTTAAGGCTTGTAAAATTATTCATAAGTGTTCGTCATGTTCTTCTTTAGTTTTTGAATAAATTAAAATGTCGTCAATGAAAACAATTACAAACTTATCCAAATATTTATGTAAAACATTATTCATTAGACACATGAAAACTGTTGCAGCGTTAGTTAGCCCAAAAGGCATAACTACAAATTCATAATGCCCGTAATGGGTTCTGAAAGAAGTCTTAAAAATATATTCGTCTTTTATCCTGACTTGATGATATCCAGATCTCAAGTCTATTTTTGAAAATATCATTGCTATGCGTACTTGATCAAACAGATCATCTATGTGGGGCAAAGGATATCTATTTTTAATCGTCATTTTATTTAACTGACTGTAGTCTATACATAAACGCAAAGTACCATCCTTCTTTTTAACGAAAATGACAGGTGCTCCCCATGGAGACACACTTGGTATTATGTATTTTTTATCTATTAATTCTTTTAACTGTGATTTTAATTCGTTAAGCTCCAGAATGTTCATAGGGTAAGGAGATTTTGAGTTTGGTACCACACTCGGTACTAGCTTAATGGTGAAGTCCAATTCCCTTTTCGGAGGTAGACCTAGAATTTCTTCCTGGAATACATCTGAGAAGTCTCTTAGAATTGGTATATCTTCAAGTTTTAACTTATCTTCTTTAGTTGTGTGTTCATCATTAATTACATTTACAGCAAACATTTTACATCCCTTTCATACAACCTTTTTCACTTGCAAAGCAGAAATCTGTCTAAGTGAAGTTTTTCTAGGGATTCCTTTTACTGTTTATGTTTCTCCTTTATTATTCAAGCATGTACAAGTATTTTCAAAACAATTCAAAACTACCCTATGCTTTTCCAGCCAATCCATTCTGATTAAGACATCATAAGACCCTAACGGTAATACATTCAGCTTTACTTGTGTCTTTCACTGACTCATAAGCAAATCACAATTTTTAACAAAATCAACTACCTTTCTTTTGGTTCCTGTTGCTAACTGAACCAGCCAAGATTTTTCAAACTTTTCTACTTTTAATTTATAGCTTTCTACTAAATCAGGTGATACATAACTCAAGCTTTCACCTGGATCAATTAAAATAGAGATAAGTTTGTTCTGTAGCATACCTTCGATTTCAACCATTGAAGTTTGATAATTAGCCTATCGATTTTCCAAGGCTGCATTGATCCTAAGTATTTCCCTTGCTAAGTCACCAAGTGTCGGGTATTCCTGCACTGTATGCATGTTGTTGATTGTTCTTCTCTTGTTAGGACAGTTTGCTGCAGTATGCGGTCCTTGACATTCATAACATTTTAAAGGTGCTCTTTGTTCATTAATTCTAGTATTATTAGCCATGTTTCTTGCAGCTGTAAAATTTTGTGGTGCATTACTTCTGAAATTATTTCCATGAAAATTTCTGTTAGTGAAGTTTCGCTTGTTATTTCCAGAATTCCTATTAAAATTAAAAATTTTCTTTTTATGCTCAAAGTTACTAGGTTTATTACTTTTCCAGCTAGATACACCTTCTCTTTTTATGTTCCATTCAAAATAGAAATCTGCCTTTCTCATAGCTTCCTCAAGAGTCTTAGGGTTGTCGTACTCAATTTTGTCCTTGATAGAAAAAGGTAAGCAACTCAAAAATATTTGTATTTTAGGCTTCTCATCAACAATGTAAGGTACACATCTTAACAGACTTAGAAACTTACTACTTAACTCTTTCATGTTCATAGAACCCAATTTTAAATCATAAAACTCTTTTGTTTTTTCTTTGTAGTATTATTCAGACACAAACTTCTTCTTAAAATATTTCTTAAATGTACTCCAAGTTACACTCTTTTCTTTAATGCTTTTTACTCTCTTTATATCCTGCCACCAAATATCTTCCTTCCCAACCAGATTATAAATGGTCATCTTTGCTTTCAGCTAATCTGAACAATCATAAATTTGAAATTATTTCTTCATACTTGACAACCATGCTTCGGATGCTTCTCCCTTTTCACTTTCACCATTAAACGTTGGTTGTTTTATCTTCTTGAACTCCCCTAAAATCTATTAATAAGGTTTATAATTCCTCCTTTTTGGTCTGCAGTCACTTTCGCTACTGTCACTAGAGTACTTATGTTTCTTTTTACGCATTTTAACATTAACTTCGGAAGAAGAGCCACTATCATTATTTGAAAATTTTAACTTCTTACCCTTGTGTTGGTAGGACATGGTTCCAGATTCATAATTAAATTCTATTCTTTTATCTCTTTCGTCATTATGAAATTTATCCAGTAAAATCTAATTCAGTTCTTCTTGAGCCTTTAAAATTCTCTCATTCTCTTCTTTAACATTTTTCATCTCATCTTTCAAATCTTTTACTGTTCGAAGTAGTTCATATGATTGATCATTTAATTCTACATACATTTCTTCATTATCATGTTCATGCTCATTATTATTTTGTTCGTTATGATGAGATCTGTCCTCAACAAGTTCTTCTGGTCCTTCCATACCTGCAATTTAAATATCAAATGTTCTGTACAGAAACAATTTAAAACAAAAATTAGTAACTTTGTTTTTTTGTTTTCAATTTTCATTTGTGTATGTTGAGCCACACTCAGGTCTAGTGTTTGAACTTGCACTTTGATACCACATGTAACATCCCCAAATTTCATCAAAAATTAAAAAAATTCTAATCAGTCTATTTGCTATTAAATTCTATGCGGAAAGTATAAATGCGAATGTTTATCATCTTTATTACTGTTTGATAATATTTTTAATTCCAATAATTATTTGTTTACAACTGTCGTCAATTTTAAAGTGTCTTAATGACCTCCAGATGGATATGTGATCCTATGTTTGAAAATGATATTATACTATTTATATTATAGCATTACACTTGCAGAAATTCTTTAGACTAGATATTTGTATCAATGTCTCATGCATTCAATTATTTTGTCCTATAATTCCATATATCGACATTTATTTATTTTCTCCCTAAGTCAATAATAGTATTGTGGGTCTCATTTACTGTTCGGGAGTACTTATGAACTCAGTTGTTCCTTTATCTAAAAACCATTGATTGTTTGGTTATTATGTACAGTGAAATATAATATAATTGAGTTGATAATAAATACCTATATATCTTATGTCATACATTAACTCACATATATTATTGGTTGATATTTAGCTTGTCATGGTTATGTTGAAAATATGTTTCTATCTTATTGTTGATTTTGTATGAATTCCTTTTGATTGGCAAGAGAGAATTTTGGCGCAACCCTGGGCTTACTTAGCTGTGATAGCTAATGCATGTTGCAGTACTCTGTCCAAGTTGTATGTAGGACTTATCAAGCACAATTATGGTTGAAGATATGATGATTAAGGTTTTTAACCTAGCCTCACAAATTACATTGCCAATATTTATTTGTATTAAGACCCTAACTAAGGGTTTGGGTGCTCTAACCCTAAGGGCATCTACCCAAGTGATGGCGTATCAAAGGTTTAGCATGGATGTTTAAATGTTAAAATATGACATTTGTTGTTTTAACGTTATACCATAACATTAATATTTATACTATGACCAAAGTATTTGGCGCAATAGTAAAGTGGAAATTCGAAATGGAAAACAACAAGATTAACTATACATTGGTGGGTAAAAAATTAAAAAGGTAGTGGAAGCCAGACATGATCATTTAAAAAACCACGTGAAGGTTGGTGGAGAGTTCCACGATGGGAACAAGACCCTAACTTAACGTTGAACCTGGAATTGCTATTTTTTTGGCTCGAGGGTTTGGAGAGTCGATCTCTCGCTTGGGTGCCATGGTTGATAGGGTACCTCTGTGTAGTTTCAAGCAATGTGAAAGGTGGTTTTCAGGGTTTCAACGTTTTTCACTGTAATTCTAACACTGGGGGTCTCGGTTTCTAGGACGATCTACGCTCCTAGCGTTCTGTATTCCCTGTTATAGGTAAGAAAGGTTCCAACTGAAACTAGTTCTAAATATTTTAAGTTCTTGGTTTATGTTTTAGCATATGACACAGTCTAACTATCTCGTGTTTTTTGGTAGGATGTTTCTAGCTGCTCATTGTTCTTTTCTTAGGTTTCGAATTCAACATTTCTAAGTTTTAAGGTGAATCCCCAGTGGTTTAATTCACCACGGTAAGCCCTTGGTTCCTCCACAAGCCTCCTCTATCAACGTATTTGAAAACATTGCCAATGTCGTTGTGTTACTGTGTTGTAATCCTTTGGCATGAGAATAGTTTGTATAGGTTGGAGTTGGTTTTCGACCTGCGTTTCAAATGAAAACTATGCCATGGTTCTTTCAGTTTGTAACTGCTTCTCTGTAGAGATTGTTTGTTATTTATCTCTTGATAATATGAAAATGTTTCGGTTTTGAAGCCTTTGTTTGGAAATTCATATGAGTAATGTTTTCTGTGTAGAGACAATTGTTTAGCTATTGAAATGCGTTCTCTGGTTTCTTCATAAGGGTTTGGATATAATGTATTTTGTCTCTGTATAAGCCTTCCAGCATGAATGTTACTGTCGGGCAAAAATTGATAGTTTTTAAAATAAAAGTGTATCAGCTCTGGCCCAAACCCTAACTTTATTTTGCGTTTAACTTGGATTTATGTGTTCATTTTGAATTGTTATTGGTTTCCTTTTGCTACAAGGTTAAACCCTAAACCCTGTCATAAATTTAGATTGTGTTATGAGTTTATAATGTATAGACTAAGACTGGGTGAGTTCTCTCTCGAGACTCAAACCCATTACCTTCAAAAGTAATATTCCAATGTTAGCCTATTTAATAAATAAGGGGCAGCAATGCATCTAATAGATGACATCGATCTTTTCCTTTGATGCATTCTATAACACTACTATTTCTTCGAGAATATTAGAACGTTGATTTTATTTTCAGTATTATTAGTTTCATACTTAAATGAGATACCGAGATCACTATTTTTACTTTGGTATCCTCGAATTGTATTTATACCCGATTTATATGATGAACTCAAAGTGACCCTCTTTCGATCTCGAACCCTTCCTATATGATTATCAACATCCTGTTGACGTTAATGTTATACAGGGTTACTAGTTATAGGGTTGTTATAACTAGGAAATAAATATGTTTTGAATACAATATTTCGATATCTAATATTAGTTGATGTCTATAGGGTTGAACCCTTAACATAGTTGATATGCTATTTGTATAATGTGTGTTGATCGAGTAGTATTAAAAGATTTCAATATGTAGTTCATCATTTGCATAGATGAATGTATTTTCTAGAACTCTGTTTCGATTTTGTAAATTTTATACAATACTTGTTTATGTAAACGACACTATGCATCTCAGGAAAAAAAATGTAAACGATACTATGAATATAAATATTTTACATTTGTATACTTTTCTTAGATGACTATAATTTCTTTATGTATCAATGATACCAGGCTTTCTCAATGAATATTATTTAGTCTAAGTAAAAAGGTTCTCATAAATTGTAGTATTTGCTAAGCTAGGTTTATCTAGGGTTTTCTAAGATGATATTCCTGAACTTTCATGATTATGAAATTCTATAATTATGATATGAGTAAACATGAAAACATGTATTTACTAGCTATTTTGTTCTCGAAAAAAGACAATTTTTACAGAGTATACTAAATATTTATATTACTGTATAAAACACCTATGATATTTTTATAAATAAACTTTACTACTAGATTATCATTGTCAATTTGTTTATGAATGAACTATTTCTATATTGAGTATACGGATACATATTATAGCAGCAATAGTAATGGAATCTATATCTGATAAAATATACACACTAATATTTTTACTTAGAATCTTTCTATTATCTCGAATCTATGTTAATTAAACATCTTCTTGTACTAGAGTACATCACCATTGGTGAAAGGAAAAATACAGGAATAAATTTATAATCATTCATTCTATATTCTCCAATATATTCATCCATTTAATGTACATAAATCATTTATCAATACAAACATCTATCATCCCTATCATATATCTGATATCTAAGATACATCTGAAAACTTATGATAACATTTACATACAAATTGCAGAACTAGACAAACAATTTATGAGTAAATAGAATAAAAATAAACAAAGTAGATCCTGATAACTTGATAGGGTGGACAAACAACCAAAGAGGACCATTCCTCCCAACCTTCTCTAGAAAGCAACCAAGATTACTTGCTTTTGGACCCCTGAGCCTGTTCAGTGAACCACTAGGACGAAGAGCCATGTAGAAGCAAGGCACTCAGGTTGTACTTCAGCAATCAATAAGACTTTCATACAAACCCCTCATATGTACTTCAGCAGTCATGGAGACTTCCATACATATCACTCTTATGTACTTCAGCAATCATGTAGAATTGCATACATAACACTACCTCTGTACGCAGCAGGAATACCTTTGCACTCAGCAGGAATAGGACAATCTTACTCTGCAACTCAATACATAGCTTCCCCTCATCGAATCTCTTGTGGGCTCAGTTCTAACACCACAAGGAATAAATTTAATCTCCTCAGAGAATGTGTGAGCCTCTGCTCAAATTCGATGGCTATAAAAGATTGCCTAGGTCTTTTGGGTTAGTTTTGCAATTAATGAGCCACTAGCTCAATTCCACCATCCTTGGGGAACATGACCACATTTTAAGGGAGTTGTCCCATAAAAACAGCTAGTAAATGAGTGCAGATGCTGCCACTTGTCCATTTCCTTCTACACCAGATTCCATTCCTCCTAGTGGGTCAGTGAACACTCTTTCAACAATCTCTTTGGGTGAGTGTCTATTATTGTTTATGCAGGTGGTGTACCTACATGTTCCAAAAAATATGTGGTCTATCAGTCTACCAGTTTTATTCTATCCAAAGTGAGTAATTCCTTATACATGTATGATTTGCAAAGATTCAATAATCATGCTTTCTATTAATAGTTTCTTCTTCGGTTGTTGATGCAAAAAACTCTATCGAGCATTTTCTTATTACATATTTCTCCTTGACTGTAGATTATCATTGATTGTTGTATATCAAGCTACCCTTAGCAATCAATGGGTTCCTCTCTCTCAGATGTAAAGTGAGGTTTAATAACCCTACATGGGTAATTTTAAACCAAGTCCTAGAAGACTTGTATCCACTATCCCAATATTTCGGCTATGTATCCAGATATGAGATATAACCATATGTTAGACGTTAGAAAGTGAAAACCTAGGGTTCCTGATATAGTTGATAAATTAAAGATAAGATTAGGCATTAAATGGCACATATTTCTTTACTCAGGACTTTTACTTTTAGTACCGGCATTAGTATTTTAGTCTTGGAGTGTTTCGAGGTTTTTAGATAATTTGTTTTTCCTCTAAGCATTCAGAGGGATATACCCACATCCAAGTCCTACCCTGAGAAGCCCTGGTGGAAATCATGTTTTCTTTGGTGTAAATTACATGTTGAAATAGTGGTTCAATGGGTCCATAGATGCGTATCAACTCATCTTGAAGTCGGGGCTCGATCTTCAATCAATATTGGAAACCAAATATTCGTTAATGCATCGAGGGTAAGTCCTAATCAGAGTGAATATTTTATTACAATATTCACCTGTTGCTTTCTTATTGCTTAGAGTTTACAATTTGCTAACTCTGGTTCTATGGTAATGTAGGTGTAATCAAAATATAAAGCTCGAGTTTGAAGTATGGATTCCAGTTGGGCTCTTCCTGGTAAGAAACATTATTCTATCTCGGATTGAATTCTCCCTGAATTGGATGTGTTAGCTCTCTCGGCATAGAATGAAGGAAATATGCTACTTGTTTGCACTACCCTTTCTTCTCTCCATGGTGAGAATTCATTGGTAGTCCCTCCAATTACTTGAGGGCTTCTAAAGTAAAGATTTTTAGTTTGAGGTTTTGAGCCGTGATTTAAAGACTTTGGGTTCTTATTTTAAGACTTGGTATTTTTAAGGGTTTTATGCCCAAATGATATGTATTAGAAGAATTGAATTTACTATGAAAATACTGAACGAAGAGCCATTTACTCGACTGTTCTTTTACTCTATAAAATTAATAGAATTTTAGTCTAATGACTAATTAGACTTATGAAAAAAGTTATTTCTTTTGCTCTTTTCAGGTTTTGAATTTAATAAACATAAGTGAAATTATTATTATGAAATTATTAGTAAAATCAAGTGTCTTCCTGATTGGTTATTAACCCCTGATTTCTTTTGGTTTTATGTTCTTTATGAACTTGATGTTTGTTTTGTTGGACTGTAATGCACTTTATCAGGTAATCCTAAACAATAAAAACTATTGTTTCTATATGTTTTTATCATGTGCTTTAGGGTTTAATTACTTGGTTGTGTGACATATGAACATGTTCTCATCACTGTTGGTATCTAGTGAGAGATAACGGTTTAGTTGTTCTCTAAGGAAGATGAAAATAAAATATTAACCTACACAAGTCTGTTTGATATTCTCAATCTCAGTCGATAAACAATTTGTTTTAAACTTTGTTTATACATAAGGATTTACTTTTGAATATCCTTATTTTAATAGTATGATTCCTATGAATCGTATACACCTGTAACAATTTCGAATTCGGGTTAAAAATAATACTTAGTCAATCGTTCATGAGTATTAGAAAAAACTAAACCTTGCCTGATTTGTTTCCTTAATATTTAAGGAACTTGCAACCGGGTTTACAAAGTTTTTCTTTAACTCGATTTCTGGTTAGGGTATATAAATTAATATAATCACTCCTAAACAAAATACCTTTATGGTCTTTATTAATCCTCTAGTCTTGAATTCTATGGTTGGAAGTTATCTTTTGACATAAATATTATAAATAAAATGCATAGTTCAGATACATATTAAACAACTTTCCTTGTATAGATAACTATGTCACAACAACCGTAACTGATGCTTAGATTAATTACAAGAATATGTTAGCAAACCATGAAAATGAGATATAGAATAAAATTGATCTGTAAGTAAACAATGGTACTAGGTATTGAGAAGCCACGCTCCACCTAGCCTTAGGATCTCGAATCCAAATGGCCTACAAAAATCCACCCCCTTGCCTATAACTTAGATTTTGTTCGGATATCCACATCATCTTTTTCAGATCTTGCATGCAAATTAGGGTTTGCATGCAGAATCTAGGGTTTGCATGCACCTGCATGCACTGGCATGCATCCAAGTCACCAGTTTGATGCCTCCAGCACCTTATCCACTTCATTCTAGCACCCGGGAGCCACCTACCACAGAGTTTTAGCCCTCCTAAGCTGAAAGGCGCCCACTTCTCACCTACTGCCAGAGAAGGGCGCACTTGTTCACCTACCACTGCAATTTCACTTCAGTTACATTCAGTTAGCTCCGATTCTCCCTGATTTGAGGCTAGTTTCACTCCCGACTGACTGTATCACTTCCGTTGGACCTCCAGTTTGATTAGGTGACTTGTTCTGAGTTCAGTTAGCCTCCCATGTGCCCCCACTGAGCCTCCAGATCCTATATCAGTGCTACACACTTTAGTTACACTTATTACACTCAGTTAGACTTAGATTGACACCTGGATGACTGGTTGTTGTGATTGATGAGCACCACCGATGATTGATGAGGACTCCTAGATAGAGTCAAGCTACTCCATTCAGTGATTTGAATGACCTCCTTAGGCAATTCGAATTGCTCTGTCATTGTGACAGTTTGTATTGTAATTCATTCACCCTTTCTGGGATAGAGAGCACTGCTGCATGTTTTGCACAGTTTTGCACCATATTTTCTATGTTCATCTGTTGTGATTGATTTACTTGTTCATTAGATCTGCTATGACTAATTTTACATGGTATCAGAGCCATTGCAGGGACAAGATCTCTTTTCTACAGGTGTTTATACAAGAAGATTTGACTAAATTGCTAAAAATTGCAAAAAGTTTGGCATGAGATATCTCAAGGGCATTCGCTCCTGTGCATGCAAAGCTTGAAAATTATTCCAATACCACTCCAGAAGCTTGAGTTACCACATAATTGCTGGATCTGATACATTGGACCTATTCAACATTGCTTGAAATCCAATCCCAGGTGTGATGCAACTCTCAAAGGGTGGATTGTTCGACCTTATTGTGGTTGTTTTTATGTGATTTGCAGGTTTATTGTCTCCCTCAATTGCACTCGCTATCTTTTGCATGCAAGCTTCCCTACAGCAATTGCACTCGCTATAGTCTGCATGCAAGCTTCCTCTTCATCAGTTGACTCGCTCCTAGCAATGGAATACTCTTCTTCAAAGCCTATTCTCACCCCATTCAATTATTTTGATTGGAAAGATGATATGGAGATCATATTACGTTCAAAAGGTTACTACCGAGTCACCATTGGTCTTGAATTGGAGCCAAGCAATCTATCAGATAGAACCAAACACTACAACAAGCTTCATGAAGCTTATGGTCTTCTTTGTCTCTCCATTTCCAAAGATCTTCACTTCCATCTCAGCGGATTGAAGACTCCAAAAGCCATATGGGAGCAACTTGAAACACTATTCGGCAAGCAGGATGAGCTTAGGGCTTTTCAATTAGAGAATGAATTGATTGGCCTTAATCCTGAGAATTTTGAGACCATCAATGAATTCTTCACAAAATTCAAGAACTTGAACTTGCAATTGAAGAACAGTGGTGTTATCAAAGAGGATAAACAGTTGATCCTCTCCATTCTAAGCAAGCTTGGGAAAGATTATTCGGTATTTGTCTCTACTTTCAATTCCGGTCGGCTAACTACCCCGAATTGGAAGATGCCTACCTTGAATGCCTTCATTGAGTCCGTTACAAAAGAGCATGACAAGTTGATTCAAATGGGGTCCATAAGCTCCAAAGATTCAGCCCTATTTGTTCAAGGACCCAAGATCTCGAATGGTAAAGGAAAGCAAAAGAAGGAGAAGCCCAAATTCGAGCCTCACAAGCAAAAAGACAAAGGCAAGCAAACGGATGCACCATCCGGTTCAAAATCCAAGCAAAAGGGCAAAGAAGGTAACCAAAAATCTAAATGTACTTATTGTAACCGTGGCTTTCATCCCGAAAGTTCATGTATGAAGAAGACTATAGATCAAATGGCCCTCCTTTTGGAAAAGAACAACATAACCCTTCCTGACGGTGCAAGGAAGAAGGATCGGAATGACGATCATGAAAGAGGACAAGCACTCATGGCAACGGTTTCGAAGCCCACTACTCTCTTGATAGATTCGGGTGCATCAAATCATATGGCTGCAAATATTGATTATTTTTCCTCATTCGATCCAAACAGCTCCATCCCCATCCATTTGGGAGATGACTCAAAAATTTCTTCAAAGGGCAAAGGTACGATTCATGTAGAACATGGATGCTTTCAGAATGTTCTCTATGTGCCTTCCTTAGCTTCAAATCTCCTTTCTGTGTATCAAATGACACATACTGGTGAACCAAAGCAAGTCACATTCAGCCCTAATACAGTTGAAATTTCTGATATCAAAAGTGGAAGACTAGTTGCGGTTGGAAAGGCAAACCACACTGCAAAATGCTATGAGTTTTCGCACTTTATTCCGCTTGCAAAGCCCACTGCTCTTCGCACACATGGTAATGAGGTTAGTAGGATTTGGCATGAAAGATTTGGACATCTAAATTATAATTATTTGCTGCTGCTATCAAATAAATCCATGGTAAATGGGCTTCCACAACTCCGTTCCTCGAAGGGAATATGCACCGGTTGCATTATTGGGAAGCACCCCGAGCACAGATTCGACCGCGGCAAGGCTAGCAGAGCCTCTACTATTTTGGGATTGATCCATTCTGATATCAGTGGTCCGCTGCCCCATATGTCATTAAATGGTTCAAGGTATGTTTTGACATTTATTGACGATTTTTCCCGCTTTACATGGGTATTCTTTCTCAAAAACAAGTCAGAAGTGCTTGGAAAATTCAAGGATTTTAAGGCTTCTGTTGAGACCACCACTGAGAGCAAGATCAAAGCTCTTAGATCTGATAATGGTGGGGAATATATCAAGTCCAAGTTGCTTCAACTTTGTGCCCAAATCGGAATCAAGATCCAACATACAGTTCCCTACACACCCCAACAGAACGGTGTAGCGGAAAGGAAAAACCGGTCACTGAAAGAGATGGCTACATGCATGATTGAATCGAAAGGTTTGGCTGCAAATATTTGGGCTGAAGCAATCAATGTTGCTGCATATATACAGAACCGTGTTCCACATTCATCTGTGAAAGGTATGACTCCTTTCGAAGCATTCTTTGGTCACAAACCGGATGTGTCAAATTTGAGAGTTTTTGGCTCTACTGCATGGGCTAGAATTCCTTCTGAGAAGAGACGAGCTTTGGATCCACAAAGTATCGAGTGCATATTGATAGGATATGGGGAAGAATCAAAAGCATATAAACTCATGGATATCAGATCTAAAAAGATATTCATAGAGCGCAGTGTGCAGTTTGAAGAACCGCTTCAAGAATTGCAACTAGTTGAGGAAAAGACTGCCGATTCACCGCCTTCACCAGAAGAAGATCCGAGCAGCGATAATGAAGGTATGAGTTATGATATTTCTGATATTGTAGCAGCATATGATGATCATGACATATCAGGTTCGGAATCCGATCATTATGATCCTCCTCAGTTACCAAAGTGGGCCCAAAACACTCTACAATCTGCTGGTTCTAGTCTTGGAAATCCCGCTGATCCGAGACTTTCAAAGAGCAGGTATGGCTCTTTCTATTGCTGATCCATTTATTCCTGAGATTTTTTATTTGATGGCTGGTTCAGATCCTACATCATACTATTCATCCCATCGAGATCCGAGATGGAAAAGTGCCATGGATGAAGAGTACAGTTCTCTTCAAAAGAACAATACATGGGAGCTAGTTTCTCTTCCACCTGGAAGAAAATTAGTGAAGTGTAAATGGGTCTACCGTACTAAAGTTTCTGCTGATGGCACTATCAGAAAATATAAAGCAAGGTTGGTGGCAAAAGGTTTTTCCCAAGTCCAAGGAGTGGACTACACAGAGACCTTTGCACCGGTTGCAAAGATGGATTCCATCCGCCTTGTTTTAGCTATTGCCGCATCCAAGCACTGGGAAGTGCACCATATGGATGTGAAGAGTGCATTTTTACATGGAGACCTTGCTGAAGAGGTCTATATGCAGCAGCCAGAGGGTTATACATCAGATCCATCATTGGTTTGTAGATTGAAGAAATCTTTGTACGGGTTAAAACAGGCCCCAAGAGCTTGGTACGCAAAGATGGACTCCTTCCTTCTTTCTCAGAATTTCCAAAGATGCAAATCTGATCCGAATGTGTATCTTCAGCAAGTTAAAGGTAATGTGTTGGTTATTGTACTTTATGTTGATGATCTGCTTATTACTGGTAGCACACTTACTTCAATAAACAAGCTAAAATCTGCCTTAAATCTAGCTTTTGACATGAGCGATTTGGGCTTGCTGAGTCACTTTTTGGGCTTGGAGATAGCTCAAAATTTTGATGGGATCACTATATCTCAGCAAAAATATGCTTCCGACCTGTTATTGAAGTTTAATATGGCTGAATGTAAGGCAGCCCCGTTCCCATTCCTCTCAGGAATCAGCCTTGAGGAGGGAGATTCCACACCGCTTGCAGATTGCAGTATGTATCGACAGTTGATTGGTTCACTACTTTATTTGACACACTCACGGCCTGATATATCATATGCCGTGAGTGCCGTGTCAAGATATATGCAGCAGCCACATGAGCTTCATTGGCGAGCAGCCAAGCGGATCTTGCAGTATGTGCAAGGTACGAAACAGTTTGGCATACATTACGCTGCAGATTCTGAGCTAGATTTCATTTGTTTTACTAATTCAGATTGGGCAAGTGATAGCATTGATCGGAAGTCCACTTCCGGTTATGTTTTCATGATTGGTCATGGTGCTATTTGCTGGTCCAGCAAAAAGCAAGCAGCCATTGCACTTTCTTCAGCAGAGGCAGAGTATCGAGGGGCAGTCAATGCCTGCATTCAGGCAGTTTGGTTGCAGGGTATTCTTTCCGAGTTTGGTTTTGGTGGCACTACTTCGAATGTCCTATTTTGTGACAATCAAAGTGCTATCAAGATATCCACAGATCCAGTTCAGCGGCAGAGGACCAAACACATTGAGATTCATATGCATTACATTCGACAGTTGGTGCATGACCGCACCATCATTCTGCAATATTGCCCTACTGATGAGCAAATTGCAGACATCTTCACCAAGAGCTTCACTGAGAAGAAGTTCTCTTACCTCCGTTCACTGTTGGGGGTGAGTTCCATCATGGTGGAGACAGATTGATTCATTATTATGCTTTAGCTTGAGGGGGGGCTTTCTTCCCACTGGGTTTTCCCTCTTTTCTCACTTAGTTTATTTTCAGTATTTTTTGGATTATTGTATTGGGGTGACCTTTGGTCTTAGTTACCAGGGCCCCACATTATTTTTATTGGCACATCATAGTCTAGCTTGAGGGGGGGTGTTCGGATATCCACATCATCTTTTTCAGATCTTGCATGCAAATTAGGGTTTGCATGCAGAATCTAGGGTTTGCATGCACTGGCATGCATCCAAGTCACCAGTTTGATGCCTCCAGCACCTTATCCACTTCATTCTAGCACCCGGGAGCCACCTACCACAGAGTTTTAGCCCTCCTAAGCTGAAAGGCGCCCACTTCTCACCTACTGCCAGAGAAGGGCGCACTTGTTCACCTACCACTGCAGTTTCACTTCAGTTACATTCAGTTAGCTCCGATTCTCCCTGATTTGAGGCTAGTTTCACTCCCGACTGACTGTATCACTTCCGTTGGACCTCCAGTTTGATTAGGTGACTTGTTCTGACTTCAGTTAGCCTCCCATGCGCCCCCACTGAGCCTCCAGATCCTATATCAGTGCTACACACTTCAATTACACTTATTACACTCAGTTAGACTCAGATTGACACCTGGATGACTGGTTGTTGTGATTGATGAGCACCACCGATGATTGATGAGGACTCCTAGATAGAGTCAAGCTACTCCATTCAGTGATTTGAATGACCTCCTTAGGCAATTCGAATTGCTCTGTCATTGTGACAGTTTGTATTGTAATTCATTCACCCTTTCTGGGATAGAGAGCACTGCTGCATGTTTTGCACAGTTTTGCACCATATTTTCTATGTTCATCTGTTGTGATTGATTTACTTGTTCATTAGATCTGTTGTGACTAATTTTACAGATTTAACCTGTTAGTATTTACTCTTCAAGTGCCACCAAAATGTGCAGTAAGTGCTACTATCAAGAGCCTGGAAGCTCTAATTTTACAGAGCCTGGTAGCTCAATTTTATAGATCTTGGTAACTCAATTATTGGAGAGCCTGAAATATCTATTATTTATGAGCCTGAAAGCTCTTCTTAAATTTAGGGTTTTTTCTCTTTTTCTCCTCTTCTTCTTTAAGAAAAAGTTGTTCTTTCTTTTCCCCTGGGCATGCATTTTATTTGTCTAGTACTTTCTTGGATAGTAACTAATTCCCCCATATTTGGACACTTGTCCCCATAGGGATGAGTAAAAGATCAGCAGTTAACTTAAATGTGAGTTCTGTCAATTTGCTGCAAGGCTACTCACACCTGTACAATAATTTAATTAAGATCATTAAATAATTAGTTATTTACATTTCTATTTTAAAGTCATCAAAGTCATAAACTTTATGAAAAATAATTACCATCATTTCCATGTCCATATTAGTAACTCAACTTTTAACCAGGGGTATTAAAACCCTCCCCCCCTAAAGCCTTTCATCGTGCTCGATGAAATTTAATCAGCATTTTGTGATTGAAATAAGAAAGGATAATATTGTCTCATATCATCTTCTCTTTTCGAGGTGGCTTCTTATGGAGCATAATGCTCCCATTGTACCTTAACTTGAGTGATTGCTTGCTTCCAGAGCATTATTTATCTCTTGCTTATGATGCGTACTGGTCCTAAAAGAACCTCTCCTTCCAGTTCCACCTAGAGCACATCCTATTCAATAACATGATTTTTGTCAGAGACATTTTTTTAACAGGGATACATGAAAAACATAATGAATTCTAATATGAGGGGGTATTACTAGATGATATGGAATTGGTCCCATTCTAGCTAGAATTTCAAAGGGACCCACATATCCAGGTGCAAGCTTGGTGTAAGTCCCGGTTCTTAGACAAATCCTTTCCAGTTTTAATCTTAAAAACACATGGTATCATATTTGGAATTCTTTTGCTATTCACTTAGATTTTGCATAAATTTTTGTCTATCATGGGCTACTTTCAGATTTTGTTTCATTTGCTATGCAATATGTTCCATTTTCTCTAACATTCTGGTCCCAATGCTAACCGATCTTCTGTATTTCCCCAACTCAAGGGTATTTTACATTTTCTCTCATAGAGTGCCTCAAAAGGACTCATTTTTAGGACAGTCTGATAACCTCTGTTATACGCAAATTCAACTAAATGGAAGAAATATTCCCACTTACTAGGTTGTTTCATAACATACATACATAGCACGTCCTCAAGTACCCGATGCACCCATTCTGTCTGTCAATCAGTTTGTGGGTGGTATGCAGTGCTAAAATTCAATTTAGTATCCATGCCTGCAAATAAATCCTTCCAAAATTTTGATGTAAATTTAGTATCTCTATCTGTAATCATTGTGTTTGGTATGCCATGCACCCTAAAAATTTCTTTCATGAATATTTTAGCTATATTAATTTTCCTTATAGGTGGATTTTACAGGTATAAAATGAGCTTCTTTAGTAAACTTATCAACTACCACCATGGTAGAATCATTTTGTCTTCTAGTTTTTTGCAAGACTGTAATAAAATCCATAGTGATTACTTCCCATTTACATTCTAGAATGAGTATAGGTTGCAATAGTCCAACACGATGTTGATGAATGGCTTTACCTTGTTGGCATTCTAAGCATTTAGAAACATATCCAGTTGTGTCTTTTTTCATAGTTGGCCAATAAATATTTTTCTTGAGGTCTGTAATAAGTTTTTGGTATCCCGGATGTCCGGAATACTGGCTGTCATGATGCTCTTTGGAAATAATTTATTTTATTTTCAGTTGATTAGGTATGTAAATTTTGTTTTAAATCGCAAAAAACCTTTTGCATCAATCTGTAATTTGTTTTCAGCTTCTATATGAGATTTGTTACTACACCTTTCTAACATATTCATGTATTATAAATCTTCCTTAATTATATTTTTCAGATCAAATTCATAGCTTCTAGTTATAATTGAATGTAAGTCATGCTGTTTTTGACTAAGAGCATCCACAACTACATTTTATTTACCTTTAATATGCTTTATATCGAAATCATATTCGCTTAATAAGGCAAGTGATCTAGCTTTTCCTGCATTAAGTGTCTTTTGATCAAATAGATATTTCATCCCATAGTTATCTATTGACATTAGAAATGTTTTCCCCAAAAGATAATGTCACCAAATTTTTAAGGAATGGATAATAGCTATTAATTCTTAATCAGGTGGGGCATAATTCTTTTTGTAATATTTCAACTTACTAGATTCATAACAGATGACATTACCCTCTTGAGTCAATACCCCTCCTACTCCTTCTTTTCTCGCATCAATGCAAACCACAAAGTCTTTGTATGGATCAACTATCTTTAGTACGGGAGCAGTGGTCAGCAAATGTTTCATCTTTTCAAAGTTTTCTTGACATTGCTAGCTCCATAGAAATTTAACACCCTTCTTTTGCAAGGAAGTAGTAGGATTGGCTACTCTTGAAAATCCTTCAATAATCCTTCTATAATAACTTGTAATACCCATAAAAGATCTTATATCATGGGCATCTTTTGGTACAGCCCATTCTAGAATAGCCTTAATATTTGCAGGATCGACAACTATACCTTGGTCTATAATAATATGGCCTAGATATTGTATTTCTTTCTTAAAGAAGTCACACTTACTGAGTTTAGCATACAACTAATGTTCATGTAAGATATGCAGTACCAATCTTAAGTGTTCTTCATGTTCTTTTTCATCTTTAAAATAAATCAAAATTTTATCAATAAATATGAGCACAAAATTCTCCAAGTATTCACTCACTCACATGATTGTTCATTAGGCACATAAATGTGGTAGGAGCATTAGTCAATCGGAAAGGAAGGACTAAAAACTCGTAATGACCATACCTCGTCCTAAATCCGGTCTTATGTATATCTTCATTTTTATCTAAACATGATGGTATCTAGATCTGATATCAATTTTGGAAAATATTTTAGCTTCTCTTAGTTTATCAAATAGATCATCAATTCAAGGTAAAGGATACTTATTCTTAATGGTCATTTTTTTCAACCGTCGATAATCAATGCACAAGCGAAAAGTACCATCCTTTTTCTTGACAAATAAGACAGGTGCACCCCATGGTGATACACTTGGTCAAATGTATTTCTTATCAAGAAGTTATTGTAACTACATTCTTAACTTTATTATTTTAGGGATGCTCATACGATAAGGGGCTTTGGATATTGGTGTTGATCCCGACATTAGATCAATGGTAAAGTCAAGGTCTCTCATAGGAGGTAAGGTAAGAATTTATTCAAGAAAAACATTCTGAAACTCTTTTAGTACAGGGATGTCCTATAATATTGACTTCCGCTTTTCATTCCCAGCATTTAATACTTGGACATCTTATAATTGGCATCCTTTTCTAGCACACTTCGCAAGTTGTACTGCTGAAATTTGTCTTATAAACACCGGTTTATATATACCCTTTATGATTTGATTGTTCCCTTGTTCATCTAAACATGTAAATGTTTTATCTAAGTAGTTTATAACAACTTGATGAGCTTCCAACCAGTCCATACCAATAAAGACATCGTAAGAACTTAAGGGTAAGACTTTTAAGTTTACCTGAGTATTCATATTTTTCATTGCCAAGTTACACCCTTTCACTAACTCTGCAATCTTCCTTTTTGTCCCAGTAACTAGCTGAACCAGCCATGGTTTCTTTCATTTACCTTTGCGCAAGTTACATTTTTCAATTATTTGTAGAACAATATATAACTTAGGCTATCCCCATAATCAATAATAATAGAAACATAAGTATTCAAGATCTTACCTTCAACCTCTAGCATGGTACATTGAGGATCTACTTGACTATCCTCCAAAGAAGCATTAATTTGAGGAATGTTCATTGCTACGTTGTTTAGTATGGAAGATTCTTGCAAATTATTCACACTTGGCTCTTTCTTATCATTTTTTTGTGGACAATTCTGATACACATGAGGCCCATCGTAGTCCCAACACTTTATTGTGCTATTAAACCCGCTACTAATAGCCCCTATACTCTTAACTTTAGCATTAGCAATAGGATTTTCAGAGATTTTAAATCGGCTATAATTATTATCTGAATAAATTTTGGTCCCTTTCCTAAATGGTGAAGGTTTGAAACCCTTTTTCCTTTGTTCATGTTTTTCTCTCTTTTTATTTTACCATGTTTTATTTAGTTCAGATTGTTGTTTGAATTGCAAAAAGAACAATTTGGATTTTCTAATGGAATCATCCATTTTTTTAGGCATTTCAAACGCAAGCGTGTCCTTACAAGCTTGGGGAAACCAACTGATAAACATACAGAATTTGGCTTTTTCCTCTTTTAGGTATGGCACATAGCATTTTAGATTAACAAATTTTCTTGCAAATTCATCCGTTATTAATTGTCCCAGCTTGAACTCATTAAATCCTTTCGCCTTTTCATCATAGTATCTTTCTGACATATACTTCTTTTTAAACAGTCTTTTAAAAAACGTCCAAGTTAAGTCCTTACTTTGCACATTATTCACAATTTTTCCTTCTTGCCACCATAAGGAAAATTTACCATTTAACTGGTAAATAGCTAATTAGGCCTTTAGATCATATAAATACTTATAGAACTGACAATATTTAGTTGTGTTTAATAACCATGACTCACCTGCTTCCTCCGATTCACCGTCAAACGCAGGGGGTCGGATATTTTTGAATTCCCCTTGTAACTCAACCTTCTCCCCTTTCCTCATTTTCATTACAGGTTCACTACTATCAAAAATGTTTGTTGATTTATCGTATGAAGTTTGTGAGCTATTTGAGGATTCATCATCAAAATTTCCTTTCTTAGCATGTTTTCTTTTATCAGTGCTACAAGAATTTTGACTGTTATGTTTAAACCTCATCTTATCTATTAGACTTTTTAACAGGAGTTCATTTAATTCTTCTTGTTCAAATTTGGCCTTAAGTAGTTGGCATTACCAACTTTTAGACTAACTAAATCTGCCTTGATGCTTCTCATAGTCTCAAGCATATTAGATTGTACATATGCCTTTCTTTTATGGTCTAATTGCACATAGATACCTTCCTCATCTAATACAGGAATATCGCCTATGTGATGCATTTCTTCTATCATCTTTCCTTTTCTAAGTAGTGTATTTGATATTGTTTTTCTGTGTGCGGTAATAAAGTTTTTCAATTTAAAAACTTTCAATAATGCTTGAATTAAATTAACACTGTTTAATGGGACCCATTAGGTCCAAGTGTTGCAACCTACAGCTCTGATACCATTTGTAATCCCCCCCCCTCCACCCCAAAAAAAAAATTGACATGAAAATAACATTGATATCCTTGTACCATCTCTTAAACATGTGTAATAATAATATAATGATAATTATAGAAAATATCTTAATGATCAAGTTTACTATGTGTACATTTTGACACCATCCATTGTGTTTTTCTTTGTATTCTAGAGACTAATTCATCAATTAAGGAGAACTTCAAACCAAGCATATGCGACATTGTTTACTTAGCTTTTGAGCTAACAATCCCTATTATTTTTTATGCAGGTGGTGTAACTACATGTTCCAAAAAATACGTGGTCTATCAGTCTACCAAGTTTATTCTAACCAAGGTGAGGAATTCCTTATACATTTATGCTTTGCAAAGATTCAATAGTCATGTTTTCTTTTAATAGTTTCATCTTTGGTTGTTGCCACACAAAAAATCTAACGAGTGTTTTTTATTTCGGCTTTCTCCTTGACTCTAGAATATCATTGGTTGTTGTATATCAAGATACCCCTTATAAATCAATGGGTTCCTCTCTCTCAAAGGTAAAGTGAGGTTGAATAAGGGTTCCTCTCTCTCAAAGGTAAAGTGAGGTTGAATAAACCTACTTTGGTAATTTTAAACCAAGTCCTAGAAGACTTGTATCTGGGCTAGTGCAAGCTAATGCTTGCCACTCATGACGCGTTAGTCACAAAGGACTTCTGGAAAAATAGAAATATGAACATCAAAAAGCAATATTAGAGCTACGTACACAAATTTTTGGAATATGGCCTAAGAAGATGAAACGTAGACAATTAGATTAACTTCCATAATATATAACAATTATTTATGGAAATTAAGTATAACTCCCAAAAAATGGGGTTCCCCTAAGGTTGGTATGTTATTTTTTTAAGAAAACATAATGAATATGTTTGCGTCGGGTTTGGTATTCAAATGGTGGAATTTTGTGAAAAAATTTATATACAGTCATAGATAACAGGCCGTTCTAGTGCAGCGCTATTTTTCCATATTTATTTATGTTAATTTTATTTTTTTTTAAATTAAGGAAGTCAGCCAATCCCTAAAATGACTAGGTTGAGCATTGGGCCCCGACATCATGGTCTTAACATAATCAATGAACTTTTTTTTTTAGGATGTAGGTCTTTGTGTGTACTTGTGCGGGTTCTTTTCCATTTTCAAAATAGGTGAGCCAATCAAAAGTTATAGCCGAAAGAAATAACCTACTTTTTGTGTAAGATTGACGCTAGTACAATTAAAATTAAATAAAAAATAGAAAAAAAATAGATTTAATAAAAAATTACATATTTGGAATCTGCACACATAGTTCTACAAGTGTGTGCAATTTCATTAGCAGTGGACAAGTGTAGCATATGCAAAATCATGCTTGAAATAGAAGAAGTTATAGAATAAGATATATTTTGTTATAACATAGTCCAAGCCACTTGGTTTGGCAACCCGAACCTAAAACCAAAGTGGTCAAGTCATCCACCATGTTGGTGGGAAAGGAATTGCTTGCCAAAATTTAGAAATTTAAATGGCGCGTACACATTATTTTAAACACACATGTACGCACTAAGAGCGCATACTCATAAATAGTGTGCACGCACTAAACAGTGCATATGCGCTCTTAGTGCGTATGTGCTATTTAGTGCGTACGCGCTAGTAACGTGTGCGCACATTTTTTACCAATCCAAAATGTAGTTTTGTTTTCATATTCATCTATCTCAAACCCCCCTGCCACCCCTCTCACTAAATCTAATCCTCCTCCTCTCCTTTGTCTATTCCTTTCCCTCCATAACCCTTCTCTTCTTCACCCCATTTCAACCCCTCTATCTCTCTCTCTTTCTCTTGCTCCCCCCTTCAATCCTCCTCTATATCCCTACCTACCTGAGCTTCCTCTTCTTCTCCCTCTCCCTCCCCTCTACCTAAACTTCTTCTCCTTCTCTCTCTCCCTCCTATATCCATATCTCTAACCATAACCATGGTCATCTCTCTCTTACTCATCCCATATCTTCTTAAGCCCCATCATGCCCCTCCCCCCCCTCCTCTCACTATCTCCTTAACCATGCTCCCCTCTCCCCCTAACCCTCATATTCTCACTCTCTCTCTATAACATTTATCTCTCTCTCTCTCTACTTAACCCTCCTCCACCTCTTCTCCCCCCTATGTCCCTATCTCTCTCTCTTTCTATCTCGTTAATCTTCCTCTCTCTCTCTCTCTCACTACAAGGGAAATACCTTTTAGTGGATTTTTCCCACAAATTGGCCTTTTATACTGCCCCTAAACCAATGCTCAAGGATTTACTGAGAAGCATAGGGAGGAGGAGGATGAATTGGCATTCGAGAAACCTTAGGGATTATCGATAGAGAAGACAAATACAAGAAAATGAGGCTTAATAGAGCTAATTTCACTGACATAATGATGCCTTCGCCATAGGTGACAAGACCCCCGATGCCGCTATCTAGACGTATGTTGATATCATGCAGCAGAGGCCCTCAAGAGGAAAAACAAAGAAACCCTAAGGCTAGTTGCGAAGAAGCACCAAGAAGAAGATCAACATCAAGTGAAGGATAAAGATGGGGTCACTCAGGCCCCAGTGGCACATCTTTCCTGGAAGCAAAGGAATCGATGGGACCATGCTCAAGCTTAGGACAATGCTGTGAAGAAGGAAGACGCTTCGTTGGACTGAGATGCCCCCGATGCCACTCATTGGATTAGCAGCTGGGATGGTACACCTATTGTATGAAGGATGAACAATGATGCGACTTTAGGAATTTATTGGCGTAACATATTAGCAGCTGGGATGCTTCACCTATCCCAGGAAGGGTTAATAGTGATACGACTCCTAAGTATCTACCAAGTGGTTAACTACTCAAATAGAAGATGAAACGGTTCCTTGGTAAGAATGTAAACCTATAACGCTGGAAGATGAATGGTATTGCTATAATCTGTTGGCATTCCTCCAACCATGTGAAATATGTAAAAGTTGTATGCGAGGAGGGATAGGAGGAAGCAGCCATAGAAGGGAGTAAAGGAGAAGTTGTGTAAAGATGAGAAGTAGAGCCATAGCAGTGATGTTTGGTTCTCCATTATGCCAATGTATAGGTTGGGCTTGAAGTAGTAGTGCATGGCCCTATTAATGTAATTTGGAGTGGCATGAGTAATGAATAAAAACTTTCATAAATTTCCTTATTCTCGTTAGTTGCACAAGTTTTGTATTTATTGTGTGTCTCTACGCTTGTATAGATTGAATTGGAAGTTGGTTCAATGGTAGTTTTGTTGTCCATCTTTGTAGCATCTTATTTGCTACGTTACCCCCCTTCTCTCTCTCCTTAATTGTCTCTCTCTCTCTCTCATGCAGACACACACCTAGAGAACATGTCACGCTATCTCGATCATCTGTCTCCTTAACCCTCTTCTCTCTCTCTCTCTCTCTCTCTCTCTCTCTCTCTCTCTACCCTTAAACTTCTTCCCCCTATTGCTCTAACCCTCTTCACCCATCTCACTCTATCATTATTTGGTAAACCTCCTCTATCTGTAGTGCACAGATCCCCACTCATGACATCCATATCCCATTTAAAGGCCTATAAATAAATCATACAAGGGGCATACCATTTGATATATCCATGGTCCCATGTGGTCGTATAAGGATGTGCTCATCGTGCTTAAACTTGAGAATCTATGCTTAGGGCCCAAGGTTGTTGTTTGCCTCCCCCAACCATGCTAAAGGGATAGAGACTCTTGTTTCATTACCACAACCATGGTCAAGGCATGAAGACCCATCCATAGCGCACAAACCATCTTAAGGGAACTAATACCTAAATCCCATGCCAAATAATCCCTAATTAGGGATCATGTGGTTTCTAGGTTTTTTTATGCTTCACGAACTCAAAAAGGTTCAAGTAATGTTTAAACCCCATGTTTCACCCTTCACCATGTTTAGGTGTCAACACTCATTTCTAGTGCACAATACTTATGCATGATCCTTATATCCCACTTGGATTCCTACAAAGAACCCTTACAAAAGACTCTTGTGTTGGTCCATGGACTTAAAGAAACGAATTCCAAGAAGTTTCAACAATATCTCGAGGCACTTAAAGTTTCCTTCCTTAACCATGGTCAAGGGCCCATAACTCATCCTTTTTGAGAAAAACATTCTAATGGCATCCATATCAAACTTTGATTGTAAAGACCCCTTAGAGAGGGTCCCTGCCATTATTTTCACATGTTGTTGATGGCTATTGAACCTAAGAGACTATGTTTAAGCCCCGAGGATGAAGTGTTTTCCTCCCCAAACCATGGCAGTTGAGCTTGAAAAGGTTACTTTATGGTTGAAGACATTTGTTCCACCTAGGCATGTTGAGGCATGTTGAGGCCTATAGACCCATTCCCAATTCATGAAACCTACTCATGTTGAATGTATCCCACGAACATACTCAACAACTCTGTCCATGGCCTTGACAAACATTCCTGGCATGGGTCCAAGACATAATCTTGTTTTAAGGCATGCGATGTAGCCTAATCATGGTATATGTATCCCTCTGCATTTGCTAGAGATATGCCACAAGGGTTATGTGTGGTGGTTTGAAGAAGCAATCAACATCATATCCTAAGAATCTTCTTGAGTTGTAGGTGTTTTTCATGGTGCTTGAGCTTGAGAAGCTTCATTTAAGGCATGAGGAGCTTCTTATTGTCCCTATACCTTGGTCAGACCTTCACACCCATCTTTGGTTCACAACTAACCTAGTCATGGCACACATAACACACTTGAAGTTGACTAATACCCTATAGATTTCATATGTGGTGGTCTAGGGACTCTTTCATGGTGTTTGTGCCTAAGAATCAAGAGTTAGTGTTGGAGGCTCTTGTTTCCCTCCACTAGCCATGGTTAAGGAGCCAAGATAAATCCTTCATGCCCAAGACATCATAATGGAAGCCATATTCAATTCATATGCAAAAGACTTTTTGTAGAGGGCTAGTGTCATGGATTCTATGTGTTATTGACAACGCTTGAGGTCAAGAAGTTTCAATTAAGGCTCAAGTGGAATTCAATTGAGCTCATTATGCTTCAATAAGATCTCAAGGAACCTGTTTTCATTCTTTGACATTGCTCAAGGCCTTGCAACATATCCATGGTCTTGCATGGTATTATGAGGATGCATTCATTGCATTTGATCTTGAAAAAATATGTTTCGGGTCTAAGATTGTTATTTCCCTCCATAAACCATGGCCAAGCGCTTGAAGCTATTGTTTTTCTACCAAGACTAGGGTTAAGGGCCCAAGAACCATCCACAGTGCATAAAGCATGTTATGGATAATATATATTGGACAACTAATGGTGTCCATATTCCCAAGAAGAAAATATTATTGGCAAAGGCTCTTGTTTAATACTCGTACATGATTCCCAAGACATTGTAATGACACTCGCATTCAACTTTGATTCCAAAGACACCTTATATATGGCTCACGTTGTGGATTTTAGGTTTTGTTCATGGCACTCGAGGTTGAGAGGGTCATTTAGGGATTAAAGCCCTTGTTTCAGTTTACAAAACCTATGCATGGCTCATGTATCCCACTGTTGTGACCACAACACCCCCCCAGGGCAAATCTAGGGGGCCCTTCAATTTTTTTTTAAAGTTGGACTTATGAGAGGGTTTTTTTTGTATGATTTCCTTACTTGAACATGTTTGAGGCCCTATGGGTTGTCTTTGGTGTGAAAAACACTCATATCCAAATTATTTAGGTCTCAAGGCCCAAATCATTTCATCCCCATATCATAGCTCCTGAGTTATGAAACGTTCATTTAGGTCTCAATCCTCTTCTTTCACCCTCTAAGCATGTTTACATTTCAAATCCCGTGTAGCGTTGCACTAGGCATGACCCTTGCAAGTATGATGTGGGATGCTACTGCTACCCCCTTAACCCCATGATCTATTTCTCTCTATCTCTCCCATATCCTATATCCCATTTCTCTCTCTCTCTCTCTCTCTCTAACTCTCACTCTCCCTAAAGCACTACATCCCTTAACCCCTAAACCATTGAACCATTCAACCTGTAATCCCACAACCCTAAATCCTAAACAACCTAACCCACAATCCTTAAATTCCAAATACCTAAGACCTTATGCTTTAAGTCCTAAACCCTTAAATTCCTAGAAGCCTTAAACCCCCTCTCTTTAGCCATTCATTTATCCACTTTTGAAGTATAGTCCAATGTATGCAATTTATTAGCCTTTTCCAATAATACATATGCAACATCATCTAGTATAAGTCTCATGTACCACATTACAAATCACAAACCATTTTCAAGTATGAAGGAACATCATCATAATTAAGGAATACCAACACTATAATAAACACAATCAATAAATATCATAGTTAAGGTCTATAAACATTATAATAAGTTATCAATGATCATCATTAATAAATATCCTAAGAAACCATAGAGGTCTCCATGTCTAACATAGTTATGCATAATAACCAGGACTATCGGGGTTTAAGTAACCAATACTAATACACACACACGTACACTAAAACATGGGTCAATATAAACTCATGAATCATAACGCATCAAATGTCAAGGATGCAATATTTTTGAAGTATTGAACGTTCGGCATTAAATGGCATAAACATTGGTCAATTAATGGTGTAAACGTTATGCATGGGCACGTGCACATGTTTTAGTGCATACGCGTTGATGGCGTGTATGCGCTACAAACATGCATGCGCGCGTCTACTACTAGTTAAACATATTTTTATGTTCCCGGGAATGCTACCAAAAAACATGGGATTTTCACTCTTTCACAGGTTCAAGCTCTTCCAGGTTGATTATTGGCTCACATTCATTGATCTTTTGGACACTCATTGATCTATTGGACACAAAATCACTCTTGGAATCTAACAAACATCTTCAATGGTCTTGGAATCTATTGGATACATTCAAGCTACCAGTTTCCATTGCAAGTGGAGATCATTTCTATAGGTATGGTGAATTGTAAATAACTTTTTTCATTCACAAGATTCGAGATTCTCTCGTGCCTTTGTGTTTTATCATATGCCTACAACAATATCCATGCATAGACAACAATGAATTTGACAAGAAGAATTCCCAAGTTCACATCTAAAAAAAACTCATATTCATTAGACAAGATGAAGTATGCAATGTAAACCAATAATTATTTCCATGAATATATTTTGATTTCACATAAGGATGGCATGGATGAGGTTCTCTATTGAGACTCTTCAATTTGAATAAAATCCTAAGAACCAATCATGGGAGAGGGTCATATTGAATAGTTTATGACATTTTTTCCATGCTCTCCTCTTCATTCTGTGGTTATTATAATGTTTCTTTAATATTGTGCCTTTGAGCTTGACTACTTGCCTCTACCTCATTGAATTCTCCTTCCTTGGGGGAATTTGCAACCTCCTCATTGTGTAATTAGTAAACTTATTCTCTTACCTTATTTGATGTAGAAAAACTATCAAATTATTCCCAAGACATCCTTAGGCATCTCTGTTGTAGGGTGTTATTACCAAAAGTTTTATGAATTCATGGCTAGGAAAGACACTAGTTTCTCCATTCTACACTTGACCAACCATCATCTATATTGATCACAATTGTAAGGGATAATTATGTTTATCTAATGACTTAGATGGGAAAGAAAATTAGAGTGATAACCAAGCACCATGTTGTGTCTGGGCTTATAGGTAATGCAGCTTATTACGTGTAATGTCATCTCATCCTAGGGTGTTGGAAAGGAATAATATTTTAGTCCTCTTCTTGTGACTTCCACTACTTTTTTTAACACAAAGGAGATAGTGCTAGTCCTATAACTGTAATACCTGCAAACACATGAATACTCTATTGTACACTTGAGTTCTCAACTCGGTCTAGACACTTGAGTTCATGAATTGGATTAGACGTGCTTGAGTTCTCAACTCGGAAACCAGTTTGATTTGATTTTGCATGGGAGACTCGATTTAGATAACGTGATAACTCAAACTTCATGTGACTTCAACTTTGCATGGCTTACATAACTAGCTAGATCATTTCAATATACATAATTTGGTATACATGATAAGGAAGGTAGTTTGTCTTTATGCCTCTTTGATAGTTTGTTTCTTTGATAATTATGAAACCCTTAGGATACCATATTATTTCCATCTAAACCCTATCCTAGGCTAATTTACCTATTCTTATCAAAATACACCCTAACCCCTTACCTTAGATACGTTGTCTAACACAAATAAACCAACATAGTTTGTAGTTGTATGTGTTAATTTGTAAAGTGGTAAGTTATGTTGGAATGTGTCAAGTTCATTAGATAATGGAACTAATATATTATTTGTTGTTTCTTTTGCAGGGGTAGACCTCATAGTTTTGTTAAAGATACTTTTGGAGATGGGAAACTCACGTAACAGAGCAAAAAATCTAGAATGAATATGCCCATTTAAAAGTTCAGTGACGTAAGAGAAAATGATAGGTTGGAAATGGAAAGAGTGAGACATGATCCTGCCACTGATCCTAACACATTTGTTGACATGACAACCTCTTTTTCAGAACCACAGGTAAAGCAGTTGCATCCAATGGACCCAACTCAAATTCCAACATCAACACAATCTACAACCAACAATCCATCAATGAGTCATGTCGAAGTTCCTCACAACACAAGAATATTGGGAGATGTTGCATGTGTAGAGATGGACATACAAGCAGTGCTTAATTTGCAATCTCCCCAAGACCACAACCATGTCGAGCACACTACCATTATGGCCCAATGTGTGAACGAAGCACCACAACAAACAAGCTTTGGTATTCATGTCTCATGTCCACCTTACCTAACTCGATTATCCAGTGCAATAAGAAGAAATCCTAGACGTATTCATGTGGATGAAAGTTCTCTATCAGGACATGAAGGTAAGTTTCCAAAACGCACTATCGAATGGAAATGCAACAAAATTGTCAAGGAATATTTTGAATCCAAAGGTGATGTAGGTAAATGTCAATTATTGCTATGTTTGTTAAAGTCACATTGTTTAGCTATTGTTAGGATAATTTTTGGCATAAAGATAGTTAAAATTTCAGAGGCTAGTAGTCATATTGTTATAAATCTCCGATTTGCATTTAATGTGAGCGGAATCAGTTGTAAGCAAGTCCACAAGGCAATGTCGCCTGCTATCACACACTTCTCACATACTTAAATTAAATAGAAAAACTATTAAAAACTACTATGTTATAAGAAAAAATCTTGACACTCTGGGTGGAAACGATTGTTGGGATTTTGTTGGTAGGTTTCCTCATGGAGATAGGAAGCTAATTGATGTTGTTAAGGAGTTAGTAAAAAAAATTTGGCATGATCATACCAGACCTTCATCAAACCAAAGAGACGTGCTAAAGATGAGAAAAGGTTCTACTGAGCATGAACCCCATGTTAAACACTTCCTTGACACCACATAGACTGAACTCTATGAGAGATTCAGGGATGAGCACACACAATCAAACCTAGGCCAAAGGTCCTTTGAGAAATGCAAACCATGGTACGTTCGTATATGCATTGATCGAAACTCCTGTTGTTGTAGATACCACATAGAATATGAATATTATTATGACACATATAAACATATATTTTGTGATTTGCATACTGACACTATGCAGGGCTACAATGAATCCATACTACCACCGAATGCATCAAGAGACTTTATCCACAACATCATGTGTCCAAGGCCCGAAGAACAAAAATATTATGAAAAATCATGTCTATAACACATATTTCATTAAATTTGGAATTATACAAGGGATCTAGAATTTAGAACTTCAACAAGATTGAGTTTTCAAAAAATGAAAAACCAAAAAATTACTTAATTCACTCATTTCAATCTTTATATTCACCATTTTTTTATAATATTATCAATATAAGCTATATAAAATCAAATTTATATAAAGTTGAAGCATATCTTCCTAATATTAAACTTAGATTCCTTACATTATTTTATTATTATAATTTTTTAATTTGTATTAATATTTGAGTTGATCAAGGTTTACCTCATCTCATGAACAATAGATGTTGCAAGAAATTTCTTACCTATTAAGTTATCTAATGGCATTATTTGTATGTTGAAATTATTAACCATTTTATTTATATTTGATAAAGCATATATTGTGCATGTGTTGAATTGCCATATTAGTAAGAGATTGTCTCCATTTTAGAGTGACCTACAAAGTTATTTAATGATATAGCAGTCAATGTGTTTGTTACTGTAACAAATTTATGTATTGGCATAGTAACTTATTAATTCCCAATCTTGATAATGGGTGGCTAGAACATGGGGATTTTTTCTCAACTTCAAGAAACAACAAGAACTGGAAATGCCTAGGAATTGGCTAAAACCTCTAATACCATGAAAAATTATTAGCTCATATAGTCACTGTAATATTGAACCTGTGGATGAGGACACTACCCCTAATCATATTTAGAATATTGACTAGAAAAACAATTAGTAACATAAACACAAGCAACAACATGGAAAACTAGGTCATACTCTATTTTATTTTCTTCCCTTTATATGTATTGTCGAGTACGGATCTAGAATTTAGAACTTCAACAAGATTGAGTTTTCAAAAAATGAAAAACCTAAAAATTACTTAATTCACTCATTTCAATCTATATATTCACCATTTTTTTTACAATATTATCATTATAAGCTATATTAAATCAAATTTATATTAAGTTGAAGCATATCTTCCTATGCTTAAACTTAGATTCTTTACATTATTTTATTATTATAATTTGTAATTTGTATTAATATGTCTTACCTATTAATTTATCTAATGGCATTATTTGTATGTTGAAAGTATTAACCATTTTATTTATAATTTGATAAAGCATATATTGTGCATGTGTTGAATTACCATATTAGTAAGAGATTGTCGCCATTTTAAAGTGACCTAGAAAGCTATTTAATGACATAACAGTCAATGTGTTTGTTACTATAACAAATTTATGTATTGGCATAATAACTTAGTAATTCTCAATCTTGATAATGGGTGGCTAGAACATGGGGGGTTTTGCTCAACTTCAAGAGACAACGAGAACTGGAAATGTCTAGGAATTAGGTGAAACCTCTAATGCCATGAAGACGTATTAGCTCCTATAGTCATTGTAATATTGTACTTGTGGATGATGACACTACCCCTAATAATCTTTAGAATATTGACTAGAAAAATAATCAATAACATATATATGAGCAACAACATGGAAAATTAGGTCATACTCTATTTTATTTTCTTCCCTTTATATGTATTGTCTATTGTATGCCTTAGGACATTTTTGTCAAGTATATAGCACAATAGGTACTTAGGCACTTCACTTTTTCCCTTCATTTTATGGGATTATTATGAGCCCACAAGTTTCTACATGTTTTGGACATTGTTAACTATCAATTATTACTTTGGATTATGTTGATTGGTTAAGCCTAGATTCCTTTTTATAATATAAATATAATCATCTAACATTTAAAGAAATATTCATTACTCAATACTATATATTATGATATGTGGTTGGCACTATTTTATAGCCAACAAGAGAAATTATTGTATTGGATAAAGTCTAAGTATACCAATTAAGGTCAAAAAAAATTATTAATTAGAATATAAATTTTATAGTACAATTGGTTTTTTTTCAAATACATGAAGAAAGAGGGAAAACCCATTCTAGTTATTGCAAGTGTCCAGTATTTATTTTTGAAATGTTTGAACATATTACATTGAAAAAACATTAACTAGCTACTCCCATAGTAAAGTTTTTATAGACAAAGTCTATAATATGTTGTATGTAAGTGCTTTACTGGACTCCATTAACCAAGTTTGATGGATCGAGAAGTGTGGTACATTTGAAATCAATGAATTAGAATAGAAACATTGAAGTACATTTTTGTTTCTTACAAATACAAAAGTGAAAACCCACTAAACTTATTAAAAGTGCATTTAACAATCAATTTTTTTTATAAGTATCTGTGTGTCATTTAACAATCAAAATCAAATTATTATGAATTTTTATTGGTAGTGCATTTAACAATCAAAATATTTTATAAGTATTTGTGTGTCATTTAACAATCAAAATCAAATTATTATGAACTTTTATTGGTAATTTTTATTGGAAACATTTTACAGATGTCAAAAGAAAATATTTTATAAGTCTAGGCGTGTTTTTTAATGATCAAAATAAATAATTTTGTTATGAATTGGAATAGAAACAAAGTAGTACAGTTTAATTTATTTTATTATAATATATATTCATGAAGTGTTTGAATGTATTATATTGAAAAGAATACGAATTAGCTAGCCCAACATTATCGTTTTAATAGATCGTATCTAGAAGATGATGCTTTTAAATGTATTATTGAACTTGATTATCCAAGTTTGATGGAGTGAGAAGTTATGTCGATCTAGACAAAGCATTGGAATTTGTAATTTCCATGTTAGATATTGTTTGGTGTTTGAACGTATTACATTGAAAACAATGCTAATTAACTCCAATATAGTTTTAATATGCCAAATTAACTCCAATATAGTTTTAATAGGCCAAATCTAGAAGATATTGATTTTAAGTGCATTATTGGACTTGATTATTCAAGTTATGGGAGAAGTTATGTTAATATAAACAAATCATTGAAAGTTTAATATTTCATGGTGTCATGTAATTTGCATGAAGTATCGTCACATGAGTACATTGCAATTTAAACAAAATTTTCATATTTGTACCAAATAATATAAAACTCCTCAAATAAATCTGAAGAGAATATTCAATATACAAGAAAAATTGAAAAATGTTTCTTCATGTATTAATTGGTCCTCCAAAGAACAAAATTACATCCATGAATCATCTCCACCTAATCTCATGTTATTCGTTCAAGTAGGTCGAGGACAGCTTGTACACCATGTTTATTTATCTTGGCCTTCTTGCAATGTTATTTCTTAGCCATCCATGCCCAAACTATGGTATCAATTGGAATAGATCCAAGCTCTATGACATCAGGATTTGGTACCCAATATTCTTCTAATACTTTTCCATTGTATTTCCCTGAACCAGGTTTCCACCAATCAACTTTAACATGAAGAGTATCACTTTCATCATCTTGAAATATATTTGAAATGACTTTTGCCATCCAAATCATCTCCCCTTCATCCTCATTTCCTGATCTAACTAGCAACATCTTTCCTTTCTCAACATCATTAATAGGGTTGAATGTTGTCTTTGGCTTATTGCACTTTGGTCCAACATACACGGGTTCACCTGTCATAGTATCAAAATCCCCATCCATAATATTTGAGATTGCATGAAGCGCATTATGACCAACATCTGGAGTTTGCCTTGTCTTGGGCCAGAAATCCTCAAAAGATGAATCACTTGCATCCACTATTGTATGATCATTGTAATCTTCATATAAAGTATCAAGAACTCTTTCCCAATACTCTACCTTATTTTTCCATTCTGGTGTAACAATTGGCAAATCCTCACCACCCATTGTGTCTTTCCACATTTTTATGTATGATGTTATTCCTTCTTTTAGTTCTTTTAAATAGATTTCATTCTCTTTGGGATGTAAGAAAGATGGCTTCCCTATGGGTAGTTTAGATCGACCTTCATCGTCTGTATTCCATAACTCAACTAGTTCTGACCACTCAACATCTCTTATGGATTCTTTATACCTTAACACCGGAACATCATTGAGTACATGAAATTGGAAGTACTGAACATTAAGATGTCCAACTAGTGCATTTTTTCCTTCCTTGATGTATCCATTAAGGAAGCTTTTGAAGTCATGCACCTTATCAATCAGTTTAGGTGGAAACACTCTTTTTTCTTCAATTTTGCGATATGTATCCATCATCTCAGGTAGAGAATATATATCTTTACTTTTCAAGCTGGAAGGCATTCTCCCATAGGTCCCGTCTATGTCTTCATGGGTGTGTCCCATGAGCAAGAACCCAACCTCAATAGTGATGAAGACACCAAGTCCAGTGAGAAGTGATAGAAACATGAAAAGATAACGATTTTTATTATCACTTGCTGCATTATCCAATTGTAACAATAAATGTGGAGGAAGAGGTTTAAAATCGATATCTTGATTTTCTAATCTTCCATGAGATAAAAATTCATCCGTGTACACTCTACATTTTGAGTAAATAGAGGTGTCAAGTAATGCATTTGAAAGTGGGTTTCTTGAACTTCCACTCTCATAAAGAAAATCACCATACATATCAAGATGTGGGTCTTCAAGGTCCCTTAAGCACTTAGCAAGTGATGTAATGGTAAATTGTGATCCCATATGTACAAATTGTAGGGAGAAATGACCAAAACCTCTTGTCTTATGCCCATGTGTTAGCATACCTGTAAATGACAAACTCAAGTTTATTCCTACAATAGATTTTGATTTGACGCGTAGCCTTGGAATTGAAGTCTTTGTTTTATCCATTTTATCATGGATAATACTCAAATACTCCTTTGGAAACCTCTCTAACATGATTCTGTGGGCATAGTAGCAATGTCTTCCGCACATAATGATCTTGTTATGTTTGTTCAATCTAGTGCGTGCCGTTTCTTCCAACTCTTTTGTAGTTGCTGACTTCATTTGTGCTTTCAACACAATACATTCACTACATTTACTGAAGTTGGTGTTCTTTGAGAATGCCACGTCTCGAAAATGAGTGTTCCAAATCTTGCTCATTGTTGGTTGTGATATTAATGGACAATTGAGCTTTTCCAAACCCACATTGATATCTTTTAACAAAGAGCTTTGTGTGTAAGTCGAAGGCAACAATCTTAGAGGAGAAGAAGTTCCATCTGCTTCGACTTGACGTGTTTGGTTTGGCGAAAAATTTGAATTGTCCATCACAATTTTATGCAGTATTTCTATGGCCGCCACAGTATGTGCACGTGCTTTACATGTATTGGTGTTACCATGAATGGATTCCATATTTCCTTGTTCAAAATTATGTTGGTAGCTATAGAAGGTGCTTTGAGGAATCTTATGTATCTTGTACCATGCTTTCTTACAAATAACATTACCATCAAATCTCATGTCCTTTACTTTTCGAATAATAGGAGGTAGGCCATGGCCATGGCTAATTGACATGATAGTGTTTGAAACAAGTGAATTCAATACAAATTCCCTGATACCATTTTTGTCTTTGCATTCCATATCCCTTCTAGCATTTGCAATGGCATTCCTATCCACATGTTGAAGACAATCTTGTTTACAACATTCATCTGCAGCCAAAAGTCGGACTTCTTTCTCTTTATCTATCTTGGTTTGACGTTTTGCAACTTTTTCTCTTGTCATAGCTTGTTTAATCTTTTTATATGGCCTCGATGCATTAAGAACATTGACATCTTGATCTTTTTGATTATAAAGATCCCCATCCCATTGGTATAAAGGACTTGTATCCTCTATAACATCCCATATCAGCATTTCCATGGGTGGCTCTTTGTACTTTGTCTTGACCCTTAACATCTCACCTATGTTGTCCACCAATTTATGTATTGGCCATCTAACCAATCCATGTATAGACTTATCCCCAATCTTGCATCTTTCACAATACCCATGTATCTCTTCCACAAAAACACCAAAGTTATCTTCACCTAGTGTTTCACCCACAACCATGTCATCCTCATGGACATTAACTATCATTCCTTTGGCAATGCACATAATTGTTCCTATGCATCCATGTGTAAGAGAAACCCTTGTACATGTGAATGCAACCCTATCTTGTGGAATATTTATGGGTTGATCTTCACAATGAGGTTTCAAATCTATTTCTGGCCAAATCTCATAAGATTCTATTGCACCCCCTACTGTTTCCTCAAATCCAGTTGGATGTGGTAAAGGAGCATCATTTTTTAACACCTTCTCAATTCTAACCACTATGCATCCTTTCTTTACAATCTGTCCATGAACCTTATTCCCAAGCTCTGTATTGAATATGGAGCCCTCACCCACCTTCACTCCATGTTGTAAAAGATCTACTTTGTCTCCAATAGAAAATGTTGAACAAACATTTGCACCTGTACAGCAAGCATAACAAACTTAGTATTTTCTCAAAAAAACATTCAATAAACTATGAATAATTCTTAACAGATGCTTTGGTATTTGATTTACCTATGGTGTGCCTCAAATCTGTAGTCCTCCATGGATGTGTGTCCCCTTCATCAACATATTCCACAATCAAATTTGGTTGAGTGACATCAATTATCAAAACCATAACATAACCTGCAACAACCCTTCCTCCACCATAATAAGTTCCAACTTCTGTAGATTCAATCTTTCCTAGCCCAATAACTTGACCATTAACTAGGAGGTCAACATAGTCCCCTTTTGTGAAAATTATACTTTCCATTGTCACTCCTACAAATTCTGTAACACACAATTGAATTATAATTTGTAGTTAAGGTTAAACCATGTAAAGTGTGCTCTTATATTTTAGGCAAAACACAATCTACAAAAAAATAATGTACTTGTAATAGCTAAAAAGGGTATGGCATCATTTTGTTGTGCAAATTAAACATTGTTCCCCACCATTTAGTCCCCACCGCCAAAAGGGACTTTACATATAAATTATGATGGAGCTACAAAGTGTAATCAAAACAAGATTGGTTATCAATGTATATAATCTTAATACAAACACAAAACTATTCTTAGAAAAACTTGTAAAAATGTCTAAAAATTTTCCATACTTAAGAACTTGTAATAGTATTGAAGGTAGTTATTAAGTAGGTTGGAATCCAGCCATGATCGATCATGAAAGTTTGTATAATCATGGAACTTGTAATAGTATTGAAGGTAGTTATTAAGTAGGTTGGAATCCAACCATGATTGATCATGCAAGTTTGTATAATCATGGCTCACTGAGATTTATTTTTTGTATCAATTGTTCAAAGTAAATTCAAATATCCTTGATTGGAGTCATCCCTATTTTAAGTACTCCCGAAAATAGTTATTTGGTGTCATCTAAACCTATATTGTAGATTAGTGAAGAATAACATCTATATGGAACTAGAGTAATACAAAATCCCAAGCAATGCTACTTGATGCCACTATTAGTATACTAATACATAGTAGAAGTTTTTTTAATTATAAGCGACTCCTAGCTTAGCGACTACTAATACATAGAGACTACTAGCTTTCCTTCTAGCATAAGCACACATGCTTATGCTAGAAGAAAAGCTAGCACTCATTAGCTTTCCAAAAGAAAAACCCTGGGCATGGTGATTGGTGGTTGTTAGGTTATACCTTGGTCTTGTGCCATGTACTCTATTTTGAAATAAGCACATGGCACAAAATCAAGGAAAGCTAGTGACTCCTAGCTTTCATTCTAGCCTAAGCATTTCCTTATAGCATAAGCACACATATTTATGCTAGAATGAAAGCTAGTAGTCGCTAGCTTTCTAACAGATAAACCCTGGGCAGGGTGATTGGTGGTTGCTAGCTTATACCTTGAGCTTATGCCATCTGCTCTATTTTGAAAGAAACACATGGCACAAGATCAAAAAAAGCTAGCAACTGCTAGCTTTCTTTCTAACATAAGCATTTCCTTTTAGCATAAGCACACATGCTTATGCTAGAAGGAAAGTTATCAATCACTAGCTTTCCAATAGAAAAACCCTAGCCATGGTGATTGGTGGTTGCTAACTTATACCGTAATCTTGTGCCATGTCCTCTTTTTTGAAATAAGCACATGGCACAAGATCAAGGAAAGCTAGCGACTGCTCGCTTTCCTTCTAACATAAGCATTTCCTTCTAGCATAAGCACACATTTGAACATGTTCTAGGTGTAGTGGGTTTTCTCTTTTGAACCGTTGCATTCATGAAAGCGAGGAGCACAAATTTGGCAAGATGGTCATGGAGATGTAGAGCTTCAAGTATGTAACCTATCAATTAGACAGTGCCGAGGAAAGCAAAAAGATTGCATTAGTGAAGTCATAGGTACAAATGAATATTGCATATTTTTCATATTACATATTCAATTTATGACATATACATTTTTCCAAAGGCAAAATTGTAATATTTCCCTTTTTTCCATGGCAACACGAATGGGTATGTGACTTCTTGATGGAGTTCTACAAGAAAACATAGTAGTATGTTCAACATGTGCATGTATCTCAATGGAAAGACGAGAAGTACAAAAAATGCAGGGACACATTTCTTGTTGGAACCATAGTGTCAATTGTGGATTTTGCATAAAATTACACCCTTCAGCCACAAAATGAAAGCCAAAGTCAATACTACCATTCAGACCAAGTCAGCATCATGGTACATATTATGTATAGGAATGGGCCAAAGAGTAGCAATGACATGAGGATAATACTAAAGGAGACAAACTTTTACATAAGTGATGATAGAACCCATGATATGCATTATGTGCAACATTGTTTTCGAATTTTCTATGATTAGTTGAAGGAGAGAGATATACAGATGGATTAGCATTGGATATGGTCGGATGGTTGTGCTATCCAGTTCAAAAATGTTTGAGTATTCCAATGGATGAGTATTTTGCATAAGACTTATAATGTGCCACATATCTAGAACTATTTTGAGACCAGTCATGGCAAAGGTGAGCATGATGGGGTTGGTGCATGCATCAAGACCGCACTATGAAGGGAAGAGATGAGGCTTAACACAAACCCTCATATCCGAGATGCAGAATCCATAGTTCAATGGTGCTCTGCAACAATGTCAGACTGAGCAAGAGATCACCAAACATCATCAGTGACATGACGTGTGGTAAGAAATTTTTGGCAAGTGGTTGACATAGATCGATCGTGTTCCTATAGTTGTGGCACAGTACAAGGAACACATGGATTTCATTTAGTTCAAAGCTCAAACAAACCCTTATTTGAAATATGGATGCGAAAACTTGCTTTCTTTTGCATCCCTTGTAGCAGTGGCGAATGGGATGAATGTGAATGCATGGACTAGGTTGATGAATGGGATCGTCTGTCACTTGCAGTAGACCAACATGCAATTGTTGAAACAACCCAGTTAGAGGAGGGTTAGTCAATGATTTTGACAGAATACAACCATATCTCAGATATTGTACAACCAGGACACATATACGCAGTTGTTGCCCCGAAAGACAATGAATGGGGCACGGATTATTGGTTGGCATGGTGCATCCGAGGTAAGCAAACCCTATACCGATCATTAACCGACGATGAAGGAAATGAATTTCCTATTGGCTCGACGGTGGTTAAGGGGGGATATGTTACACTAGATGGTAAATCAATAAAGACTAGTGGGTATGTATTCATGGATTACAGACCAGGTTCAGTGGTGTACCACTTCACAAACTTGATCGTTGGCACAAACATCCATCTACAGATAATGTCAAGAAAGAGCTTAACCAAGGTACGCTACCACCTGCCTCATTCAGAGCACGCTAGATTAATGGAGACAATTAGCAACAGAGAGGATGCATATGGATTTACTGAATAAGGTTAGTCAACTTTACATAAGAGATATAATTGCATCAAAGAATGTTATGTTCTACATCGATGTATGTGTATTTTTATGTTATTTTTTTGGTACATGCATTTTTTGTTGATACATACATACATACATGTGTTATTTTCCATGTTTTAATGTAATAGAAAAAAAAGCTTGTTGTGCAATTTTCCAATATTTTATCAAACCCTAGTTGGATGCCCTTTTTTTTTATTAAGCAACCCTATTGGGGAGAAAAATCCTCGTTTTCTTATGTTTTATCAAGTTTGCAGAAATCCCTTAGGACATCACTAAAATCCTTCGCAATCATCCTAAAACCATCCTCCATCACACTACTTCTACCTCCCCTCACTTAGCTCCACCCATACACACTTTACAGTCATCAAACATTAACAAAGATACTTCATAGTCACTTGTATCCTACCCATAAATCAATATTTTGAGGTGTGCATGTCTGTCTACTTCTAATTCATGTACATGTGTGTCTCGTATTGGTGGACCAACTCTGCAAAACCATGTGCCAGGAGACTGGGAGTGGTTTTCCCATACTGGCCCTGCCCATGCCTACCCTTCTCGGTTTGCTTTTTTCACCTCGGGCTCGAATTGACCTTGTAATACTCACATTATCTAAGACTCTTGAATCCCCCTCAACAATGTCATCCATTAATGCATCACACATCCCTAATGAATAAGTAGAACCTAGGTCACTTGACACGAGGACACGAGAGAACTCTAGTTAACTAGTGGACATCATTGAAGTAAACAATTCGAGTTCTCTCTTAATTAAGTGAGGTCTTCCTTAATCACTGAAGTGAACAATTCGAGTTCTCTATTATCTTAACATATCTAACTTTTATCTCTTGTCTTATCTACATGATCCACTTGTGCCATCTTTAATTTATTTATCATATCAATATACTAAGGAGATTTTTCTAATGATGTGATCATCTTGTTCTACTATCGTTCCAAGTGGTCATATGCTAAAGTGATTCACTCTAAAGGTGGCTAGTATCTAGAAAATCCTTAATAGCTCAACCATGGTTAGTAGTACAACACACACCATTCATGCTTCGACATGCAAATAATTACCTCAACATGTTGAGTCACCACTTGGAGAATGACTCATGATGTTGAAACTTTAACAGTTTGAAATAGGGACCCCATTTAGATTTTAAATCTGCCATCCATTAATTGTTTTGGGTACGCTAATTCTTGCCTCATTTGGAGCACGAGAGATTGATGGAGACAATTAGCAAAAGAGAGGATCCAGATGGATTTATTGAATGAGGTCAATCAACTTTACATAAGAGATAGAATTTTTTCACAAAAACCCCTTAGGACATCCCTAAGAGCCTTCTAAGTCATCCTAAAACCATCCTCCATCACACTACTTCCATCTCCCCTCACTTATCTCCAATCATACATACTTTACAGTCATCAAACATTAACAAAGATACTTCATAGTCACTTGTGTCCTACCCCTAAATCAATATTTTGAGGTGTACATGTGTGTCTACTTCTAATTCATGTACATGTGTGTCTCACATTAGTGGACCTGCAGGAGCTGACGGAATCCCATTACGCTTACCAGTTTTCTTTTTCCACCCTAAGATCGAATTGACCTAGTAATACTCACATTATCTAACACTCTTGAATCACCCTCAACAATGTCCTCCATTAAGGAATCACACATCTCTAATGAATAAGTAGAACCTAGGTCACCTGACACGAGAACACGGGACACGAAGGAGATGTAACCTGGCCCTAGATACCTTAGGATCTTGGGCATGCGTGGCCACCGTGAACATGTCCACAATGTCCACGTGCACCTGTAGGAGCCGATGGAATCCAATTTCGCTCGCCGGTTTGGGTTCCATGGCCCTAGAGAAAATCCTCAAAGTGTCCCTGAATGGGCCTGGCGTGCCCGATGAAAATTTTCATTGCACCCAAAACATGACTCTGATTGCAAATCCATTGATTCCAATGGATCTGGGACATCTGGTATCCACTAGGGCCCCCCCACACTGTGCCTCGAAGTCTCAAAAACGGTGCTATTGTGCCATCTCTGGAGCTAGGGTTTTGCTCAATGAGGGCCATGCCAATCTTGCTCAAGGGGGTCATTTCTCATCTGAAGGCTCCTGGGCATGCATGGACATCGTGAACACGTCCACAATAGCCATGTGCACCTGTGGGAGTCGACAAAATCCAGGTAGTTTCGTCGGTTTGGGTTCCATGGCCCCAGAGAAAATCCTCAAAGTGTCCTTGAATGGCCCCGGGGTAACCGACGGAAATGATCATTGCACCCAAATTGTGACTCCGACTGGGAATCCGTTGATTCTAATGGATCCGGGAGGACGGGGTTCTGCTAGGGGCCCCCCCACATTGTACTTCAAAGTCTCGAAAATCGTGCAATTGTTCCATCTCCGGAGTCAGGATTTTGCTCAATGAGGGCCATGCCAATCTTGCTCAAGGGGGTCATTTCTCATCCGGAGGCTCCTAGGCATGTGTGGCCATCATGAACATGTCCACAATGGCCACGTGCACCTGTGGGAGGTGACGGAATTCAAGTCCACTCATTGATTTGGGTTCTGTGGCCTCAGAGCAAATCTTCAAAGTGTACCTGAATGGCCCCGGGGTGCCTGATGAAAATTCCCGTTGCACCCAAACCATGACTCCGATCACAAATCCATCAATTCCAATGGATCTGAGATGTTGGTTTTCAGCTAGGGGTCCCCACACACCATGCCTCAAAGTCACGAAAACGGTGCTATTGTGTCATCTCCGGAGCTAAGGTTTTGGTCAGTGAGGGCCATGCCAATCTTGTTCAATGGAGTCATTTCTCATCCAAAGGCTCTCGGGTGTGCATGTCCATCGTGAAAACATCCAAAATGGCCACGTGCACCTCTGGGAGCTGACAGAATGCAAGTCCGCTCATTGGTTTGGGTTCTATGGCCCCGAAGGAAATCCTTAAAGTGTTCCTGAATGGTCCCGGGGTGCCCAACGAAAATGCCCGTTGCACCCAAATGGTGAATCCAATCATGAATCTGTCGATTCCAATGGATCGAGGGCACTGGTTTTCAGCTAGGGTACCCCCCACACCATGCCTCTAAGTCTCGAAAATGGTTCTATTGTACCATCTCCGGAGCTAGGGTTTTTGCTCAATGAGGGCCATGCCAATCTTGCTCAAGGGGGTCATTTCTCATCCGAAGGCTCCCGAGCATGCATGGCCATCGTGAACATGTTTACAATGGCCATTTTCACCTGTGGCAGCCGACGGAATCCAAGTTCGCTCGCCGTTTTGGGTTCCGTGGCCCCGAAGCAAATCCTCAAAGTGTCCCTAAATGGCCCCGGGGTGCCCGACTAAAATGCCTGTTGCACCCAAACTATGACTCTGATTGTGAATCCATCAATTTCGATGGAACTGGAATGCTGGTTTTCAACTAGGGGACCCCCCAGACTGTGCCTCGAAGTCTAAAAAATGGTGCTATTGTTCCATCTCCAAAGCTAGGGTTTTGCTCAGTGAGGGCCATGCCAATCTTGTTCAAGGGGGTCATTTCTCATCCAAAGGCTCCTGGGCATGTATGGCCATCAAGAACACATCCATAATGGTCACGTGCACCTGTGGGAGCCAAAAAAATCCAAGTCCGCTCGCCGGTTTGGGTTCCGTGGCCCTGGAGCAAATCCTCAAAGTATCCTTGAATGGCGCTAGGATGCTCGACAAAAATGATTGTTGCACCCAAACCATGACTTCGATCTTGAATCTATCAATTCTGATGGATCTGGGACACCGGTTTCCATCTAGGGGACCCCCCACACTGTGCCTCAAAGTCTAAGAAACGGTTTTATTGTTCCATCTCAGTAACTAGGATTTTGCCCGAAGATCGCATGGCCCTCACTGAGTAAAACCCTAGCTCCAGAGATGGCACAATAACACTATTTCTAAGACCTTGATTCATGGTGTGGGGGATACTCTAGCGGAAACTGGTGTCTTGGATCCATAGGAATCAACGAATTCACGATCGGAGTCACGGTTTAGGTGCAACAGGAATTTTCGTCGGGCACCCCAGGGCCATTTAGGGACACTTTGAGGATTTGCTCTGGGGCCATGGAACCCAAACCGGAGAGCGTAATTGGATTCTGTCAGCTCCCACAGGTGAAATTGGCCATTTTGGACGTGTTCACGATGGCCACGCATGCCTGGGAGCCTTCAGATGATAAATGACCCCCTTGAGCAAGATTGGCATGGCCCTCACTAAGAAAAACCCTATCTCTGGAGATGGCACAATAGCATCGTTTCCGGGACTTCGAGGCATGGTATGGGGGGTCCCCTAGCTAAAAAATGGTGTCTCAGATCCATTGGAATTGACAGATTCATGATCGGAGTCATGGTTTGGGTGCAACAGGCATTTTAGTCGAGCACCCCGGGGCCATTCACGGACACTTTGAGGATCTGCTCTAGGGCCACGAAACCCAATCCGACGAGTGAACATGGATTCCGTCAGCTCACACAGGTGCACATGTCCATTATGGATGTGTTCACAATAGCCATGCATGCCCGGGATCCTTCGAGTGAGAAATGACCCCCTTGAGCAAGATTGGCATGGCTCTCACTAAGCAAAACTCTAGCTCCAGAGATGGCACAATAGCACCTTTTCCAAGACTTCTAGGCATGGTGTGGGGGAGGGGTCCTAGCTGAAACCCGGCGTCCCAGATCCATAGGAACTGATGGATTCACAATCATAATCATGGTTTTGGGGCAATGGGAATTTTCGTCGAGAAGCCCGAGGCCATTCAAGGACACTTTTAGGATTTGCTCCGGGGCCATGGAACCGAAACTAGCGAGCAAACTTGGATTCCGTTGGCTCCCACATGTGCAAGTGGCCATTATGGATTTGTGCACGATGGCCATGCATGCCTAGGATCCTTCAGATGAGAAATGACCCCCTTGAGCAAGATTGGCATGGCCCTCACTAAGAAAAACCCTAGCTCCGGAGATGGCACAATAGCACTGTTTTCGAGACTTAAAGGCACGGTGTGGTGGGTCCTCTAAATGAAACCCAAAGCCCCGGATCCATCAGAATCAACAGATTCACAATCGAAGTCACGGTTTGGGTGCAACGAGCATTTTTGTCGGGCACCCTGGGGCCATTCAGGGACACTTTGAGGATTTGCTCCGGGGCCATGGAACCCAAACCGGTGAGTGCACTTGGATTCCATCGGCTCTCACAGGTGCACGTGGATAATATGGACTTGTTCACAATGGAAATGCATGCCTGGGAGCCTTCGGATAAGAAATGCCCCCATTGAGCAAGATTGGCATGGCCCTCATAGAGAAAAACCCTAGCTCCGGAGATGGCACAATAGCACCATTTTTTAGACTTTGAGGCATGTTGTGGGGGGTCCCCTAGTTGAAATGCAGTGTCTCGGATCCATCGGAATTGACGGATTCATGATTAGAGTCACGGTTTGGGTGCAATGACCATTTTCGTCGAGCATCATGGGGCCATTCAAGGACATTTTGAGGATTTGCTCCGGGGCCACGAAACCCAAACCGGCGAGCGAACTTGGATTCCGTAGGCTCCCATAGGTGCATGTGGCCATTGGGGACATGTCCACAGTGGCCATGCACGCCCAAGATCCTTTCGATGAGAAATGGCCCCCTTGATCGCGAAATGGGAATGGTCTTCACTGAGAAAAACCCTAGCTCCAGAGATGGCACATTGGCACCATTTTCGGGCGTTGGAGGCATGATGTGGGGGGGGGCTAGCTAAAACCCGGCATCCGAAATCCATCAGAATCGACGAATTCGATACTGGAGTCACCGTTTTGGTGCTACGGGCATTGTTGCCAGGCACCCCGGGGCCACTGAGGGGCACTTTGAGAATTTGCTCTGAGGCCAGGTAACCCAAACCGGTGAGCGGACTTGGATTCCCTCGGTTCCCATATTTGTGTATTGTCATTGTGGATGTGTCCACGATGGCCACACACGCTTGGGAGCCTTCAAATGAGAAGTGGACCCCTTAAGAAAAATTGGAATGGCCTTCACTGAGAAAAACCCTAGCTCTGAAGATGGCACATTGGCACCGTTTTCAGGTGTTAGAGGCATGGTGTGGGGGGGACCCTAGCTAAAACCTAGCGTCCGAAATCCATTGGAATTGACGGATTCACTACTGGATTCCTGGTTTTGGTTCTATGGGCATTTTTTCTAGGCACCCCATTGCCATTTAGGGACACTTTGAGGATTTGCTCCAGGGCCACAGAACGCAAACCGACGAGTGAACTTGGATTCCGTCGGCTCCCACAGATGCATATTTCCATTTTGGATGATTCCATGGTGGCCAAGCATGCCCCGGAGGCTTCAGATGAGAAATCGTCCCCTTGAGCGAATTTGGAATGGCCTTCACTTAGCAAAACCCTAGATCCAGAGATGGCACATTGGCACCGTTTCAGGGCATTGGAGGCATGGTGTGGGGGACCCCTAGGTGAAACCTGCGTCCGAAATCCATAGGAATCAACGAATTCACTACCGAATTCACAGTTTTGGTGCTATGGGCATTTTTTCCAAGAACGTCGTGGTCATTTAGGGACACTTTGAGTATTTGCTCCAGGCCCACGGAACCCAAACTGGCAAGCGGAATTGGATTCCTCCAACTCCCACATGTGCGTATTGCCATTGTGGATGTTTCCAGGGTGGATTTGCACGTCCGAGAGCCTTTGGATGAGAAATGCCCCCCTTGAGTGAAATTGGAATGGCCTTCACTGAGCAAAACCCTAGCTCCAAAGATAGCACATTGGCACTGTTTATGGGCATTGGAGGCACAATGTGGGGGGGGCATAGCTGAAACCTGATGTTTGGAATCCATCAAAATTGACGGATTCGCTACCGGAGTCATAGTTTTGGTGCTACGGGCATTTTTTCCAAGCACCCCATGGCCATTCAGGGACACTTTCAGGATTTGCTTCGGGGCCACGAAACACAAACCGGCAAACAGAATTGGATTCTGTCAGCTCCCACACGTGCATATTGCCATTGTGGACATGTCTACGATGGCCATGCATGCCCAAGAGCCTTCAGATGAGAAATTCCCCCTTGCGCTAATTTGGAATGGCCTTCACCGAGCAAAACCCTAGCTCTGGTGATGGCACATTGGCACCGTTTTCGGGCATTGGAGGCATGGTGTGGGGGGTCCCCTAGATTAAACCCGATGTCTAAAATCCATCGGAATCGACGGTTTAACTACTGGAGTCACGGTTTTGGTTCTACGGGAATTTTTTCCAGGCACCCCGGGGCCATTCAGGGACACTTTGAGGATGTCAAAGGATCTGGACCTATAATAATTCAGTCTTAGTGTTCTTATTGGATTTGAGAAGTTGCTTTCTTTGCTATTAAACTATGCAATTTCCTTCAAACTTTTGTTCATTGACATAATGGATACATGGAACTTAATTATTATTTTTTCTACTGTCATTTGCAAAAACTAAGATAGTTAAATTAGATTTGCTTTTCAACGTATTTAGTTCCCTTCTGCATACTTTGTGTTGCTTTGACGTAATGATATATTAACCATATTTGACTTTGCTTAATTTTTTGTCTTTTCCATTGAAAAACTAATAGCCATAGTTCCGAAACTTGGGTGGTTTTTGCACTAATTTGACAAGTTGTTTTTTTTGTTATCAAATTATGCAGTTACCTTTACACTGTCATTCATTGACATAATGGATAAATAGAACTTAATCATATTTTTCTTGTATCTTTTGCAAAAACTAAGATAGATGCATTAAATTTTCTTTTCATCCTATTCAGTTTGCTTGTGAATACTATGTGTTGCATTGTTGTACTGATATATTAATGACTTTTGACTTTTCCTTATTTTTTCTCTTGTCATTGACAAATTAATAGGAATGCATTAATAACTGAGTTTAGAAGGCTGATTTGAAGTGACATATTGATATGTATGTTGGATGTTGTGTGTATGTGTGTATGTAAATTTGCTCGATGCATGTATGTTGTATGTGAACACAATTTACTATAACAAATACTATTATTACATTCTTAATGTACCCCCATAGAACATATAGTATAAATCATTGTATCCATTCAATTCTAGATTCAATGGTGATGATAGAATAGACAAATATAAATTTAACTTGGTAACCAAGAGTTATTCAAGAAAAAAAGGATAGATTATGAAGATACTTTTGCACTTGTAGTAAAACTGAACACCATTAGAATCATGATTGCATTTCCTATTAATTATTATTGGAAGTTGCATTAGTTGAATGTTCATTAGGCGTTTTTGAATGGAGAAATAAAGGAATAAATTTATCTTGTTAAACAAGAAGGTTGTACGAAGCAACAACATGAACATCCTCTTTGTGAAGCAAGAACATGAACATCCTCTTCGCCTAAAGAAGGACATAAAAATCGTTTTTCCATGTTTAAGACTGCATTATATGGGCTAAGAAAAACACCCAGGTCATGATATGTGAAGATTGATACATTCTTCTTTGAGCAAGGTTTGATAAGAAGTAAAAGTGACCCTCATCGGTATATCAAGAAGGACTAAGATGGGCCTATTGCTTTGATTGCTTTATATGTTGATGATCTAATCATAAAAGGAAGCACTACTATGTTCATTGAAGAAATGAAAAGAAGCTTTTCACGGGAATTTGAGATGAAGGACCTCAGGGAGTTGTATTATTGTTTAGGCCTTAAAGAAGTGTGGAGGGATGATGGTGTGTAGTTGATATCACAAAGAAACTATACAAATGAGATCATCATGAGGTTCAATATAAATAAATGCAATCTAGTGTATTGGAACAAAATGTGAAGCTCAAAAGTGAAGATGAAACAAAAAAGATGAATGCCACTTTGTATCTAGAGTTGGTGGGAAGTCTAAATTGTGTTGCATCAACTAGACCAGATAGTGAGTTCATGGCTAAGGATAACCAACAACCATCAAATGAGATAGAAAAAGTTCCATCAAATTGACAAATAATCCAGCTTATCATGGCAGGTCCAAGATTATTGAAATGCTGCATCATTTTCATAAGGAGAAGATATAATGAAAGGAAATCTAGTATTTGGTCTACTATAATACATATGAGAATGTGGATGGCATCTTCATTAATTATTTGGAAAAGACAAAATTCAAAATGCGTAGAGATAATTTGTGTGTTTGGAAAAACTCTTCTTTTTTGAAATAATGAATGAATAAGTTGTTCTTGAGTTCATTCCTCGAACCATAATAATTCATTGTGACATTTCTAAGCTAATAAAATACATTATAGTGTGATATGAGTGAGACATTGATCTCACTGTTTAGGGAATTTTATTGTTCCTTTTTTACTTTCTTATTCTTAGAACATGCACAATGCAAACTATTGATATATAGGTTTGCATTTTACACCTTAATGCGATGTAATAAGTATATGAGAGAATGATTTTATACACACTGCAAACTATGCCAAAATGCATTTGCATTTTACACTCAATAACTACCTTGATCCATGTGCTTGATGTGTGAAAAAGTGTAAGATGAAAGACCCATTCAAATACAAGGGACTCATATTGAGGTCACTTGGTGTCTAGAAATAACATCTATATGTATGTGAAAACTTTTCCATAACATTGTTATTGAAGACAAAATCATGTATGAAAAAATGTAATCAAAGACAAAGTCATATAGATAAGTGCAAATCCATCTATTAATATGCAAAAATGATCCAATCATGTACACTTTTTGGAAAAATGGAACATTGTTCCCAATGTCTATATAATGGCAACTCGTGGCCTATACAAAATATGGCAACTCGGGCCCAAAATGCCACATCATGGCTAGTGTACATAGGAGGGTCTCTCAATCCTCGTTCCCACCCTCGGATCTCCCAGGTGCATCTCCAAAATCGACCTTCCTCTTTGTTATCACTAGAGTCTGTACCTTGACTGCTAAGGCTCAAAGTCTTGAGAATCTTAAAGTTTTCTAAATGGATGACTAGGTTTCTGGGTTTATAAATATCCAATAGGTAAAGGAGGAGATCAGGCAAGATAACTAAAATGACAAAACAGTAGATGTATATGCATCATAATGAAGGATAGAAAGACTGCGAGTATGAATTTATATAAGGAGTGAATAGGTTTAGTTCAGATAAATGATAAACATACAAATTATTCATAAGAATCCCAGGTATAGGTAACATCTATTCAAGGATCAAAATTATGAATAAAAAGTTTTAAACAAAACACAACATTTATCATGATAAATATTAAAACAAACACTGGCTCATCTTGAATATAATCATTTCAAAGCATTCTTTATAAAAACAGAAAATGAAATACATGCCTGCAAGTGAAATAGCAGTCTGATCTCAACAACCCTCTCCTAGAGCACTCTCAGCCTCTCGGCTGGGACCTTCTTTTTACATTCAAAGTCTTAAAATATATAGAGAAATACAATCTAGGTTATCCGCAACCTCTTGGAACAATAAAATCTCAAATCATTTGCAACAGATTTGAAGTTATTACTTCGATCCTTCACTTGAAAATATGGATATATAACAGATTGCTTGAATACTCTACCACCTGAGAAGGTTTTCCCTGATTCTTTTCTTGAAAATGTGGATCCATATCCATTCATTGAATGAAGATGATAAACTAATTCTTCCTAAATATCGATCCTCTACTTGTTATGTTGACACGGGATCTTAAATTAAATATTTCACCAATTTCTCAAATTCTACTATTGATTTCTGATTACTGATTTTATGCATTAAATCTGGGATCATTTTTTCCTTCAAGTATGTACATTGTGATGATGTGGAGATCATGCCTCATTACTACTGGAAACAACATAATCACCATCATTATACCCACGACCTGACTTATCCAAACCAATTGGCTCGACCCCTTTAAACATAGATCTCACACGCTATATAATCTCTCGGACACATAGCTTTGTTGTCGAGACTTGCTAGAATTTGATTTGGTTCTTCCTCCTCAACGTTCTTCTTTCTAAACTATGGTTGTATCCAAATTCAATTGCAAACCTTCACAAGAAAAATCAATTAGCTCAAAACCCATTCATTTGAACCCTTGTTTTATGGTTGTATCCAAATTCAATTGCAAACCTTCACAAGAAAAATCAATTAGCTCAAAACCCATTCATTTGAACCCTTGTTTTATGCTGTAGTGAACACCGACGTCATTCCACCTTACACCCTCTGTATTTTCTGAAAGCTTCAGGAAGAGTATTTGACACTTTTTATTTGATGTTTTGTTGGCAATAAACAAATTGTAATAATTGAGAGCTCTTTAAAATTAAGCATGAACCGATAGCAACCAGAGTGACAATGAAGGAGGTTGGAGGCATAGATCCCACCATAGAAATCATAGCTTTATCAAATACTTTTTTAAGATCTCAAAATACTTCAGAAACATGTCCTCGCCCAACTTGTTCATTTACAATTCTATCCATTACTCTGACCACAATATCAAGCATTTACTCAGCGATTTGTTGGTGTTGAGACTTGATGATGACACTCTGCACATTTGCATTCTTCACAATCGCACATGCCCCAGACTTGACACTTTTTTGATGTCTTCAAGTTGGACACGCGTGCTCAACACTTAGCTGGTAATGGTTCTTGGACGCTCACCGTGAATATTTGGCACAATGTGGCCACTTGAGCATTTGGATGCATAAAATATCTTTGGCGTATATTTTAAAAATTGACTTATGAAGTTTTACCTCCAACTTGGCAACACACAATTTCTTACCTTCTCTCTGTTATCACTTGTCTTAACACTTGGGTGCTTCGATTCTTGAGCTTAGGAGCTATGACGACTATAAGTGGTTTGATGTTGCCATAAGATTCCCAAATCGGACAAAGGACCCAGATTTTAAAATAATATTATTTTTTTTAAGTTAAAACCCACGTAAAAATCCTATGGGTAAAAAGTCATAAGATATGCTAAGCCAAGTCATTAAATAATAATTTTATTTTTTAATAAAAATTATTAAATAATAATTTTATTTTTTAATAAAAATTATTAAATAATAAAATAAAATTATTATTATTATTTAATAAAATAAAATAAAAATTTTTTAATGAAAAAGTGAACTTATTATTTAATAATTTTTATTAAAAAATAAAATTATTATTTAATAATTTTAAATAAAAAATAAAATTATTATTTAATGACTTTTAGCATATCTTATGACTTTTTACCCATAGGATTTTTACGTGGGTTTTAACTTAAAAAACTATTATTTAATAATTTTAAATAAAACTATTATTTAGGAAAAGAAGTAAAGACGTCATTTAACAACTCTTGAGATCAAGGTTTGATAGCAGGTAACCTGGTCAATTTGACGAAATTTTGGAAGATGAGGAAAATTTGACGCAAGATAGTGACAAGAGTGTAGACGCAGGGGAAATCACTTACGCAAAAATATTTATGAGCATTCCAGTTGTAGAAAATTGGGGTACCTTTTTTACATACACGCTGCCCGAATATAAAATTTTTGATGGGGTAGATTTTGGTACCAACACTCTTCTTCATGCTAGAGGAAGCTGGGTCCTTCTGGATTGGACCACGTCCCCCTAGGCCCTGAAAGGACAACAATAATATGTCAACTTTTCCTGGCAATTATACAAGTATAAAACATAATTTAAAAATAAAAATAGTTTTCAAATCTTAAATAACTCACCACATGCGAGACTGTAAGTTGTGAGGGGGTCTCTCTCCTCTATGCTCCAAGTCTCTCAACAATGCCACCCTGCAACATTTAGAACAATCATATAAATGATGAAATTATATGCATATAGTAATTTTCGTTAAAATTGAATGAGATTTTCATAAACTAGTCAATATCACCGTGAACACAACCAGCTAGTCTTTAGGGCTGGTACATGGAGCAGTCGGATGGACAACCTGCTTCGATGCTGGGGTGAATGGTATAAGTGCGGATGTAGCCACATCGACGATAGCTACACCACTAGGGGGCACACTGGAAGAAGAAGATGTGGAAGAAGGAGGCATGGACTGGCATGGACGAAGTGGAGATGCATGTCTAGGGCGATAAACCCCAACTACCTATAATATGGATGGGGCCACCATGGAAGGGGAAGCGAGTGTGGTGGGGGAATGTTGGGGGGGGGGGGGGGGGGGGGGAGGTCTGTGTTGCGGTGGAAGGATGGGTGAATTTAGATGGGTGGTATATCATGGTCGAATGAGGGAGGGTAGAAACATGGGAAACTGTAATGGAAGTGGTGAAAAGGTTGGGATGGGGTGATGGGATGCAAGATATGAAATAGAAAGGGGAGATGGATGGAAGTGTTATGCTGGATAGGAGGGGGGGCTGGATGGAAGGGGGTAGGGAGCGATGCATGGAAGGGAGCATGTATTCTAGGGAATACAACTGGCATATACGATGGCCGAAAGGCCAGGGAGGGAGGAATAGTGGCACTGGCAGGATGAGGTGCTTGCACCTACATACACATTTATAACCTCATAGTTTAATATAGAAAAATATAAATATACACAAGCAAGTCATCATATTTGAAATAAAATTTATACTTTAATACACACGATACCTGCACATGTGGAGATCTGTTGATCCCCGGTGGGAATGGATGGTCGCTAGAGCCTGCGGACACCTGTGCGAACACTGCAATATTTAGATTGAATTTATAAAAACAATATTAACAATATTAAACACAATTCCAATGGGAATGACAATGATAGTACTTAAAAAACATGACTGCAATTAATTGAGATTCAAGTTAGAGGATTACCAGAGACAAACAATTACTTCCTTAATAGAAGTAAAAGTATAGTATCCAACAATAGGGAGTAGATGATCACATATGCTAATGATTACCTTGTTATGAGAGTTATGTGTGATTGTTTTATATGTTTAAATGTTAATCCAAATCTTATATGATTATACTAGCAGTAGAAATATCACCTCAGTAGGTTTAAATGTTAATCCAAACCTGACATGATTATACCAGCAATAGGTTTAAATGTATATATGATATGACAACTCATACATGATATACATTTGCACTAGGTGAGATGGTTTGTTTAGGATGGAAGTGTGCCAAGTATACCAATTTGGTAGGGTAGGTAGACTTAGGAGATGAAATGGAAAGGTGATTTAGGTGTAAGCAGAGAGTATCATGGATCAATTAGTGATTGATTTGTTGATTGATTGTAGTGATTGATTGATTGTAGTATCATTGTGAATTGGATTAGAGCCCAAATATACTAAGTGAATTAACGTTGTGATATGGTAGAGTTAATTCTTTTTCTTGGGTTTATCAATCATTTATTTTATTCAAAAACTAGGTTCCACCAACCTACAAATGACATCAATGACTCAAGAATCCACACTAAAACACACAAAAATTAGAGCTTTAAATCAAACACCACAATAACAACAACAGAGTTAAGCATGTAGGGGAAATAAGTCCTGGGGGTATCTTCAACCACAAAGTAAAACATTGTTGAATATGGTTGTCATTGATGACAAGACATTAATGACAAAGGAGTAAAAATGCCAGCCAGTTGTAATGGAAAATGTCCGCAGGAATTGTAGCCACATATGTGGTGGTTTGATGGGATTTGGATATTATATAAAAATTTTATTGTATTGGTGCAGTCCATTCGTTCAATACTTTGTAAAGAATATGGTTGTGGGGATCGTGTCCTTTGACCCATGATGGATTGGGCCCGTGATAGGAACAAATGACCCATTATGTGGTCATTCGTTGAAGATAATGTGGCAAATAAGATTGACAATTTATGCTTGAAGTGTTGACATGGAAAGAAAGCCCCTGCCCATCTTTTGAAAGAGTTCTTGCCTTGTATCAAGGAATGGTCATTCTGAAGAATTTAGAGATTATAAATGTTTTGATTTTTGGGGACTCTTCTCTGATCATGGGTCAAGTAAGAATGACAGATTTTGGAAATTTCTCTCGCATTTCTATAATCATTAGAGGTATTAATGGTATAGCTACAAAGTTTGAATTTATTGAATATTTTCATATTCTTTATTCATGTGATACCAAATTTACATAAACCATGGTGCATGTGATGGTGAAATTGGAAAAAGTAGTGTTATAACTCACTTAATTCCTTCATGAAATACATTAGCAATCACACTTACTGGTATTTATGTGATAAATAGCAATGGATGCGGTCAAGGAGATCACTTTTAAGTCCTCCTCATTCAAGTAATCAATGCACACTTGAACTTCAATTATTCTTTAGTGGGAGTTTTAATTTGGTTCGGATGGAAAATGTTGGTGTGTGTAAGATATCTCTGACTATTAATTCCAAGAAACTTCATCATATGGTAAGTTGGGTTGAGCCAAAATTTGGTTTTGTGTTACTTCATAATTCGTAGGGTGGTGGTTAATGTTGTTGGGTAGTGAAGAGGATGGGAATACTTTTGTTTGGTTTGTTTCTTTGCTAAGAATTGGACTATGAGATGATTATTTTAATTGGAAATGTTGGTTTTTGGATGAAAACTTGAACTCTTGATTTTTAGGAAATCCTTTTTTGGTTTATTATCTAGCTGATCTCAATGGAGACTTAGGAAATTTCTTTGCAATTTAGGTTATTTCTCCAAGCACCCTTTTTCTTGTACTTTATGTTGGTACTATGGAAGAAAACAACCAAAATGATGAGTGTGTTCATTGTGGATTTACAGAGCTTCAAAATGTCCTGAGGTGCTTATCACCACAAATGAACACCTTACAAGAGGTAATTTTGTATATTAATCAAAGTATATGTAGTCATCATGAAGACCAATTGGCTAGGATTTTGGATATGGAAAAGAGAATGGCAGCACAGAGTGAGAGGTTAGAGAAGTTTGCTACATATTTAGAAATGCCTCATAACATTACACCCTATAGTTTCCATAGGTTCAGTGAATGGTATTCGTACAAAATACTTTGCAGTTCAACGGGATTTTGGTGATTATGAAGACCTAGAATAAGCACAAGTAGCATCATAAATGAAAGAAGTTGAAAATGGAGAAGCAAAGGATGCCTAACGTGAACATGAACACATGTCTAGTTTTCTTAGGTTTTCATGTTTTATAAGGTTTCATTTTTGTTTGGTTAGATTATATGAATTTATAGCTCTCAAATAATTTAGGCAATATGATAAACACGACTATAAAATCCGATGATAATATGATAAACATGTTTTGTGAGAGTTATTCATTTTGATTTTAGCTGTATAATTGTGGTTTCGTGATGTTGAGGTATTTAATTTGTTCTTTGAATATCCTAGTGGAATAGTGCTCCCTCATTTGAGTCCTGTATTGGCTCAAATTTGTGATTTCACTATGGGAAATGTTGATGGATTCAATGATGTATCCAAGGAAACCTGAGAGGGTTCCTTGGTGCTCTTCAATTCATTGCTTAAAACCCTTAATTCGTCTAAATCTTGATGTAATTCATCTTCGGGGTTTTCAGATGGTTCATCACCAGGTTCATTGTTCATTCCAATGTTGATGTTATCTTCTGATGGTTCGGTTTCATTGGTTTCCTCTGATGGTTGTGGTGTGTTTGTCATTTTGTTAAGTGTATTTAATCTACAATGACAATTTGTTGGTTTTTTACTTGATTTTAATATTTTTTAAAATTTAAAATTGTAATGGAAAACAAAAAATTGATTGGTTGAGCACCTACCTGGAGGAAATAGTGGCAACAGAGTGGAGGTTGAGTTTGATGCTGAGTAGGAGGTTGTTGGGTGCTCCAACACGTGCTTACGGGGTCTCTATATCGCCACTCTACGCTCACGGGTTTGTTATTGTGATAACAAACCTGTGGTCTGTTTTTTTATAAAAGACACAGGCGCGCACACGCGTTAATGACGCGTGCGCACATATATTTGTGTACGCATTAATAACGCATGCGCGCATATATTTTTGTATGCATTAATAATGCATGCGTGCACATTTTTTCCACTTCAACTCACCAACGTGGACAATCGGCATAGCCAAAGTAGGGACGCGTACGCATGTTTGAATGCGCATGCATGCCCTTGTTTTTTTTTCTGCTCCCGCGCTTCCATTGCAACCTTTTTGGGTACCATCTTCGTGCGGGTACCCATCCATTATCCCAATATTTCAGCTATGTATCTAGATATGAGATGTAACCATATGTTATAGGTTAGAAAGTGAAAAACCAAGCTTCACAATACAATTGAATAAATTAAAGATAAGGTTAAGCATTAAATGCCACATATCGATTTAGTGGGGACTTTTAATTTTAGTACTGGCGTTAGTATTTTAGTCTTGGATTATTTTGAGGTTTTCAGATCATTTGTTTTTCCTCTGAGCATTCAGAGGGATCTTCCCACATCCAAGTCCTTCCCAGATAATCCCTAGTGGAAATCATGTTTTCTTTGGTTTAAATTACCTATTGCAATAGTGGTTCAATGGTTCCATAAACACATATCGAATCACCTTGAAGTTGGTGCTCGATCTTCAATCAATATTGGCAACCAAATATTCATTGGCACATCGAGGTTAATTCCTAATTAGTAAGAAGATTTTATTAAAGTATTCACCTATTTCTTTCTTATTGCTCAAGGTTTACAATTTAGTATCCATTCCTGCAAATAAATCCTTCCAAAATTTTGATGTAAATTTAGTATCTCTATCTGTAATTACTGTCTTTGGTATGCCATGCATCCTAAAGATTTATTTCATGAATATTTTAGCTATATTAATTTCCTTATTAGTGGATTTGATAGGTATAAAATGAGCTACTTATGGTCTCCTATTTGGAATTCTTTTATTGTTCGCTTAGCGTCTGCATAAATTTTTTGTCTATCATGGGATGCTTTAATATTTTGCTTAATTTGTTGTACAATATGTTCCATTTGCTCTAACATTTCCGGTCCCAATTCTAACCAATATTTTGGATTTACCCAACTCAAGGGTATTTTACATTTCCTACCATAGAGTGCCTCAAAAGGACTCATTTTGAGGGAAGCTTGATAACCATTTCTATACACAGATTCAACTAAATGCAAGAAATTTTCCCACTTACTAGGTTGTTTCATAACATACATACATAGCATGTCCTCATGTACTTGACTCACCCGTTCTATCTTCCCATCAGTTTGTCGGTGGTATGAAGTGCTAAAATTCAATTTATTATCCATGCCTACAAATAAATCATTCCAAAAATTTGATGTAAATTTAGTATCTCTATCTGTAGTTATTGTCTTTGGTATGGCATGCATCATAAAGATTTCTTTCATGAATATTTTAGCTACATTAATTTCCTTATTGGTGGATTTGATAGGTATAAAATGGGCTACTTTCGTAAGCTTATCAACTACCACCGTGATAAAATCATTTTGTCTTCTAGTTTTATGCAAGCTTGTAATAAAATCCATATTGATTACTTCCCATTTCCATATGGAATGGGTATAGGTTGCAATAGTCCAACAGGGTGTTGATGAATGGATTTAACTTGTTGGCATTCTAAGCATTTAGCAACATATTCAGTTGTGTATTTTTTAGTACTTGCATTAGTCTTTTAGTCTTGGAGGGTTTCAAGGTTTTCAGCTCATTTGTTTTTCCTCTAAGCATTCAGAAGGGTCTTCCCACATCCAAGTCCTGTCGAGATAAGCCTTGGTGGAAATCATGTTTTCTTTGTTTTAAATTACTTGTTGCAATAGTGGTTCAGTGGTTCCATAAATGCATATCGACTCACCTTGAAGCTGGGGCTCAATATTCAATCAATATTGGAAACCAAGTCTTCATTCACACATCGAGGGTAAGTCCTAATCAGCGCGAAGATTTTACTTCAATATTCACCTATTGCTTTCTTATTGCTTAGGGTTTATAATTTGCTAAATTTGGTTCTATGGTAAATTATGTAGGTGTAATCAGAATATAAAGCTCAGGTTTGTAGTATGGCTTCCACTTGGGCTCTTCCCGGTAATCAATGTTGTTCTATCTTGGTTTGGATTCTCCCTTAATTGAATGTGTTAGCTCTCTCGAATTGGAATGAAGGAAATCTACTACTTGTTTTCATTGCCCTTTCTTCTCTCCATGGTGAGAATTCATTGGAAATCCCTCCAATTACTTGAGGGTAAGTTTCTAAAGTAAATATTTCTAGTTGCAGGCTTTGAGCCGTAATTTAAAGACTTTGGGTTCTTATTTTAAGACTTGGGATTTTTAAGGGTTTTATGCCCAAATGATCTATATTATAAGAATTGAATTTACTATGAAAAGAATAACCGAAGAGTTTACCCAACCGTTCTTTTACTCTATAAACTTAATACAATTTCGGTCTAATGACTGGTTAGACTTATGAAAAAAATTAATACTTTGGCTCTTTTCAGGTTTTGAATTTAATAAACATAAGCAAAATTATTTTTCTAAAATTATTAGTAAAATCAGTTATATGCCTGAATATTGGTTATTGACCCCCAATTTATTTCGGGTTTATGTTCTTTCTAAACTTGATGTTTGTTTTTCTGGAATGTAATGCAATTTATCCTACTCCTAAACAAGCAAAACTATTATTTTTATATGTTTGTTATCACGCTCGTTTAGGGTTTTGTTACTTGGTTGTGCGACAAATGAACTTGTTCTCATTATCGTTGGTATCCCGTGAGAGATAACAGTTTAGTTGTTCTCTAAGGAAGATGAAAATAAAAGATTACCCTACACAAGTTTGTTTGATTATTCTCTATCCCAGTCTCTAATTTTTTTTTTTTTAAACTATGTTTATACATAAGGATTTATTGTTGAAGATCGTTCTTTTAATAATATGATTCCCATGAATTGTATACACTTGTAACAGTTTCAACTTCGGGTTAAAAATAATACTTAATCAATTGTTCCCGAGTATTAGAAGAAATTAAACCTTTCTTGATTTCTTTCCTTAATCTTTAAGGAACTAGCAACCGGGTTTACACAGTTTGGCTTTAACTTGATTTCTGGTTAGGGTATATACAGTAATATAATTACTCCCGAAAAAAATACCTTCATGGTATTTATTAAACTTCTAGTCTCGAATGTTATGGTTGGAAGTTATCTTTTTACATATATATTATAAATAAAATGCACAATTCAGATACATATTAAACACCTTTCCTTTTGTAGCTAACTCTGTCACAACAACTGTACCAGATACTTAAATTAATTACAAGAATAAGTTAACAAACCATGAAAATGAGATATAGAATAAAACTCGACTGTAAATAAACAGTGGTACTAGGTATTAAGCAGCCCCGCTCCACCTGGAATTAGGATCTCGAAGCCAAATGGCCTGCAAGAATCCACCCCCTTGCCCAGAAATTAGATTTAACCTATTAGTCTTTACCCTTCAAGTGCCACCAAAATGTGTAGGAAGTGCTACTACTGAGAGCCTAGAAGCTCTCAGAGTCTGGAAGCTCTAATTTTACAAAGCCGGGTAGCTCAATTTTATAGATCTTAGTAGCTCAATTATTGCAGAGCCTGAAAGCTCTAATTTTTCTGATCCTGGAAGCTCATATGAAATTCATTTTTTTTTGTCTCTTTTCCTCCTCTACTTCGTTAAGAAAAAGTTGTTCTTTCTTTTCCCCTGAGCATGCCTTTTATTTTCCGAGGACTTTCTAGGCTAGTAACTACTTCTCCCACATTTGGCCACTTGTCCATGTAGGGATGAGTAAAAGATCAACAATTAACTTAAATATGAGTTCTCTCAATTCACTGCAAGGTTTCTCACAGCCGTACAATAATTTAATTAAGATCATTAAATAATTAGTTGTTTACATTTCTATTTTAAAGTCATCAAAGTCATAAACTTTATGAAAAATAATTACTGTCATTTACATCTCCATATTAGTAACTCAACTTTTGACTAGAGTTATTACAGTTGTTCTAACCATTGACCAAACTTGTCATTAGATAATACCACTAGCTCCACATTAGGTGAATTCTCTACGAGCATACAACTGGTTTTCAAAAACCATCTACTTGTCCTATGGTAGGTATCTCCCATTAAAGGATAAGGGTCATGTGTATAGGCCACACACCAATGGATGCATTTCTTCAATTCAACTCACCCACCCTGCTTGTGGATGTATCCTTTGTCAACAAATAGTTCACAAGTCCTCTTTTCAATGTTCTATATATGTCAACAAGCTCATTATGTCATCTACACATATCTATTAGACATCATTATTATATTAAAATATATAGGCTTTGTTATACTAGCTCTGTGGAAAATAATTTAAGCATTGAACTTACCAGATATTGTAGTAAGTCTTTTGTCGTTGACAATTTTAGACCTTGTATTGAAGCATAAATGAGCTCCAAATTTAATGTGTGGGGAAGATAGAGTTTTTGGCCACCATTTTCATGAACAAGAATTTTGTTTGAAAGGGACCACACAATTTGTTCAATGATGGGGAGGGTGTAAATGAGTCTGTGACTCATCAGAACAATTCTAGATGTGTTGTAGACTATACAAAGCATTCAATCCTTCCATAGTCAACCTCATCACCAATTTCCATCTCATGGCACATCTCTTGAATGTATTCAATAGTTATGGAATCAAATAAAGAGCATGTAACTCATCCATACCACATACCTTTTAACATAACAATGTGAGTTTGTTGAAACTGGCATAGATCCATCATAAATTTGAATCTATTATGCACACAGAGGGATCCAATTTCTTGAGGAGTAGTTTTTTTTAGTATTAAACATTTTACACATCCAAAAAAAAATTACTCAAAAAAAATGATCTGAATATCAACCATTTAAGCCATAAGAAAATAAATAAATACGAATGTAGGAATGGTAGTACTAATATATAAGAATATTTTTTGCTTTGCCTTTAGTGATAGTGGAATGACATCAATTATAAGTATGCATGCTATAAGATACAATATAAATGCTTAGCATAAGAAATATAAATACTTAACATAGGAATGGTTGGAGGGTTGGGAGAGTTAATGGAAACCTTAATAGAATACTAATATATGAGAAGGTTTTTATCATTATTGTAAGTGAAGTAGAGCATCGATCTATCTTTGGTGATTGTGGAATGACATTAATTCTAAGTATTCCATTTGGAGTAAAATTGGGATGAATATAAAATTCCCACGCCGGAATTTCTACGTTGTAAAGACACAGAATCAAAGAAAGAAGGAAAATTTTTGCAATGGAGATGTATTTTTGCAAATAATAGGCTTAATTAATAATGCTTGAAATCAATGTAAACTTTTGTCTGTAATATTTTCTAAAGCAAGAACAATTTAAATACCATATGAAAACATAGAAAGGATCAGAAAGAGAAGAGGGTAGAGTAAGTAATCAAAGCCTTACTTTGCCTTAATATTAAGGCCAATTATATGAGTATAGTAAACAAGGAAATTGGAAGAAAGTAAGTCAATTGATTTTCTTTTTAAAATAATGATAAATTTATATAGTATCTTTATAAAAAAAAAATCTCTAATGAGTGTTGTTTATGATGAGCATTATGATGTATTTTAAATCCATTATCATTTTGATGATTAAGGTTGGATGGAAATTACTCTTTTTAATAATTCATTTTATATGTATGTTGCATGGGTTTGCGTACTTAGAGGTAGGGTTCACGAACCTGCACCATGTTTATGAACCTACATCCTCAGTTCAGGTATGGGTTCTTGGTTGGAAAACCCACATGAACTCGGTTCGTAACTGAAGAACCTAAGTCATTGGTGGTGAAAAGAAGGTTTGGTTTACCAACTAGGTTCATCATACCTCACGTTTAGGTTCTCTGTACCTTGATTTGGGTTCACCGTACCTTGATATGGGTTCTCTTTTCTGAGGGGGGGTGACGTACTTTTCAACAATCCAATAAAGTTCACAAATAGATCCCAACATCCCTTACACATGCAACTGGGCCTTCGAAAAATGGCATGAGACAACTGACAAGCAAAGTTGTCATTGATGACAAAACATTAATGACAAAGGCTGAGATGACGACATGAAGAACACACATGGAATGATGACATGGCACAAGACAATGACATGAAGGATGAGGACTTGGAGAAGGGCAATGACATGGACAACAATATGATGACACAAAGATCAAGCAAGCATGAAGTTGAAGACATGACATGGAAAACAAGCATGGCCAAGGGTGATGACAAGTTGACAAGCAAGGTCAAGGTAAAGATGGCATGGCAGATGACATGGAGACAAGGTGTGAAAGGGAAGAGGGATGTGGGCATTTCATAGTACCCTTGCGGGAATTTTAAGATAGCCTTGCAGTCATTTCTACAAGCCCTTGCAAGAATTTTTGTAGAGCCTTGCGGGCATATTATGCACAGCCTGTGGGAATTTTTTATGACCCCTTGCGGGCATATGGAGAGGATTCCTGCGGGCATTAAAAGACCCTATTGCAGGAATTTTTATATGCCCTTGCGGACATATTTCATAAGTCCCTGCAGGCATTTTTAATGGCCCTTGCGGGAATTTTTGTGGAGGTCTTGCAGGCATAATTAAGTCCCCCCTGTGGGCATTTACATGACCCCTTGCAGGAATTTCAAGAAGGATCATGCGGGCATTTCACAGACGCAGCTGTAGGCATTTCATAGAAGGAAATGTGGGCATGTTTAAAGCCCTGTGTTAGCACCAATTTATTTTTTGCAGCATAAATAATTGAAGGTGAAAGATGGAGGTTGAACAACTACCTGATCAAAGCATGAAAGTAAGCTCCCTCCTTGAGGGCTAGGTGCTAAGGCACGAGGAGTAATGATCTAGAAAAGGTCCAATGCAATAAAAATGGACTGGTGTCAAGGGCTAGGTATTAATAAGTAAATAAAATGAGAAAGAGGATACCTTAAAACCTATAGTCCATAGACCAATACGGAAAGACTAAGTGTCACATAGGTCTGCACCGTTGATCAAGGGAGGGGGCAAGATCTACGACCTTAAACGAAGCATCGCATGGCCAAGTTGCGGAGAAGAAAAATAAATAGATAGAGGTGATAGGCTTTGTCCCGCCATACAAGTGTTGGCTTAAGGAGGCATCGCAACGAGAATAGAGCAGCGAGCAAGACCATATGAAGGCATGCGATAGCATCAAGACAGAGAGGCAAGGGGATGGTCATGTGGACGGAGAAGGTATGCCACCTGGAGAGAGGATAGAGGTCCCACTGGGATAAGTGCGATATAACGAAAGGAATGATGTTGATCATCCCTGAAAGATCAACTGTTCTCGAGGGTCGTCGCATCACGAAGTTGCACACCAGATAAGGCAGAGATTGGTTGCGATAGGAGAACCCTACTGGACAGGTGTCGTCCCCAGAAGCCGTCGCATGAGGGATGAGTGGTAAAGTAAAACCATTTTGGCGGAGGCGATGCCGCCTCTTAGATACGTACTGCCAAGCGGAGAGGGGCACATGGGGGTGAGGTCACATCCAATAAAAAGGGGTCCTATCTAATGGTCTGAATCTACATGTAGAGTGATCCAATGGTTGAGATCGGCAAGTGGCTCACAAATAAGCCCGAAGGATAAGCAAACGTGATTTATATATAGCCATCAACGAGTAAAGGCGACATTTTTATTTTTCCCGGGGTCTGTCTGCTCCGAGCGATTTCTAGTCGTGGGCAAGTCGAAAGGGACAGCAAGCTCTGTCGCCAGGGAAGCCGACGAGGGGCCAATCTCTACAGGATCCAGGGTCCTAAGTTGTTCCTGAGACCTGGGGTTTCGTCCTAGTACAGAAATTTAGTTCCTTGTTGCCAGAACCAGCTAAAATCTGAAGGCCCCACAGAAGTAACCAGGTGCAGAAGTTTCTATGGAGCCGGTATTTGGTTCGGCTTTGACCATGATGGCCATTTCGTTATCCGTCCCTCAAAGTCCCAAAAATCTGAGGATGAAGATCCCCCTAGAGAGGTCTGTCGTTGCCCTGTTTCGCCAAAAGCTGCCTGAAAGTTGGAAGACCTTCGTAATCACCCATTTCGGGCTCAACCTCGACAATGAAGATAGATCCCTTGCCCTACTGATCGTTCAAAGTAAACCCTGGTCCACCCAAAGTCGAAGAGGGATCGATACCAGACTCTAGTTTGGGATAGTTTCTAACCAAAGGTATCCACCCACAAGAGACAGGTTTCTCCTATACTAGTGACTTCAGGCCTCGGCCCTAGAAAGGGGGAGAAGACCAAGGCAAGTAAGCAAGGGATACATCGCTCCCAGCCATACAGGTGAAAAAGGTGCGAGGCGGAGGAGGGTCACTTATGTAGATGGTTGGGTGGCCCAGGTGGCCGCGCAAGTGATGTGACCTGCTTCTTTCGACATATGAAGAAGGAGTGGGCTGAGAGGTTATGACATAGACAGGGTCGAAGGGAAAGGCGGCTTGAGAGAATATTTTTGTTGTTAAAATGATTGTCGACGCGAGGGAGTCCAACTCGACGTCATCATCTGCTCCGCCTTCTATCTAGAAAGCTTTGCCAAGCATGTTTCAGGTCAGCTCAGACTTGGGGCATCATTTCCATTTAATTAGGTGGTCTAATCAAGTTATCATAGAGATTAGGTCCATGCATAGTTGTTGTCATCATTACCGCAGTTATGGATGTGGTTGTGCAACCGTTGCACGAGATCGATACATAGAAATGATGGTACTCCTGGTGTTAACACCCAAATTAACCCCCAAGGTTGTGAAGAAGGCAATTCGGGGTAACCACTAACCACTCTTTGGCTTATGCTTCTGATCAAACATAAACAGAGAGGGCTCTCTCTATAAACTCACAGAATATTGGAAATCATCAAGATTGTCAATAATGAAGAAAACACACCATCATTCAACATTCAAGATATTCAATTACAACATACAGAAGACCAGATTTCTACTGGAAACAAAGATGGTTTAAACTATTTGGAGAGAAAATCATAAGAAACTATTGAGCAATGGAGTCAAAACATGAAACATGAAACAAATATAATGTTGCTGCATCAGATGTCTAAACAGAGGCAGGGTAGCAACCAGCTAGCAGTCAACGAGCTTTAATTGGTGAAACAGAGGAGGAATGAACAGTCCATTGATGTAAGGCATAAAAAGATGAATCCTACACCAAATTTAGCAGAAGTTAATTATGAAATGCCTGAAATGAATGAACAGGGCACCATTAATGTGAATCCCATTCAGATGCTACATTTATCCAAGCATGAGAGAAATTAACAAACTAGAATAAAAAAGAAAGAGGCACAAATTAACATGGGAAAGAGAAAAGAGAGACTACCAGACCAATTACACAAGAATCTCAGTCGAAATCCAGCTTCAGACACTACAAATTTATTCAAGAAAATGTTTACAACAGAGCTGAGCTCCCCCGGGCCTTAGCCAAATGATTTTCCAACCTAGTGCACTTCTATTACAATGAATTTATAGATCTATTTGCCCTGAGGGTCGAGCTATCTCAATAGGAAGCTGTTACACCAATATTTGACACCTGCACAAGAAGATTCAACAACCTGGGAGTCGGTTCCAACCATTTTTTACCCAATTTTGGTCGTGGACTACTGAAAAATGCCTCTCGGTGCGACGGTTGTATATCCTAAATGATGATATTTGTGTAAAAATGGAAAGAGGTTTTTGTATATTGGTCTATGCTGAAGAAAAACCTCTTTCATTTTCCTCAGATTTGCCTCCCGCTGGCCGGGATCTGCTCCGGAAGTTGATGACTCACACAGAAAATGTGAATTCTGGAAAATCCCCCTATGAAAAACCTTTCGGTTCTCCCAAACCATAACACCTGTGCAAATTCTGAGTGAGTTTTATGTAGATGGGTTTGTTATGAAGAAAAACCTCTCTCGGCCTCTCAAAATTCTTCTCGGTTTGGTAGAGATGGCTTCTGTAAAACAATGACTAAAACAGTCATTTTCGATAAAAACAAGCCCGCCCTTCATATAAAAATTACATTGAATTTGAATTTGGATTTCTCCTCTTGCAATTTGAATTTCATGACTTAGGTGTTGATGTGGCAGATGCATGAAGTGGCATGTGCACCTCTTAGGTGGCGGGTTTTAGCTTAGCACAAATCTGGTGCTAACAACATGCTCCAACAGGGGATGCTATCCTCCCTACGAGGTAGCAAAGAACACCGTAGACCAAGTGCTTGATCCATTGGGCGGCTCCCAACTTCAAACTGAAAACTGTGCTCTGAACCCTTTAACCTGCTAGCCCTTCTGATCTTGCAACTGAGCTCATACGGTGACTGAGACAGTCTCTTCCACTGAAAACAAACAAAAACACAACCACTGGATTTGGAAATGCCTCCAATCCCCTCTTCTTGACATTAGGATGTCCTGGACCTACCAATTGTATTTTTAGTCAAAGCAGACCAACTGCCTCTACATAGCTCACTGATTTCATACCCAGAAAAAGGTGATGTTCTGGCTCTCTAGCCCCTTTCCATCTAGATGGGTGATCTACATATTGATAAGAGCACTCTGGGCAGTGGCATCCCTCTAGATACAAAATTCCAACTCTCTCTGGTATAGCCATTCTTGGTTTAGTCATATCCCTTGAATCGACCAATCATATCTCCAATGCATGGATGGCTTCTAGCCTAACATATATTCAGAAAAACTCTTCCCATACTCTGCTGCTTTGGGACCAGAAACATTTACTAAGTCTGCAAGACCAGCTCTTGAAAATTCTGGAGCCCTCGAACGATAATCATCAACCTACATCACCCACTTAATGATTCTAGGACGTTTTCACTCGGAATAACTACCATTCCTCCTTTCTTTCTTTGAATTTTGTTATCATTACCTCGGTCTGAAAGTGTTATCAATATTGGCAAATGGCCTATTAAAACAAAATTGGTGTGTTGTAAACAAAATCCTGCTTTCACCGCCTACTTACATATGTGTCCCAAAGCATGACATTCAATGCTTAATGCAATCTGAGATCAAATTGTGAAGGGAATCCATGCTCTTCTCGATTCAAATGACATGACAAAAAGCCAAAAATCCATAGATATAGCATGACTAATAACGCTACTCTGGCCATTGTATGGAAACCCTAAGGTGTCCGTTTGATAAATTTTTCCATCTTGACAAGTACTGCAGCAGCGTGTATCTCCTCATATATGTCAACTTCTGGCCCCCTACGAATGGTCTCAACATTTTTAATTTAGAGAAAGCTGGCAATGTATTTAGCATGGACTGCTCTCCAAACGTTGACCCCACTTCGCACAGATTTTGCACCCATCAATTTTCTGCATAAGTAAGATCTGCGCTATTGTCTTGGGGCGTTGATCTGCACCCTGCTCGATCTCAGCCAGTGAAAGGTGCACGGCGTTTAACAAATCTGCGGCGATTTTGATCGTTGTATTAATCAGTGCATGTTATATTCGCGCTGTTAATGTGGGCCGTGGATATGCTTTTTCCCCAGCATCCAATGGTTGACTCCATTCAATTCTGATTGCAGGTGTCATGCGGGAGATACCCAGGACCCGTAATGTTTGTAAAATTCTTTTAAGACAAGAGTCTGTCCAGTAAATTCGTGCTTAAGAAGAGTGTTTCCCACTGAAGCTGATATGAGACTGTGTACTCCATGATCCAGTTAACCACCAGAATACATTGTTTTCCTAAGGCGTTTGTCAAGCGAGTATCAATACAGTCCAACATATGACCTCAGAACGGAGGTAGTGGACTCTATAAACACGGCCTTTGTTTTTCTTCGACATCCGGTCGATGTTGTTCCAGTTGCCAGCGCTTCTCTTCAAACCTATTAACATCGAAGGCAAATACGGTTTTGCTGGGCGGAGGAGTGAACTCAAAACTGTTCTGCATCCTTGACTTAAAACCACCACTCCAAGATGGCCTTTCCACCCCAGAAAGAAAACTCTGCCTCTGCCTATTTGTGTTTTCGTGGGCATGATGCTGAAGAAGTGGATAAAACCCGATAAAATCAAACAAGCAATCACTTTAATAACTATCATTTTAACTTTCAAATTGCTCATTCAAATGCTACGGTCCGACGGATCTGAACCGCAGGGTCCAATTCTCATGTGACCCCTTCTCTATGCAACTCCTCGTCCCACTAAAAACCTGGCGCAATAATTGGCTCTACTTTTAATACAGCTCGTGCCATGATATGGACACGAGCAGGAGGAAACAGAAAGAGCGATGGACGAAAACATTTTGCTTTGTGGCTCTGCGAGCCCTCCAGAAAACCTCTTCCATCACTTGAATTTTCTTCACTGATGTCTTCATGGAATAGATGGCTATCATCCCCACTAAAACGACGCGGGTCATCTCAAGGAATTCGCTCTGCACTTTCACCTCTTGGCTATGTAATTCCTATGCAAATGAAAAACGTACGCTTTTCTGTGTGTTTTTCTTTTTTAGCTCTTGGGAATAATCCCACATGCAAAGGGAGAACAAAATATTTGCCCTTTATATACACCATAGCCTTTAATAATTGGAAGTAACAAAAGGAAGGTGAAGCTCCTTGGTGAGTTCTGTGTTCGGGTGTATTGGTGCCTGCGGGCTCTCCTGGGCTTAGGCTTTTGTTACTGTAATGCTCCCAGTGGTGAGCTTGGGCTGGGCCCATGAAAACATTTTGCTCCATTTTTTATTTTAAGCCTAGGCCCGATCATAAAAATTAAGCCCTCTGCTTCTCAAAAATAAAATGTTGGCCTTCATAAAAACTTAAGCTTTTATATAAAAACTTAATCCTTTCTCCATAAAATTTAAACTTTGGCTTCACCTTTATACAAAAACAAATATAAAAAATGAAGCCTTTGCTTTGTTTTCTCATAAACCTTTAAAATATTTAGCTCAAAGGTGCATAGAGAATCAATTTTTTTCCTCTTCTAAATAGTCCTTTTTCTTTTACCCAAAGCCTATTTTCTTTTGCCAAAATTATGAAGACCTTTCTTTTTCTCCTTTGCTTCTAGTTTCTTCACTCCCTCTGCCTGAAACTTCCCTTTATTGCTTTAACACGTAGCCATTAACTAAAAGACATGTTGAAATTTTTGATCTAAACTTGAAAATTGAAAACTGAAAACTGACTGAAAACATTAGGCTGAAAAATGACTATGTATGCTGCAAACTGAAAATTGAAGGAGGCTGAAAACTGAAACTGAACTGTACATTCATAAGACTACTGAAAGAGATGTTCATTGTGAGCTTATTCAAACTGCCTACCTACCCTAAGATGTCAAACTTCTTTTCTCAATTAGGTAACACAAAAATGCCAGTAGAGCCACTCCAACAAATGGTTGAACAATTTTATCCTTCACTCTGCTTGAAATCAGTCAATGACAGAAAATATGGCAGCCTCGAAAAACAATGTGGCCTTTCATCTTCAAGGTGAAAATATGGCTGCAAATTTAAACTAAAAAACCTTTCCACATATTCACCTACAGGGTCATAAAAAGCAAGACATCTTTCAAAAAATTATGTTATTGGTTTGTCATGACAGGGCTGCCCCAACTGTAAACTTTCTTGCACATTATCCACCCATTCTTTAAGGGAGTCTTGAATGGAGTTCTCCGGACAACTTTCAAGTGAAATATCAGCAACTTCATCACAATTCTCAGAATTTAGAACTTGATCTTCTACATGCAATCCAATAGAAACATCATTGTTTTCTTCAACAAAATCAAGTGAAACAAATTCTTCTTGGCACAAAAATTTTGAAAATGAAAGGCATGAAGAAAGACTTGACTGAGAAGACTGATCATTTTCCTCATCAAACGAGGTCTGACAAAACTGCTGCACATGTTCCACATCAAGGACACCTCCATCTTCCCTTTCAACCAAAAGAGAAACTACATTCTAAAAGTTTTCCAAAGTGTTATGACATCTAGCTTCTTCTATGGCTTCTTCCCCTTCCCTTAATTCAACAGAAACTTCAACTTGACTTTCAAAGGAATTCAAGATAGTGTTTCTTTCTTCAATGTCTAAATCAGAAAATGGACAAGGAGTAGAGACAATTGATTGGCTACTTTCCTCATTAGCTTGGTTATATAAAGAATGGCAAGAGGGCTACAAACTTTCATCCAATTTAGGCAAGGGAACATGACTTTCAACAGTGTGTTGTCCTTCTTCATCCACAACCAAAGGAGAAACTAGTATTTTCTTGGGATTGTCTTGAGTGTCATGGCACTTATTTTGCATTTCTTTCTTATGGAAGGGAATTTTATGCAACATTTATAAAAGCTCTTCATCCATAAACTCATCACTACCATACATGTCTTCCAAATCTTCAATGAAACCTTTAACATGGCATGCAACAATCTTGAACTAGTAGCAAGGAGGGGTATTGATTTCTAAAATGCCCATGAAATGCTATGTGAAAATATTCAAGGGAAAACAAACTTGCTGATGGTAATCCCTCATACCATGACTTTGCATTCTCTTCTAATGTTTCCATAAACATTTTCATCAAACAGTCCTCAGGCAATCCAATTCCAAGCGTATGTATATGCATATGAAATTTAAGCAAATGAGAAGCAACATCATCTCCTTTCTGATCTTTAAATTTAGGTAAACAGGTTTGCCAATCTACTTTAGGAATAGGGTTTAGAAAACCAGGGATGTGAGCTCTGTTCATGGGAGCATACCTTCTTGATAATGCAGCCATCTTGAAATACTGGAGCTGCAAATTCTGATTTAGGACTGAAGAGACCAGCCTGTGAAATAATGAAACACTGGATTTCTTTGATGTGGAGTTGCCATGAGACTTTCAACATGTCAATTCTGATATAAGGTCACCGATCTTCCCAGTGGAGTCACCTTCATACTGGAATTTTGCTGAGTGGAGTCACTAGGTGAATGATACAACCTTCTCGATGTCTGACTGCTGTTCACCATCAGCATTCAGATCTGAAACCTTTGTCGTTCTTCCAAGGATGATAGGACAAATTTGCCTCCCTGGCAACGGCGCCAATTTGTTAACACCCAAATTAACCCCTAAGGTTGTGAAGAAGGAAATTCGGGGTAACCACTAACCAATATTTGGCTTATGCTTCTGATCAAACATAAACAGAGAGGGATCTCTCTATAAACTCACAGAATACTAGAAATCATCAAGATTGTCAATAATGAAGAAAACACACCAGCATTCAACATTCAAGATATTCAATTACAACATACAGAAGATCAGATTTCTGCTGGAAACAAAGATGGTTTAAACTATTTGGAGAGAAAATCATAAGAAACTATTGGGCAATGGAGTCAAAACATGAAACATGAAACAAATATAATGTTGCTGCATCAGATGTCTAAACAGAGGCAGGGTAGCAACTAGCTAGTAGTCAAAGAGCTTTAATTGGTGAAACAGAGGAGGAATGAATAGTCCATTGATGTAAGGCATACAAAGATGAATCCTACACCAACTTTAGCAAAAGTCAATTATGAAATGCCTGAAATGAAATGAACAGGGCACCATTAATGTGAATCCCATTCAGATGCTACACTTATCCAAGCATGAGAGAAATTAACAGACTGGAATAACAAAGAAAGAGGCACAAATTAACATGGGAAAGAGAAAATACATACTACTAGACCAATTACACAATAATCTCAGTCGAAATCCAACTTCAAACACTGCAAATTTATTCAAGAAAATGTTTACAACAGAGCCGAGCTCCCCCAGGCCTCAGCCAAATGATTTTCCAACCTAGTGCACTTCTATTACAATGAATTTATAGATCTATTTGTCCCTGAGGGTTGAGCTAGCTCAATAGGAAGCTGTTACAACAATATTTGACACCTGCACAAGAAGATTCAACGACCTGGGAGTTGGTTCCAACCATTTTTTACCCAATTTTGGTCGCGGACTGCTGAAAACTGCCTCTCGGTGCAACGACTGTATATCCTAAACAGTGATAGCTGTGTAAAACCTGAAAGAGGATTTTGTATATTGGTCCATGATGAAGAAAAATATCATTTAGTTTCCTCAGATTTTCCTCCAGCTGGCCGGGATCTGCTCCGGAAGTTGATGACTCACGCAGAAAACGTGAATTCTGGAAAATCACCCTGTGAAAAAACTTTCGGTTCTCCCAAACCATAACACCTGTGCAAATTCTAAGCGAGATTATTGTAGATGGGTTTGTTATGAAGAAAAACCTCTCTTAGCTTCTCAAAATTCTTCTCATTTTGGTGGAGACAGCTTCTACAAAACAATGACTAAAACAGTCATTGTTGGTAAAAACAAGCCCACCCTTCATATAAAAATTACATTGAATTTGAATTTGGCTTTCTCCTCTTGCAATTTGAATTTTGGGACTTAGGTGTTGATGTGGAAGATGCATGAAGTGGCATGTGAACCTCTTAGGTGGTGGGTTTTAGCTTAGCACAAATATGGTGCTAACACCTGGCAACTCGGGGCATCTTTCGGTTGAGACTGGATCACGGAGACATAGAGGGAGTCCAGGGTAGTTTTCACATCAGAGCAGGTGTGGTCTGAGATGGAGGAAGAGCATGTTCCTTCGTCTCCTTTGGCATGGATTCCAGTTCTGATAGTGGCGAGGAGAAGGAAGAAAAGCGGTAAGTGTCCAAAGGAGTTCGGCGTAGGAGAAGAGAGAAAGTTCCCAAAGGAGAAGGTGGTGCCCTGTTCATAATATTTTGCTTCCCGTCTTAATCAGTCTATTTTGATTTTAACACGTATGTAATATTCTAAATTTGAGATTATCAAGGTAGCAGCGTGGTTTGTTTATTTCCAAAAAGACCAGTTCAAGGCTAAGATCCTATAAAAGCATTGTAATAGAATAATTAGGTGTGAGAAAATCAATTGGCTAAGGCCTAGGAGAGCTTGGCTTTGTTGTAAAAGCATTTTCCCTAGTACAATTGCAATGTTTGAAGCTGGATTTTGGCAGAGATTCCTGTGTTATCTTTCTTGCAGTCTGTCTTTTCTTTTCCCATGTTAATTTGTGCCTCTCTCTTTGTTATTCCATTCTGTTAAATTCTCTCATGCTTGGATAAGTGTCGCATATTAATGGGATTCACATTAATGGTGCTCTGTTCATTTCATTTCAGGCATTTCATAATTAAATTCTACTAAAGTTGGTGTAGGATTCATCTTTGTATGCCTTACATCAATGGACTGTTCATTTCTCTTATGTTTCACCAATTAAAGCTCTTTGACTGTGCGTGGGTGGCTATCTTGCCTTTGTCTAGATATCTTATGCAGCTACATTGTTATTTGTTTTATGATTCATCTTTTGACTCCATTTCCCAATAGTTTTCCTTCTAATTATCTCACTAAGACTTTAAACAATTTGTCTCAGCAGAAATCTTATCTTCTGTTTTTTGTTTTAATTGAATACTTCGAATGTGAATGCTGGTGTGTTTCTTCACTATTGACAATCTTGATGATTTCCAGTATTCTGTGAGTTTATAGAGAGAGCCCTCTTTGCTTGTGTTAGGTCAGAAACATAATTCAAATATTGGTTAGTGGTTACCCCAGTTTTCCCTCTCCCACAACCTAGGGGGTCATTTTGGGTGTTAACAAATTGACACCGTTTCCAGGGACCAACTCTCTAATCATCCCTGGGAGAATGACAAAGTGTAGATCTGAATGTTGATGATGAACAACAGTCAGACAATGAGAAGGTTGTACCATTCACCTGGCGACTCCACTCATGATTCAATTCAATTTACAGACTCCACTAGAGGACGAGCTTAGCTTCCTTAGACATGGAAGAATCAAGGTTCAGGTATCAAAGCATCAATCTCTTCAAAGAAATCTTGTTCTTCTGTATCAGTCTCCTCTTACCTTTATGTATATATATATCAAAAAAAAATTGTTCCACCAAAGATCTCTAGGGCAAGAGAGACCCTCCTTTGTATATCCCTCTCTAGATCTTACAAATGCATATCCTCCTTTAACCCCTAGAGCGGATCCCATCTCTTCTTCTGAATGTTATAAGATCTATAGCCAGCCTTGCAAATCCCATGAGAGTGAAGCTGAAGAGGCTCTCCCTGTACATACTCCTTTGCCTTCCATATCTCAGTTGAGATATGGCCCCTTAAAGATGCCCCCTGTTCTTCATGACTATCCTCCCAAATACCATAAATATCTTCCTAGATTTGATGGAGAATCCAAAAGCCTTACTGCTGAGAAACATCTTCAAGGCTTTGAACATTTTCTCGATCTTTTTGAAGTGGAGCATGATGATGTTTGTATGAGGGCTTTCTCCCAATCTTTCCAAGGAGATGTGAAGAAATGGTTTAGCCATTTGTAGCCTGGATCTATAGATACATGGAAGGGGTTTTCTGATGTTTTTTTTGGATTTTTGGAGTAGGAGAAGGTCATGGGACGTAGTTCTTTTAGAGTTTTACTCCATGAGAATGCAACAAGGGGAAGTCATGTCCGGTTTTAACCGAAGGTTTGCAAGATTCTATTACGATATGCCGAAGGAAATCCATCCCCTATAGAATGCTGCTAAGTTACACTATGCATCTATCTTTCCTCCTAATCTATCTTTTCTTCTTTTGGAGAGAAGGTCTCCAAATCTGCAGCATATGTTCCTCGATGCTTTGGAAGTTGAAGACAATCTTAGGATGTTTGGAAAATTATCAAGTGAAGATAACAAGGAAAGGATTGAAGAATCTGGATTCAAAGAGAAGCACGAACAAGGAGCACTTGCCTTGCAAACCATTCTTTCCCAGGATGAACACAGAGATGATCAGCTTGGTGATATGCCAGAAGAAGGCAATTCTGATTTGTTTTATGTAAATTGCAATCAACCAGCTAACATTTCTGTTAGTAATGATTTTAAGGAAGATCTCAACCCACCTAAGTATGATGAGTATGAAGAAGAAAGCTTGGATATTGTACCAACTTAAAACTTTACAAGTTCCAGGGTAGTTAGTGAAGAAAATCATGTCACTATCCATGATCAAACCTCTGAAAATAAACATGTTGAAAGCGATTGTTTACCCCTTTGTTATTCTTCATTCGAATTGATAAAGCAAAGAATTAAGGCTTCTAGTCAAAAATAGAAATCTAAGATGGGAAGATCCATAAAATTTTTTGAGATGGATGATAAAGAAGAAGGGCAGAGGTGCAATCAGTCCCAGGAAGGGAAGTGCCAAATAGAAAATCAGGGCTCCCTTCCACATTCAAAATTCCTATATCAAGAAGAACCTGTTGCACTTAATTGTATTAAAAAAACTAATGACATCTTTGTTGCATTTGACGAAGATCCAATTTTAAACTCCGAGATCTCGGATGAAAATGGTGATGGCCTTCATATCTCTCCTACCGAGCTGGATGAGACTTTTCTTTAGTCCTGTCAGTGGCCGTGTGATTCAAAAGTAGATGATGTGAACGATCAGAAAGAACCAGTTGAAGATACTTTCATGGTTGGTCACAAAGAAATAAGAGTCTTTCATTTTCCTGAAGACCCTTTTGGTAATTTGTTGGAATCATCAGAGAGGAGGGAGTTTGTATTATTCAAGAATGTAGGGATTGGAAAATATTTTCAATTGGAGTTATCATTTGTTGAGTTCTTTTTTTAGGTTGGAGAGGTTGAATACGAATTTCAATCAAGAAGCCATTTGCTTGACTGGCTGCATTGGAAGTGTGAGATCACCTGAGTTGGCCTTTATGTTCAACAGATAGGGTAGGATCATTTGTATATAAATAAGCTTGAAGGCCAAGCATTTTCATCAATTTTAGTTAGCAATGTGTGTATTCAGCGTTTTCAGAAAATTTCAGTATGTTGCTCAGTTTGGGGTTTTCAGTTGCAGTTGTCAGGGTTGGGAGCCGCCCAATGGATTAGGCACTTGGTCTACGGGGTTCTTTGCTACCTCGGAGGGAGGATATCATCCCCAGTTGGAGCCAGTTGTTAGCACCCATTTATTTTTTGCAGCATAAATAATTGAAGGCTAAAGATGGAGGTTGAACAACTACCTGATCAAAGCTTGAAAGAAAGCTCCATACTTGAGGGCCAGGTGCTAAGGCACGAGGAGGAATGGTCTAGAAAAGGTCCAATGCAATAAAAATGGATTGGTGTCAAGGGATAGGTATTAATAAGCAAATAAAATGAGAAAGAGGATACCTTAAAACCTATAGTCCATAGACAAATACGCGAAAGACTAAGCGTTGCGTAGGTATGCACTGTTGATCAAGGGAAGGGGCAAGATCTATGGCCTTAAACGAAGCATCGCATGGCCAAGTTGTGGAGAAGAAAAAGAAATAGATAGAGGCGATAGGATTTTTCCCGCCGGAAAGTTGTCGGCTTAAGGAGGCATCGCAAGGAGAATAGAGCAGCGAGAAAGACCATATCAAGGCATGCGATAGCATCAAGATAGAGAGGCAAGGGGATGGTCACATGGACAGAGAAGGTATGCCACCTGGAAAGAGGATAGAGGTCCCACTAGGATAAGTTCGATATAACGAAAGGAACGATGTTGATCATCCCTGAAAGATCAACGGTTATTGAGGGTCATCGCATCGCGAAGTTGCATGCCAGATAAGGCGAAGATTGGTTGCAATGGGAGAACCCTACTGGACAGGTTTCGGCCCTAGAAGCTGTCGCATGAGGGATGAACGGTAAAGTAAAACCATTTTGGTGGACGCAATGCCTCCTCTTGGATACGTACTGCCAAGAGGAGAGGGGCACGTGGGGGTGAGGTCACATCCAATAAAAAGGGGTCCTATCTAACGGTCTGAATCTACATGTAGAGTGATCCAACGGCTGAGATCGGCAGGTGGCTCACAAATAAGCTTGAAGGATAAGCAAACGTGATTTATATATAGCCGTCAATGAGTAAAGGAGACATTTTTTTATTTTTCTCGGGGTCTATCTGCTCATGGCAATTTCTGGTCGTGGGCAAGTTGAAAGGGACAGCAAGCTCTATTTCCAAGGAATCCAACGAGGGGCCAATATCCTATAGGATCTAGGGTCCTAAGTTGTTCGTGAGGCCTGGGGTTTTCGTCCTGGTACAGAAATTTAGTTCCTTGTCGCTAGAACTAGCTAAAATCTGAAGGCCCCACAGAAATAACCAGGTGCAGAAGGTTCTATGGAGCCGGTATTTGGTTCGACTGTGACCATGATGGTCATTTTGTTATCCATCCCTCGAAGTCCTAGAAATCTGAGGATGAAGATACCCCTAGAGAGGTCTATCGGTTGCCCTGTTTCGCCAAAAGCTGCCTGAAAGTTGGCAAACCTCCATAATCACCCGTTTTGGGCTCAAACTCGACAATGAAGATAGCTCCCCTACCCTGCTGATCATTCAAAGTAAACGTTGGTCCACCCGAAGTCAAAGAGGGGTCAATACCAAACTCCAGTTTGGGATAGCTTCTGACCAAAGGTATCCAACCACAGGAGACAGGTTTCTCCTGTACTAGTGAATTCAGGCCTCGACCCAAGAAAGGGGGAGAAGACCGAGGCAAGTAAGTAGGGGAGACATCGCTCCCAACCATACAAGTGAAAAAGGTGCGATCCAGAGGAAGGTCACTTATGCAGATGGGTGGGTGGCCTAGGTGGCCGCGCAAGTGATGTGACCCGCTTCTTTCGATGTATGAAGGAGTGGGATTAGAGGTTATGACATAGATAGGGTCAGAGGGAAAGGTGGCTTGAGAGAATCATTTTTCTATTAAAATGATTGTCGATGCGAGGGAGTCCACCTCGACGTCATCATCTGCTCCGCCTTCTATCTGGAAAGCTTTGCCAAGCGTGTTTCAGGTCAGCTCAGACTTGGGGAATCATTTCCATTTAATTAGGTGGTTTGATCAATTTATCATAGAGATTAGGGCCATGCATAGCTGTTGTCATCATTACCGCAGTTATGGATGTGGTTGTGCAACCGCTGCACGAGATCGGTACATAGAAAGGATGGTACTCCTGGAAACTCAGGGAATCATTCGGTTGAGACTGGATCACGGAGACATAGAGGGAGTCTGGGGTAGTTTTCATGTCAAAGCAGGTGTGGTATGAGATGGAGGAAGAGCATGTTCCTTCGTCTCCTTTGGCATGGATTCCAGTTCTAGTAGTGGTGAGGAGAAGGCAGAAAAGCGGTAAGTGTCCAAAGGAGTTCAGCATCGGAGAAGAGAGAAAGTTCCCAAAGGAGAAGGTGGCACCCTGTTCATAATATTTTGCTTCTCGTCTTAATCAGTCTATTTTGATTTTGACATCTATGTAATATTCCAAATTTGAGATTATAAAGGTGGCAGCATGATTTTTTTATTTCCAAAAAGACCAGTTCAAGGCTAAGAGCCTATAAAAGCATTGTAATAGAATAATTAGGTGTGAGAAAATCAATTGGCTAAGGCCTAGGAGAGCTCGGCTCTGTTGTAAAAGCATTTTCCCTAATACAATTGTAGTGTTTGAAGCTGGATTTTGGCGGAGATTCCTATGTTATATTTCATTGCAGTCTGTCTTTTCTTTTCCCATGTTAATTTGTGCCTCTCTCTTTGTTATTCCATTTTGTTAAATTCTCTCATGCTTGGATAAGTTTCACATCTGAATGGGATTCACGTTAATGGTGCCCTGTTCATTTCAGTTCAGGCATTTCATAATTAATTTATGCTAAAGTTGGTGTAGGATTCATCTTTGTATGCCTTACATCAATGGACTGTTCATTTCTCTTCTGTTTCACCAATTAAAGCTCTTTGACTGTGCATGGGTGACTATCTTGCCTCTGTCTAGATATCTTATGCAGCTACATTGTTATGTGTTTTAGGATTCATCTTTTGACTCCATTTCCCAATAGTTTCCTTCTGATTATCTCACCAAGACTTTAAACAATTTGTCCCAGTGGAAATCTGATCTTCTGTTTTTTGTTTTAATTGAATACTTCGAATGTGAATGCTGGTGTGTTTCTTCACTATTAACAATCTTGATGATTTCCAGTATTCTGTGAGTTTATAGAGAGAGCCCTCTCTTCTTGTGTTAGGTTAGAAACATAAGCCAAATTGGTTAGTGGTTACCCCAGTTTGCCCTCTCCCACAACCCAGGGGGTCATTTTGGGTGTTAACACCCTATGCATGCATCTGAAAAGGTCACCTGCGGGAATTTATAGAGGAGACTACAGGAATATTTTCAAAAGGTTGGGGGCATATTTATGAAGCTTATGCGTGCATAGCACAACTGACCTATGTGGGCATTGTTTAGATGTCCTTGCAGGCATTTTCAAAGGACCATGTGGGCATTTTTGATGGGATTATGAACATTCTGGAAAGTCTCTAAATCATTTAATGATAAAATAAATCAATTTGGTTTATTTAATTAATTAATGGAAAAGGAGCAAATGATGTGGCAAAATGCTTATAAAATAAAAAATGGCATGGCTTGGTTACCTTATCTCATTGTTTAAAGGGTGGCCAGCATTAAATAAATCATTTTTAATTTATTTAGTTATCCAATGTTAAAAATAAAAATAAGAAGACAAGTCGGCCTCCTGAATTGATGGAAAACAAAAGGTATAAATAGAAGACTAAATATTTATTTTTGGAGGTAAGCTTTGAATGATGGAGCTCTGATTTCGGGGGTTACTGAAGAGCAGTCTAAGAAAAATTTTGGGTACAGCAGTAGAGGAGCAAGAACAAAATAAAGTGACCTTTTTCTCTCTGAATTTTTGAGGTTAAATTGAGGCAACATTTTTGTGATTTGATGAAAGTATGATGACACTTTCAGGCAGCATGAGGATATGGACAGCAGAATGAAGATGAACCTACAGGAAGAATGATGATACAAGGATAATGTGATTGTGGACAGGTTTTGATGATGTGCTAGTGATGTGTTTGAACAGGAGAACTGGATATGGTTGTCTATTGACAAGTGCAAATTGATGAGACATGTAAATATTCTTTGTACATGTAAATACAAGCTGGGCCCTATACTATTTTTCTTAGTTGGATCTGAGAAAAAGACCAAGTTGTGTCTTGGAATAGGATTTGGTGCTTCTAATTCAGTCATAACTGATAACACCTCACGATTGTAGCCGGTTGAATCAAATATAAAAATATTACAAAGGTTATCTCGTGTCTCTTGTGATGTACTGATGATAATGTGTTCAACTTGATGAATGACATGTTGATGATTGTTGAATTATAGTTAGAAATTGATGAAAGTGTTAAAGTGAAATTGTAAATGATATTGTTTTAGGGTTAGAAAAAGTTGAAATTTAATTAAGTGTTGGCCCACTGATTCACCCCCCCCTCTCAGTGAGCCATTATTTCCATCAATTGGTATCAGAGCCTAGCCTTCATCACAAGCCTAGCAAGCTCGAAGGGATCTGTGGACACAAATGGAAGGACCAACAAAGCTTATTCACAATGAAGTTCTAGTTTTGAGAAATCAGAGTATTTTGGTTGGAGAAGCAAAATGAAAGCTTATTTGAAGCAATTCGGTGTTTGGGAAATTGTGGTTAACCCACCTGCCCATCCCAGCAAGAATACAAAGACAACAACTGAGAAAGACAATAATATTGTCTTGAAGTTTCTGATGGATGGAATATCAAGCCTTATCAAAGAAAGTGTAAAAGAATACACCTCTGCTAAAGATCTCTGGTTCAAGCTTGAAGAAGAATACCAAACGAGGATTCAAGACAAAGAAAAGGAAACAGAAGTCAAGGATGAGAAGCAAGAAGAAAAATAGGTACAAGCTTCAGATACAAGTGAAGGTAAGAGCTCTTCAGTTGATGATAATTCTGAATGTAATGATATTGAAATTCCACTTACAGAAGATGAAAAGGAAGATCTATTAAAAATCAATAAGGCATTTGCATGCACCCTATTGGATGTTGATCTCAAATTCAATCCAAGGCTTAAGAAGAAGATTTTGGGGTCATTTGAAAAGTACAAAGAGGAGACAAAGGAATTTCTCATGAGATTGAAGCTTAAGAACCGAGATTTACAAGGTGAACTTGAAGATCAAAATGATGAAGTCAGAAAATTGAAAATTGAATTAGAAAAAGAACAAGAAGAGATTTGTAAAGACCCTACAGAACTTGAGAAGACAAGAAGGGCTAACATTGATCTAAAAACTCAGTTGGAGGAAGCTAAAATAATAGAAGAAATCATGAGGCTCCAGCTAGAAGAAAAAGAGAAGACAAATCAGAATCTTGAGATGGAAGATGTTGATCTCAGAAAGAAAATTGAAAAGTAAAATGCTCATGTAAAGTTCAATGAAAGTTCAGTCATCTTGGGTGAAATATTGAAGTTTCAAAGGTCTTCATTTGACACATTTGGTCTTGGGTACAAAAAGGAAGAATAAAAAACTTAAGATGACACTTGGTCTCCCAAGACTCCAAAAGCAGGTCCATCATTGTCCAAAGCTACTCCTTATGCACGTGCACACGACAACAAAGATTTTGGAAGTTCAAGAATGCATCAAGGAGCTAATTCTATTCCTCAAAGAAATTTTTTCAAAAAAGAAACAACTCCAAGATGAAACCAAAATCCCAGGTATGAAAATGGATTTAATGGTTATTGTTTTTCTTGTTCCAACTTTGGTCATAAGGCTATGAATTGTATAAGAAGTGGTGGAAGTCTCAATGACAAGGTTAGATGTTGGACATGTAACCAAGATGGACATATTGTTGCTACTTGATAAACATTAAGATGCTACACATGTAGTGGGTTTGGTCACAAATATCAAGAATGTGTAAGTCAAAGAAGTCAGCCAAGGAGGATTCCTTCATACATATCAACAAGAAGAACTAGTTAACCTTGGAAGAAGATCAATGCAGAAAGATTTGAAGATCAGAAGACAAAGGCCTACAGTCGAGGATACTCTCAGGCATGGAGGGATGAAGTTGATCAAAGAATTGTTGGAAGTTCCAACAACACAATTAGGTGTTGGACATGCAATCAGGTTGGTCACATTGCTACATATTGTCGTACTATGAGATGTTATGGTTGTAATGGATTTGGGCACAAAGCTCAAGACTGTTGGAATACATGGAAACAACCCATGAGAATTTTTTCATACAACTCTTTAAGGAAAGCCAATAGAGATGAAGGAACAAATATTGAAAATACAAATGTCAAGAAGCAAGTATGGTTGAAGAAGACTGAGGAGTTACATATATGAGAGATTGATGAGAACAGGGTCGATGGTTTCCATGTGGCAAGCCAAACTTGAGGTATTCAAGGAAATTAGGTACAACTTGAGTTCATGGAGTTTGGAGAATGAACTCAAAGGAAACTGAAGGCTACTCCAAACATGTCCTAGGATCATGAATGCAAATATTGACAGAAAGAAAATTAATGCAAGATAAATATGGTGTGCTGATAGGGGGAGCAAGAGTAATGAAATCTATATTTTCTTTTAGTTGAAGCAAATGAAGTGAAGAGAGATGTATATGATTGAAGAAGTGTTCTTGATGCATGCTTACCTTTTGCGAATTTACTAAATGGTTGTTGATGCATCTAGCTTTGAATATGATTGGCAAGATTGCTATTGATATTGGGTTAAAAGAGAAGAAAAGAAATAGTACAAGAAGGATGATCTCAACAACCATGTGTGAGATAAATCTGAAAGAAAGGAAGTACAAATTTCAAAGGTCCAAAACATCCTTGTAGATGGTACTAGAAGATCTAATTGAAAAAACTTGAAGAAAGATGATTATAAATTTTTAATGCAGAAGTTATCATTGTAGATCTAGGTTTGAAGTGTAGTAGGTAAAACATACTAATATATATTATCAAGTCTACTAAGTAAGAACAACTTAGGTCAGCTTGAAATCAGACTTGAGTAGAATTTGTTGAATATGTTAGGATATTCCTATACTCCATCCTAGTCCCACCAGTATTTTGATCATTTACATTTTCAGTCATGCGTGCACTTTTAGGGTTTGCATGCATTTTGCATACATCCCAGTCATCAGTCCATCACCTAGCCCTCAGTAAGCCAGCCCCCAGGAGCTTCTCACTATTCAGTTTTAGCCCTCAGTTGCTTAATGCGCCCTTCTTCCTTGATTTTAGGAAGCAACTCGCCCTTCTTCACCTACCAATCCAGTTGTCTTCAGTTTATACTCAGTTGCAGTCAGTTACACTCAGTGACACTTAGTTACACCGAGTTACACTCAATTACACCTACTAGACTCAGTTTGACTGATGGTTGATAGTTACTTGAGCATTGATGACTCCACTGATGATGATGAAGACTTCCAGTTGTGCTCCGATGATCATGAGGACACCTATTTGTGCTCCGATGACACTCTATTGATCTTATGATCACTTTGAGAGGCTAATTCGAATTGCCACCTTAGGCATTCGAATCCTCTCTACCATCATACTATTTATTTGTCCATATTGTGATTAATTAATTAGTGTGTGTGAAGTATTATTGCTTCTATCTAAGTTCTACTGTACCATATTATTTTGTTGCTCATTATACTGTATTGACCACTCTTTTTCTATTTTCCTACTTAATCATAATTACTCTTGTGAGGTTTACATCATCTCTTAGATCTGCTGTGAGGATTTTCACATGGTATCAGAGCATGTTGAGAGTATTGTTTATCTCCATTCTTGAGAGTTTTTTGCAGGTTATTACCAAGATTTCGAGTGCAGCAATTGCAGCAGTTTCTGCATTTTTGCAGCAGTAGCAGTTGCAGTTATTCTATATTATTTTTGTAGGTCCTCTACAACTTCTATGTATTCATTAGGAATTACTCCTCTTTCTCCATTCAACCATGATGAATGGAAACCACGAATGATAGCATACTTGAAGATCCATGATCTTTTTTATTGTCATTTTGAAAGAGAGTTCGAATCCCTTGAAGAGTAGATTGATTGGTTAAGTAAAGGTGATGGAGCCTTTGGAGCAATGATACTTTCTTTGCCTGAATACTTGAGATTCTATTTCCAATACCGTGATGGTGTTCAAATTCCAATGGAGTTATGGACTCCAAAAGAGTTATGGGCTCACCTGGATGAAAAATTTGGCAGAAAGAATGAAGGGATTGGTCCAAACCCATTCGAAAGCAAGCAAAGTGATGCATTCACTCCCCTTGATGGTCTCTTAGATCATGAACCAGTATCATTTCATATTGAAGTTGTTGATAAAGAACTTGTAGATTCTCCACTCATGCTCCAACTTTCTTCTCTTTCTGTGCCAGCTCACACTCTAAATATTGCAGAAGGTCCTAAATCCTCTCTTGCACCAGAGTTTGTCGGTTTGCGTCATGATCACATGATTATTTCGGAGGTAAAATCAACTATTGGAGGTAATGCCTTCACTCCTCTCAAGCAATCATCTCATATTTACTACTATATGATCATTAGCACATGCTTTCAGAAGGTTATTGAAGAATATGTCCATTGCCACCCGCTTGAGATAATTTCTCATGCATCCATTGGTTTTGATCTCACCTCTTATGGTTCAAAGGAGATCTCAAGAAACCATTGCCATTCGCTTAGGATAATTTATCATGCATATGATAGTTTTGATCTCACCCCTGCTAGTTCAAAGGAGATCTCAAGAAACTATTCTTCAAGTCTTAAATCTGATTTGGATTTCAAGCAATTATTATTTGATGGTTCTTTTTGGCATAATCTCACCCATGATGGTTCGAAGGAGAAGACAAAAGACTATCTGCATATTCATGATTTTGATCCTACCTTAGCTGATTCGAATCATAGGTTCAAGGATCATCCTCATACTTTTGGATTTGTTCTCATCACATTCGATCTGAAGAGAAAGTACAAGCACATGTTTTTTGAGCATGATCCACTTCTTCTCAAGAAGAAGATACCTCCAGACATATGACCAAGCATCACACCTGCTTGAGTTTGGAGCATTCTTTTTTTGTGTGTGCCTTATAGTATGTTTTTTGAGGAGGGGGTATGTTTCCCATGAAATTTTCTGACTTCCTTGGTTTATTGACTGTTATTATTCATTGTATTGGGTGACCTTTGGTCTTAGTTACCAAGGCCCAGGATGGATTAAGGGGGGTGTTAGGATATTCCTATACTCCATCCTAGTCCCACCAGTATTTTGATCATTTACATTTTTCAGTCATGCATGCACTTTTAGGGTTTGCATGCATTCTAGGGTTTTCATGCATCCCAGTCATCAGTCCATCACCTAGCCCTTAGTAAGCCATCCCCCAGGAGCTTCTCACTATTTAGTTTTAGCCCTCCAGTTTCTTAATGCACCCTTCTTCTTTGATTTTAGGAAGCAACTCGCCCTTCTTCACCTACCAGTCCAGTTGTTTTCAGTTTATACTCAGTTACACCTAGTTACACTCAGTTACACTTAGTTATAGTCAGTTACAGTCAGTTACAGTCAGTTACACTTAGTTACACCGAGTTACACTCAGTTACACCTACTAGACTCAGTTTGACTGATGGTTGACAGTTACTTGAGCATTGATGACTCCACTGATGATGATGAAGACTTCCATTTGTGCTCCAATGATCATGAGGACACCTAGTTGTGCTCCGATGACACTCTATTGATCTTATGATCACTCTGAGAGGATAATTTGAATTGCCACCTTAGGAATTCTAATCCTCTCTACCATTGTACCATTTATTTGTCCATATTGTGATTAATTAATTAGTGTGTGTAAAGTATTATTGCTTCTATCCGAATTCTACTATACCATATTATTCTATTGCTCATTATACTGTATTGACCACTCTTTTTCTATTTTCCTACTTAATCATAATTACTCTTGTGAGGTTTACATCATCTCTTAGATCTGCTGTGAGGATTTTCATAGAATATACTAATCACTTTTTGAAGTTATGATCTGAATACAAGCGTGGCATCATTATTAGAAGCAATTTTGATATTGAAGACAGTTGATTGTGTATTTGAAAGTTATTGGGTGAAAGGCATCTTCGAGAAAGCACTCAGAACAGATCCTTGAATTGGGTGACTCACAAATCAAAGATTGAATCTGACTTCGGTTACCAATGTGCACAAATAATTCAAGTCATCTAAAGGTTATATTCAGACTGTCTAAAATGTGAAGGACTGGTTTTGAAAAATCAAGAGTCTAATATTGATCAAGATTTGACGCCACAATAGAATACATAGAATCCTAATTCAATTGTCCATTTGGTTATTGGTACAAAAGTCAAAACTTGGAAAACGGAGATTAGCCCAGAAGAATACCCTAATGAAGTCCAAGGTAAAGATCTTGTAAGTTACTATAAGAAGCAAGTTCTTAGGGGGAGCTTGAAGTGTTCAAAGCAGCTACAACAACATACTTGATAGGGGGAGTATCATATCAGCAAATAAAATGGCAAGGTACAGGATGATCTCAAAGCAACACACCAAATTCATTCAAAAGGAAAAAATCAAAGGCCTATATGACAAGGAGAGATCATCCAATGAAGAAGAGAAAACATCTTCACTTGATCTCATGAAGATTTCAAGAATAAATTTTGTTTTGGACATTGTGAAGCCTTTAATGGGAAATTGGCCCTTTTTCATTAATGTCAAAGGAGGAGAAACATTTAGGTTTCCATCAATGAAAAAGGGGGATATTGACAAGCAAAGTTGTCATTGATGACAACACATTAATGACAAAGGCTGAGATGATGACATGAAGAACACACATGGCATGATGGCATGGCACAATACAATGCCATAAAGGTTGAGGACTTGGAGAAGGACAATGACATGGAAAACGATGTGATGATGCAAATATCAAGAAAGCATGAAGTTGAAGACATGACATGGAAGGCAAAGCATGACATGGAAAACAAGCATGGCTAAGGGTGATGACAAGCTGACAAGCAAGGACAAGGAAAAGATGACATGACAGATGGCATGGAGACAAGGTGTTAAAGGGAAGATGGCTACGGTCATTTCAGATTACCCTTGCAAGCATTTTAAGATATCCCTGCGAGCATTTCTACAAGCCCTTGCGGGAATTTTTGTAGAGCCCTGTGGGCATATTATGCACAGCCAGTAGCAATTTTTTATGACCCCTTGTGGGAATATGGAGCGGCTTCCTGCGAGCATTAAAAGACCCTATTGCGTGCATTTTTATATGCCCTTGCGGGCATATTTGATAAGCCCCTGCGGGCATTATTAAGGCCCTTGTAGGCATTTTTGTGGAGGTCTTACGGGCATAATTAAGGCTCCCCTGCAGGCATTTACATGACCCCTTGCAAGCATTTCTAGAAGGAGCCTACGGGCATTTCACAGAGGCAGTTGCCGACATTTCATAGAAGGAAATGCGGGCATGTTTAAAGCCTTGTGTCGACATCTAAAAAGGTCACCTGCGGGCATTTATAGAGGATCCTGCGGGCATATTTTCAAAAGGATGCGGGCATATTTATGAAGCTTGTGCGGGCATATCACAACTGACCTATGCCGACATTGTTTATATGTCCTTGCAGGCATTTTCAAACGACCATGTGGGCATTTTTGAAGGGCTTATGGGCATTCTGGAAAGTCTCTAAATCATTTAATGATAAAATAAATCAATTTGGTTTATTTAATTAATTAATGGAAAGGGAGCAAATGATGTGGCAAAATGGTTATAAAATAAAAAATGACATGACTTGGTTTCCTTATCTCATTGTTTAAAGGGTGGCCACCATTAAATAAATAATTTTTTATTTATTTAGTTATCCAATGTTAAAAATAAAAATAAGAAGTCAAGTCGGCCTCCTAAATTGATGGAAATCTAAAGGTATAAATAGAAGACTCAATCTTTATTTTTGGAGGTAAGCTTGGACTGATGGAGCTTTGATTTTGGGGGTTACTGAAGAGTAGTCTGACCAAAATTTCAGGTACAACAGCAGAGGAGCAGGAACAATATGAAGTGATATTTTTCTCTCTCTGAATTTTTGAGGTAACATTTTTGTGATATGATGAAATTATGATGGCACTTTGAGGCAGCATGAGGATATGGACAGCATAGTGAAGATGAACCTACAGTTAGAATGATGATATGAGGATGATGTGATTGTGGATAGGTTTTGATGATGTGCTACTAATGTGTTTGAACAGGAGAAGTGGATATGGTTGTGTGTTGACAAGTGCAAATTGATGAGACATGTAAAGAGTCTTTGTACATGTAAATACAAGCTGGGCCCTATACTATTTTTCTTAGTTGGATCTGAGAAAAAGACCAAGTTGTGTCTTGGAATAGGATTTGGTGCTTCTAATTCAGTCATAACTGATAACACCTCACGGTTGTAGCCGGTTGAATCAAATATAAAAATATTACAAAGGTTATCTCGTGTCTCTTGTGATGTATTGATGATAATGTGTTCAACTTGATGAATGACATGTTGATGATTGTTGAATTATAGTTAGAAATTGATGAAAGTGTTAAAGTGAAATTGTAAATGATATTGGTTTAGGGTTAGAAGAAGTTGAAATTTAATTAAGTGTTGGCCCACTGATTCACCCCCCCCTTCTCAGTGAGCCATTTTGTCAAAAGAAGTCTAAAATCCATGGCTGGATTTGCCCTCCTAGGAATATGGCAAAAATTGCCAGGATTCTTGGTTTTGAAGGAAAGTCAGCTTGGACCTCCTTCAACTATCTAGGGACCATAGTTAAGGAAAAAAAAATTTGTCGGATTGGAAAGAGCTAGTGGACAAGATAAAAAACACCATCAACTCTTGGGATGCAAGATGGCTTAACCCAGCTGGTAAACTTGTGTTAATCAATGAGTTCTCTCGACCTATCCAACCTACTCTTGTTCGATCTCTCTAGATCCTAAAAGAATAATACAAGACATCACAAAAGAAATAAGAAAATTCCTTTGGCAGGGAGGCAAAGCCTCTGGCACTAAAAAGTTTCATCTGATCAATTGGGACATGGTCTGCAGCCCAAAAGACTGTGGTGGAGCAGGAGTAAGAGATATGAAGTGTATGAACCTCGCTCTAGGGGCCAAAATAATCTGGAAACAAAGCGTGATGGAAAGATATTATGCAAAGTAAGTACCTAAATGGATCAAGACGAAGATGCCTGGATGAAATTGACTTGAACAAATATGGCTCCCCAATTTGGGAACTATGTAAAAGGGTTGTTTCCCTTATGCAAAGCAACCTTTATTGGATACCTGGAAGTGGGAGGAGGATTAAGATTTGGAAGGACAATATAGGGCCCTCCTCCCCCTCCAGATTTCTACCGGCCTTCTCTAATCTCAAGCAATGGATTTATCACTACAATATTTGCACGCTTTATGATCTATCATCTTGGACTATTAATGGGCGTTGGGCTGGTTGGAAGGAATTAGAGATCTCGGACCATATTCAGGCTAACTACAACACATTCCTTTTCACTTTGTAAGGCTCAACCCCTATTCATAATCAACTCCACGACAAAAGATTCTGGGGGAAATTTGGTTCATACTCGATCAAGGAAGGTTACCGTATCCTTTACAGTGAAAACAACAATAAAATCAAAGACAAAAAGTGGAAAAAAGTTTGGTGTAAGGATGGTTTGCCTAAAATTAATGCCTTCTTCTGGATTCCATCTCATCGAAAAACTCTTACAACAGAGAACCTGAGAAATAGAGGGATAGAAGGATAGAAGGGCCTTCGGGTTGCATTCTATGCAAACAATCTGAAGAAACTCTTGATCATGTCTTCCTGGAATTCAACTTCACTCAGGAGGTCTGGTCTCGCGCAGCTCATGGCTTACATTTCAATTTGACTATGCCAACAGCCTGGAATGATCTCTTTGCTTGTTGGAAGGACTACCACTATGGGTCTCTTAATTAGAACCCAAACTTCACCAAGGCTTGAGAAGCTTTCCCAAAATACATATGTTGGAAAATTTGGACTGCGAGAAACAATGAAATTTTTGGAGGGAAAACATCCACCCTGAATAGGGTCCTCTCCTCTACAAAATCCCTTTGGGTAGAATCTCTAACCATGAGAGGGTTGTACAACATTAGTAAATAACCTCTTACAATGGAGGAACATGACTAGGCCACTGATCTTTTAGCCCCCATTGCATCTCCTTCCTAGATCAAACCTACTCCAGGACTTAACACTCAGAAGTGGCAAATCAAAACCAGCTCTTTGGAATTCCATACCTGGAGGAAGAGTATAGGATGCAGTACTTTTTTCTTTGACAGATCCTCGAAGGGAAAACCTGGGTTGATAGGTGTGGGAGGAGTTATTTATGATTCCATGAGGAACAAGAATACTGACTATGCATGGGGGATTGGAAGAAAAACAAATAATGGTGCAGAATGGTTAGCTCTTATCAAGGGACTAGATTTAGCTAGGATCTTTGGTGTAGAATATTTGGTAGTCTTCGAAGACTCACTCCTGGTCACCATAGAAGCAATAAATATTATGAAGAACCGGAAGAATTCGACCAGCAAGACTCACCTTCTCCTAAATCACATTATTAAAGAATTCAAAACTATTGATTTCAAGCATGTGCTTTGTGCACTCAATAAGCAAGCAGATGATTTAGCCAACGATGTTGCTCAACTCAATTGTGACACCCTAGTTTGTAATAAAAAGGTTTATAACAAAGTATGGATCCCCTAGCATTTATGTGCCCTAAACCCAAGGGACTTGGGAAAATCAAGTTAATGGAAAGAAATCAAAATTGGAGTGGTTTAAATGACCGCATCCCCATCACATTTATGACCTTGGGCTGCGTTGACAGGCTGAGACAAGTGTATATCAAATGGACGGTAGGGAGGATAGCGCTAAAGGTGTATCAAGGAAGCGTCAAGACGAAGACGAAGCTGCTAAAGGATTGTTCCGTGAAGACGAAGCTGCTGGAGGATCGTTCCGTGAAGACAAAGTTGTGTGTTATCTGCAACATGGGTGACTCAACGGTGGCTCGATGCTCCTCTCCTCTGCCCCAGTGCCTGCGGTGCAGAAATACAATCAAGAAGCACTAGAGCCCAACGGCCCTAGACATCAGGAAAGTCTTCGCGAACCAGGAGGAGTGTATGGTGATTTCATCCCCGTTAAGCCCCTCTAGTAATGTCTCATGCACTTTGGACTTTCTTGGAATCAAAGGGAAATGGTACACCTCCTCGGCCCAGTGTGAACATAGTACTCCTAGCTCCCCCATGAGCCCAGAAGGAGGCGCCAATATGAAGGATTATTCTAAGGTTTTCAGAGAAATTCAGGACCAGCTGTGAATGCTCCGTTACAAAAATGTGGAGACGAAGAAGGCCCTTACCAGCCTCTTCTCCCTCGTTCAAATCATGCTCGTGGAGGTTTGAAACTGTCAAGAAAAGGCTGCCAACCTGGGCGAGAAAACGGACGTGGTCTTGGCCATCAACACAGACATCAACTTTGGAAATGTTAACAATGGCATTAAAACTGTGGAGAAGAAAGTAGACCTTCTCTGGAATGACATTGGACACTTCTTCACTGGATGGAAAGCAGGAGGTGGAAAGGTGAAAGGAAATTCTGAGGAGCCGGTAATTGGTCTCCCCAGACTCCCCGAGAATCAGGTCTAGACTCAAAAGCCCTGAACCAGCTTCGTCTTCCAGCAGAGATTTTCAGCCTTGGTTGTCATACAGTTTTTCCTTCAGGTTCTGGGGCTCTTTCTATTTCCCTTTTGTTACTGTTTATGATCTACAGACTCATTTTTGTTAATCATTTAGATGTTGTCCTCCTAGAAGTCACTCTACGTTATTATGCATTGGCTCTGTTTTTACTTTCTTGGGCAGTCTGTTTGATGCCTTAGCTTGCACAAAATTGGGTTTTTCCAATGACAATATCAGTTTTGATAAGGATGAACATCGAGTCACGGACTCTGTTTTTTTGATGGGAGCAATCCTTCTCCCCTTACTTTTATAATCTCTGCTCTCTTTCTTAATAGAAAAATTATTATTCGTTTCTATAAAAAAAAAAAAAGATAATCATATTATTAAGTGGAAATATCATAATCATATGACTAATTTCATTTAGTCATACTCATTGATATACATTTGGTTTGAATTTTATTTAATCATATTCAAATTGATATACATTTGGTTTGGTTTAGTTAAATGTTGTATACTAATACGTATCATAATTATTTTTATATTAAAAATTAACAATATGAAGACTCTTCATTTTAAGTAATAATGATATCAATATAATAAAGTATATTAATGTAATAAAGTATACATCAATATGAATGATTCTCCTTATTAAATAAAATTTAATATGAGGTGGACATGAAGATTCCTCATATTAAATAATGATGGTGCGATCAAGTTTGAATGTGACTCATCCATTCAGTCATGGTTCCATTGTATATTCTCACAAAACAAGCAATTGGTACTAAAGGCATTCTTATTATCCTAATCGATCTTTATATTTGAAAATAAATATTTGGAGGTTAGCAAAGTTGTATGTGATGTCCATTCGTTATCTATTGAATATGGATGCTCTATGAATATGACTTTGTCGATCACTGTTCATAACCAGGGGGCTCCAAATCTTCTCCGTTCAGGAAATAGGGCCAGGTTTGATGGTGCTGCCTAGCGATCATCTGGCCACTGTGGTGCAGGGGCATTCATTGAACTATATAATGAGGATAGGATCAAACTATGGTTACACGGTGGTGATGGCACCAATATGAAAGGGGAACATGTGGCTTTGTGGCTTGTTTTATTTTTTTTTCGCTAAGGCCAATATTCATCTGGAGTAGATTGCAGGCGATTCGATGATCATTGTAAATTGGGCAAACTCTATTGCGGACATTAGTGCTTTGGCACTCTCTTCTTGGCTGGACCAAACGAGGTTACTTCTCCGTCATTGCGCGTCGACTTCTATTGTCAACATATATCGGGAGCATAATACTATGGTTTATTCTCTTTCTCGACGGGGTCTTGCGGTGACGGCTAGCAGGATTTATTATGAGATCCTGGAGGGATCCCAGCTAGCAGGACTTTTCTATTCAATGCACTTCATATACTTTAAATAAAATATAATTTTTTCTTGTGAAATTTTTTTTATTAAATATTCATATAAAGTGGAAGAGAGTCATATGAATAATTATATTTGGTCATATTTATGTAGTCATATGAATAAATTGCATTTGTCCATTCATTTGGTTGAATTTTATATCTATAAATATATCTTTACAATGTTGGAAAGTGGGGGAATAATTTCTCCAGGCTTCTCAAAGTCCTGACGCATCTACTGCCCTTACAATTTCTGTTAACTTTCATTGGAATTCCAAGCTTCTCAAATTCATTGGTTGTTATTAAAATCATTGGTTTATGTAGTGTTTTGGGAGACCTGAAATGGTCTCGGTATTTTGTGGCTTTGGTTGGATGTATTGTTGGACTTTTCTATGCAATGCACTTCATATACTTTAAATAAAATATAAATTTTTCTTGTGAAAAAAAAAAATTAAATAATCATATAAAGTGGAAGAGAGTCATATGAATAATTATATTTGGTCATATTTATGTAGTCATATGAATAAATTGCATTTGTCCATTCATTTGGTTGAATTTTATATCTATAAATCTATCTTTAAAATGTTGGAAAGTGGGGGCATAATTTCTCTAGGCTTCTCAAAGTCCTGACGCATCTACCTCCCTTGCAGTTTCTGTTAACTTTCATTGGAATTCCAGGCTTCTCAAAGTCATTGGTTGTTATTAAACTCTTTGGTTTATGTATTGTCTTGGGAGACCTGAAATGGTCTCGGTATTTTGTGGCTCTGGTTGGATGTATTGTTGGACTTTTCTATTCAATGCACTTCATATACTTTAAAAAATATATAAATATTTCTTGTGAAAGAAAAAATATTAAATAATCATATAAAGTGGAAGAGAGTCATATGAATAATTTAATTTCGTCATATTTATGTAGTCATATGAATAAATTGCATTTGTCCATTCATTTGGTTGAATTTTATATCTATAAATATATCTTTACAATGTTGGAAAGTGGGGGAATAATTTCTCCAGGCTTCTCAAAGTCCTGACGCATCTACCTCCCTTGCAATTTCTGTTAACTTTCATTGGAATTCCAGGATTCTCAAAGTCATTGGTTGTTATAAAACTCATTGGTTTATGTACTGTCTTGGGAGACCTGAAATGGTCTCAGTATTTTGTGGCTCTGGTTAGATGTATTATTGGACTTTTCTATTCAATGCACTTCATATACTTTAAATAAAATATAAATTTTCCTTGTGAAAAAAAAAATATTAAATAATCATATAAAGTGGAAGAGAGTCATATGAATAATTATATTTGGTCATATTTATGTAGTCATATGAATAAATTGCATTTGTCCATTCATTTGGTTGAATTTTATATCTATAAATATATCTTTACAATGTTGGAAAGTGGGGGCATAATTTCTCCAGGCTTCTCAAAGTCCTGATGCATCTACCTCCCTTGCAATTTCTGTTAACTTTCATTGGAATTCCAGGCTTCTCAAAGTCATTGGTTGTTATTAAACTCATTGGTTTATGTACTGTTTTGGGAGACCTGAAATGGTCTCGGTATTTTGTGGCTCTGGTTGGATGTATTGTTGGACTTTTCTATTCAATGCACTTCATATACTTTAAATAAAATATAATTGTTTCTTGTCAAAAAAGAAATATTAAATAATCATATAAAGTGGAAGAGAATCATATGAATAATTATATTTGGTCATATTTATGTAGTCACATGAATAAATTGCATTTGTCCATTCATTTGGTTGAATTTTATATCTACAAATATATCTTTACAATGTTGGAAAGTGGGGGCATAATTTCTCCAGGCTTCTCAAAGTCCTAACGCATCTACCTCCCTTGGAATTTCTGTTAACTTTCATTGGAATTCCAGGGTTCTCAAAGTCATTGGTTGTTATTAAACTCATTGGTTTATGTACTGTCTTGGGAGACCTGAAATGGTCTTGGTATTTTGTGGCTCTGGTTGGATGTATTGTTGGACTTTTCTATTCAATGCACTTCATATACTTTAAATAAAATATAAATTTTTCTTGTGAAAAAAAAAATATTAAATAATCATATAAAGTGGAAGAGAGTCATATGAATAATTATATTTTGTCATATTTATGTAGTCATATGAATAAATTCAATTTGTCCATTCATTAAGTTAAATTTTATATCTATAAATATATCTTTACAATGTTGGAAAGTGGGGGCATAATTTCTCCAGTCTTCTCAAAGTCCTGACGCATCTACCTCCCTTGCAATTTCTGTTAACTTTCATTGGAATTCCAGGCTTCTCAAAGTCATTGGTTGTGATTAAACTCATTGGTTTATGTACTATCTTGGGAGACCTGAAATGGTCTCGGTATTTTGTGGCTCTGGTTGGATGTATTGTTGGACTTTTCTATTCAATGCACTACATATACTTTAAATAAAATATAAATTTTTCTTATGAAAAAAAAATATATTAAATAATCATATAAAGTGGAAGAGAGTCATCTGAATAATTATATTTGGTCATATTTATGTAGTCATATGAATAAATTGCATTTGTCCATTCATTTGGTTGAATTTTATATCTATAAATATATCTTTACAATGTTGGAAAGTGGGGGCATAATTTCTACAGGCTTCTCAAAGTCCTGTCGCATCTACCTCCCTTGCAATTTCTGTTAACTTTCATTGGAATTCCAGGCTTCTCAAAGTCATTGGTTGTTATTAAACTCATTGGTTTATGTACTGTCTTGGGAGACTTGAAATGGTCACGGTATTTTGTGGCTTTGGTTGGATGTATTGTTGGACTTTTCCATTCAATGCACTTCATACACATTAAATAAAATATAAATTTTTCTTCTGAAAAAAAATATATATTAAATAATCATATAAAGTGGAAGAGAGTCATATGAATAATTATATTTGGTCATATTTATGTAGTCATATGAATAAATTGCATTTGTCCATTCATTTGGTTGAATTTTATATCTATAAATATATCTTTACAATGTTGGAAAGTGGGGGCATAATTTCTCCAGGCATCTCAAAGTCCTGATGCATCTACCTCCCTTGCACTTTCTGTTAACTATCATTGGAATTCGAGGCTTCTCAAAGTCATTGGTTGTTATTAAAATCATTGGTTTATGTACTGTCTTGGGAGACCTAAATGGTCTCGGTATTTTGTGGCTCTGGTTGGATTTATTGCTTTTCTATTCAATGCACTTCATATACTTTAAATAAAATATAATTTTTTCTTGTGAAAAAAAATAATTAAATAATCATATAAAGTGGAAGAGAGTCATATGAATAATTATATTTGGTCATATTTATGTAGTCATATGAATAAATTGCATTTGTCCATTCATTTGGTTGAATTTTATATCTATAAATATATCTTTACAATGTTGGAAAGTGGGGGCATAATTTCTCCAAGCTTCTCAAAGTCTTGACGCATCTACGTCCCTTGCAATTTTTGTTAAATTTCATTGGAATTCCAGGTTTTTCAAAGTCATTGGTTGTTATTAAACTCATTGGTTTACGTACTATCTTGGAAGACCTGAAATGGTCTCGGTATTTTGTGGTTCAGGTTGGATGTATTGTTGGACTTTTCTATTCAGTGCACTTCATATACTTTAAATAAAATATAAATTTTTCTTGTGAAAAAAAAATATTAAATAATCATATAAAGTGGAAGAGAGTCATATGAATAATTATATTTGGTCATATTTATGTAGTCATATGAATAAATTGCATTTGTCCATTCATATGGTTGAATTTTATATCTATAAATATATCTTTACAATGTTGCAAAGCGGGGGAATAATTTCTCCAGGCTTCTCAAAGTCCTGACGCATCTACCTCCCTTGCAATTTCTATTAACTTTCATTGGAATTCCAGGCTTCTCAAATTCATTGGTTGTTATTAAACTCATTGGTTTATGTACTGTTTTGGGAGACCTGAAATGGTCTCGGTATTTTGTGGCTCTGGTTGGATGTATTGTTCGACTTTTCTATTCAATGCACTTCATATACTTTAAATAAAATATAAATTTTTCTTGTGAAAAAAAAGAATATTAAATAATCATATAAAGTGGAAGAGAGTCATATGAATAATTATATTTGGTCATATTTATGTAGTCATATGAATAAATTGCATTTGTCCATTCATTTGGTTGAATTTTATATCTATAAATATATCTTTAGAATGTTGGAAAGTGGGGGCATAATTTCTCCAGGCTTCTCAAAGTCCTGACGCGTGTACCTCCCTTGCAATTTCTGTTAACTTTCATTGCAATTCCAGGCTTCTCAAAGTCATTGGTTGTCATTAAACTCATTGATTTATGTACTGTCCTTGAAGACCTGAAATGGTATCGGTATTTTGTGGCTCTGGATGGATGTATTGTTGGACTTTTCTATTCAATGCACTTCATATACTTTAAATAAAATATAAATTTTTCTTGTGAAAAAAAAATATTAAATAATCATATAAAGTGGAAGAGAGGCATATGAATAATTATATTTGGTCATATTTATTTAGTCATATGAATAAATTGCATTTGTCCATTCATTTGGTTGAATTTTATATCTCTAAATATATCTTTACAATGTTGGAAAGTGGGGGCATAATTTCTCCAGGCTTCTAAAAGTCTTGACGCATCTACCTCCCTTGCAAATTCTGTTAACTTTCATTGGAATTCCAAGCTTCTCAAAGTCATTGGTTGTTATTAAACTCATTGGTTTATGTACTGTCTTGGGAGACCTGAAATGGTCTCGGTATTTTGTGGCTCTGGTTGGATGTATTGTTGGACTTTTCTATTCAATGCACTTCATATACTTTGAATAAAATATAAATTTTTCTTGTGAAAAAAAAATATTAAATAATCATATAAAGTGGAAGAGAGTCATATGAATAATTATATTTGGCCATATTTATGTAGTCATATGAATAAATTGCATTTGTCCATTCATTTGTTTGAATTTTATATCTATAAATATATCTTTACAATGTTGTAAAGTGGGGGCATAATTTCTCCAGGCTTCTCAAAGTATTGACGCATCTACCTCCCTTGCAATTTCTGTTAACTTTCATTGGAATTCCAGGCTTCTCAAAGTCATTGGTTGTTATTAAACTCATTGGTTTATGTATTGCCTTGGGAGACCTGAAATGGTCTCGGTATATTGTGGCTCTGCTTGAATGTATTGTTGGACTTTTCTATTCAATGCACTTCATATTCTTTAAATAAAATATAATTTTTCTTGTGAAAAAAAAATATATTAAATAATCATATAAAGTGGAAGAGAGCCATATGAATAATTATATTTGGTCATATTTATGTAGTCATATGAATAAATTGCATTTGTCCATTCATTTGGTTGAATTTTATATCTATAAATATATCATTTCAATGTTGGAAAGTGGGGACATAATTTCTCCAGTCTTCTCAAAGTCCTGACGCATCTACCTCCCTTGCAATTTCTGTTAACTTTCATTGGAATTCCAGGCTTCTCAAAGTCATTGGTTGTTATTAAACTCATTGGTTTATGTACTGTCTTGGGAGACCTAAAATGGTCTCAGTATTTTGTGGCTCTGGTTGGATGTATTGTTGGACTTTTCTATTCAATGCACTTCATATACTTTAAATAAAATATAAATTTTTCTTGTGAAAAAAAAAATATTAAATAATGATATAATGTGGAAGAGAGCCATATGAATAATTATATTTGGTCATATTTATGTAGTCATATGAATAAATTGCATTTGTCCATTCATTTGGTTGAATTTTATATCTATAAATATATCATTTCAATGTTGGAAAGTGGGGGCATAATTTCTCCAGTCTTCTCAAAGTCCTGACGCATCTACCTCCCTTGCAATTTCTGTTAACTTTCATTGGAATTCCAGGCTTCTCAAAGTCATTGGTTGTTATTAAACTCATTGGTTTATGTACTGTCTTGGGAGACCTAAAATGGTCTCGGTATTTTGTGGCTCTGGTTGGATGTATTGTTGGACTTTTCTATTCAATGCACTTCATATACTTTAAATAAAATATAATTTTTTCTTGTGAAAAAAACAATATTAAATAATCATATAAAGTGGAAGAGAGTCATATGAATAATTATATTTGGTCATATTTACGTAGTCATATGAATAAATTGCATTTGTCCATTGATTTGGTTGAATTTTATATCTATAAATATATCTTTACAATGTTGGAAAGTGGGAGCATAATTTCTCCAGGCTTCTCAAAGTCCTGACGCATCTACCTCCCTTGCAATTTCTTTTGACTTTCATTGGAATTCCAGGCTTCTCAAAGTCATTGGTTGTTATTAAACTCATTGGTTTATGTACTGTCTTGGGAGACCTGAAATGGTCTGGGTATTTTGTGGCTCTGGTTGGATGTATTCTTGGACTTTTCTATTCAATGCACTTCATATACTTTAAATAAAATATAATTTTTTCTTGTGAAAAAAAAATATATTAAATAATCATATAAGTTGGAAGAGAGTCATATGAATAATTATATTTGGTCATATTTATGTATTCATATGAATAAATTGCATTTGTCCATTCATTTGGTTGAATTTTATATCTATAAATATATCTTTACAATGTTGGAAAGTGGGGGCATAATTTCTCCAGGCTTGTCAAAGTCCTGACCCATCTACCTCCCTTGCAATTTCTGTTAACTTTCATTGGAATTCCAGGCTTCTCAAAGTCATTTGTTGTTATTAAACTCATTGGTTTATGTACTGTCTTGGGAGACCTGAAATGGTCTCGGTATTTTGTGGCTCAGGTTGGATGTATGGTTGGACTTTTCTATTCAATGCACTTCATATACTTTAAATAAAATATAAATGTTTCTTATGAAATGAAAAATATTAAATAATCATATAAAGTGGAAGAGAGTCACATGAATAATTATATTTGGTCATATTTATGTAGTCATATGAATAAATTGCATGTGTCCATTCATTTGGTTGAATTTTATATCTATAAATATATCTTTAGAATGTTGGAAAGTGGGGGCATAATTTCTCCAGGCTTCTCAAAGTCCTTATGCATCTACCTCCCTTGCAATTTATGTTAACTTTCATTGGAATTCCAAGCTTCTCAAAGTCATTGGTTGTTATTAAACTCTTCAGTTTATGTACTGTCTTGGAAGACTTGAAATGGTCTCGGTATTTTGTGGCTCTGGTTAAATATATTGTTGGACTTTTCTATTCAATGCACTTCATATACTTTAAATAAAATATAAATTTTTCTTGTGAAAAAAAAAGTATTAAATAATCATATAAAGTGGAAGACAGTCATATGAATAATTATATTTGCTCATATTTATGTAGTCATATGAATAAATTGCATTTGTCCTTTCATTTGTTTGAATTTTATATCTATAAATATATCTTTACAATGTTGGAAAGTGGGGGCATAATTTCTCCAGGCTTCTCAAAGTCATTGATTGTTATTAAACTCATTGGTTTATGTACTGTCTTGGGAGACTTGAAATGGTCTCGCTATTTTGTGGCTCTGGTTGGATGTATTGTTGGACTTTTCTATTCAATGCACTTCATATACTTTAAATAAAATATAAATTTTTCTTGTGAAAAAAAAAATATTAAATAATCATATAAAGTGGAAGACAGTCATATGAATAATTATATTTGGTCATATTTATGCAGTCATATGAATAAATTGCATTTGTCCATTCATTTGGTTGAATTTTATATCTATAAATATATCTTTAAAATTTTGGAAAGTGGGGGCATAATTTCTCGAGGCTTCTCAAAGTCATTGGTTGTTATTAAACTCATTGGTTTATGTACTCTCTTGAGAGACCTGAAATGGTCTCAGTATTTTGTGGCTTGGTTGGATGTATTGTTGGACTTTTCTATTCAATGCATTTCATATACTTTAAATAAAATATAAATTTTTCTTGTGAAAAAAAAATATTAAATAATCATATAAAGTGGAAGAGAGTCGTATGAATAATTATATTTGGTCATATTTATGTAGTCATATAAATAAATTACATTTATCGATTCATTTGGTTGAATTTTATATCTATAAATATATCTTTACAATGTTGGAAAGTGGGGGCATAATTTCTCCAGTCTTCTCAAAGTCCTGACGCATCTACCTCCCTTGCAATTTCTGTTAACTTTCATTGGAATTCTAGGCTTCTCAAAGTCATTAGTTGTTATAAACTCATTGGTTTATGTACTGTCTTGGGACACCTGAAATGGTGTCGTTTTGTGGCTCTGGTTAGATGTATTGTTGGGTTCTTCTATTCAATGCACTCCATATACTTTAAATAAAATATAATTTTATTTTTTTTTAAAATATATTAAATAATCATATAAATTGGAAGACAGTCATACTACGAATAATTATATTTAGTCATATTTATGTATTCATATAAATAAATTGCATTTGTCCATTTATTTGGTTGAATTTTATATCTATAAATATATCTTTATAATTTCTCCAGACTTCTCAAAGTCCTGACGCATCTACCTCCCTTGCAATTTCTGTTAACTTTCATTGGAATTCCAGGCTTCTCAAAGTCCTGACGCATCTATCTCCCTTGCAATTTCTGTTAACTTTCACTGGAATAGCCAATGGCTGCCTCCTCCTCCACTACCGCTGCTCATTCCAACAACAATCAGGTATTCCTAAATCACCGCGGCGTTGATGTGAAGAAAACGTTCGCCAGGTCTCTCTACCTTCGCCTGCTCAAAAAAGGATTGAGGCCCTTTCTCGATCAGGAGGAGTTGCAACGGGGATACAATTTTCCTTCTCAAATCCATCACGCCATCCGTACGGCCTCCGTACACGTTGCGATCTTATCCCCCAGATACGCTGAATCATATTGGTGCCTAAACGAACTCGTACTTATGTCGGAGTCAGGCGCGCCCATTATTCCAGTCTTTTACCGTGTCTCGCCCGCAGAGCTTCGGTGGACTCACGGCAAAGATGGAAATTATGCTCAAGCCCTAAGCAGACTGGCAAGCAAAATAACTTTTGAAGGAAAGCTGCGACATGACGCCAACACTATTGAAAGTTGGAGAAAAGCACTTTCTCGGGTTGCAGACATCAGCGGTTTCGAGCTGGAGGCGATCAATGGGTGAGAACTCAACCTTCGCTCTCTCGATATGGTACTATTTTATGTTTGATAAATACACATAGACGTTCGTTTCTCATTAGTTTGATTTATTTTCTTTTCAATAACCAGCGAGGAGTTGGAGCTGGAGCTTCTAGATAAGGTAGTTGAATGTGTGTTGAAAATTGTAAAACCAACAGACTTGTACGTAGCTGAATATCCAACAGGTTTGGAATACAAGCTGAAAGATTTTGAGGAAGCAGTCATGTTGCAGCAACAGCAAAGTGGGAAGCCTCGCATCTCGGGCATTGTGGGGTTAGGTGGCGTAGGAAAGACAACATTGGCAAAACAATTCTTCAATAGGAAGAAATCAGACTATCTTAAATCCTGCTTTCTATTTGGGGTCAGGGAAAATTCTTTAAATTCGTTGCAAAATCAACTTATTAAGAGCTTGACTGGAATGGATAAGCAGGTAAACAGTATTGATGAAGGCAAAGAGATGCTCATAGAGCCTCTCAAATTGTATAACGCGTTGATAATCTTAGATGATGTAGGCCATGTGGATCAAGTGAAAGCACTTTTGCCTGTTCAAATTCAAGATCTCCGTTCAGGGAGCTTAATATTGATTACATCTAGAGATAAAGGTGTTCTCAGAAGCTCAAGGGTTGAAAATTCTTCAATTTATACGCTAACTGGTCTTAACAGACAATACTCACAAGAGCTCTTCTGCTCTCATGCCTTCAACCGAACCTATCCGCTTCCTGGATCTGAATATGTGGTAAATATGTTCTTAGAATCTTGTAATGGATTGCCCTTATCTTTAAAAGTATTAGGGGCACATCTTTATGGAAAAGATATATATGAGTGGGAAGACGAATTGGGGAGTCTTCCCACTGACGTAGAAGAAAGGCTTAAAATAAGTTATGACGCCCTCAGTAAAGAAGAACAACAGATATTTTCGGACATTGCATGTTTTCTAGGAGGACAACACAGGGATACGGCCATCAATATATGGAACGGATCAGGGTGGAAAGGAAGGCGGGGGTTTCAAAATCTACATGACAAATGTCTTGTGGAAGTCGACAGTAGAAATGTAATACATATGCATGAGAACCTCAGAGTTTTGGGAGAAGATGTCGCTGAGAAATTGTCGCCGTTTCGACTTTGGCGTTGGACAAAGAACGTCATTGATGATTTGTCACGACAATCAGCTGTAAGTGTTCAGTGATTCATTTCTCTATAGATTGTTAAATAAAACAATCAATTGTTTAAATAATCATAATTTTCCAAAAATAAGGACTAATAACGATCGTTTTTGAAGAATGTTCAGGGAATAGCTGTGCGGGGAATTAGGATGGATCTTAGTGAATATAATGATCCCAATATGGAACGAATATTGGGCGGTATTGGTATGAGATGGTTGCAAATAATTGATGTTGAAGGTGTTGTCTTGGAACGCATTTTGAGGAGAGCGGAGTTACCAGATATAGAGTCACCAAATATCTTATGGCTCCGTTGGAATAACCATCCATACTCTTCCCTGCCTCCCTGGATTCCATTGAAGAATTTAAGGCATCTAGACGTGTCCGGGAGCGATTTGAACACATTGTGGGCAACTGAAAGCGAATCACAGGTAATTAGAAATCTTGGTATGTTTAGTCTTATATAGCATAACGAACCGCGAACCGTTTTTTTAATATCTTTCCTGTGGCATTTTTGCAGGCACCTTTCGAGCTGCCGGTATTTTTGGAGGTGTTGAGAACAACTAGCTGTGTGAAACTGAAGAGCATACAGGGCTTGGGGCATTGTACAAAGCTTCTGTGGCTATATGTTGCTGGCTGCCCTGAGTTAGAAGAGCTGTCAAGTATGGAAACATTGGTATCGTTGGAGGAGTTTTGCGCATCTGGATGTGTGAAGCTGAAGAGCATACGGGGGTTGGTGCAGTGGTCAAAGCTTCTGGCGTTTAATGTTGATGGGTGCTCTAAGTTAGAAGAGCTGCCAAGTATGGAAACATTGGTATCTTTGAAGGAGTTTCGCGCATCTGGATGTGTGAAGCTGAAGAGCATACGGGGGTTGGTGCAGTGGTCAAAGCTTCTGGCGCTTAATGTTGATGGGTGCTCTGAGTTAGAAGAGCTGCCAAGTATGGAAACATTGGTATCTTTGGAGGAGTTTCGCGCATCTGGATGTGTGAAGCTGAAGAGCATATGGGGGTTGGTGCAGTGGTCAAAGCTTCTGAGGCTTAATGTTGATGGGTGCTCTGAGTTAGAAGAGCTGCCAAGTATGGAAACATTGGTATCTTTGGAGGACTTTCGAGCATCTGGATGTGCGAAGCTGAAGAGCATACGGGGGTTGGTGCAGTGGTCAAAACTTCTGGGGCTTAATGTTGATGGGTGCTCTGAATTAGGAGAGCTGCCAAGTATGGAAACATTGGTATCTTTGAAGCACTTTCGCGCATCTGGATGTGCGAAGCTGAAGAGCATACTGGGGTTGGTGCAGTGGTCAAAGCTTCTGGAGCTTAATGTTGATGGGTGCTCTGAGTTAGAAGAGCTGCCAAGTATGGAAACAATGGTATCTTTGGAGGAGTTTCGCGCATCTGGATGTGCGAAGCTGAAGAGCATACGGGGGTTGGTGCAGTGGTCAAAACTTCTGGGGCTTAATGTTGATGGGTGCTCTGAATTAGAAGAGCTGCCAAGTATGGAAACATTGGTATCTTTGAAGCACTTTCGCGCATCTGGATGTGCGAAGCTGAAGAGCATACTGGGGTTGGTGCAGTGGTCAAAGCTTCTGGAGCTTAATGTTGATGGGTGCTCTGAGTTAGAAGAGCTGCCAAGTATGGAAACATTGGTATCTTTGGAGGGGGAGTTTCGCGCATCTGGATGTGCGAAGCTGAAGAGCATACGGGGGTCGGTGCAGTGGTCAAAGCTTCTGGGGCTTAATGTTGATGGGTGCTCTGGGTTAGAAGAGCTGCCAAGTATGGAAACATTGGTATCTTTGAAGCACTTTCGCGCATCTGGATGCGCAAAGCTGAAGAGCATACGGGGATTGGTGCAGTGGTCAAAACTTCTGGCGTTTAATGTTGATGGGTGCTCTGAGTTAGAAGAGCTGCCAAGTATGGAAACAATGGTATCTTTGGAGGAGTTTCGCGCATCTGGATGTGCGAAGCTGAAGCGCATACGGGGGTTGGTGCAGTGGTCAAAGCTTCTGGCGTTTAATGTTGATCGGTGCTCTGAGTTAGAAGAGCTGCCAAGTATGGAAACATGGGTATCTTTGAAGGAGTTTCGCGCATATGGATGTGTGAAGCTGAAGAGCATACGGGGGTTGGTGCAGTGGTCAAAGCTTCTCGCGTTTAATGTTGATGAGTGCTCTGAGTTAGAAGAGCTGCAAAGTATGGAAACATTGGTATGTTTGGAGGGGTTTCGCGCATATGGATGTGTGAAGCTGAAGGGCATACGGGGGTTGGTGTAGTGGTCAAAGCTTCTGGCATTTAAAGTTGATGGGTGCTCTTAGTTAGAAGAGCTGCCAAGTATGGAAACATTGGTATCTTTGAAGGAGTTTCGCGCATCTGGATGTGTGAAGTTGAAGAGCATACGGGGGTTGGTGCAGTGGTCAAAGCTTCTGCGTTTAATGTTGATGGGTGAGCTGAGTTAGAAGAGAAGAGCTGCCAAGTATGGAAACATTGGTATCTTTGGAGGAGTTTCGCGCATCTGGATGTGTGAAGCTGAAGAGCATACGGGGGTTGGTGCAGTGGTCAAAGCTTCTGCGTTTAATGTTGATGGGTGCTCTGAGTTAGAAGAGCTGCCAAGTATGGAAACATTGGTATCTTTGGAGGAGTTTCGCGCATCTGGATGTGTGACGCTGAGGAGCATAGGGGGATTTGGTAAAGTGTACAAAGCTTCAAATTGTAAATGTTTCTGAGTGCTATGAGCTTGCAGAGCTGGCCAAGCATGGAAACATTCGTATGTTTGAAGGAGTTGTGGGCAAAGGAATCTGTGAAGTTGAAAAGCATACGAGGGTTATTAACTTATCGCAGTTGACAAAACTTCGGAAGCTAAGTGTTTCGTGCTGCTTATGTAAGTTGAAAGAGGTGGAAGGTGTTGAAGATTGTACGTGGTTGGAGATTCGTAACGTCTATGGATGTGCCAAATTACAGTGTCCCGTGTGGGAGTAGTGGACCAGCTGTGCTACGAAGCACTTTTGCAGTGAGAATCATAATTTAATGATTTTAAAAAGCGGCATAACGTTGCGATGTATGTTCCGATGAATAAAGGTCCGTTGCATTATTATTATGTATGTTCCGATGAATAAAGGTCCGCATTAATTATTATTTAGTGTTGGATTAGTATTTATAAATCTAAAACAATTCGAATGATTTTTTTATTGTATCCTAGAGGATAAATTGAAGTTCATTATAAATTTTATGTTCACATTGCACGATTTTTATAATTAAAAAAAATACATCTTTTAAATAAAATGTGTTTATTTTATGAAATTTGTTTTATAATAATTTTTAATTTACTATATTATATAATTAAAATTTGTAATTGATAGTTAAAAAGATTAAATTAAATTAATTAAAAATACGAAAAAATTTAAATTAAATTTATAAAAATTGTTATTTAAAGAAGATTAAAGATGAATATCATTTTTTTTATTTATCTATATAAAACCTATTTAATTTCAATTTATAATTGGAGTAATCTATTTATTCTATGTTTTGAATTTTTCAATGGTTTTTGTAGAAATACGGTAATTTTTTTTGGTTAAATCCAAATTTAGAAGCATTTAATTTGTGCTTTTGAATGCATAAATGGATTCAACACCCTCAAATATTTCGGCACTCATATCATGCAATTTCCAAAACTAATATTTTTTTTTACATAGAAAAAGGCACATATTATATTTCTTTATAGGAAAAAACAAATACATTTTTCAGGTGCTCTTTTGCACACTTCACATAATACTTCTAGGTATTCAGGATACCTGAGAGCTATTGAGCTTACGATCCTCAAAAGGAAGTATTACATAGTTTGTCTTTTGGAAAATCATAGAAATACTTAAGAAAATATTTAAAATTGTAATCCTCAAAGGAGGTTTCACATAGGTTACTTTTTAGAAAAAACAAACTAAACTGGTTCACAATTAGCTTTACAACCAACATAGATCCATCTTAAACCCATATCTATCAAGCACCCAGAGGGATCCAATTTCTTGAGGTGTATTTCTTTTTTTAAATTTAAACTCAAGAAATTTGATCTCTCTTGATTGATAGATCTAGGTTTAAGTTTAAAGTTTTTATTTTATAAATGAACATCTATTTTTTAATTACTTTTCATAATATTTTATTTTATGAAACAATATGGATTTTTTTTAAATACTTTCCATAATTTAATTTTTTATTTTATGAGTCGACATGAAATTTTTTAAGTATTTTGTTAGTAACAAACGTTACATCACATGTAATGTTACATCAAGTTACAACATCTCCCCCATACTGGGCTGTAGAGCACCGAGTGAAATATCAAAAACAAGGTTGATTGACTGTCTTAATCTCAGAGACTCCTGATATGGTTGTCTTAATGTCAGAGACTCCTGATATGGTTCTGATGATTGTTTATGATACTTCTTTGAGGGTAAGCCCCTCTTTTGACAGAGCATCTGCTTTGTCATTTAATTTCCAGAAAATATGGCAAATACAGACTGAGTTGTAAGCTCCAGCCAGTCTTTTGAGAGAAAAATGGATACCCTGTAGATTGAGATTCCTTATATGTTGTAAACCATTCATGAAGTTTACCCAAAAAGTCAATTCTCCTTGCACCTCCATCTCTTTTACTCCTTCCAAGGCAATGCTAAGTATAGATCCTAGAACCAAACCTTCATCCAAATTATTTGTGCCTCGACCCCCATTAACTTTAAATTCAATACAATCATTTGAAAAAAAGTGAATGATAATTCCTAATCCACAGATCTTATTTTCACAAGCTCCATCAAAGAAAGCAATTTTTCCCTATCCAAAACCAACCCACTAAACACCTATTGATGACCCCTTAGATTTATTCAAAACCTAAAATGTATTCACCTTTATAACTAATCAATAAAAGTGTCCTCACTTAATAGGCACCAATATCATGTCTCAACTTCACTATTTAACCAACTAAACTTTAAGTTAAATTCAAACTATTTGGGTTTAATTATTCTAAAATTTAACCTTTAAATTCTCTTGACCTAATAGGTGATTTCGTAGAGTTTTGTTATGTCAACCTGATAGAAATGAATGTACATAGAGCCATTATTAAAACATGCTTTAATTTCAATAGATTTAAAACTACACACGAATAAAAGTATGTCCCCTTTAGCCTTATATACATGGTTGTTATAATTTAAACAAATAATTAATAGATATATAATAATCACAATATATCTAATGCATGTGATCACATGTGCAATCATATCATAGGATACATATTTGTTATTTAAAAAATACTTCGTTTTAATATCACGAATAGTCTAGTTAACACCTCAAGGGACTTGAGATATTGGATTTAATAAGAAGTATTGGAGGTTGCGAGGTGTTGAGCATAAAAATACTATTAGGGGCCCTCGCACGAAGTTGAGGGACCCTTTAGGTGCAATCATGCATTCGCAAAATGCGCTAGAATTTAGCAAATTGAAAATGCGTGTGTGTTTATTAGAACTAGGCATTGGCGGAATCTGACGCTGCCATGTCAATTAGCATGTAGGATAGGATTCAAAAATGTGTGCGTGTTATTGTAATCATCAAAACCTTATTCAATAGTTTATTTAATAGTTTCTATGGGTTAGGAGGTTAAATAGGGATTTGGTGTTAGGGGATTAGGGATTAGAGATGGGGGTGGTTAGTGGTAGGGGAAGGGAGATTAAGAAAGAGTGAGAAGGGGGAGAGAGAGAGAGACGGGTAGAAGCAAGGAAGAGAGAGTGAGAGAGGTGGGGTTAGTTAGGGGTAAGGGGCTAGGAGGGGGATTAGCGAGAGAGAGAGAGAGAGAGAGAGAGACTGAGAGAGGGGGTTAGTAATGGTTAGGGGAGGGAGAGAGAGAAGGTATTAGTTGTAGGGAGTGAGAAAGAGAGATGGGAGGTGTGGTTAGACGTAGGTGGAGGTGTAGGGAAGAGAGAAAGACTTAGAGAGCCCGGGTTAGTAAGGGCTAGGGAGAGGAGGGGGTTTCATTCATCCATTTTTCAAGTTCTAAAACCAAAATGGATGAATGGAAAATTAATTACGTTTATTTCAAAAATAAAAAATTGAGAAATAAAAAAACCATGAACCTAATAGCACAATTCACATATGGAATCTCCTTTTCTATGGGACCAACGCTCTAGACATTACTGTGAGCATACTGTGGAGAAAAAAAAACAGATTGGGATGAAGAATTCAATAATAAACACTCAATAAAGATAAACCTTTCATTCTTAACTGTACCCTAAACTGTAAACCCCTACCTTCAAGGTGCCAAAACAGGAACAAGGATTAGAGATGGGGGTGGTTAGTGGTAGGGGAAGGGAGATTAAGGAGAGCGAGAGGGGGGATAGAGAGAGGTGTAGAAGCAAGGAAGAGAGAGTGGGAGAGGGGGGGGTTAGTTAGGGGTAAGGGGCTAGGAGGGGGGTTAGCAAGGGAGGGAGAGAGAGAGAGAGAGAGACTGAGAGAGGGGGTTAGTAATGGTTAGGGGGGAGAGAGAGAGAGAGAGAGAGAGAGAGAGAGAGAGAGGAGAGGGTATTAGTTGTAGGGAGTGAGAAAGAGAGATGGGAGGTGTGGTTAGAGGTAGGTGGAGGTGTAGGGAAGAGAGAGAGAAACTTAGAGAGCCTGGGTTAGTAAAGGCTAGGGAGAGGAGGGTAGAGAGATAGAGAGGAGGAGGTTTCATGCATCCATTTTTCAAGTTCTAAAACCAAAATGGATGAATGAAAAATTAATTACGTTTATTTCAAAAATAAAAAATTGAGAAATAAAAAAACCATGAACCTAATAGCACAATTCACATATGGAATCTCCTTTTCTGTGGGACCAACGCTCTAGACATTACTGTGAGCATACTATGGAGAAAAAAACATAGATTGGGATGAAGAATTCAATAATAAACACTCAATAAAGATAAACCTTTCATTCTTATATGTACCCTTAACCGTAAACCCCTACCTTCAAGGTGCCAGAATAGGAGCATGGATTCTCCATATTTCCTTTGTTGTCCTCTTCCAAAAAAATACGACATTCATCTAGTGTAGCATCTCCACTCTCCACGGGTGGTTTCTATTTGAAAACAAAATGATAAACATTACTAGGAACTCAAGCTACTCTTCAAAACTTAAAAAAAAAACAATAACTAATATCAAAGGAAAATGCCCAGCTATGCAAATACAAACGAGATCCCCCTCTTCACCTTTTTCTCTTGGAGTTTATGTTAGATTCTCTCAGTCTAGTCTGCACTTGCCACTTAGTCTGACATGAATTATGGTCACTGGACAATCTGCTGCAGGTAAGAGTTATACTTAGACTGCTTACTTTGGTTTTAGAACCAGTGCATATTCTGATTCTGGTTTCGAACCATTTGATTCAACTTTATAGGTGGACTAGAGATCGATCAACCTTTTATGGCCTACCCACCTGAAATTTTTAACCGTCAAAACTAACCTGATAGAGTCATAAGGGTATTATTTCTCAAATTCATTTAAGTGGGTTGAGTGGAGTATTTCGATCTTTTTAGGACCCAAACCAGCCAGTTGGTCGAGCTTGATGGCACATCATCGATATCTCGGTCCAAAATTTATGTGATTTTAAACAGAGGAGCATGAGCGCCTTTGAACTAGGAAGAGGTAAAATGAGCTAGGTTGAGGGCAATAAATGTTGAATTTTTTCACACAATCTAACGGAAAAAGGCGGTGGAATTGGGCATGATAACTCTCTGCAAACAATAGCCAGCATAGATCTACAAAACGGGGTTAAGGGTGAGAAACAAATTTTAAAACAAGTAATAATATTCACTTTATATAGAGTATAAATTATTGCTACGTGGAAGCTTCTCGTAAATTGAGATCATATTGGCAACCTCCCCTATTAATTTTTATGATGTTGTGCAAGGATTTTGTAATGTGACAAGGTTTTTCTCTATGCTCCGAACATGGAAGCCATTAACTAATTAATTCCACTATTAAATGCAAGGTAAGCATCCCCATAATGCCATAAAGGAAAGAGTTCATCATTTAAAGCATCAACGTACCGTATGTTCAACCATCGTCCAAGTGGCTTACGTATGCATCTAGATTTTAATTTTAATCATTCATGTCACGTCCAATTGAATTTTAATGGGTCCAGTTGAATATTAATGGAGTTCGGGTTCCCATGCTCCCGTCAAATTAGGCCCATCACTGAATGAAATGAAGCTAGCTAAGGTGTTGAATTTAAATCATTCATGTCATGTCCAATTGAATTTTAATGGAGTCAGTGAAGCTATCTAATGCGGTCATTGATGGTTACTCTATGGTAGTCAAATTAGGCTCATGACTAAATGAAGCTATCTAATTCTATGGCAATCAAATTAGGCCCATCACTAAATGAAGCTATCTAATGCAATAGTTTCTAGTTAATCTACGATACTAATTGAGTCATTTAATTCTTGCTAAGGCGATGGTTAGTCTATGGCAAGAGATTCTTGTTGGGTGGAAATCACAAATATTCAATGATTGATAGTTAGCATATGGTGGTAGATTCTTGTTGGGTGGAAATCATAGATAATCATTTTGTATGTTGATGTTTAATATATGGCAGTGGCGATGGTAGTGGCAGTGGCGGTAATTGAGTCCATTTGATTCTTGCAAGGTGGAAAGCACAGATGATCATTCATTCCATATATTCTTTGTATCCAGGCATTCACAACCACCGTTTATGCCCGCCACGGCTTCTTTAGACTCTTGCACTTCCAACCAAGCTTCATTTTGGGATTTCAGGCTGTTATTGCTTTTGTTCTGGCTCAAGTGCCCAGTGATAATTTTTCATGAAACTAGTTATTGGTTTCTGGACTTGAAAAGCCACTGAAATAACACCCTATTTTTGTTGTACCTACAAGCCATCCTAGGAAGACTGGCACCAAAGGGATGTATATTCAATTCTGAAATATTTGCTTCTTTGATCAGATTGCTATTTAATGGATTTCCAGTCTTCTTCAGCTTTTTTCCTTACACATTGAAACAAGTCACCTTGAACATAGGGTTTCTAGGAATCAGCCTAAATGATGCTCCCCCGCCCTTCAAATTTTGGTTTCTAACACTGCTTGTAAATTACAAATGGCGTTAACTATTCATTAACATTTGATGATGATGGTGATGATAAAGAAGAGGATGATGATGATGATGATGAATATGAGGATGATGAAGATGAAGATGAAGATGATGGTGATGGATATGAGGATGAGGATGAGGATGAGGATGAGGATGAGGATGATGATGATTATGATCGTCATCATCATCATCATCATCATCATCCTATTCTTTATCATCATCATCATCGTCATATTCATCACCATCATCTTCATCTTCATCATCATCATCGTCATCTTCATCATCCTCCTCTTCATCTCCATCTTCATCATCATCATTGCCATCTCCATCTTCCTCATCATCATCATCATCATCAGCATCTTCATCATCATCATTATGGTCATCATCACCATTATCTTCATTGTCGTCGTCATCATCATCATCATCATTATCTTCGTCGTCATCATCATCATCATCTTCATCATCACATCATCATCATCATCATCTTCATTATGATCTTCATCATCATCATTATCATCATCAACATCATCATCATTGTCGTCATCATCATCATCATCATCATCATCACCATCATCATCATCTTCATCATGATCTTCATCATCATCATTATCATCATCAACATCATCATCATCATCATCATCATCATCATCATCACCCTCTTCCTCATCATCATCTTCATCTTCATCATCACCCTCTTCCTCACCATCATCTTCATCATCATCATCATCATCTTCATCGTCATCGTCATCGTCATCGTCATCATCATCATCATCTTCATCATCATCATCATCGTCGTCGTCGTTGTCATCGTCATCATCATCGTCATCATCATCGTCATCATCATCATCATCATCATCATCATCATCATCTCCATCGTCTTCATTATCAACAACATCATCATCATCATCATCATCTCCATGATGACGACAACGATGATGACGATGATGATGAAGATGGTGATGGTGATGATGATGAAGATCGTACGTCTCTTCTCTCTCTCACCCCCTTTATCTCCATCTAACACTTAAAAACATAAATTTCTGAAGTTAATACCATGCACACGTTATGTAGATACAAAACGCTCGCGTGTTTTGTAAAGAAGAATCGTGCTCTCGTTTCATCTAACATTAAGCGCGCCAACCAAAATATTTGAATTTAACTATAACACGCGCGCGTTATTTGAATTTAACTATAACACACACGCGTTATTTGAATTTAACTATAACACGTGCGTGTTATTTGAATTTAAATATAACGTGTGCACGTTCCTGAGCACCTAATCACCCACTTCTCACACGCCCGCATGTCAGGCACAATCCTATGTGGTTGGTTCGGACTTACCAAACCTTTGCTATTGGAATTTACTAAACCATAGCTAATTAGACATTTCCACCATTTTTCTCAATATGCTTGTTTTTCACTGCTCTCTACAGCATGACATACATAACCATTATTGACGAAATTTTAGGCATAGATATAATTTTTTATGCAGATTCCAAATATGTAATTTAAAAAAAAGAATATTTTTTTTTTCTATTTATTTCCTAATTTTCTTGTGTTGTCACTCCTTAAGTAAAAACAAATACTGTTAGTGTTTATTTTGTAGCTTTTTCATTTCACAACCATTTTAAAAAAAATTGTATGTTGCACTAGTAGACACCGACCTCTACATGCTATAAAAAATTCAAGTCGAAATAACGACATTAAGACCTTAAAGGCTGCACCCACATTTGATGTATCATTCTCGAGGTTTGATCACTTACATAATTAAAAAAAATTAAAATTAAACATTAATTTTGGAAAAATAGTGCTGCACTATTGCTATGGGTTCTATACATGTCTACCAATTTTTGTTTCCTGGAACCATCATTTAGGCACTGAAAGGCTGCACCCACAAAAACATATACCTAATCATTTGCCAAAAAAATAAAAGTGACTGTTAGAAAAAATTAAATTTGACATAGTTATATAAATTTTCAATACTTAAAACTTATATATTCAGAAATGTGACTCAATTTCCTACTTTTCATATTTTTTACTCAATGCAAGATATGTTGTGTAAGTATCTCAAAAAAATCAAGTTGAGGGATGCCTGATTTTTCAGTTTTCTATTGTATCTAACGTGCCAAAAGTGACCCTCATTAGCTTGCACATGCCCTTAGCACATCATAACCTTTTTTTTAAAACATATATAGCATAATTTTTAATGCATAAATACAGAGTCATAATATCATAGAAGGCCCAATAGCCATAGTGTTGTAATCAAGAGCTCTCATACCACTTGTAACATACCAAACCCTGGAACACAACACCTAGGTTGGGTATTCGAGGTTTCTAACTAGGAGAATGGTTGAATCTAAGCTAAGCATAGTAGAATAATACTCTTTTAAGGTCAGGCTAACATGGAAAACAAAATAAAACTTCTAAAGCATTCAACCATTAAGGATGATTTCCCTTCCAATGCAACCTAGCTCCCCATTCTACAAGCAATGCAGTGTAATGACACAAGGATACATTCAGACCATACGTCTTTACATGTTGACTATATGTCACTACACCTATGGGAATATTCACGTATCCCTCTAATCAACTAAATAAATAAGACTTGCGTTCTTTCATGGAACTCCATTTACGACAATAAACATTCATCATTTCAACATTCTAAGGAGGCATAATTTAAAATCCTAAACGTAGCAAGTCTTATAGCAATAAATTCAAACTTCCAATCCCCTCTCGGATCTGATATGGTACAACCATACATGGCCGTATGGTATTCCCTAAACATCAGTTGTTCTATGAACATAATTCCACAAAAGACTAGCTTTTAACATCATAGTAAAATCAACATTACTATCTTTCCTTAAAGTAGATTTATACATTAATGCATACCAATTTTAATATATGAAATTATCAGTCTATAAACCCATGTTTAACCTAATACAGTGCAGTCATGTACGACCATATGGACTACCTGAATATCAGTCTCATAAATGTTCATAATCCATAAGCAAATAGCCTCCTATAACATCCACTAAACCAATAGTCTACTTTACCTGAAATAACATATTTATAACACTACTTAAGACCATATTTTTCCTCATTAAATGACATCCATAAATCCCATGGATGATCTGATTTAGAACAGCCATACAAGTAATATGGTTGTCCTAAAATCAGACCTCCTAATAATGTAATATTCTATAAACAAATCAGCTACTAACCACTAGCCTAACACATCAACGTGCCTCTTCTGGGAGCTGCCAAATTATCAACATTGCGTTAGCCATTCACCATGAGCATATATAAAATTTAAAAACATATAATGACAAATATATATCAACCTCCATGGGAACATGTACAACAACATACATAAAGAGTAAAAATAGCATTAAATACTTATCTTTTATAGGGGCGCAACTAGCATCAACCGGAAAATTTTTCTCCCATCCTTAAACATTGTCAAGCCAATCAACTTGCGCAGGCCACCTTCGAGCTAAGGTCTTGGAATTTACACGGTCAATGAATCTTCTAAATCAATCTATAAGGATAAAAATCAGGCTCACAACCTGAGCAACACAAACACATGAATTTATTCCACAGGGTTTTCCACCTCTCCACCCACTTACTCCTCCACCTCACTACCAGGTGAAATGGTAATCCCTTCACCTTCTAGGTCCCTCAAGACATCACCAAAATGGTAATTCCTTCACCTTCTAGGTCCCTCAGGAAATCGCCAAAATGGTAATCCATTCACCTTCTAGGTCCCTCAGGACAACTCCCTTCACCATCAGGATTTATGTGCAGGTTTAGGATGGAGACAAGTGGTAGACACCACAAAAATATATCGTACTCAAGAAAATATCAGTTTGAGAAGCCACAATTCAATATCTCCCCACCTACTTACTCCTCCACCAAAATACCAAGTGAACCTCCACCAAAATATCAAGTGAAATGGTAATCCTTGCACCTCCTAGGTCCCTCAGGACATTGCCATTTTCACCATCAGGATTTATGTGCAGGATCAAGAGAGATTCAAGTGGTGGACACAAAGGAAATATACTAGAGTTGATCATGCGTTACTCCAAACACGACCAATATCCTTGTGCTCCAAACACACAGTTCAGAAACATAGTAGATCATATATGGCTCCCAAGTTCACGAGCTTACCCAACTCACAACAATAATGGCATGAAAAACTCGCCTCCCCTGAATAAGTGAAAGAATGAATAATCAAGAATTATCCTCACAAGATCTCCATTCCCCGCAAGACAATTGGTGTAAAATGTGCACACGGTATTATGCCAAAATATCCATTGGCATTCGCATTCTGGTCAAAGAAAGCCTATGCCCTCATCAACAAACACAACAATGAAAGAATACATGACCTCTAAAGCAATTCAAATCCCTGTATACCCATTTGAATTTCCTCCAAGAGATTGAATCACTAAGGCTTCTTAAAACTCACTGAATGACCCATTCAAGTTCTCCATAGAGTAACTCAAATCTACTGATTTTGACTCAATACCTCTAAAAAAACACTTCTAGTCACTAGATAAATCGAATTTGTCAACGCTGAGTTAAGCCCATCATAACTTGCTTGAATTACCCATAAATTACTCCCCTCGCATGAAGGTAACTCAAATTCTTCCTACTGACTCAAATTTTCCCAAACTCACTTCCATACACGTAGTATAATTCGTATTGACCCAAACATACTCAAATTAACTGAGGATGACTCGAATTCATCTCATTAACTAGAGACTTTTGTCTTTAGACACCATTTAATTAAGGACAACTCTCAATTAACTAGATTGACTCTAACCTACTAACATCTACTCCAGTTCATTGGAGTACTAGGGTGCATGGTGCATGTAGCATGGAGCACGCGGTTGGTGTGGTGGACAAAGCTTCGGCTGCTACACATTGAAGGGTGCTCTGAGTTAGAAGAGCTTCCAAGTATGGAAACATTGGTATCTTTGGAGGAGTTTCACGCATCTAAATGTGTGAAGCTGAAGAGCATACGGGGGTTGGAGCACGCTACAAAGCTTCAATTCCTAGATGTTGGCGGATGCTCTAAGTTAGAAGAGCTGGCAAGTATGGAAACATTGGTATCTTTAGAGGAATTTCACGTATATGGATGTGTGAATCTGAAGAGCATAGGGGGGTTGGTGCAGTGGGAAAAGCTTCGGTTGCTATATATTGACTAGTGGACTGAATTAGAAGAGCTTCCAAGTATGGAAACATTGGTATCTTTGGATAAATTTCGCGCAATTGGATGTGTGAAGCTGAAGAGCATATGGGGTTGGTACAGTGGTCAAAGCTTCTGACGCTTAATGTTGATGGGTTCTTTGCGTTAGAAGAGCTTCCAGGTATGGAAAAAACGGTATCTTTGTAGGACTTTTTCGCACTTGGATGTGTGAATCTGAAGAGCAAAGGGGGGTTGGTGCAGTGGGAAAAGATTCAGCTGCTATATGTTGAAGGATGCTCTGAGTTAGAAGAGCTGCCAAGTATGGAAACATTGGTATCTTTGAAGGAGTTTTGTGCATCTGGATGTGTGAAGCTGAAGAGCATAAGGGGATTGGTACATTGTACAAAGCTTCAATTTCTAGATGTGTCTAAGTGCTATGAGCTAGAAGAGCTTCCAAGCATGGAAACATTGGTATGTTTGGTGCAGTTGCGGGACAGGGAATGTGTGAAGCTGAAAAGCATATGAGGGTTATCGCAGTTGACAAAGCTTCGACTTCTCTACGTTCAAGGATGCTCTGAGTTAGAAGAGCGGCCAAGTATGGAAACATTGGTATCTTTGGAGAATTTTTGCACATCTAGATGTGTGAAGATGAAGAACCTAGGGGGATTGGTACACTGTACAAAGCTTCAATTTCTAGGTGTGTCTAAGTGCTTTGAGCTAGAAGAGCTGCCAAGCATGGAAACATTGGTATGTTTAGAGAAGTTTCGGGAAATTGAATGTGTGACGCTGAAAAGCATACGAGGCTTATCGCAGTTGAAAAATCTTCGGCTGCTATATGTTCAAGGATGCTCTGAGTTAGAAGAGCTGCCAAGTATGGAAATATTGGTATCTTTGGAGAAGTTTCACGTACTTAGATGTGTGAAGCTGAAGAGCATAGGGGCATTGGTACACTATACAAAGCTTCAATTTCTAGGTGTGTCTAAGTGCTCTGAGCTAGAAGAGCTGCCAAGCATGGAAACATTGGTATGTTTGGAGTAGTTGTGGGCAATGTAATGTGTGAAGCTGAAAAGCATACGAGGGTTATCGCAGTTGACAAAACTTCGGCAGCTAGGTGTTTCGTGGTGCTCTCAATTGGAAGAGTTGGAAGGTGTTGAAGATTGTACGTGGTTGGAGCTGCTTGACGTCTATAGATGTCCCAAATTACAGTTTCCCGTGTGGGAGTAGTGTACCGGCTGTGCGACGAAGCACTTTTGCAATGAGAATCATAATTTAATGATTCTACAAAATGCTGCAATGTATGTTCTGATGAAGAAAGGTTCGCATTAATTATTATTTAGTGTTTTATTAGTATTTCTAAATCTAAAACAATTCAAATGATTTTTTATTGTATTGTATCTTAGAGTAGAAATAGAAGTTCATTATAAATTTTATGTTCACAATGCACGATTTTTATAATTAAAAAAGAAATACATCTTTTAAAATAAAACTTGTGTTTATTATATGAAATTTGTTTTATAATAATTTTTAATTTATTATATTATATAATTAATTTTTAATTAATAGTTAAAAAATTAAATTAAATTAATTAAAAATAAGAAAATTTTCAAATTAAATTTATAAAAATTGTGATTTAAAGAAGATTAAAGATGAATATCATTTTTTATTTATCTATATAAAACATATTTAATTTCAATTTATAATGGGAGTAGTTTATTTATTCTATGTTTTGGACTTTTCAATGGTTCTTGGTTGAAATCCGGTAATTTTTTTTGGTTGAATCCAAATTTAGAAGTATTTAGTTTGTGTTTTTTAATGCATAAATGGATTCAACACCCTCAAATACTTTTATGGCACTCATTATGCATTTTCTAAAACTAATATTTTCGTTTCTATCGAAAAAAACACATACCATATTTCTCTATGGGAAAAAACATATACATTTTTAGGTGCTCTTCGCAAGCTTCACATAATGCTTCTAGGCAATAAGGATACTTGAGAGCTATTCAACTTATGATCCTCAAAAGGAAGTATTACATAGTTTTCTTTTTGGAAAATCATAGAAATACTTAAGAAAATATTCAAAATTGTAATCCTCAAAAGGAGATTTCACATAGGTTACTTTTTAGAAAAAAAACGCCAAACTGGTTCACAGTTAGCTTTACAATAATATAAAAAACAATCTAGATTGACTCTCTGAATCTCAAAGACTCTTGATATGGTTCTGATAATTATTTATGATCCTTGTCTGAGGGTAAGCCCCTCTTTTTGACAGAGCATCTACCTTTTCATTTAATTCCAGGAAAATATGGCAAATACAGACTGAGTTGTAAGCTCCAGCTAGTCTTTTGAGAGAAAAAATGATACCCTAGAGATTGAGGTTCCTTATCCGTTGTAAACCATTCATGGATTTTACCCAAAAAACCGAGTCTCCTCTCACCTCCATCTCTTTTACTCCTTCTTCCAAGGCAATGCTAAAGATATATCCTAGAGCCAAACCTTCATCCAAATTATTTGTTCCTCGACCTCCATTATCTTTAAATTCAATACAATCATTCGAGGAAAAGTTAATAATACTTATGTGCCTCAACCCCCATTAGCTTTAAATTCAATACAATCATTCGAGAAAAAGTAAATAATACTTCCCAATCCAAAGATCCCATTTTCACAAGCTCCATCAAAGAAAGCAATGTTGCTGTATCCCAAGCCAACCCACTAAACACCTATTGATAACCCCTTGGATTAATTCAAGACCTAAAATGTCTTTACCTTTATAACTAATCAATAAAAGTATCCTCACTTAATAAGCACCAATTTCATATCTCAACTTCAGTATTTAACCAACTAAACTTTAAGTTAAATTCAATATTTAACTAAATTAGAACCATAACTTAAATCAATGTTTAACTAAAATACAACTTTTAGTTAAATTATATATGTTACTAGGCTTAAAACTTAAAGTTAAGCTCACCATAACTAAACTAAGGCTTTAAGTTAAATTCTATTTTTTCTTTCAGTGAAATTCATTATTTAAATAAACTAAGACTGTTTGGGTGTAATTGTTCTAAAATTTAACCTTTAAATCCTCTTGACCTAATTGGTGATTTTGTAGAGTTTTCTTATGTCAACTTAACAGAAATGAATGCACACAGATCCATTATTAAAACATGATTTAATTTCAATAGATTTAAAACTACACACCAAAAAATATGTCCCCTTTAGCCTTATTTACATGGTTGTCATAATTTAAACAAATAATTCAATAGATATAATAATCAGTATATCTAATGCATGTGATCACATGTGCAATCATATCATAAGGTACATATTTTTTATTTAAAAAATACTTCATTTTAATATCACGAATAACCTAGTTAACACCTCATGGGACTTGAGATATTGGAGTTAATAATAAGTACTGGAGGTTGCGAGGTGTTGACCATAAAAATACTATTAGCACATCATAACCTTTTTAAAACATATATAACATCATTTTTAATGCATAAATAAAGAGTCATAATATCATAGAAGGCCAAATAGCCATATTGTTGTAATCAAGAGCTATCATACAACTTGTAACATACCAAACCTTGGAACACAAAACCTAGGTCGGGTATTCAGGGTTTCTAACAAGGAGAATGGATGAATCTAAGCTAAGCATAGCATAATAATACTCTTTTAAGGTCAGGCTAACATGGAAAACAAAATAAAACTTCTAAAGCATTCAACCATTAAGGATGATTTCCCTTCCAATGCAACCTAGCTCCCCATTCTACAAGAAATGCATTGTAATGACACAAAGATACATTTAGACCAGACGTCTTTACATGTTAACTATATGTCACTACACCTATGGGCATATTCACGTATCCCTCTAATCAACTAAATAAATATGACTTACATTCTTTCATGGAACTCCATTTACGACCATAAACATTCATCATTTCAACATTCTAAGGAGGAAAAGTTTAAAAGCCTAAACATAGTAGGTCTTATAGCAATAAATTCAAACTTCCAATCCCCTCTCGGATCCGATCTAGTACAACCATACATGGCCATATGGTCTACCCAAAATATCAGTCTGTCCCATGAACATAATTCCACAAAAGACTAGCTTCTAACATCATAGTAAAATTAACATTACTATCTTTCCTTAAAGCAGATTTATACATTAATGCATACCAATTTTAATATATGAAATTATCAATCTATAAATCCATGTTTGATCTGATACAGTGCATCCATATACGACCATATGGACTACCTGAATATCAGGCTCATAAATGTTCATAATCCATAAGCAAATAGCCTCCTAAAACATCCATTAAACTAGCAGTCTACTTTACCTCAAATAACATATTTATAATACTACTTAAGATCATTTCCCTCATTAAATGACAACCATAAATCCCATGGATGATCTGATTCAGAACATCCATACAAGTAATATGGTTTTCCTAATATCATACCTCATAAAAATCATAAATTCTATAAACAAATAAGCTACTAACCACTAGCCTAACACATCAACGTACCTCTTCTGTGAGCTGTCAAATTATCAACATTGGGTTAGCGGTTCACCATGAGCATATATACAATTTAAAACATATAATGATAGCGATATATCAACCTCCATGGGAACATGTACAACAACATACATAAAGAGTGTAAATATCATAAAATACTTATCTTTTATAAGGGAGCAACTAGCATCAACTGGAAACTTTGCTCCCATACTTAAACATTGCCAAGCCAATCTACTTGTGCAGGTCACCTTTGAGATGAGGTCTTGGAATTCACACGGTCAAGGACTCTTCTAAATCAATATATAAGGATAAAACTCAAGTCCACAACCGAAGCGACATAAACACCAGAATTTATTCCACAAGATTTTTCTCCTCTCCACCCACTTACTCCTCCACCTCAGTACTAGGTGAAATGGTAATCCCTTCACCTTCTAGGTCCCTCAAGACATCACCAAAATGGCAATCCCTTCAACTTATAGGTCCCTTAGGACAACTCCCTTCACCATCAGGATTTATGTGCAGGTTTAGGACGAAGACAAGTGGTAGACACCATTAAACTATATTGTACTCAAGAAAATATCAGTTTGAGAATCCACAATTCAATCCCTCGCCACCTACTTATTCATCCACCAAACTACCAAGTGAAATGGTAATCCCTTCACCTCCTAGGTCCCTCCGAACATTGCCATTTTCACCATCAATATTTATGTGCAGGATCAAGAGAGATTCAAGTGGTGGACACGAAGGAACTATACTAGAGTTGATCATGATTTACTCCAGACATGATCAATATCCTTGTGTTCCAAGCACACAGTTCACAAACATAGCAGAGCATATATGGCTCCCAAGTTCACGAGCTTACCCAGCTCTCAGCAATCATGGCATGAACAACTCGCCTCCCCTCAATAATTGAAAGAATGAATAATCAAGAATTCTCCTCACAAATGAATAATCAAGAATTCTCCTCACAAGATCTCCATTCCCTACAAGACAATTGGTGTAAAATGTGCACATGATATTATGCCACAATCTCCATTGGCATTTGCATTCTAGTCAAAGAAATCCTATTCCCTCATCAACAAACACAATAATGAAAGAATCCATGACCTCTGGAGCAATTCAAATCCATGTATACCCATTAGAATTGCCTCCAAGAGATTGACTCTAGACCATTGAGAAGAAACCCCAGATCACTGAGGCTTCTCAAAACCCACTGAATGACCCATTCAAGTTCTCCATATAGTAACTCAAATCTATTGATTTTGTCTCAATACCTCTAAAATAACAATTCCAATCACTGGCTAACTCGAATTTATCAACACTGACTCAAACCCACCATAACTGACTTGAATTACCCATAAGGTAATCCCCTTGCATGAAGGTAACTCAAATTCTTCCTACTGAATCAAATTTTCCCAAATTCACTTCCATACATGTAGTATAATTCGTATTGACCCAAACATGCTCAAATTAACTAAGGATGACTCGAATTCATCTCATTAACTAGAGAATTTTGTCTTTATACACCATTTAATTAAGGACAACTCCCAATTAACTAGATTGACTCTAACCTACTGAAAGCTACTCCAATTCATTGGAGTACTAGGGTGCATGGTGCATGTAGCATGGATGCATGATACATGGATGCATGAGTGCATGTGCATGGTTTCATGAGTGCATGTGTGGTTGTGAATGGTTGCATCGTTTCATGTTGGATGGTGCATGGTATATGGTTGCATGGGTGCATGATGCATGGTGCATGGTATATGGTTGCATGGGTGCATGTAAAACATTAATTAGAAAAACTAGGACCACCATGGTCCAATAACATATAAATTAGGAAGACAAGAGTACCATTAGGGGGATCCAAAAATCCTAACCCAAACCCTTCACATGTAGAACCCAAGACCCCCCTGAAACATTGTTGTCCATGTTTAGCCATTACTTAGTTATAGATAAGTATACTAATAAAATAATAACAATAATAATATCCATAGTTCATAGTCTATGAACCTAGTGCCACTAATAATGAAATAAAAACATTACACATGCTCGGGGTTACCGTCGGGGCATTACAATACTTCACCGTTTTTGGGTCCACTTCCCAAGACACTCAAGTTTGATTCTGATTCGTCTCAGTCTGAGTCACCTGCACACTCACTCACACACATTATTATGGCTACTCATATCCCCTCATCTGGTGGTGGCAGTCCCAATTCCTTTTATGGGGGATTAGTTGGAGGTGGGTCTAGTGGGGAGAATCCACCCACCGAAAACCCCCATACGGGGAACTCTTTGATAAAAAATCCTCTGATCGTAGGTCCCACGACTGCAAATTTTCCATTTATGGCTAGCCTCAACCTCCCTGATATGGTAAGGATAACCAATGATTCGATATGACATGATCCAAACTGCCCCCCTATGCCAACCGAGCTCTCATCATACATCCCAAAGTTCGAAGGGAAGGATGGGGAGGACCCCCAAAATCACATCATGTTGTTTCACCTATGGTTCTCATCCAACAACATCATAGATGATTCCATCAGGTTACATCTTTTCCAGTGGGCCCTCACTCGTGTCGCTGCTAAGTGGTATATAGAAAAACCTCATGGAACACATCCTAACTTTATTTCATTGGCATCCACCTTCCTACAGCTCCTTCAATTACTTATCCAATATGATGACATAGTAGAAATCCTTATCTCTTGTCGACAGAATTCTGCCACCCACATCATGGACCACATCCATGAGTGGCATAGACGCAAAAGTTTGTGCAAGATCAAACTTCATGATCGGATATTTTTACAATGTTTTCTCAAATCCCTACTCCCCCCCATTTCTAAGAACGTGGCCTTTGAGCGACCTCAAATCGAGGAAGAGGATATCTTAAAAGCTCAGCGGTTGGACCTAATATATGTGTAGTCTAGGTATTTATATACCATAATCCCTAATGTTCCTCGCAGAGACTCCTCTCGAAAAGATCTGCTAGGGGCATCCTATGCTTAAGATGGTGTCATTGGCATTTTAGTGTCCCAACCCAAATCGTATGTACCTTACCCTTCCCTAGTGAGTGGTTATGCATACATACCTATTCTAAATGTAGTGTGTCCTAATCAGGGCCCAATTTCCACTTTGAGATATGACCCAGATTTATCGCGTGCCTCATCCACACATATGAACAAGTACCTCATATTTATCTCCTGACTCATCCCCCTATGTTCATGGGCCCTCCAGTAGTGGCACAATGTGTGGAAGTGCTTCTACTGCCTTTGCATCCCCTCCGGCCATGAACCCATACTACCCTTTTACTGGTGCTTTGCTAGCAACCCTAATGTGGCCACACCCTGTTTCTCTCCCTTTCCCACAAGAGAAAGTGTATGGACAACAAAACATGCCTCCCCCAACTATGTCCAATACTCAATAAGAGCAGCCCAAGAAAAATAATTGAGGAAAGAACAAGGGAAATAACCAACGATGGGGAGGTGGAAAACAACTTGCAAACCCAACTAACAACACTGGTGTGAATCCCACAGACCAAGACCCCAATAAGCCACCTAAAAAGGCCAAGGATGCTCAATTATGAACAAACCATCTATGCTCTTTTTGTGGTGTTTATGGGCATTATACCCATCATTGTCCCCGCTTGGCTAAGGCATGCCAACTGTGGAATAGGGAGAACCAATGTGAAGTAACGACTTCAATTTTATTTACAATTTACAATTTTAAATTTCAATTTTAGTTTTCAATCTCAAATTTCAAATCAATTTTAATGTCAAATTCAATTTCAAATTTTGATATCAATTTCTAGTTCCAATTTTGATTTCCCATTCTAATTCCATTTCCAATTCTCAATTTTCATTTCCTTTTCAATTTCAATTTCATTTCAAATTTCAAATTCAATTTCAATATCAATTTCATTTTCATTTTCAATTTCGAATTTCAATTTCAATTTCGAATTTCAATTTCATCTTCAGTTTTCAATTTCAAATTTCAACTTTCAATTTCAATTTCAATTTGAAATTTAAATTCAATTTCTATTTCAATTTCCAATACCATTTCCATTTCTCAATATCTATTTCTATTTCAATTTTCAATTTTCAATTTCAAATTTCTATTGCAAATTTCAATTTCAATTCTAATTCCAATTCCAATTTCCAATTTCAATTTCAATTGTATTTACAATTTTAAATTTAAATTTCAACTTCAATTTCAGCTTCAGTTTTCAATCTCCAATTTCAAATCAATTTTAATGTCAATTTCAATTTCAAATTTCAATTTCAATTCCGATTTCCGATTCTAATTCCATTTCCAATTCCCAATTCCCAATTTCCATTTCCATTTCCATTTCATTTCAAATTTCAATTTCAATTTCATTTTTATTTTTATTTTCAATTATCAATTTCGAATGTCAATTTCAATTTTATCTTTAGTTTTCAATTTCAAGTTTCAAGTTTGAATTTCAATTTCAATTTGAAATTTAAATTTAATTTTTATTTCAATTTCCAATTCCAATTCCAATTCCATTTCCATTTCTCAATACCCATTTCTATTTCAATTTTCAATTTCAAATTTCTTTTACAAATTTCAATTTCAATTCTAATTCCAATTCCAATTTTGAATTCAATTTCAATTTCAATTTCAACTTCAACTTCAATTTCCAATCTCAAATTTCAAATCAATTTTAGTGTCAATTTCAATTTCAAATTTCAAGTTTCAATTTCAATTTCGATTTCCAATTCTAATTCCATTTCCAATTCCCAATTTCCATTTCCATTTCCATTTTTAATTTCAAATTCATTTTAAATTTCAAATTCAATTTCAATATCAATTTCATTTTCATTTTCAATTTTCAATTTCGAATTTCAATTTCAATTTCATCTTTAGTTTTCAATTTCAAATTAAGTTTCAATTTCCATTTCTATTTGAAATTTAAATTCAATTTCTACTTCAATTTCCAATTTCAATTCCAATTCCATTTTAATTTCTCAAGTTCCATTTCTATTATAGATTTCAATTTCAATTCTAATTCCAATTCCAATTTCCATTTCAATTTCAATTTCAATTTGAACTTTAGTTTTCAACCTCAAATTTCAAATCAATTTTAATATCAATTTCAATTTCAATTTTCGATTTCAATTTCATATTCCAATTCCAATTTTCAATTCTAATTCCATTTCCAATTCTCAGTTTTCATTTCCAATTCAATTTCAATTTCAATTTTTAATTTCAAATTCATTTCAAATTTCAAATTCAATTTCAATATCAATTTCAGTTTTGATTCCCAATTTCAAATTCATCTTCACTTTTCAATTTCAAATTTCAAGTTTCCATTTCAATTTGAAATTTAAATTCAATTTCTTTTTCACTTTCCAATTCCATTTCCATTTCTCAATTTTCATTTTTATTTCAATTTTCAATTTTCAATTTTCTATTTCAAATTTACATTTCAATTTCAATTCCAATTTCCAATTTCCAATTTCAATTTTATTTACAATTTACAATTTTAAATTTCACTTTCATCTTCAGTTTTCAATCTCAAATTTCAAATCAATTTTAATTTTAGTTTCAAATTTAGATTTCAATTTCCATTTCCAATTTCAATTTTGATTTCCAATTCTAATTCCTAATTTTCATTTCCATTTCCATTTCAATTTCAATTTTCAATTTCAATTTCATTTCAAATTTCAATTTCAATTTTGTTTTCATTTTCGAATTTGAAATTTGAAATTGCAATTGTGATCACTAAAAACTGATAAGTCACATGTTAAATATCAAATTACAAATTACAAATTTCAAATTTCAATTTCCACTTCCAATTTCAATTTCAATTTCAATTCCATTTCCAGTTTCCAATACCAATTTCAGTTTCAAATGTCAATTTTCAATTTCAATTTAAATTTGCAATTCCAATTGCAATTCCAATTGCAATTTCAATTACAAATTTCAATTGTAATTTGCAATTTCATTAAATTGAAATTGCAATTGAAATATGCAATTAAAAGTTCAATTTCAATTTTAATTTAAAATTAAAATTAAAATTTCAAAGGTTTTCAAAAGTTTTTTTTTAATGTTAATGGTTTTTGTTACATGGTTGTATGACCTTATATTGGAAAAAATGGGCAACATTTATTTTGTCGGTTTTATTTTGAAATATGTATATAGTTTTTTCAATCCTCTTAGCATTCTCAGAGGATTAAAAAAAAAACGAGCAGCATTTTTGCTTGCCAAAACACATTTTAAAATAAAACCGGTAGCATAAACGCTACCGGTAGATATAAACATAAATAGTCATAACTTGAAAAAATAAATACAACATAAATTTAAAATTTAAAACATATTTAACATAATGTAAATGGTTTTGCTACACATGTTTTCAATCAGTTTTCAAATGGTTTTTGGTAATTGACAGATTCATTGATTTAAAAAATTAAGGTTTCAATGGTGTTTTCTACACAATTTGGTTATATTTATTGAAGAAAAAAAAATGACAACATTTATGTTGCCTGTTTTATTCCCAAATGTGTAATTCGACAACATTTATGCTTCCCAATACACATTTGGAAATAAAACTGGTAGCATAAATGCTGTCAGTTGGTATAAATTTATATATAAAAAAAAGAAATTAAATTTTATTTAAAAAATAAATAGGTGGGGTTTATGGTCCACTTACCTGCTGGAGTGGATGACATGGCCTAGTGGCAAGGTTGCGTGCAGTGCGGGGTTGTGTGGATGTGGTCCACGGTCAAGCTAACGGCCTCGATCGAGCTCCTGTTGTGTTGTTGCTTTCTGTAGTGCCCTAGATGGTTGTAGACCTTGAAGGCACTTGTCGAGTGACCCAACTAATTGAAACTTCCGCAACATAACCCTTTGAGTATGTATTTCCGAATATTTGAAGAATAACTAAGTATGTGCATGACGACAACTGATGAATGAAAATAATGAATTGTATGACAGTTATGAAAGTGAATAATTATCTAATCTGAAAAATAGCATGTTGTGTATTGACTAGATGTATGATGAACTATGTGATGTAAATGAAAGAAATACATATGACGTAATGCCTTATTGATTAACACGATATAAGCTGTTATGAGTAAACTGTAATTGTTTAATGATTAGCATGTATGAAATGATTATGATGAATGAGGACAAGACTATTAATATGTGTTTTTGAGAATGTGTGTAGCGATAGGTGAAACGGTTCACTGACGGACACGCAAAGGAATTAAAGAGTCGTAGAGTATGAATAAATCACACACAGAAGGACGACGACGGTGTCGACTTCCAAAGGATCCCACGGTCGAGTTCAAAATCCCTTAGCCTCTTACTCGGGGTCGCATGAAGTCATGCGATGTGGACCGTGATGGAGTTTGTCACGTACGAGTTGGGGGGCACATAGTAAGAACAGACTTACTCCTCGGTGCCATTAGTCCCCAATAGCGTGTAGACGAAGGATTGAAGGTAACAGATCCTAAATCCTTATATGAAGTTCCCACAAGTCAAATGAAAAGATATTAGCATAAGGACCCGACGATGCGGTACCTTGCCGAGAAACAGAAAGGATGGATGCAAAGACCCGACAATGTGGTACCTTGCCAAGAAATGGATACAACAGATGAATGGACCCGACAGAGTGGTTCCATGACGAAAGATGAGCATAAAGGATAGATGGGTCCAACGGTGTGGCACCTAGGTCCTAGAAAGGATTAATTGATGAACTTTGTGCAGAAAAAGAAAAACCATATAAATTGCATTTAGAACACTTACTCATAAAAATACATTTTAGTATTAAAAATAATAGAAATAATTATTGTTAGGCATTTGCACATGGAAATACTTTTTAGTATTTAAAATAATAGAAATAATTATATTAGGAGCAAAAATGGAATCCTAGGCTAGAGCTATTACCTAACACCACATGCACCCACAAAATAGGATTTAGAGTGAGCATCTTAGAGACAAACTTGAGTAAGTTTAGGAAAGTAGGTGCATTTTTCTAGAAAACTCAACACTTGGATTTGTGAGATAAATTACTTTTTGAATATTAAGAAATTGGGTATTTTGCATTAAGCGACATGTGTCGCATGAGATTTTCCTATATAAAGAAGGCATTGGGAACGGGTAAAGGACCCAGCCCTTGGATGGTTATCGTAACCTTGAGAAAGTAAGTGACTTGCTGGTATTGGGGTTTGGCTAGAAATTCTTGTGGGGAGGAAGCCCATTGAGGAGTTTCTTGAGTTGTGTGTGTGAGCTCTATGACCCGAATTGCTCAAGGGTTCGGGAGGAAGGACAATACTCCTGATAAGATAGGGAGGTCAATCAAGGTGTCCATTGGTGATCGTGGTGATCGATGACGGTATTGGAGTTGCGAACTTCGTGGGATCACACATTCGACCGGAGTAGTCATTAATCCACACGTAAATTCCCAATATCTATGAATCTGTATTTCTGTTGTGATAGGGAAAGGTGAACTGTTTATTTTCTGTGTTGAAAGGTAATTTCTGAGAGTTATGGATTTGGTTCTCTGTATATTTTAGAGGGTGTAGTTGGTTTCATAAATATACTCGAATCTCTGTTTTATTTCAATGCTGGAAGTGACTGGTATGTCCCTGTTCAATTTAAATGCTGAAATTTAATCTATAGCTCTGTTTACATCACTATGCTGGAAACGATTCTTATGTTTCTGATTCTATTATTAATCTGATTGCAAATATATAACTCTATATCCATTTCATATCTGAGAATTATAAGGAATTTAAAGGTTGTTGAGATTCAATACTGAAGTTCTGTATCCATTTCATATCTGAAAATTATAAGGAATTTAAAGGCTATCGAGATTCAATACTGAAGTTCTGTATCCATTTCACTTCTGAGAATGATAAAGAATTTAAAGGCTATCGAGATCCGATACTAAAACTCCGTATCCATTTCATTTCTAAGAATTATAAAAATATATTAAGGATATTCGAAATCCATTATTGAAGCTCTATGTCCATTCTATATTTTTGAGATTTATGCGAATCACATTTCTGTCACGCAACCGAACTCGAAAATTTGGGGGTTTCAGTGTCATTATATATTGTTGGGATCTACTTTATTTCATTTTGTTCTTCAGTCGAATTCGACATGTTGGATTCCTGCATATGATTTCGTAAACCTGTGTCCTTTTAATTAAATTAGAATCCCGACAGCACAGATCCGATCTTTACTCTGCGCATGATTTTGTAAACCTCTGTCCTTTTAGTTAAATTAAAATCATGGCAGCATAGATTCGATTTTTACTCTGCGTATGATTTTGTAAACCTCTGTCCTTTTAATTAAGTTAAAATCCTGGCAGCACAGATCCGATCTTTACTCTGCGTATGATTTTGTAAACCTATGCCCTTTTAATTAAATTAAAATCCTAGCAGCACAGATCCGATCTTTACCCTACGTATGAATTTATAAATCTCTATCCTTTTAGATTGGTCTTCCAAGGTGTGATATCTGATTCTGCCAGACTACTCTAGCCAGTTTTTGTAACCTAAAAACACATGTTTAAACTTTGTTATGGCATCGAATTCTGAATTCGGTGCAGTCATCTATTGCTGAAAGCTGTAATGCAGATCTGGTAGACCTTGAACTTTTTTTTTAACTTGTCTAAAGTTTTGTGTCTTTGATTCCGCTCTGGACACCTGTCGAGGGTTCTGCCCATCCTCCAGCAATCAACACTTCACAACAAGCATTCTGGCTATTGCTGGCACTTGGCATTGGGCAACATATGGAGAAAAACTCTCTCGGTGGTTTTTTAAAGTAGTGAAACTCTCTAGGCAACATATTTTTCTTCCTTTAATTATAATTCATTTCAAGATTGGATTGTAAATATATCGATAATTACAAGATTGACGATATGTTTCAAGATGGGTCCATATCCTTTGCGAGATAGAGTATATGTGGTGTATCTTAATTTAGACATTATTTACCCAATCTTTTTCCTCGCAAACATATACTACATACTTTTGCAACTCCTAGAGCAATCTTTCTTTCATTATTTTAATAGATACATGATATAACCTTTATCTTAAGTTAAATCGATCAAGTTGTGAGTATATTAGAAATTTTCCATTTCAATCCTTCCATTCATAAATACCATTACTTCACTCGTAGTAGTAGGGATCGAGGTGTCGTCACTTTTTAGTTATCAATTATGACTTTAATGGGTGAGTGGAGTTGAACAACCATAACAGTGTCTTTATCTCTATGTTTAAAGATTCTTTTCTTTTTCAATATTTATATTACCACTTTTGTGAGCTCTATGTTTAAGAATGCTTTTCCTTTCCATTCCATTTACATATCAAGACTTGTGTGGACTCTTTGTTTAAAGATTCAATTCTTTATAATCATAGAATTTAATTGTGTTCAACGTTTAATTATGCATATTAACTATAGAGTATACTCGAATCATATGTTGATGGAATCACGCTTAAGTTTAAATGAAGTATATACAACCTGAGTATTTAGATACATTTTGGATACATGGATTATACCTATTACATTTAGGTTTAGTTCTTAGTTAATTATATATATATATATTTTTATTTTTATTGTATAGGATATTTGAATAGTAATGTACGCATGTCGACATAGTCACACTAGAAATGGAATGATTGTCGAGACATGCCTAGTTAAACCATTCACTTGCAATTCGACATATTAATTAATTCTTATATACTTTTGTTAAGATGAATGAGATGCATTATTATAAATTCACGTATGTAGAATTGGGAAATCAATGAAGGGAATGGTAATTTTAGACTATTTCTTTTTTGTCAACATGGTTTATATAGTAACAAGAGTTTTAGTCTAGTAAGTAAAAGTGAGCAAAAGTTAATATCAAATATGTTGTAGTATGTTGTAGTATTTGATATATCTTAGGTACTGATAAGAAAGTGAAAGTTGGTATATAATATATTTAATTTAGTTTATGGCATAAAGGTAAATGTTGGTATTGGATATATTTAAAATTAATTAATGGCATAAAAGTGATAAGTTAGTATAAGTTAGTGAAACACTAAGTGTTTTTATAAAATATGATTATATGAATTGTATTGATAATGGAATAAGGCAACAACAGATTATAACACATGGTATTAATAGGATAAGTTCTAGATTTATTGTATTGCATCTTGTTATTTATAAAATAGAAGTTAGATATATAACTTGGGCATTCACATATATTTATATGTGGAATCTATACATTGTAGTATGTTATCAAATGACTGTACTTTGTTGTGTTGGGAAGTATAGGATGTATTTAATGTCAGTTACATGGAATTTAAGAAATCGAATTTACCATTATAATTACACATCGAAGATTAAGATTAAAGCATTCACACTCCTATGGCGTGGATTGATATTTCAATGGTTCATGCATGATAGTAGAATGTAATATAGAGTTGGTGAATATGTAATGAAATTATGTAAGGACCTTGCAAATGGAATATCTATGATAATAATAGGTGTAGAGCATAGTTCCATGTATGTTTAGTGGTAAGTTTAGATAATATGTAATGGTATTAAGAATTCCAAGAAATTAGAGTCACTACACCTCTTGATGACACGGGTACCTTGATTGATTGATGCTAAACAAAAGCAAAGGGTAATACTTTAGACTTAAGGGATTTATTGAACAACTAGAATGAAGACATGAATGACTATGTTAAGCTTTATTAAAAAATAAAATAAAATAAAAATCTCTTGAACAAGGGTTCTACACTTTTGTTGAAACAGGCCTGGGTCAGCCGCATGTTTGTTTTTTCTTTTTGTCTCAATAGCTCGATCGAGGTCTTATTTGAACCTTCGATCGAGGTCTTTTAAAGCCTTTGATTGAGGTATTTTAGAACCCTCGATCAAGGTTTCAATACCTCGATCGAGGGTTTTAAAATACCTCGATCAAGGGTTTGGGGCACAAATTTTTGGCGCATTGCTTGCCAAAAATCGTGAACCACCTTCATGGATTGACCCGCTTATTAAAATTCATTTTTAATATTTATGATCATGCTTTGGTTTAATTAAATCAATTTGTGAATTAAAAATACCTTTTATTAAATCTATAGTTTAAACTCATGCAATTTAAATTAATGAAATCAATGTTATTAATATGAAATGCATATGATTTACCTTATTTAATTTTAATCTCTTTGATTTTAATATGAATTTGAATGTTCATGTTTTTTATGTTTTTTAGAATCATTGAGATTAAAATTCAATATTTATGAATGTGTAATACAAAAGTATTTGATTATGGATGGCATTTTCTTTTAATAAACTTGAATTGAAATATCTTTCATTTTCTTTTGCAAATTAAAAATGTTTTGTTTATTTTTGTGTAAAAGGAAATTCTAGTTTTGGACTTATTAAGTTTCCTATATTATAGAAGCTTCTCACCCGTCATTTTATTTTTTTATTTTTTTTCTTTAGGAAGTTAAAAGGGAATTCTTTTAGTGGGCCCTATGGTCTATGTCTTCTAGTTATTTTATTTTTTTTATTTTTTTCTTTAGGAAGTTAGAAGGGAATTCTTTTAGTGGGCCCTATGGTCTATGTCTTCCAAATATTTTAGTTGGAAGACATAGAAGGGAAGTTAGTGGGCCCTATTGTCTTTGTCTTCCAAATATTTTATTACAAACTACTATGTTTGAAAAAATCGTTATAAACACATAAAACTTATTTTTCCCAATACATGTGGGATAATAAACTTGGCATCCAAATCAACGGTCACAATTTGCCAACAATGAAATCGACGGCTATTGAGTCTCAATTTCCGGAAGCTATATCTTTAGTTCTAGAAGTCCAAATTAAGCCTGTGATAGCTTGTTGGATAGCTTAGAGGATGATGAATGATTTGTGAATATCCAAGTTTTCAAATGGATAGCTTAACCACCTTGAAAATATGCTTGAAAATCAATTTCGGATTTGGATTAGATTTTCCTTTTATTATTATTATCTGATTTGCAAATGGATTTTATGGATTTGGATTTGTTTTATTAGATTTAGAATGTTGTTTCTTGTTTCTAATTTAATTTTTTGAATTGTATAGGTGTGGATTTGAATCTAAAGAGATTGATTAACATCCTGGATCATGAATAATTAAAAAACGTCAAGCTAAAAGTAGTGATTTTCGGACATGATTTTTGGAGCGATGGAGATGAATCTAGAAAATACAAGACATGGGTTTTGTGTAGAATGACCCCAATTAGCTAGAATTTGTGCAGAATCCTCAGAAAGTGCTTCATTTGGGAGATCCGACTGGTTTTCTAAAACGTATTTTCCCAGATTTTTTCATGGACGAATTTGTTGAATGCAACAACTCAGCTAGTTAGCTCAATGATTGGGGAAACTAATCTTATCTTCTGAATCATTCACTTTGTATAAATACCTACCTGATATGCAGAGAGAGGTGGGGATCTCCAGAGAAAATATTTTTCATTCTCTGTGATATGAACTTGCTAGGTATTTTTATGCTTATAGTTTATTATTAAAATCTGTAGATGACACTCCATGATTTCTTTGGGAGCCAGTTCATCAACTTTGGATATTTTATGCACTATTAACTTCAGCTTCATCAATAAATTGAGTTTGTTTTGCATTTTTAATTCTCATTTCCTTATTTAATTCTGCAATTTATCTTCATAATGTATTGATTGTTATCTTATGTTCATATTCTATTGGCTATGTTTAGACTTCAGAAGCCATAATCGATTGTAGTATTAATTGTGTTTAATTTGTGATAAGCACGATCTCGAATGTCTTCTTGATCACTGTTTATTGCATAGATTTTAGCTTTTCTAACTTGTTGATTGATGTTGATGCGATTTATCAGTTTGATAATCAATTGCACATTTCAAATACTAATTGTTCCAATGATCAGTTTATAAAAGAGCATTTTGTCTTTCATTTTGTTAATGTATCTAAATGAGCATTTTTGTCATTTATCATAGATTGGTAGAACAATACAAATTGGTTACAACAAAGTTGGTTTCAATAGAATTCAATTTACATTGTAGATTAGAATTCAGATTGAATTTAGGAATTAGTTTCAGTTCTGATCAAAAGTCTCCTCTTTGAGGAGAAACCCTTATTTAGCGGCTAACGGAGCCGTAAAACCTGTCGGAGTTAGCCATATCAAATAATTTTGGGATAGGGTAATTCTTGCGTAGGGTTATATGAAGGATTCGGGTGGGTTATATCCTTTGCGTTGACGTGTGGGACAACCCCAGGCGTTAACAGGTCCACAAAATACTTTTGGCGCTTCATATCCTAGGGTTAGGTTTTTCGATGTTACGATTTTTTCATCTTTATGCTTGTAATAAAATGACCTTTACGGTCTCTTTGTAATCAAATCTTACGAATGAGCATAACTGACACATCTCTCTTTAGAGATAAGCTACTTCGATCTGAGATAGTTTGTATTTCTCTCAATTTACAATTGTTTTCCATTCCATTTGACATTAATAGAATTTATGTTTTAATGTAATACTATTCTTTCTAAAAAATATTTGTCTGTGTGTTTCAAGTTTATATTGGTGTCTTCATTTCATTCACCAAATAATTGAAATTAGGAGTTACCTTTAACAATGTGACCTACCCACGAGGCGTAGAATAGATGGTGAATGGGTGTACTGTTAAGCACTCCTTATGTTAGGTCGCTAGTTCGAAACTCTGTGGGTACTAGCTTACAAAGAAAAACATTGTGGCCTGCACGGCTACTACATGCTCTCCTACTTCTTTTGTTATTCTCTAATAACCACTCCCTTACTATTTCTTAGCTATGGAGCAATAGAATAACATCATTAGACTGGAACCCCTTCTCCTCCTAATGGTCTAGTATTTAACATACCTTGATAGCCATCTAAGTTTAGATTTAGGGTTTGTACATGCCTCAACTCCCAATCAAGGTTAGGTTTTTGGACCCTCTAGAATTTTCTTGAAATTCCACATGTAACTAGATTAATATGTGTGGGTAATGAGTACTGACATGGAATCCACTCAGTACCATGGTGGCCAACAACATAAGACAATTTGCGAGAGTCATAACTTCCTCATACATAATTTTATTGAGGCAATTATTGGACCATTGGATGTAGAATAAAATTGAAGGGATACAAGTTATGCTTGCAATATTTTGACCCCAAAAAGCATCATTTAAGCTCTCAAATGGGCCTTGGAAGGTTTTAGAGCTCAAATATGCAATGTAAGACCTACCCCTAAAATGGGCCCTACAAGCCAATTCATCTAAGTGTTCCACCTATAAAGCACCGAAATAGATGAAAAATTATATATTGATTTGATTTGGATCACGCTATATAATATTTCCTAAAAACCCTTATGCAATCCTTGGTTATCCTATTTTACCATTTAATAAAACACCAACCTCCAATCCCTTCATCGCCTTTATATTTTCTACAAAACCTCAACACACATTGTTTTACTAGATTTACTCTTCAAATTCACCTTGTGCTTTCCTGTTAAACTCTAGTAATCATATTTGGGGACTCCTTGCTTGAGCCAAATACAAGCTAGCATAAAGAGAAGAAGAAGGCTAAGTGTGGTGATATTGACCTCCCTCTTGATTATCCATAAGCTAACATTTATTTAGGGCTTCAATCTTAAGATGCTAGATTATGTGATAACAAATTGCAAGGACATAAGTGATCCTATGAATTCCATAATGAAAGTAAGGACATAAGTGATTATATGAATTCCATAATAGAAATTAATAACATTGCTTATTATGAATTATCTATTTAATTTCATATAAGAGAACAAAGTAAATAAATATGCATTTATCCTTCAACCATTTTTAATCAATTATAAACAAATTTCATTTATTTATCCAATCACACTATGCATATTTGAAACGAGGGTGATTCAAGAATGACATTGTAAAAAATGTTCTTTAAAATGGTTAGACATAAATCATTCATGTCTATATTAATATTAATTTTAGGTCATTATTACCATGACATCAAAGGTTTAGATGTTATTTATAGATGTCATTTATATATTTTTCTTATACAAAGACATACATATATGCACTTATACACATGTATACATGGTAACATATATAATATAAATAGGTAATAATGTTGATAAGAAACTTTTAATCTAACCATTCATTATATATAAGAAAGATTTGATTTTATGATTTTCATATATACCTACATCTTGTTAGGTCATTTATATATTTTTCCTTTCATATTTACAAGATCATTATTAAGAGTGACACACATGTGCACATATATATGTTTATACTTTTCTTTCACATAGACTTTCTCTCTGTATAGTAGTTAAATCATTATTTAGAATATATATATATATATATACATATAGTAAAGATTTAACTATTAAATTTTATAGAGATATACATACTATACCCCTTCCAAATTTTAATTTATAACTTTTTAAAAAAACACACACATCTTAACTTTTATATATATATATATATATATATATATATATATATATTATTTTGATTAAATATGTATATTCTATGTTGTATAATATATGTGTGTATGTGCCTGCGCATGCGTGTGAACATTACTATGACTAAAAAATGTAAATATGCATGAGAAAATGAAAACAATTAATGTGAAATAACAATGTTTACATACAAATTATTTATACTAAGAAATTTGAAAAAAGCAAAATAAATTTGTGTTTTTCTATAATCTTCAAAATTAACATATATATCCTTAAATATGTATATTAAATATGATTATATATATTCTAAGTTGTATTTAGATTAAATATATATATTTTAAGTTATTATTATATATATATATATAAACATTACTATGACTAAAAATATGCATGAGAAAATGAAAACAATTAATGTGAAATAATAATGTCTATATTAATATTAATATTAATATTAATGTCTATACATGACATGTATAAATAACAATGTCTATATTAATATTAATATTTATATTAATATTAATTTTAGGTTATTATCACCATGACATCAAAGGTTTAGATGTTATTTATAGATGTCATGTATATATACATGTATGCACTTATACACATGTATACATGGTAACATATATAATATAAACAGGTAATAATGTTGATAAGAAACTTTTAATCTAACCATTCATTATATATAAGAAAGATTTGATTTTATGATTTTCATATATACCTACATCTTGTTAGGTCATTTATATCTTTTTCCTTTCATATTTACAAGATCATTATTAAGAGTGACACACATGTGCAAATATATATGTTTATACTTTTCGTTCACACACATAGACTCTCTCTATATAGTGGTTAAATCATTATTTAGAATGAATATATATATATATATATATATATTAAAGATTTAACTATTAAATTTTATAGAGATATACATACTATACTCCTTCCAAATTTTAATTTATAATTTTTTAAAAACACACACATCTTAACTTATATATATATATATATTATTTTGATTAAATATGTATATTCTATGTTGTATAATATACATGTGTGTGTGCCTGCACATGCGTGTGAACATTACTATGATTAAAAAATGTAAATATGCATGAGAAAATGAAAACAATTAATGTGAAATAACAATGTTCACATAAAAATTATTTACACTAAGAAATTTGAAAATAGCAAAATAAATTCGCGTTTTTCTATGATCTTCAAAATTAACATATGTATCCTTAAATATGTATATTAAATATGATTATGTATATTCTAAGTTGTATTTAAATTAAATATATATATTTTAAGTTATTGTTATATATATATATATATAAACATTACTATGACTAAAAATATGCATGAGAAAATGAAAACAATTAATGTGAAATAACAATGTTCGCATGAAAACTATTTATGTCAAGAAATTTGAAAAGAGGAAAATAAATTGTGTGTTTTTATCTATGATCATTAAAACTAGCTATTTCCCTCGGAGGTGCAAAGGGAGCGTTGAAAGGAAAAAAATAACTATAAAATAAAATAATTGACTTTTGGTAGATTACAATGTTTGAATCTAAACAACCGCCTTGCGTACCCAACCCTTTGTGTTGAAACCCTTGTCATATATCTCGCTCAAAATTGTTGCATTTAACCAGAAGTGTAAGGCAAATTTCAAGAAGAGTTGAACGCAATTGTCGATCACAACATAATAATAAGGGAGGATGACATCGAGCCCCAAGGGTTAGCTCAATTGGTAAGACGTGCACACACTCTCTTGGTATGGGGGGAGGTCACGAGTTCAAGCCTTGAGTCCTGAGGGGTTAGGCCAGCCGTTGTTGTTGGCCGACGGTTTACCATCCTTACCATCCATGAAAGGTGGGGAAGTATTGGTGGGTTTCCCGTGCGTCTTCGGTGGAAAAAGGGAGGATGACATCGAGAAACTCATGTATCTACAAGCGACAGTGAAATAGTATTTTAGAATGCATCTAGTTGGTACTTTCCTATCTTGGGATTGACTCCGCATGAAGGATTGGCACACGGAAAATGGGATGTGAATTATGGAGGGAATGATGACCACGACAAACATGTGATCCATTACCCACGACCCGAGGATCTAGGAACAACCTCATCAATTTTGTTCGAAGATGTCTCTTACCTAAGAGGGAAGAGAAGGAAGACAAGTGACACGTTCTTTATCCATATTGGTCAAATTGGTTGAGTGTAATAAAATATTTATATATTAGGTGTTGGTTTTGTTGGTAAAGAGTTTCTAGAGTAAAAATATCTTGCTCATCTTGTGGTTTCTTTGTGTTCTATTATTTTTCTTACCATGATCATCATTTTAATATGATATTAGGAGTCATGTTTGGGAAAGTAAATCTCTCTCATGAGAGAAACTCCAAATTGTTGGTTTTAATGGAGATGTATTGATATGAATCATTGGTATAAAAATAACATAGAGAATATCGGATAAAGAAGTTTAAGGAGTGCTTGATTTAGGTCATTATATTTGGAGCAAAGATGGATGTGGGTAAAAGATGGATGTGGGAAAAGAAGTAAGTAGATGTTTCAAGATTCGTTTTTTTGGGAATATAGTGACAAGATAAGTATTTTTTTTATGCAATTGTATTTGGAGTAGGAGGGATGCAGACAATAAAACATGTTGATGTTTTATATCATCACATGCTCATACATACAATTGTAAGCATTTATGATGGAGTTGGATTTGATCAAATCTATAAATGGGCATATAGTTGTAAGATCAATTTAGTCATGTGTACCCCTATTTGTTGGTTTAATAGTGTAAGGTCTATATGTATATATGAGTTACAGAATTAAGGGGGTCTTGTTATAATTTTAGATAACATGTTATAAACTTTAATGGGGTATGGGTCTACCCCAAATCAAGTTTAAATTGGGAAATGTTGAGTTAAAATTGACTCAATAAAACAATAATTAGGCTAATATGTATTTATTCATTAATGGGTTTACCATTGGTGGCTTACGGGACCATGTTATTGGAGAATGCATGGTATTCACTTGTCTTATTTGATGTGATACATCTTATTTAAAATCTTGGAGAAATCCATTGTAAATTTCCTCAAGTGACTCGTTTTTGGCTAGCTTGGATGGCTTGGTTGAGGTTAATCAAAGATATAACTTGGGTGATGGTTTTCCCAGTAAAGGATTTTAAAAATTTAATGTTAATCTTGTTGTCATTGTGTTTTGTTTTTTTTCTCTTGCAAGGCTTGTAATTTTAATAATGACATGCCTAGTCATAAAGGAAGGTAGCCGACCATAGGATTTATAGTACAACCTAGAAGGATTTGGAATTTACCTATCTAAATAATGGTATGATTACATGTAGTAATTTTTAAGATAAATAATTTTTCATCTACAAACTAGTTGTCTATTCATGGAATCGTTTGTTGTTTGTTCCACACTTGTTCATGTTTAAAAATGAGTATGCTATGTTGCATATGATGGAGGAAATGGATGGATGTATATAGAATTACCCCCATTTCCTCCCTTCTATGACTGTGAATGAGAAGACATAGAGACCCATATCCCACCCGATGGATGGTTTCTTTTATGCGGGCCACTCTACTTAACTCACACTCACACTACAAATTAGATACTATTCATCACTACTAACTACCTTTTTTGACAACCCTTTATTTTTTAGTGAGACTTGTATGCTCCACTAACACTTGGACTTCAAATGGTTTTACGTTTTAAATTATAGTAGTTTGTTTGATCTTCAAACAAATTATTTGTTGCCAATCCATTTCATCTAGCAATGTAAATGGGTAATCCTCCACGTTCCTTCCATATGAGAATAGAAATTGAGGTTGAGGTTCATTCAATATTCAATAGATACTATTGGAATTGTTTATCCCATATATCTACCCAAGATAGGTTGATTCAACACCTTACCTAGTATTGATGGGACTCTAGTATTGAATGAGTTACATAAAGGCATTGAACTAAGACACTAGTTGAACCAAGCCATCAACTAATATGGGATTGGATGGACCTTTGCATCGTATAAGGATAAATTTTCATATCCATAGCATTGATAATGAGGAAGTCTCCAAGGAACAATTCCATATCCATACAAGTCATGGTGAACGCCTCAACATAGAAACTAGCTATCTCACAATAGGCAATATGCATAAGGTTACATTAGGAGAGATAGAAGGTTAGAAGGATGCATTTGAATCCCATAGCATTAGTTATGCCCACACATAGGTCATCATATTCATAATATGTTATCCATATGTGTTCCTTAATTCGAGGAATAGTTTGTCACACTCTCAAGGTGTGGTCCTATTCATTGATGTCTATAGACATAGTACCTCATCCCACACTCCATATAAATGGATAGTACCAAAATTAGGCCAAGAATTCAATAAGGAGGTTCACTTCATGAATTGATTTAGTTAGAAAACAGAATATTCTTCGTGTTGGTATGTGGGCAAGTTGATTTAGTGAACTTAAATATGACTCTAATCACACAACTATTTAGATCTAAACATCAATTGGGTAGGGATTTCCCTTGTTAGAAATTTTAATCAATATGGATGTCCCCACCCTAAATTGCATTTTGTTCTTTTGGGCCCTTATCTTCAAATAATTAATGAGTGAATAACATGAGTTGCAATCAAGTGAGATTTTATACCTAAGAAAAACCGATTCTAAGAAGAACAAGGATATTGGTTTCTCTTTTGATACTCTTCATATTCTAGCTTGATAGGCCCTTCACTTATTTAGTATAGTGCTCACTAGTGCTTGATAGGGCCAAGCATGTCATTGATGGGGAATACAAATTGGTGAAGTTAAGCAATGATCAACTAATATAGAATCCTATATTAAATTAGATTTATGTATACAAACACATAGCTAATTATGCATTTCCACCATTTTATTGGTGGGGCCTTGGCCTTGAGCTCCTACATTAACATTTCCACCATTGGTGAAGTTAAGCAATGATCAACTAATATAGAATCCTATATTAAATTAGATTTAGATTTAGGTTTATGTATACAATAGTTACATTACAAAAATTAGGAGAATAAAAAGAGGGATGTTACAATGGTCATGTATGTCATGTTGTAGAGAGTAATGAAAAACAAGCATATTGAGAAAAATGGTGGAAATGCATAATTAGATATGGTTAAGTAAATTCCATAACACAGGTTTCGTAAGTCTGGACCAACCACATAGGACTGTGACTGACATGCAGGTGCAGGAGGAAGGGGTTATTATGTTCTCGGGAATGCATGCGTGTTCTATTTAAATTCAAATATTTTGATTGGCGCACTTGGTGTTAGAAAAAACACGCGCGTGTTTTGTATATACAAAATTCTCAAGCATTTTGTGTAAATAAAATTCACATGTGTTTTGTATATACAAAACACTCGAGCATTTTGTATATACATAACACGCATGCATTATTAACTTCACAAATTTATGTTTTTAAGTGTTGAATGGAGATAAAGGGGGTGAGAGAGAGAAGAGAGATACGAGAGGGGGGGCAACGGACATAAATTTAAGGAGTTGGGGAGAGTAATGATAAGGGAGGGAAATTAAATGCCTAAACCCATAAGTCATAAGTCCCAAACCCCCTAAACCCATAGACCCCTAAGAACCTAAGCCCTTAACACATAATCCCTTACCCCATTAATAGTTGATCCTAAATCCATTAACCTATAAATTTATTACTCCTTAAATCCCTAGTTCCTTAATTAACCCTTTATGTCCCCTCATGGTTTTCTTTATCCTCTAATTCCCTAAGCCTTTAACACTATAACACCTTAGACCTCAATTCCTAACCTCTTAAAACCTAACCCCCTAATCCCAGATTTCTTAATCCCTTTACCCCTAAAGCCAAATTGCTAAACCCCTTAAGTCCTTTAATTGTTCACCTGTAATCCTTTAACCATTAGCCCTCTAAGCTCTATTTTACCCTATACAAGTAAAATAATTCTTTACCTCTACACTATGTTTGCATGCGAGACCTCCCTTGTGCTAGTGTTCCCTTCATTTGCTTGTGTGCTCTACATTTGCATTTGTGGTGTTTGTTTGAATGAGAGATTTATGTTTGCGTGAGCTCTCTCCCTCTAGATTGATTGCTCCTCTCTCTGCTTTGGCATTCTTGCTTGGGCTTGTGCATTAGTCTCTTTAAGCTCTAATTATGCATTTCCACCATTTTTCTCAATATGCTTGTTTTTCATTACTCTCTACAACATGACATACATGACCATTGTAACATCCCTCTTTTTATTCTCCTAATTTTTGTAATGTAACTATTGTATACATAAACCTAAATCTAAATCTAATTTAATATAGGATTCTATATTAGTTGATCATTGCTTAACTTCACCAATGGTGGAAATGTTAATGTAGGAGCTCAAGGCCAAGGCCCCACCAATAAACCTTGTAAGTTCTGTGGTTTAATTCCTAAGTTGTAATTTTTGAATGCTAGACTTAAGAGACTGAGGGCATGATGCAACCTAATGAAGAGGGGAGAAATCCATTAGGGGGAAAGGTTAGAGACTAGCGAAACCCTGAGAAAAAAACTCGTGATGACTAGGGGTTATCATGGTATCTAGGGTATTTAAAATAAAATGAGTTGTATTCCTCACTACCTGACAAAAATCAATTCTTAAAAATATGAGCCTACTTTTAGTATTAGGCATTTCAAGATAATACTGACGTCACTTTAAAAAGGTGACTACTCGCTCATTAACCCTAACTAAGCTACTACTGAGTGTTCATTAAAGAGCCAACTAAACTAGTACTATAAACATTACTATGTAATTCATCTAGGGATACAAGAATGTTGTTCAAATGAAGATATCCCTATAAGCATCTAGGATATATTAAGAATTTAGTTAATCTAACCTAGCGATCTATCATATATAAATACATATATATGAGATATTCCTTAATGCTTTATATGGAGAAACATGTATTAAGAATTTAGTTAATATAAACTAGCGATCTAACTAACACACACACACACACACACATGAGGTATTTTCTTAAAAGTTTATATGGAGAAACATATAAAATATCTTTTACTACATTTCTTTTAGTTGTTGATAAATGTTATAAGTGGGAGTATATATACAAACACACCACATGAAGGCCATCCATCTTAATATTCTTGCATCCATATATATATATATTGTACCTCAAACAAGGGTTCACTCCACTATTACAAAGATTGCGGTACTTAATTAGATCTAGCAGACGAAACTAGGGAGAAATATATGCAAACTGGTCTCCCTAGTGGAGTGTCAAATCTCGAGAAGGGCCGCCACTTGTTCCTTGATTTTTGTGCTGATGGCTAGAGTGACCATCTATCACTCCAACTGGAAGTAGGATTTCCTTTTTAAATTGAAAGAACTCATGAAAGAGAGGACGAATCTCTCTACATGTGAGGGAAAATGTAAATTGAGTTTTAAATTTGTGACAGTAAGGGAGAAAGGGATGGCTTCAGGGAAGCCTGATTCTCTGTAATGCGTGTTGTGGATTTCCTGTGGGATCAGAGAAGGAAAGGATGGCTTCATGGAAGATTGATCCTTAGAAAAATGTGTGTTATGGTATTTATGTGGTATCACAGAAGGAAAGGACGGCTTCGGGGAAGCTCGATCCTCTGAATCATACATTTTTCTATTAAGCTTTTAGCTAGTGATTTGTCAGGCAGTTTTCCCACTATAAATCGTGGCATCTTTCCGTTTGGTAGGAGCTTTGTGCTTAAAATCTACTTAGTGCATGAGAGAGATGTGATCTGCTGCATATTCCCGTTTGGTTTTAGTTGTTGTTTAAACTCTGTATAGTGCATAAGAAAGTTTAGGGTCTTCGACATAGTTAAATCTTTGGATAGTTATTTTAAAGGTTCGATCCCCTTTGACCGTGTATATCGAAGATTGACCATACTATCTCCTTGGTTTACTTTATTTATGCCCTTCATGTGTTTACTATCTGACAATAGTAGTTCATTTTTAACTATTCACTTGTCGGGAGGTTTGGCTTTTCTGCACCCTAGTTTGTGTGTTTCATAGATGCTAAGGAGGGGATAGATCGGCCTTGGGATCCCGATCCCAAAACAACTAGTTGTTGTGATCATTTTAGAGTTATTAATACTCAGGTTAACCCTCTGTAATTGGGAGTTATTTTACTTCTCTTCCTCTCTTGTGGACAGGAGTTTATATTAATAATATAATGCTGTGTATTTATTATTGACCACGTCGACGGTAAGAAATGGCCCAGGTAGGGAAGACTCAATCCATGGATTCACGCTCTAATGAATAGAGTGGTTGATGAAAGAGGATAAAATATTTGCATAGTAGTTTTAAAGGTTCAATTCCCTTGACTGCGTACATAGAGCTTTCGACCATACTGAAATAACTTTTTGTATAATATGAAATAATATAATACTATGTATTTATTATTGACCATGCCGATGGTAAGAGATGGACCAAGAGGGAAGGCTCGATCCCATGGAGGTTATGATTTTCTAACCTATGATGAATAGAGTGGTCGTTGTCATTTATAGGCATAATTTAGATCTCTGCGTAGACCCACTGTACACATTTTCCCCAATACATTTGAATGATAATTAGTGAATGAACTAAAATAACTAGAAGTAGAAAGCCGTATTTTTCTAATATGGGAAGCATATAGTAGAGTCTTGTTTATCCCACCTCTAGTGGATTCGTCATCCGAATCGAGGGTGGTCTCTCGACGGAAAAATGTACATCGGATAGAGAACCAATGTTAGGGATGAAGGTTGCAGTAAAGTCCTTTTCAGATAAGTACTTTCTAGTTATTAAGTGAGTGTAATTGAATTTGTGGTTAAGAAGGTCTATTGGTGTATGAGTTTTGCATATACTTTGCTTATTATAAGATTTGTATGATCGTCTGTTGATGGATATTCATTTTGATGTTTGGATGTCAATGCTAGCTTATTTGAATTTAATTGAAGAATTATGTTGGAATAGTGTATGAATATTAGTATCTTGTAAATTATAGATGAAATCCTTAGCGTAGGATGCACTTCATAGTCATTATTAGCAGATGCTCATGCATAGGGGATTATAACGTTTTTCGATAAATGCATGAGGAAATTATAGTGTTGTTCGATAAATGCATGAGGTATTATAATGTTGTTCGATAAATGTGTCATGGTTAGGACTAGACATGAGCATATGATAAAGTTTGAAAGTGGGAAGAAAATTCAGTAAGACATATACATAGTGATGATAAGCAAACATTTTCATATGTGGTTGGTAAAAGAGGCTTATTAAGTATTGTAGCGGTCACTATTGTAGGTTTTTATATCTTCATCAAAATTAACTTATTCATTACCTTGAGATTCATTTCCATGTGGGAAAGCTATGTAAATCATTTTATAATAAATGAAAGTCTTACAAAGAATTGATAAAATTAATACTAGCATAATGTATGTCCTAAATGCAAGGGTATATAGGCATCTTAAATGTAAAGTAGATTGGAGGGTATGCTATAGTATTTAAAATAAAATACCATGTCATAATGTAGGCAATTTATTCTTAAGGGATTCCACTTAGTTATGAGTGTGGATGTACTATCCCAAGAAAGGACTATTTTATTTTATACTAATTGTTGTTATGAACTTAATTATTGTTGGACAGGTGTTGAGTTAAAAAGAACTCTAGAAACACCCATGTGGTTATTTTTGAGTGTTGTGCAAGTGAGCTCTAAATAGAACCAAATTATTAAATGATGTGAGCAAGTGAGCTCTAGACCATTTGAATTATTGTGGATAGTGTTGAGCCAAGTGGGCTCTAGAAGCATTGTTAGTTGAGTAAGTGTTGAGATGAGATGATCTAGAGCACTTAAAATCATATTGATTAACTGATGTTGAGTTGGGAGCTCTGGAGCATCAGTAATCCATTGATTATTTACTTTAATATTCAAAAACTATTATTATTTTATTCTTTCTAACTATCTAGGACTTCCACTCAAAGAGGCACTGAGCATGCAAGAGTTTAGAATGGTCAATAGCTGCTAACTAAAGATCCAACTAGTTGTTAGGTGAGTAAAAGTCTGATTTTATTAAATAAATATTTAAAATAAATTGCGAGGATTAAAATAAATTAAATTTCTAATTAAATATAAAAACAGAACGGCTAGTTTGTCAGTTAGATAACTGAGTGAAAAAAACCTAATTTCCTAGCAGCCTTGTTCTCATAAAAATTATAAATAGCAAAGAAAAGAACTTTGCAGGGGCAAGTGTTTCCAAGTTCACTAAAGGGTTTAGTCATGAATCTGAGCGCTCAAACATCAGATTTATGATATCTGGTGTGTCCTAATAAACATGAATATGGATATCATTAGGGGAAAGTTATTCAGAAAGATTCACACAAATGGGTGGTAAAATGACCTTGTGACTACTTTGCTATAGTAAGGAAGATAGAAAACCACACCTAGGCCTTCTAGATTCTTGTCATGCTCAGTTCGACTGGGGGGTGACCGATGGAATAATACAGGAACGGGTTGCAGTCTATGGTTGGGAGGAATGTGACAGTTCCTAAGTCAGTCGCTATGTAATAAAATATTGATAAGTATCTATTTGTTGTTTCAATTATCATATTTCAGTAAATTATGTTATGATTAGCATTTCTTGTCTTATATTATCTGTTGCTAAAGTTCTATGTTAAGTTTCATTAATGCATGAAAGTTGTCTAAAAAGTTGTTGAATTTATAAATTATTATGTTATAAGTTTATAAGTTATTTTGTTTTTATGAATTGGAATGAGTACTTAAATAGGACTATATGTTTCTTTTAAAGTAAAATCATCGTAAGAACTGCTTAGCCATGATTCTTTTGGGTTTCAGATTCATACAGAGAAAGCTCAATTATCATCCTTATACACACAGAGAATTCCTAAACTTAGGATTTTCGGGAAAAGCCCTAAACTCTGCTTGGATCATATAATAAATTATGTAATAACTGCCTACATTTAATATTTACTTATTAATGGTAAATATTAACTAAACGTAAGTAGTTTAAATAAAGTATGCTTTTAAAACCAAAATAGAACTCATTTATAAATTAGACAACATGATATTATATTATGCTTCCATCCTAAATCCATGTAAAGATAACCTAAAATCATATAATCATAACCTAAGAATCGACCTAGCACAGGCTTTAATTATCCACACGATTTTTCCATAGGATAATACACACATATTATATTAGCGCCTAAGATTAAGACAAAACATAAATTACAGTCAAGTAGTAGTATAAATACATTAATTAATTTACACATAAGGCTTTCCCTATATACCTATAAGTATGATCAAACCCTAACATCATAGCATCCATATTAAAGAAACAGAGAGATGATACAAATTGAGAGTTATAACCAATAGATTGTGCATAAGAGACCACAAAATTATACAACCCAAACGATCCTTAACTGTAGGGCTATACCATCTTTGTCCCGTAACTAAATAATTAATTATATTTATGAAAACAAACCATATTAAATACAAAGATAGGGTTAAAGACTTTCCACACAGGTCTACACATATCACATAGGATCTCTTTATAAACCAAAATAAGAACTAGTCATCATTCTAAACATTTCAACCAGATACTTAGTATTCAAACATAATCTCAAACCAGAGCCACATAAGCACCAAACAAGAGTCATGGCCAGTTTGTAGAGCCTTCATGATTTCTACAGGATAAATCAATACCAACTAAAATTACACAACAGAGTATAACTCATATGTAGGACCCCTCTTGTTGGGTCCTCACGAACTAAACTTGAAACTTAACAACTTGATACAAACAGATTATCTATCATAATTTACAGGAAAGATAAAATAAATAAATGAATAACTTAGCAAATTAAAACAAAACATAACATGTTAAATGATTCATCTTGTCCACTATTTTCTGTGTCTTTCGTAGGATCCCTCTAGCAAAGCTCGTTTGAACCATAGGTGAAGCAACCGTTAGCTTTGCCACCCAACCATAGGCTCATGATTTCAGTTGCATGGCCACCCCCGAGCTTTGGGTCATAGAGCTCACACACAACAATTCGAGAAACTCATCTTGGTTTCCTCCCCCACAAAAATTTCCATCCAAACCCTCAATAGCAACAAGTCATGAGGCAATTCAAAATTATGATAATCATCCAGGATTTGGGTCCTTTACCCATTCCCAAAGCTTTCCTTTTAAAGGAACATTCCATGTGAAACATGTCGCTTCATGCATAAATACATATTTTATTAAATTTCCAATTTAATAATACTCACCCATCCATGTGTCAGTTTTTCTAGGAGTTGCACCAACATTCCTAAGTTTGCTCATGTTTGTCCCCTAGATATTTTACTTAACTCCTAGTTTTGAGGTGTAGGTGGAAAAGACTAGGTGTCCATGCTTAGGATTCTACTTTGCTCCTAAAATAAATATTTATTATTTTAAATGCTCAAAATATTCTTTTATGTGCAAATGCCTAAATAACACTGAATATTATTTAAATGCCAAAGTAATCATTTATGTGCAAATGCCTAAAGTATTCAAATGCATTTCTAAGTAATGTTCTAGGTGCAAACTTATATGTTTTTATGCAGTTAATTTTAACAATCATTTTCACAAGGACCCCCGTGCCATTCCGTTGGGCTTCCGCATTCCTTAATTTCATTTCCCCAACATGGCACCACTATGTTGGGTCTAGTCATTCGTAGTTTTCATTCTTCGGCAAGGTACCACATCGTTGGGTCCTTGCGTCCACTTTTTTCGTTCTCGAAGGGGTACTGTACCGTCGGGCCCTTCTGCCATCATCCTTTCATTTTGACTTGCGGGAACTTCATGTATGGATTTCAGGAGCCGTTATATTCCATCTTCTGTCTACACACTATTAGGGACTAATCGTGCTGAGGAGTGAGTCCGTTCTCATTGCATGCACCCCAACTTGTATGTGACCAAGTCCGTCGTGGCCCACATCGTACACCCTCACACTTTCCTCTAGAGCAAGTGGATCAGTGCTTATTTGCTCATGCGTGGTATTTTGTCAGAAGTCAACATCTTCGTCGCTCTCCCTGTGTGTGATTTATTCATACTCTACAACCCTTTATAAATTCCTTTGTGTGTTTGTCGGTGAACCGTTTCACCTGTCGCTACACACATTTCTCACAAACATATATTAGTAGTACTGTCCTCAATAATCATCATTTGATTCATAAATATGCTACTTCGTTAAGCATTTATAATTTACTCAAACATTACTCATTCTTCTAATCAAACATGCATTTCATCAATAATTACTTTCTTTGTCCTCATCACATGATCAATTGTATAGCTAGTCATTAAGCATCATTCATAAGCATATTTTCCATAATCATAGTTAATCGTTTAACACATGTAATCATTCATTTACATCAATTGTCGAGATACACATACTCAAAATAACATCAAAGAGTTATTTTATTAATCTTTCAATTAGTCGGGTCACGCAACAGGTGCCCTCAATGTCTACAGTAGTCTAGGGCACTATATACACCCGTACTTATTTAGAACTTCGTTCCGAAGTTCAAAATAAATGTGGAAAGCTATGACGCATCTCAGTTGCGTCCTCCCTAGTCATAGAGCCAGGACTATCAGTGTCCCACTGCACTTTGACTTGATCAATCAAGGCTAATCATTAAGCAAGATGTAATCAATCAATTATCCCACTCCACACATATAATTTAATTCCTTAATTCATTTATCAATTATTGTTGTCATTCACATCTTCAGGTTTTCCTCAATCATTTAAGATATAACAAGGCTTAAGAGACCATTATATCGAAGTTTTTCAGTCGGGTCATTCGACAGGTGCCCTTAAGGTCCATAGTCATTCTAGGGGCATTACATACACCCCCTCTTATATAGAACTTTGTCCCTAAGTTAATGTTTGTTCTCATAATTTCGATGCTAGGATTTATTTTTAATTTATCATTATCATCTTCTTGTCATTCTCTTCCATTTTTCTCAAACAATCATGGTCATAAGTACCAGTGGTTCTAACCATTAACTTTCTAGATCTTCTAGTATGGTTCCAATACATCCTCAGGAACTCAATGGAAATTTCAGGTAATGTAATCCAATAATACTTGCAATAACTTTCAGTCCCAACTTAGATTTCCTACACCTTCTAGTCATCTGTGAAGGTCTATGATATCTAATTTAAGCTACATTGCATCAATGGCCACACCTTAGTTACCCAATAATCCTTTGCATAACAAATCCGAACGAGATTTCAAATCTATTGGCTATCCTTTCCTCCAAGACGAGAAGGTAAACGTCATGCCAAATTCAGTGGAACATTGACAATAGTTACAATCACAAGTCAACAAATCAAGAGTGGTCACCAATATTCTAAAATTCAATTCCCAAAAGACTACTTCCAGAACCCCAAAATGATCTAATAATGTTGGTCCTCAATTTGATAGGATTCTAGGTATCAAAATTTAGTGACTTAGTCGAACATATTAAACTTTAAATTCTAGTCCTTTCATCACTAACATCATGTCTTTGTCGAGGAGGTTCTCATGTTTTTGCCTCGTTTCATAATTTTTGTTGTCATAGAGTCGCTTTGACTTGCTGGTAAAGTCATATTATGTGTGTAGGATTAGTCTCATCGAGTCCATCTCTAGGACTAGTTGTCTTTTCATCTAGGTTTCTCCATCTTACATGGTTGGCATCATTTCTTTCATCTCATTGTTAAGATCGTCTCCATACTTTGCTTTACAAAAAAATAGTCTTTATTTGACTCCTTCGGTGGATTTTCCCACATAAGAATTCTCCAATACCATGTGATGGTCACGTCGAGCTTGTATTCTTTCATGTCCTTTAACAACATTGTTGTGCTAGAAAAATTAGTTTCGGTGGGCTCATCTCCTCAAGCTAGTAACATTGATATCATGTTTTCCAATTTCTAAGTTCGTTTCACCCCCTCGATAATCTGTCAAAGTCTTGTCAATCCGAGCATTTCGGTGTCTTTTCCATTTAAGATTTATCAATTTTCTGTCATTTAGTCAATTACCAAATACATCTCTTTGATGCCATTCTCACTACAGATAATTCTAGAAAGTGGAAAATTCCCCTCTTTAGGAAACTTCAAGTCCATATACCTATATGCACACACTAAGTTTTTATACTCCATTCCCAAGCTCGTACTCACAAATTATTCTTACCCCTTAAATACAAGTAGTTATTTATTAGTTTTCTACCTTGACATACTAAATACTTGAACATCATTCAAGCTGCATATATCCTAGATATTATTTTTGTCACGATAACCTTTAACATTCTTCATATTTGTCAACCCCCTTGCTGAAATCATTTAAATAATATATAAATATCTTTACACTAACATAACTTCAATCTTTTTTTTTTATACTAAGTCCTTCTTTTGCAATATATATATAATCCTTGTTTACTCTTTTTAATGTATATATATATACAATATATACAAATTACTAATTCTATGTAATACAACCCATTATATATATACAATCATATATACCTTTTTACACTTCATTCCATATGCTAATATATATATATATATATATATATATATATATATATATATATAATCACATTCTAATCTATTAACAAAATACAATTCATATAATTCATGGTATGCATTTTTGAATAGCTTAATTTCCCAATCAAATTTATTTAACTATATGTATCCATGCTATGAGGTGAAATTCTTACTTATACATGCACCTCATTATTATATATAACAAATGTACCTTTTATTTATATCTATATCTATATCTATCTATATCTATATATCTATATCTATATCTATCTATATCTATATATCTATATCTATATATATATAACCTTTCTCTTTTTCCACATATATGTACCCACCGTTACATATCAGGGATTTATATTCCAACTAAACATATATAAATACATTCTCAATCTCTCACCTTTTAATTATATACGTAAGTAAAATACAATTTCTTTAACCATAAAAAGGTAGATGTAGATAGAATTAAATTTCATAAAGGTATGAGATGGAAAATACAATTACCAAATTACATCAACTCATGAAATGAAAAATAGATTTGATTCTCTTCTATGAGATTATGGTAAATTTCCAGTCTTTTAGATCCAATAATAAAATGTTTAACCATTGTATTCCGATATGGATGGCTGAAAGAAATTCTTATAAATGATGTGCACTCGACAATCTTAAAATGGTGATTTACATGCAAACTAAACTCTCAAGAAAACCTGATTGGGAAGATTGGTTTGACAGTTTACTTTCATAATTAAAATCCTTGCAGAGAAAACTCAATCTAGCAGATCGAATTGACATAAGACTTTCAGAAATAAAATCCTCACAAAGAAAATTTGGTTTAAACAAATTGATTCGGTAGACTAATATGGTTTAGCATATGACTAAACTTTTCTGCAATGAAATTTTTTCACAGGTTGATAACAATAGAGTGACATCCTTCATCATATAACCTAAATTTTCTTAAGTAAAACTTATCTGGTGGATCGAAATCAATAGAGTAATACGTTATTATTTACAAACATATTTTTCTCAATTGAAGTTTATTTCATAGATCTATATCGACTGAGCCATATAATTAAATATGCAAGGTAAACCTTCACAACCGAAGCTATATTCGTAAATTGAAATCAACAAAATAACATACAGGAGTTTAATTCATAGATATAAATAGACAGAACAATATGATTAAATGCACAAGCTTAAACACAACTAAAATTTGTGGATCTAGATCAGTAAAATAATATATTACTATAAGCATGTACATATTTAAGTGTAGTCATAATTGGCACTGTAGGGCCCCTTTTCATATAAGTCCAGGTGTAGATAACTGACTCTCCAATCAACCATGTGCGCTTTTCAAACTAACGTAGACTTAATTGTATTATAATTGTTCCTTCTTTTAACAAAAAAAATAAAATAATATATGCTCACATAACTGCACACGCCCCTGTATCGAACATGCTGTAGGTGGTCCATCTAAACCATATCTCAAAGTAAAAAGGTTTTGCAAGTATCAAAGGTTTATCATCGAGTTGTGATCAGTATAAAATCCGCCGTCAATCAAAGCTAAAACGAAAACAGAAGCGTAAGTTTCGCTAAACTATTAACGAAGTTCCAACACAGTTAGAACGATGTTCAAGGATGAGGTTTCTTAAGCATGGATGGATAGGAAGATTCTATCTATCTCAGCTCCCCTTTCCCCTAAAATATGGAAATAACGACAGGTAGTGATTAATGACGCCATTGCAAAAACAACACTTAACAACCCATCTTACCATCATCTAAAACTCCCAAGAGGTGCTACCCTACCCTTAGTAGGACTACTGTTGATCTAACACAGGAATGACACAGCCTGATTCTTCAAAGATCGGTGGCATCTGGGAAAAAGAAAATACCTGATCGACGCAATCTAGTAGTAGGGCTTGATTATACGCCGGAATTGACAGGGTTGATCCTCGAGGTAATGCATTGACTTTACAGGTATTAACATTGTGAGTAGGGTTAGAGGAAAAAATAATGCAGCTTCCATTTGTGGACTAAGATACAGGGGTTTAATTGATGAGTTATATTCCAGACATTGAACATGTACACAAACAGCCTACATAACTCAAACAAATGATCCATAATATGAAATGAACCAGTTATATTTTTGACAGTAATATCTTAATTTAAAATAATTGTTGTTTCAGGGCCTAAATCAAATAACACACAGGCCATCATCACAATTCTGATCGGTGTTCCAGTAAAGTTTAGATCCGTGTTCTAGAGTAAGATCGCTATAACACTAGTACTTAAAACAAGGGTCTGCGACACGAAAGAGAAGGCCTTATCAACCAGTGGATGTAAAAAAAATAATGAACTGAGATTAAACAAAAATTAATCGACTAGAGTGGGAGGAGTTAGATTGATAGAGATCAACACATGGATGCACTGAGCCAGAGATGGCGAGATGGCGTTACTCGATCTGTGGTTGAGAATGGTGATTAACTGGAGGTTTAGATGCCTATGTTGCCAAGGTATGAACGGGGAAATATATAGAGAATAACGCGACATAGACTAGCATCACGATTTCATGTATAAAGGAACAACATACAACGCTAAAGGTTGAGATCTATTCTGGATCTACATTCCCTATCTCATAGTGCATAAAAAAAATAATACTAAATGTAGAGTAAAGCAACATGATTACAAAAAGAAGACTTTTGTTTTCATCCATCATCAAGTAGAGAATTATAGTTTTCTTTTCAATAGTATAGATCCTGAAGCAAACAAAAAAAAAATGCAGTCAATCTGAAATGCGGGGATCTATATGATTCTAGTATATCATTAAGCAAGGTCTACTTAGGTTCCATTCCTATTCCCATACCGCAGTAACCATTCCCTTCCAGCAATTAGATCCAAACAGAGAACAAGGATCGGGTTCCTATAGAACCATCCTTTCCATATATACCAGCAGTAACATATATGTTAATGAAACCCTATTTAACCGATCGAGAGCACCCGATGGCTCAGAATCGGCGAGCCTTCAGTTTACAACCACGATTCATGGTATAAATATATATCACATAAAGAGGACACCTAACAACTATGGTGAGGTCACATATAACAATTGCAGAATGGGAAATCAAAGAGGTTTAAGCCCATGGTTTTTACGGAACCAACGAGAAAGGAGGGTCACATATCTGGAAGCTTTACGCAAACAGAGAGGAAGAGGTTCATGCCACTTTCATACACACACATAACTAAAGTCAAGCTCACGCCCTTCCTTATACTGAATAGTAGATTAGATCTACTATGAAATTTATGCATCAACAAAGAACAAAGGAAAGGGATTCACGCCCTTCCATACCTACCACAGAATGAAATGAGCTAATGCTCTTCAATCTACATAACAGAAATTAGTAAAAACCACCCAAAGAATATTTCCCCTAATTTAAATTCTTGAAATGTACAGTGTTTAAAATGCTAAGATGTACAGCACATTCCTTAATTAGAATTCTACAATACACAGTGATTTAAATATTTAATTGAGCAACAGAGTATAATATCACATGCACTTCAAGATCCATCATCTTTCCTTAAATATTATTGTTTCCCTTAGATAATACTCTTAGATAATACTCTTAGATAATACTGTAAATCAAAGTAAATAAAATCCCCAAATGCAGTGAGTTCATTCTCATTTTCACAAGGAATTTCAGATCTATGATTTTCTAAATAAAACTATTAGTGATAAAATATACCGAGCATATTTAACCTTTTTACACGCAGCCAAAGGTCTAAAAATTTAATTAAAATCTCACTTTTCTTTTAAATAAAAACAGTGATAAAAGTAGCATTTTAACATGCATTTCCAGATCTACTATCTCTTTCATAATCTGAAATAATTATGAAATACACAAGAAATGAAGAACCTGTGGTAAAGTTGTTTCAGTTGAAGATGAAATGCCTCGAAGATTGCTACTCCAATCTTGTTGTCGTTCACCATAGTCACCAAAGAACCCCTAAATAATATGAGTTCGATGCCCTCAAGGATCGACCGGCTCTGATACCAAATGTAGGACACCTCTCGTTGGGTCCTCACGAACTGAACCTGAAACTTAACAACTTGATACAAACAGATTAGCTATCATAATTTACAGGAAAGATAAAATAAATAAATGAATAACTTAGCAAATTAAAACAAAACATAACCTGTCAACTGATTCATCTTGTCCACTATTGTCTGCATCTTCCGTAGGATCCCTCTAGCAAAGCTCGTTTGAACCATAGGTGAAGCAACCATTAGCTTCGCCATCCAACCTTTGGCTCATGCTTTCAGTCGCATGGCCACCCCCGATATTTGGGTTATAGATATCACACACAACAATTCGAGAAACTCAGCTTGGGTCCCCCCCCAAAAAAAAATTCTAGCCAAACCCTCAATAGGAGCAAGTCATGAGGCAATTCAAAATCATCCAGGATTTGGGTCCTTTACCCATTCCCAAAGCCTTCCTTTTAAAGGAACATTCCATGCAACACATGTTGCTCCATGCATAAATACATATTTTATTAAATTTCCAATTTAATAATACTCACCCATCCATGTGTCAGTTTTTCTAGGAGTTGCACCAACATTCCTAAGTTTGTTCATGTTTTCCCCCTAGAGATTTTACTTAACTCCTAGTTTTGAGGTGTAGGTGGAGTTGACTAGGTGTCCATGCTTAGGATTCTACTTTTCTCCCAAAATAAAGATTTATATTATTTTAAATGCTCAAAATATTCTTTTATGTGCAAATGCCTAAATAACACTGAATATTATTTAAATTCCAAAGTAATCATTTATGTGCAAATGCCTAAAGTATTCAAATGCATTTCTAAGTAATGTTCTAGGTGCAAACTTATATGTTTTTATGTAATTAGGTTTAACAATCATTTTCACTAGGACCCCGGTGCCGCGTCGTTGGGCTTCCCCATTCCTTAATTTAATTTCTCTGACATGGCACCACTCCATTGGGTCTAGTCATTCATAGTTTCCATTCTTCGGCAAGGTACCACATCGTTGGGTCCTTGCGTCCACTTTTTTCATTCTTGATAGGGTACCGCACCATCGGGCCCTTCTACCATCATCCTTTTGTTTTGGCTTGCGGGAACTTCATGTATGGATTTCAGGAGCTGTTATCTTCCATCTTCCATCTACACGCTATTAGGGACTGATGGCATTGAGGAGTGAGTCCATTCTCACTGCGTACCCCCCATGGCTAGCTCCATTGTGGCCCACCTCATACGCCCTCACACTTTTCTCTTGAGCAAGCAGATCGGTGCTTATCTGCTCATGCATGGTATTCCATTGGAAGTCGACATCATTGTCGCTCTCCCTATGCGTGATTTAGTCATACTCTACAACCCTTCATAAATTCCTCTGTGTGTCCATCGGTGAACCGTTTCACCTGTCGCTACACACATTTCTCACAAACATATATTAGTAGTACTATCCTCAATAATCATCATTTGATTCATAAATATGCTACTTCATTAAGCATTTATAATTTACTCAAACATTACTCATTCATCTAATCAAACATGCATTTTGTCAATAATTACTTTCTTTGTCCTCATCACATGATCAATCGTATATCTAGTCGTTAAGCATCATTCATAAGCATATTTTCCATAATCATAGTTAATCGTTTAACACATGTAATCATTCATTTACATCAATTGTCCAAATACACATACTCAAAATAACATCAAAGAGTTATTTTATTAATGTTTCAATCAGTCAGGTCACTCAACAAGTGCCCTCAATGTCTACAGTAGTCTAGGGCACTACACACAATTTCCAGAAACTCTACAAACAACAGAACGATTTCACAAAGCCTCTTGTCACTTAAACGACACCATATAGAATGATCATTTTCGCTATTTCTTCTCTCAGGGAATTTTAAGGCTTGCTGTAGCAAACTTAGATTTAATAATTAGATACTAATTTACCAAATTAAAAATCAAATACACAGACCAAAATTTATAGGACAGAAAGTAGAGATTAAATGCATTGGATAAATCATAGTCAGATCAGCAGTAAAACCCTAGGATTTAATGAAAACGTTTTTCATAGAAAACATAAACAAAATTTACATACAATCATCAAAAATGATAGGGCCCGAGAGCCAGCAAGTATGCAAAGGTTACACAAAGTATTACAAATGCCTGAACAAGCTTACAAAACCAGAATGACCAGTATTTCATGCTCAAAAATAGAGTTCAATTATTTACACGTAGAGAACTCTTAGCTATGCCCTGAGGCCTGAAAATGGCACTCTAAATTCTAGAGACCAATGCTGGTGAAAATACAAACAACCTAGCGAAGTAAATAAATAGAGTTGGCTGAAAAATCCTTGTATCTCCCAAGAACAACCATTAAAAAACTGCATAGCATCAAATCCACACATCTCATGGCCAAGGCATTTTAAAGAGCCAAGTCGTACCAGAACCGGTCGAATCCTAGAGTCTCCACCTCTCCAACATCCCAGTGCCCCACCTAAGTTGCCCAACAACTACACAATGGTCCCTGACATCAAATGAACAACGTTGGAGTTAGTTAAGGGACTACAAGATACTGTAAAGTGAAAAATGTAAAAGAAAACTTGAGTGAAGTAGAGCTTACCTTCCCATGTCATAGCTTCCCACGATATTTCCATCTACGTAGGGAATGTTCTTACCAAAGTGTCACGCTCTGATCATGCGCATACCCTTTCCACCATGACGAAGCACAGTAGCTTTTCGCTCTCCACCAGAGCACCTAGAACAACAAGAAGAATGAAAACCATGATAGCCAAGGGTAGGGTAACTTGCCTGCTTGACCATGCTGCCAGCGTGTACTTCCACCATGAGCCTTCACATGGCCTGCAACAAATTCTTTAACAACCATCCACTACCACTTAAATCTTTACCCACACTATATAGTGTAGATATCCTCGTTAAAAGGCTCAAGCACTTATACATAGGGTTTATGGTTTAGGAATAGTTTAAACCCATTCCCTTTTTCTTGTTAAGTAAAATTCTTTTAAATGGAAAGTGTTAGGTTAAATGTTTCCTCATGTGCACGAGGGTAGTACAAAGGCATTAGCTTATGAAAGCTAAGTAAGACCTAGGGCCTTAAACCACTCTTAGCAATCAAGAAAGACAATCCTAATATTAACATAAGTAATCACAATGCACAAACATATCACAGGATCAAAGCATAAAACAAGATCACCAAAACAAACATAGAATCTGCATGAAGTAAACAATAGTGTAGAGGGGACAATAATAACATACATGGATATAGATGAATCAAACTCATGCTAAGACCAACATTGTACAACCAACCAACATAAACATTACACATAGCTGTAGATTTCATACTACTTCTAGTATTTAATGCAATGTTGAAGGTATTTCCTAATCAAGTCCTAAGTGTTATTTAATTAATAGACCCATACAAAAAATTTTAAATTTTCAGGATTTGAGGGACATTACAAGTGGTATCAGATCCCAGATTCAAAAACTTGAGGCCTATGAACCTACACTACCACTACAAAACTAATAAACTAATAAAACTTGTTTACTTGCACATTGCAAACATTTTCAGGACAAGACAAACAAACATGAATGCAGAAAGAGAAGACAGATAGCTTGGCAACCTGAATTCAATACCTAGGGAACATGAAATAGTAATAGAACTGAATGATAGTCTCAGAGCAGTCAAAGCTTCTGACCTACTGAAAATGGTGCAAAGTCTACAGGAAGAATTCCATAGATTCAAAGATCATAACTTGAACTAGAGAATAGAACAACATGAAGTAAATGAAGCACTACTACAAACATTAACTGGAAAGAAAACTCATAGGAATACCACCCATTATGCAAACAAGAATATGATTAAAGAACATTGCAGAAAGAGAGACAGTAGCCCGGATTTTAGGAAACTTGAGGACTCACCAGAACACTCCAACTCATACAACTCCCGTGGCCCTGAATCTGAGTACACTTTAGATTCTTATGCATCATATCCTTGCAAAAAGGAATACAAGAGAGGGGACAGTCTGCAAGGAGAGTTAAAGAAAATTAAGGCTCCAACTTTTGAAGGAGACCAAGATTCAGGAGAGAAGGATGAAGAATGGTTGCTGGGAATGACCAAATATTTCCAGGTACATCAGTACTCCAGCTGTATGAGGGCCCGATTGGCCACATACAATTTAATTGTAAGTTTTCCAGATGGTGGCAGGATTTAAAACACACCAAGAAGATAAAAAGAAATGAAATTGGATGGAGGGATTTCATAAAATTGTTTCAAGAGAAATACATGTCAGAGAGGTTCTTCGATAAGAAGATAAAGGAATTCCATGAGTTACAACTAATCTCCCTTACCATGGATGCATTAATCAACATACTCTTAGATATGCTACATTAGGTACCTTACGTAAGAGATGAGAAAGTTAAAATACAACAGTTCTTAATATGCCTCCCAACATACTATAGGGACATAATTGAATTTGATGCACCCAAGACCCTAGAAATGGCCTTATACAAAGCTAGGATCTGCTATGAGCACAATCAACATAAAACAAAGATCATAAATAAAAATAAGGACAAGATGAGGTCATATTTTGACCACAAGAGAAGAGGGTTCAAACCACTTCCATATCGAAAACATAACAATAGTTTTCATGCTAACATAAATTTTCCAAGGTACGAAACACAGTCAAACAAACCGGCAAAGAGTGTTAATAAACCTGCAGTAGAGAGAGGGACTAGGATAGCCGCTAGACTAGGAAAACGTTGGGGGTGTCAAGGACCCCATTATTATAGGGATTTCCCAAACAATAAGGGCACCAAATTTATGAAACGTAATTAAAATTCAGAACCACTTATCATCCGCAAATGGATGGGAAGACTCAACGAGTAAATCAAATACTAAAAGATATGCTCCGGATGTATGTCATGAATAATCCTAACCAATGGGAAGAATATTTGCACTTTGTAGAATTTGCATACAATAATGGGTACCAGACCTCAGCTAAAATGAGCCCTTTTGAAATAATTTATGGAAGAAAATGTAGGACACCGATGACTTGGGACAACCCGGTGGATGGGCTCATGTTGGGGCTGGATCTTTTAAAAGATCTAGAACAACTAGTTGTAAAGGTACAACAGAATTTGAAAGAGGCCCAAGACAGGACAAAAAGTTATGTAGATAGAAAAAGAAAAGACAAATATTATCAAGTCGGGGAACATGTTTACTTAAAAGTAAAATCCAAGAGAATCTCTTTGAGTTTGGGCAAATGTGGGAAACTAGCTCCCAGGTTTCGTGGACCGTTTGAAATATTGTCCAAGAAAGGGCCAGTGGCATATGAATGTTGATGTATTTGTAACTTTGGAAAATATTCACTTGTATATTGTATGCATTACATTTGTACTTTATTGTATCCACAACGGAGATGTATTATTCCTCCGATTGGAAGTGTCATCATTTGTATTTGCAAGTGTCGCAAGTTATATTGTAAGTGTCATAAATTATAATTGATGGGTTATTAGACCACCTTGGTGGGGTCAGCCCTGTATGAGTTAAAGGGTTATTAGAACACCCTAGTGGGGTCGGCCTAGTGATAGGTGGTAAGGGGTTATTATACTCTCATAAGGGAGTTCGGCCCAATTAGAGTAAAAGGAAAGTAAAGGTAAAGTATAAATAAAGAGGAGCACCTATCTATTTATTCATTCATTCACTCACTCACTTCGCATTAGTGAGAGAGAGGAGGAGTGCGCACAAGTGGAGGAGGAGAAGCTGCTAGGAGACTATCTCTTGTTTTGGGGTTTGATCTTTGTGATCTTTGTATTGGTGCTCATTCTATCTTTGAGGAAGTTGCGGGGTTTTTCACCTTCTTGGTTTTCCCCGGTGAAATGTTTTGTGTCTCTTATGTTTGATATGTTGTACATGTTGTTATATTTGTTAAGATATTAGATCATATTTAATTAAATGATGAAAAACTAACATGGAATCAGAGATAGCCTAAAGGAAGGCATTGTATGGCATTTATGACACTTTTGCACTTGCGACAAATTGGAAGCTAGGGCTTGGTATAGTAAAAACCACTCATCGTGGCACTTTCACTATAAATCAGTTTTGGAGAATTTTTCAGAATCTAAAATGTTTATAGGCCGACAATGAAATGTTTATGTACCTTGTGTCCGAAGATCATCCTCAGATTTGTTTTACTTTGTGATATATGATCCGTACAAGTTAGGGTTTCTGCCTCTTCCAGAATGCAACCCTAAACAGGTGACCTAAGCACAAAGGTCATACCTCGGGCTAGGAAGATCCAAATGGAATTCCGTAAAAAGTAGCAGTTAAGGAATGGATTTTTGTTTCATAGGCTGAGTTTCAGATGTCGCAGTTGAAACAGTGACACGTGGCACTTCGTACAAGTTTGATATGCTGTTTCATCCCATAAACAGGTCATGTTGCAACACTTAGCATATATCTATCATGGAGAATTCATTGGACTCAGATCTGTTGGGTTGGAAAGATGATAGGTCATTATACCACAGGCCTAAGTTTCATACCCTGAGCATCCGAAATTTCAGAGATGCATTAGAAACAATATGGCATATATTTATGTCAAAACAGAATTGGATTCTGAGCACTTTAATTTTTGGCTTGTCACTGCTGCGGGAAATTAGGGCTTTTGAAAGAAGTGAAATTTTGGAGTGCTCTCAGCATAGGATTTATCTCCTCAAAAAAATTGAAATTTAGCGACCAAGATCAAAGTTTTTGGTTGGGTAGAACCCCAGGATCTATCAAACCCTAGTTTGGGTTTTGGACTAGAAAACCAGAATTTGACAGAAGTTGCAGATCCCAAATTCGCAAGTCACTTTTGAGGGGTCAATTTTTGGAGTTTTCAAAATCTAAGCACACCATCTTGCTTGCCTCAGTCAATTGCATATCCCTATCTAGATAGAAGGTTGAAATTCCAAGTTTGGATTTTTAGGGTTTCTCTGTCAAACCCTAGCCAACTCCATGTCACATACCCCAATTTTATTAAAATAATGTAATTATTTTTAATATTCCTGAGAACATTATGTTAAATTTAATGCTAAGTAGGAAGGGATGACTCAGCAGAGTCTCCAGAAATGGAATGTAAAATCTGAATAATTATTATTAATAAATAAATTATGGAGACAACAGCATGGGAGAGCTGTTAAAAGAGGTTACTGGTCTAACTGGTGGATGGAATTAGGTGGAAGGACAAAAGACAAGTGGCAGCATCCTCAAACACTTCCTGAGTTGCAGGTGGCAACTTCCCTATATTTTGGGGTCATGATTCCCCAAGAAAGTGGAATCTGAGCAGGTGGCTCATTAATGACAGTTAGCCCAACTAAGACCTAGGCAATCTTTTAAATACTACTCAATGAACTGAGCTGGGGGTTCAGCAATTGTTCTAGAGGGAGAATACATTCAGATGGATGCTATTCAGGAGTCCCATTGAGGAAGTGGGAAACAGTAAGGAAGTGTTTTGAGCAGGAAGTTGTAGTAACTTGGTTCCAGTATAGCTGTTTTGGCTGAGGGAATTATTGGCCGTACTTAGATTCCAGTCAGTTAGACCAGAGCAAGCTCGGGGGTCCTGAGAAGTGCTGTCTGGGCACTCTCCAGGAATTGGTAGGGAGGAACAGCCTCCCATTGCTGTTATTGTCTACCATCTACAGGTTCTGTCACTCTCCCTGTTGATTGGTTTAAATTATTTTCTATGAGATAAACTAGTACAATTATGTATTGATTTGGTTCAACTTCAGGAAATCGTTATCTGTACTTTCCTTTGGTATAAATTTCAGAATGCAGATGTTTTAGAAGTTTTCCTGTTTTTATTTAAATAGAGTATATTATTTTATACAGAACCTATTATTCACTGTTACAGTTAATAAATACTGTGTTTATGCATATGCTAGAATTCCTGTTAATAGTTTAATAATAGACAGAAATAATAGACAATAGATATTCCAGATTTATAGCTATTAAACAATCATAAGAACAAATCTAGATAAATCTTAGTTTTACTCCGATGTTATTTTCCTGTTAGAGTAAGCTACCTATATATATATATATATATATTGCATATTTCAGTTAACTTTAGTTTCATGTCATTCTTTTATCGAGTTAACAGATAAACAAAACTTATCTTAAGGTATTGTTCTTACACAGAACATGTTGACAGCTGCTGACTAACTGAAGGGGCGACTGTGGTAATATTTCATTGTTACCAGCTTCCACATCATCTTAAACATTTACACAGTAGTCAAACACAGACACTAGTAACTGTAGATTTTTATTTGCTTGCTATCTAGTCTTAGAACACAGTAGCCATGTCAATATAATCGAAATAACAGAGTGGTTTTTAAACAATACAAACATATTAATACAACAGAAAAACTGTCGACTAACACAGTCATCATTGGCTGATTACAAACCATCTTAAATTACACACAGTATTAATATTATTCAGTACAAACATCTCCCTTGGAGTAGTTCCCAAACCCTACACGGCCGTAGCCATACAATATCTCCACAACAGACTGAAAAACAAATGAAAGAATGCCTTATATGGCAGACAGACTTACAGTATCTTATTACATAGTTCTATGTTTATATTATTTCATCCACAGTGGCGTTTAATAACAATACAAGAATCAAAACAAATATTATTATAATTTATACCCAGTCGCTATCGAGTTCACAATACCCTACGTATGCTTTGAACATGAAACAAAACCCCCCAAATTCGCCAGAATAACCCTATGCATTCAACTATTGCAGACACCATCGAGAAACATCCACTATCATTATTCAACACTTCAAATCAAAATAAAACACAGAAGGAAAATGGTAGGGTTTCTTTAAAAACAGAGCCATCATACATTGCAGGTATCGAATAACCCAGATATCTTTACATCTTGTAAATATTATAACAATACACGAAGACGAAACACGGTCATAACAGACCCAATAATATATATGAAAAATATAAATCTTATACAGCGAGATTTGAACCCTATGCTTAGCCATTATCGGAACCATAACCAAAAACCCTGGCCTCATACAGTTGGCCGTGAATGGCTCCATAATTTTAACAGGGTTTTAAAACCCCATTTCATTTCAAACAAAACAATTTCATACATATGACTGCACCTACGAACATCAGGTCGATAATGACCTCAACACACAGGAGTTTCCCTCCAAGACTCAACCCTAACCACAAAACCAGCAAAGGAAGAGACAGCCGTGGATAACCAGGCTTACCGGAGAAGCCTGCGCGGGTGACAAATCCCTGTACACCTTCAAGAGCCGAGTGACCTGCATTTAACGAATGCCGAGAGATATTAATACCCTGTCTATGCCGAGAGTTTGATTAAATATAAAAACAACACTTGCTTAAAACAGAAATTGCTTACCTGAGTATTGTAACCGTGGAAAATCTGAAAGCCACCGGTGGAAGCAGGCACTAAAACCCCAACCCTCGTCGGGTGAAGGAGCAAAGCACACCCTCGTAACCTTTCAATGACAGCTGCGACAGATAACCCTTGCAGACGAAACCCTTACACTGGGATTGAACCAGTCAATAAGCACATCCAAAACCCAAAGACATCAACCCTCTCATAACTTAAAGACAATAGCAAACCCTGTCTCATATTCACACAGCACAAGCGATGGACTGTAATATCGGGGACTAACAAAGGAGGAAACAACGAGACCATTAAACGAAGAAATAGTAACAGATGATATCACCAGAGCCGAGGACTTAATCTATTGCAGAATGAAACCATAAAATTCAAAACCACAACACTGTGCAATTCGTTACAGTGACCAACGATGAAATCCAGACATGGAGGGTTTCACCCTTAGGACCCGAGCCCGGAGGCAAAGACAATAACCTGGTAGGGTTTCGAAACAGCTTATATATCGCCAATTGCATGGAGGAGAGTGAACCACGTAGCATCCAAATAAATCAACGTAGCATGGGTCGAGACCCTATAGTTCCATTGCCAACCAAATCATTATACACCGATTTTTCCCAAATCATTTCATATGTAAGTCAACATACAAGATAACAATGATATATATAATCATTTGGCACAAAGTGCATGCCTTGCAAATGAATCATCGAGATTTCCAAGCATTTGGAATGCATAATCACTACAACGATATAAAAGAGATATAGTCAATTTAAACCATAAGTTATGATCATTACAACCTTTACACTATAGTAAATATAAAGCTTGCCAATGTATGAGAACAAAATGTTTGTGGCACAAACATTATATATATATATATATATTGAAACCAAGCCATAGATTAATGCCATGAGCATAATACATTCCCATGTGCATATAAGCACTAAGGTAGTCAAATGAAAATACCTTGTTATTTAATACTTGAAATGTTACCAAGTCTTTATGACAATATATACATTGCCATTATATACTATCATCGGATTTGCTACCAATACTATTGTTAACAGTAACAATTTGAATAATAAACCTCTATTATTAGAATGTTGAAATAGAGTTTCATCTACAGGATTCACATCATAAAGGTAGTTAAAAATCAAGCACAGTCAGGTAATATATGTTAAACTCTAAGTAGACATTGGACTTCGATGCATAGGAGTATAAGTTGAAACAACGCTAGAAGCGTCACCTTCTCAACTCGCAATATCAGTACGTGAACAAAACAGTAATCACCGGCATTTAAACTGACAACAGGTCACATGATGCAAAGACACTTTATACAGCCAATAATTATGATATAACAATTGTCTCATTGTTAGTCACAGTAGTAGCATAGCATAATAATCATAAAAACATAATTATAACTAAGACAATGTAAATCTTAGTAACACCTGACGATACTAGTTGAAGAAGAAATATCATGACGATCATTAAGTTTTAAAGTACAGGGAGTATTGATGCTCACCTAGTTAACTTACAGTGATCCTTACTTCACTGGCGCACCTGAAAAACAAAAGACGACATATGCATTAGCTCGTAAGCTAAGTAAGCCAGTCAACTACGACTAGCTCTTCCCTTGCGGTTCAAACCAAACAGTCATTAATTACAATCACCGAAATCAAAGTTTTTAATAAGACAGAGTCTTTAAACAGATTATGTTAGTTATTTAAATTAAAACAATATCAGAAATACTACCTAGTTAACATTTATTGTTACGAATAAAAATTTTAAATTTTTCGGAAATTTCGGGTTTTGACATGTGGTATCAGAGCTCAGTTTCAGACACTAGGCCTGTATGTGACTCCACTAAACTTCCGCAAACAATGATCATAAAAGAAGATTTTGTTTTATTTATAAAATACTAATATATATTTCGGTTTCATCTACAGAACAGAAATTTTTCTTTTCTGAATTTTACAGACAGGTATGGAAAAACTGGGAGAATATGCTGAGGAGGAATCTCCCAATGTTGAGATAAGACAGATGTCAAAAGAACTTGAGACGGGAGAAGAAGCTGCTCACACCACTGAGCTGATGCAGACCATAAGAGGATTAAAGACAGAAATGGAAACAGTTAAGAGGGATAATGAAAGAATTCTAAAGACTCAGGAACAGCTAAATCAGTTATTGATAGAAAAATTTCAGACTGAAGTAAGGAGCAAACCAGCTGACTCAGAAGAAGTTAGTCATCCAAGAGGGTCAAAAAGGACAAAACCAACTAAATCTGACAGCAGTTCCTCATCTGAAGAAAGAAAGGGACAACCCAGTTATCACACTAGCAGTGACAGCAGTGAAGCTGAGCTGCACAACCAAAGGAAAAAGTACCGGCCCTATGAGGAGATTTCCGGGGAGTTTAAGAAGATAAAACCCCCAACTTTCAATGGAGAAGCTGAAACGGGAGAAGAGGCCGAATCCTGGTTGTCCGGGATGAGAAAGTATTTTCAGATCTATAACTACTCAAATCAGCTAAAGGCAAGAATGGCCATCTACAACCTCTCGGGAAAGGCGGATATATGGTGGCAAGACCTGAAAAGGGTCAAAGGGATCAAAGAAAGAGAAGTTAATTGGAGTACCTTTAAAAGGTATTTCAAGAAGAAATTCCTGTCCGAGCAATATTATGAAGAAAGGGCTAAAGAATTTTATGAACTAAAACTCGGATCTATGACGATGAAGGACTTAAACAGTAAATTTTTAAGTCTGTTACGTTATGTACCGTATTTTGTCGAAGAGAAACCAAAAATACAGCGGTTTCTTAGTTGCCTGCCCTATCATATCAAGGACAGAATTGAATATGACAACCCCAAAACACTGGAAGAAGCTATGCGCAAGGCAAATTTCTGTTACGAACAGAATAAAAAGAAAGAGGGAATAGCCAGCTGGAAAGCCAAAAAGAACAGCAATCTGATCGAGTACAAGAAAAAGGAATTTGTTCCCCATAAAAGTTTCAAGAATGGCAAAAACGGGAACCACTTTAATAGTAAAAGTTTCCAAGGAAACAAAAATGGAGCTGTCAGCCATTCAAACAATTACAAAAACAGCAAAGAGACTCCTAATAACCATGGAAACTACACCAAAAATTTTGAGCGAAAAGAACCTGTCAAGTGCTGGGAATGTAATGGGCCACATTATGCTTCAGTCTGCCCAAACAGAAAGAAACAAGTCAGCAATATTCATACTGTTCAAGATGAAATGACAGTTGGAGATTTTGCAGGAACTATGCCCAGAATAAATGCAGCGTTGGAAAATCGTCAGGCTGACTATCAAACTTCCATGGTGGAAGTAGGAGGTATGATTAACAAAACCCCAGTTACTATATTAATAGATCCAGGTGCTAGTCTTAGTTATATTTCACCTCAGCTGGTAGAAAAATGTAATTTGACTGTTGAAAGGTTTGATAATTCTTGGTCTGTACAATTAGCTACTGGGGCTAAGAAGAAAGTAAACTGCTATGTAAAAGAATGCATCTTAAACATGACTGATTTTAGAACTACAGTTAAACTGAATGTTTTACCACTTGGCTCTTATGACATACTTATCGGAATGGACTGGTTGGAACAACATAGGGTCGTTTTAAACTGTTTTGACAAAACTTTTAGGTGTATAAACAGTAGTGGACAGCCTGTAACTGTTAGGGGTATTCCTAGGAAAACAGTAGTTAGGCAAATTTCTGCATTACAACTTAAAAGAGCAGTCAGGAAAGGATGCAAGACCTATGCTGTAACTATTACAGACGAGACCGATAAATCTGAGAACAACCAGAAAACAGTAGAGAACATTCCTGTCGTCAATGAATTTATTGACGTTTTTCCTGAGGAAATCCCAGAATTGCCTCCCAAGAGAGAGCTTGACTTTACCATTGAGCTGGTACCAGGTGCTGTTCCCAGTTCAAAAGCCCCATACCGTATGAATATTTTGGAGCTTAACGATTTAAAAACTCAGTTGAAGGAGTTAATAGATAAGAACTATATCCGACCCAGCGTATCCCCTTGGGGAGCACCAGTAATTTTCGTTAAAAAGAAGGACGGAACTATGCGACTTTGCATAGATTATCGTCAACTAAACAAGATGACGATCAAAAACAGGTATCCGTTACCTCGTATTGATGATCTGTTTGATCAACTACGTGGCGCTACGGTATTCTCTAAGATCGATCTAAGATCGGGTTATCATCAGGTAAGAATTAAAGAAGAAGACATTTTCAAAACAGCCTTTAGAACCAGGTACGGACATTACGAATTTGTCGTAATGCCATTTGGACTTACTAATGCCCCAGCTGTTTTCATGTGCTTAATGAACAACATAATGCACAAATACTTAGATAAATTTGTTGTTGTATTTATCGACGACATTTTAGTCTATTCTAAGAGCGAGGAGGAGCATAAGGAACACTTACGTATCGTTTTACAAGAACTAAGAGAACAACAACTTTTTGCGAAATTTAGTAAATGTGACTTCTTCAAAGATGAAATCCAGTACTTAGGACATGTAGTCACTAAGGAAGGAATTTCAGTGGATCCCGAAAAGATTCGGGCGATTGAAGAATGGCCAGTACCTAAAGATGTGACGGACGTTAGATCTTTCATGGGAATTACCGGTTACTACCGGAGGTTTATTGAAGGCTTTTCAAAAATAGCCAATCCAATCACTTCTTTGCAGAAGAAAGGAAAGAAGTTTGATTGGAATGCGAAATGTGAAGAAAGTTTCAAGAAACTTAAGACCTTATTGACAACTGCACCTATTCTTAGAATAGCGGACCCAAATAAAGACTTCATAGTTTGCACCGACGCTTGTAATGATGGTTTAGGCGGAGTGCTGACTCAAGAAGGACATGTCATTGCTTACGAATCTAGGAAGCTGAAAATTCATGAAAAGAATTATGCCACTTATGACCTAGAATTAGCTGCTGTAATTCATGCTTTAAAGATGTGGCGACACCACCTAATAGGCAGAAAATTTACCTTACTAACAGATAATAAAGGTCTGAAATACCTTTTAGACCAGCCAAATCTAAATGCAAGACAAGCCAGATGGCTGGCATTCCTAAGTGAGTACGATTTTGAAATCCAACACATAAAAGGGAAGGAAAATAAGGTGGCTGATGCCTTGAGCAGGAATGCAAAACTGAATTTTATATCAGCTAGCAGCACTTATACCTCTGATTTAAATAAACAGCTGGCCGAAGGGATAAAATTAGATGGAAATTATCAACACTTACAAATTACAGCCAAGGAACAGCCCACAGAAAGTTTGATAAAAGGGTATAGTATAAACGAAAACGGATTTTTGCTGTTTAAGGACAGGCTGTATATCCCTAATGCACCTACAGTTAAGCTGTTAATTTTAGACGAAATACATAAAACCCCTTATTCCGGGCATCCTCGCTATCAAAAGACTATCACTATGCTGAGAAAAGAATATTTTTGGCCTAACATGAAATCTGAAACTGCTGAATATTTAGCAAAGTGTTTGGACTGCCAACAAGTAAAAACAGAACATCAACATCCAGCTGGATTGCTGCAACCTTTACCTATTCCTAGCTGGAAATGGGAAATAATCAGCCTGGATTTCATTACGGGTTTACCCAAAAATCAACATCAGAATGATTCGATTATGGTAGTGGTAGACAAATTAAGTAAATCAGCACATTTTATTCCTGTTAAAACCACATACAAGGCTGCAAACATAGCAGATATCTTTCTAAAACAGATTTTTCGGTTACACGGTATTCCAAAAGTTATTATATCAGACAGGGATCCTAAATTCACAGGAAATTTTTGGAGATCCTTGTTCAAAGGATTAAACACCACTTTGAATTTCAGCACCTCTTTCCATCCTCAGACGGACGGACAAACAGAACGAGTTAATCAAATATTAGAAGATCTGTTAAGGATGTATGTTAAAGATCAACCAGGTAAGTGGGAGGATTATTTGCACTTAGCTGAATTTGCATACAATAACAGCTATCAATCATCAGCTAAGTTTAGTCGTTTTGAGGTTTTGTATGGACGAAAATGCAACACTCCTATCTCCTGGAGTAATCCAGTAGATAGATTAGTGTTAGGACCTGATTTATTGAAAGAAATGGAACAGATTGTGAAACAAGTGCAGGGCAACTTGAAGATTGCCCAGGATCGGCAAAAGAGTCAAGCAGACTTGAAAAGAACTCCTAAAGAGTTCCAGGTAGGTGAACATGTGTTCATCAAGGTAAGACCAAAGAAAAGCTCCCTAAGATTAGGAAGTTGTGCAAAATTAGCACCACGTTACTGTGGTCCATTCGAAATTTTAGCTAGAATTGGTCAAGTTGCTTATCAGTTAGCATTACCGCCAAATTTAAAAGTACATAATGTTTTTCATATCTCTGTTTTGAAAAAGTATGTTCATGATGCTACTCATGTTATTGATTGGAACATTGTACAGGTAGAACCAGAAGGGGAAGTTCTGGTAGAACCGGATTGTATCCTCGGGAGGAGGGAAATTACTCTACGGAACCGGATAATTGGACAAGTGAAGGTGCAATGGAAGCACCTTAGTCCTGAAGAATCTACCTGGGAGCTGGAAAGTAAGATGCGGGAAGCATATCCCCATCTATTCCAGCAGGTAGCTGAAGAAGAAGAATAAAGTAAAATCGAGGACGATGTTACATTTTAAGGGGGTGTGTATGTCACATACCCCAATTTTATTAAAATAATGTAATTATTTTTAATATTCCTGAGAACATTATGTTAAATTTAATGCTAAGTAGGAAGGGATGACTCAGCAGAGTCTCCAGAAATGGAATGTAAAATCTGAATAATTATTATTAATAAATAAATTATGGAGACAACAGCATGGGAGAGCTGTTAAAAGAGGTTACTGGTCTAACTGGTGGATGGAATTAGGTGGAAGGACAAAAGACAAGTGGCAGCATCCTCAAACACTTCCTGAGTTGCAGGTGGCAACTTCCCTATATTTTGGGGTCATGATTCCCCAAGAAAGTGGAATCTGAGCAGGTGGCTCATTAATGACAGTTAGCCCAACTAAGACCTAGGCAATCTTTTAAATACTACTCAATGAACTGAGCTGGGGGTTCAGCAATTGTTCTAGAGGGAGAATACATTCAGATGGATGCTATTCAGGAGTCCCATTGAGGAAGTGGGAAACAGTAAGGAAGTGTTTTGAGCAGGAAGTTGTAGTAACTTGGTTCCAGTATAGCTGTTTTGGCTGAGGGAATTATTGGCCGTACTTAGATTCCAGTCAGTTAGACCAGAGCAAGCTCGGGGGTCCTGAGAAGTGCTGTCTGGGCACTCTCCAGGAATTGGTAGGGAGGAACAGCCTCCCATTGCTGTTATTGTCTACCATCTACAGGTTCTGTCACTCTCCCTGTTGATTGGTTTAAATTATTTTCTATGAGATAAACTAGTACAATTATGTATTGATTTGGTTCAACTTCAGGAAATCGTTATCTGTACTTTCCTTTGGTATAAATTTCAGAATGCAGATGTTTTAGAAGTTTTCCTGTTTTTATTTAAATAGAGTATATTATTTTATACAGAACCTATTATTCACTGTTACAGTTAATAAATACTGTGTTTATGCATATGCTAGAATTCCTGTTAATAGTTTAATAATAGACAGAAATAATAGACAATAGATATTCCAGATTTATAGCTATTAAACAATCATAAGAACAAATCTAGATAAATCTTAGTTTTACTCCGATGTTATTTTCCTGTTAGAGTAAGCTACCTATATATATATATATATATATATTGCATATTTCAGTTAACTTTAGTTTCATGTCATTCTTTTATCGAGTTAACAGATAAACAAAACTTATCTTAAGGTATTGTTCTTACACAGAACATGTTGACAGCTGCTGACTAACTGAAGGGGCGACTGTGGTAATATTTCATTGTTACCAGCTTCCACATCATCTTAAACATTTACACAGTAGTCAAACACAGACACTAGTAACTGTAGATTTTTATTTGCTTGCTATCTAGTCTTAGAACACAGTAGCCATGTCAATATAATCGAAATAACAGAGTGGTTTTTAAACAATACAAACATATTAATACAACAGAAAAACTGTCGACTAACACAGTCATCATTGGCTGATTACAAACCATCTTAAATTACACACAGTATTAATATTATTCAGTACAAACATCTCCCTTGGAGTAGTTCCCAAACCCTACACGGCCGTAGCCATACAATATCTCCACAACAGACTGAAAAACAAATGAAAGAATGCCTTATATGGCAGACAGACTTACAGTATCTTATTACATAGTTCTATGTTTATATTATTTCATCCACAGTGGCGTTTAATAACAATACAAGAATCAAAACAAATATTATTATAATTTATACCCAGTCGCTATCGAGTTCACAATACCCTACGTATGCTTTGAACATGAAACAAAACCCCCCAAATTCGCCAGAATAACCCTATGCATTCAACTATTGCAGACACCATCGAGAAACATCCACTATCATTATTCAACACTTCAAATCAAAATAAAACACAGAAGGAAAATGGTAGGGTTTCTTTAAAAACAGAGCCATCATACATTGCAGGTATCGAATAACCCAGATATCTTTACATCTTGTAAATATTATAACAATACACGAAGACGAAACACGGTCATAACAGACCCAATAATATATATGAAAAATATAAATCTTATACAGCGAGATTTGAACCCTATGCTTAGCCATTATCGGAACCATAACCAAAAACCCTGGCCTCATACAGTTGGCCGTGAATGGCTCCATAATTTTAACAGGGTTTTAAAACCCCATTTCATTTCAAACAAAACAATTTCATACATATGACTGCACCTACGAACATCAGGTCGATAATGACCTCAACACACAGGAGTTTCCCTCCAAGACTCAACCCTAACCACAAAACCAGCAAAGGAAGAGACAGCCGTGGATAACCAGGCTTACCGGAGAAGCCTGCGCGGGTGACAAAGCCCTGTACACCTTCAAGAGCCGAGTGACCTGCATTTAACGAATGCCGAGAGATATTAATACCCTGTCTATGCCGAGAGTTTGATTAAATATAAAAACAACACTTGCTTAAAACAGAAATTGCTTACCTGAGTATTGTAACCGTGGAAAATCTGAAAGCCACCGGTGGAAGCAGGCACTAAAACCCCAACCCTCGTCGGGTGAAGGAGCAAAGCACACCCTCGTAACCTTTCAATGACAGCTGCGACAGACAACCCTTGCAGACGAAACCCTTACACTGGGATTGAACCAGTCAATAAGCACATCCAAAACCCAAAGACATCAACCCTCTCATAACTTAAAGACAATAGCAAACCCTGTCTCATATTCACACAGCACAAGCGATGGACTGTAATATCGGGGACTAACAAAGGAGGAAACAACGAGACCATTAAACGAAGAAATAGTAACAGATGATATCACCAGAGCCGAGGACTTAATCTATTGCAGAATGAAACCATAAAATTCAAAACCACAACACTGTGCAATTCGTTACAGTGACCAACGATGAAATCCAGACATGGAGGGTTTCACCCTTAGGACCCGAGCCCGGAGGCAAAGACAATAACCTGGTAGGGTTTCGAAACAGCTTATATATCGCCAATTGCATGGAGGAGAGTGAACCACGTAGCATCCAAATAAATCAACGTAGCATGGGTCGAGACCCTATAGTTCCATTGCCAACCAAATCATTATACACCGATTTTTCCCAAATCATTTCATATGTAAGTCAACATACAAGATAACAATGATATATATAATCATTTGGCACAAAGTGCATGCCTTGCAAATGAATCATCGAGATTTCCAAGCATTTGGAATGCATAATCACTACAACGATATAAAAGAGATATAGTCAATTTAAACCATAAGTTATGATCATTACAACCTTTACACTATAGTAAATATAAAGCTTGCCAATGTATGAGAACAAAATGTTTGTGGCACAAACATTATATATATATATATATTGAAACCAAGCCATAGATTAATGCCATGAGCATAATACATTCCCATGTGCATATAAGCACTAAGGTAGTCAAATGAAAATACCTTGTTATTTAATACTTGAAATGTTACCAAGTCTTTATGACAATATATACATTGCCATTATATACTATCATCGGATTTGCTACCAATACTATTGTTAACAGTAACAATTTGAATAATAAACCTCTATTATTAGAATGTTGAAATAGAGTTTCATCTACAGGATTCACATCATAAAGGTAGTTAAAAATCAAGCACAGTCAGGTAATATATGTTAAACTCTAAGTAGACATTGGACTTCGATGCATAGGAGTATAAGTTGAAACAACGCTAGAAGCGTCACCTTCTCAACTCGCAATATCAGTACGTGAACAAAACAGTAATCACCGGCATTTAAACTGACAACAGGTCACATGATGCAAAGACACTTTATACAGCCAATAATTATGATATAACAATTGTCTCATTGTTAGTCACAGTAGTAGCATAGCATAATAATCATAAAAACATAATTATAACTAAGACAATGTAAATCTTAGTAACACCTGACGATACTAGTTGAAGAAGAAATATCATGACGATCATTAAGTTTTAAAGTACAGGGAGTATTGATGCTCACCTAGTTAACTTACAGTGATCCTTACTTCACTGGCGCACCTGAAAAACAAAAGACGACATATGCATTAGCTCGTAAGCTAAGTAAGCCAGTCAACTACGACTAGCTCTTCCCTTGCGGTTCAAACCAAACAGTCATTAATTACAATCACCGAAATCAAAGTTTTTAATAAGACAGAGTCTTTAAACAGATTATGTTAGTTATTTAAATTAAAACAATATCAGAAATACTACCTAGTTAACATTTATTGTTACGAATAAAAATTTTAAATTTTTCGGAAATTTCGGGTTTTGACACTCCAGATCCAGTTTCAACAAATCAAAGTGGATTGGGTTAATACTAGAAGAGAATGAATTGGATACCTACATAAGTGAAGAGGTTCCAGTTCTAGAGGGAGATGAGGCTAAGACCTTACATAAGAAGACTACAAGCAATCTCGACAGGTATGACTTGAGGAGATATAGGTATGTTTTGAAATATGTTCATGATTAAGTTTATGATATGTTTGTCTTCATAATATTGAGGTTAGTACAATCTTGATAAATTTTAGACTTGTCTTATCATCTTAGTAAAAGTATGAATGCATGTGAATGATAGAAGACATTCATTGATTAGGGTTATGACAGTTATGATTTTACTAATGCACTGTGGTGTTGTATCAGGATGATGTGGTCCGCTAACCTGAAAGGTACATCAAGAAAGACAAATCAAGTTCTAGATCAAGAACATATGACCATGGTGACATGAAGACAAAGACTCATTCATAGCCATTAGTTACATAGAAGCTCTACTTACGAGGTATGTGTAATTTGGTTGTACAATGCTTAACTTATGAGATATGCAGGTTACTACCACAAGGAAGACAATGTTTAGGTATGTTAGACATAACTCACAAAAATGATAATCCGGGTATGTTTTTCCTATATCAAGTTAGAATCCTACGTAACCTTGTGTTAGGGTCTCATATAAGTATACTGTTGTATGATTGATGATGATTATTCATGAAGTTATAGGTTTGAGTAATCATGGGTTTATGCATATTGTGCTTCCTACTTTGATTGATGATATGACAAACCAAAAAAGTCGTAAGGTCAAATGAGAATATGCATGAGTAAAAGAAGCCCCCCCTGAAAACTTGAAATACTAACGCTTGTGATAAATTACATGTGTATGAAATGACCATGACCATACATGTTTAAGATTATTTAGAATCATAATGTTTTGATAGTATTGAGATTATACTAATGAATGTATGATTATGTATGAGATCTTGAGGATGACACAATGATGACACTAGTGCACACTTAATCATGCATAGTGGTCCAGGATGGATATAAGTTCACGGACAGATAATCCAGGAAGCAAAGATCAAGAGGGAGCACACTCCAGTAGTTCCTACAAGGAAGCAAAGATTGAGAGGGAGTCCACCCAACAAGCAAACAAAGATAAGTATTTGAATTGTAATTTCTTATTACTTAAATGATGTTGTTCATTCATGTACATACTTATGTTCCTAGATTTAGGATGTACATTATGAATTTTAGAAAAGTTGCATTAATAAACAAGATACTACTAATATAGTAATACGGTACTGTACAACATTCCATTGCTACTTATCTAGAATGAAACCTCTTTGCTAACATGTTGGAGTAGTGCACACTCTTAACAATGTTTTGGTAGAGATGGAAGGCATCTAGAAAGTTACGAGATATGGATAAATGTTGTATTGAAGCATTGGCTAAGATAATTGCATGAATGTATGACATATGTCTTTATGTGTAAGAATTTGTTCTAAAATCTATGAGATGTTTCTAATCATGCAATTGAATTTGAATTGTAGTAAATATCATGTACAATCACCTACAAATGAAGGACAACAAAATTTGTTCCAGTAACGAAGTTCAAGAAAAAATACCTATTGAAGATATTGAAGAATCTGAAGTTCCCAGGATCAGGGATACAGTAATGGAAGGATGCCATGATTGAGGAACACTAGTCGATCATGAATAATGATGTTTGGGATGTGGTCCGAAGACTAGAAGGGAAGTTGTTTGTCACTTCTAAGTGGATATAGAAGATCAAGAATGCTGCAGATGGTAGCATAGAGAGAAATACAAGGCAAGGTTTGTGGCTCATGGCTTCTCCCAGAAAGAAGGGATAGATTATGAAGAAACTCTTGCACCTGTAGCCAGATACACTTCCATCAGAACAGTACTTGATCTGGCTGTAGTGATGAAGTGGAAGATACACCAGATGGATGTCAAGAAAAATTTCTTGAATGGTGTAGTCGAAGAGGAAGTGTATGTGGAGCATCCACTCGGATTTGAGACACATGATAGGGAGTCACATGTGTGCAAATTAAAGAAATCCTTGTACGGTTTGAAACAAGCACCCAGGACATGGTACGACAGGATTGGCAGTTTCCTGACTAGTTTGGGCTTTACCAAGAGTAAAGTGGATTCCAACATTTACTACAAGATTGAGGAAGGAAATCCAGTGATACTTCTACTGTATGTAGATGACTTGTTTATGACAGGTGAGATTGGGTTGATTGTTGATACAAAGAGGAATCTTGCTGCCTAGTTCAAGATGAAGGACTTGGGTATGATGCATTACTTTCTAGGTATGGAGGTATGGCAGAGTGCAGATGGAATCTTCCTTCGACAAGGGAAGTATGTAGTAGAGATCCTGAAGCATTTCAGGATGATGGATTGCAAGGCCATGACCGCACCTATGGCATCAATCCTGAAGCTATTGAGTGATGCTTCATCAGATTCGGTTGATGTACGATGTATCGTCAGATGATTGGGTCCTTGATGTACCCGACAAACATGAGACCAGATATTTGATTTGCTATGAACACATTGAGCCAGTTCCTAATGGATCCTAGACATGTTCACTTGATTGTTGTAAAGCATATTCTGAGGTACCTGAAGGGTACAGTTGATTACAGGCTCAAGTATGATACAAATCAAAAGGTTAACCTGGAGGGTTATGTTTATTCAAATTAGGCAGGAAATGCTGCAGATAGGAAGAGCACTTCAGGGTGTTGCTTCAGTATGGGATCAAGTGTGATCTCTTGGTTTAGCAGGAAGCAATCCTACGTAGCACTGAGTACAACCAAAGCAGAGTATGTTGCAGCTTGTTCAGATAGTTGCGAGGCAGTATGGCTAACGAAGCTACTGTCATATTTATTTGATCTCTAGTTGGATGTGATTTGTATCTTCTGTGACAAACAGAGTTGTGTGAAGTTCTCAAAGAAACCAGTGTTCCATGACAAGTCGAAGCATATCGAGATCAAATATCACTATATCCGAGATATGGTGCAGAAAGCAGCAGTGAAGCTCCTGTATGTTGCGATAGATGAGCAGATTGTAGATATGTTGACCAAACCACTAGCCAAAGTGAAGTTCAAGTACTTCAAAGAGAGGCTTGGTGTTCTTTAGATAGAAGATACTTCGAGGAGGAAGTGATGGGACACATTTGCAGGAGCCATTCCAAGCATGGTGGTAGGAGGATCCTTCCCATGGTTGTGGATGTAAGTGTTGTGTGATGAGCATCAGGATGATGCTCTAGATGATGTTCTATATGATGATTATCAGGATGATTATGTGATGATGATATGCATCAGGATGATGCTATGATGATGATCATGATGATCATGTGACAATGATATGCATCAAGATGATGCTATGTATGATGATGATTAGGATGATCATGTGATGATGATGTGCATCAGGATGATGTAATATATGATGATGATCAGTATGATCATGAGCATCAGGATGATGCTTTGTGCGAGGATGATCAAGTTGATCATGAGTATTAGGATGATACTCCGAGGCTGTGGATATGCGGCAGGTTGTGCAGTAGCACGTAATAGCTCCCTAGGAGATCCGATAGGTTGAGAAGTAAGCTCGTAATCAATCTTGGGATGTTCTTTCGAGGTTTTGCGAGGTGGGCATGTAATCAGTCCTAGAGATCTGATAGGTTGTGCTCGTCACGTAAAAGTACTAGGATGCTCTTTAGAGATCTTGTAGGTTGCAAGATGCTCTTTTAAGGTCTTTCCTATTCACATATAATCAGTCCTGTAGATTCAATAGGTTGTGCTAGCCACGTAAAAGTCCTGGGATGCTCTTTAGAGATCTTGCAGGTCATAAGATGCTCTTTTAAGGTTTTATGGAGATCACATGTAATCAGTCTTGGAGATCTGATAGGTTGTGCTAGTCATGTAAAAATCCTGGGATGCTCTTTAGAGATCTTGCAGGTCGCAAGATGCTCTTTAGAGATATGATCCGTAGAAGAGGTTTTGTGAAGGCTGCATGTAATCAGTCCTGGGAGATCTTTCCGGTCGTGCTAAGGCACATAAAAGATCCTGGGATGCTCTTGTCAGGTTTTACAAATGCACATAATCAGTCCTGATATTCCACCTCTGTCAGGCTGCTCGCAGAGATGATGAAGACCTACATGAGGCTAGGCCTACATCCACTATGAAAAAGGATTGTGTCTGTAGAACTTTCTATGACGAGAATAATTGAGAGATAGCACCAGTGATTGAGATGAAAAATAAAGCAGTAGTGACGATGATGCTCCAGTGATCCAGTGATGATGATCCAGCTCCAGTATTGAAGACTTGTGCTTATTTGTATTGATGACCTATGTCAAGAGAATACCTTCCTAGTTAAGAGGGAGTGTTGATGTATTTGTAAGTTTGGAAGATATTCACTTGTATATTGTATGCATTACATTTGTACTTTATTGTATTCCTAATGGAGATGTATTATTCCTCCGATTGGAAGTGTTGTCATTTGTATTTGCAAGTGTCGCAAGTTATATTGTAAGTGTCGTAAATTATACTTGATGGGTTATTAGAACACCTTGGTAGGGTCCTCCCTGTATGAGTTAAAGGGTTATTAGCCCACCCTAGTGGGGTCGGCCTAGTGACAAGTGGTAATGGGTTATTAGACTCTCCTAAGGGAGGTCGACCCAGTTAGAGTAAAAGGAAAGTAAAGGTAAAGTATAAATAGAGAGGAGCACCTCTCTATTTATTCATTCATTCACTCACTCACTTCACGTTAGAGAGAGAGAGGAGGAGTCTGCACAAGTGGAGGAGGAGAAGCTGCTAGGAGATTATCTTTTGTTTTGGGGTTTGCTCTTTGTGATCTTTGTATTGGTGCTCATTCTATCTCTAAGGAAGTTGCGGGGTTTTTCACCTTCTTGGTTTTCCCTAGTGAAATTCTTTGTGTCTCTTGTCTCTTATGTTTGATATGTTGTACATGTTGTTATCTCAGTTAAGATCCTAGATCATATTGAATTAAATGATGAAAAACTAACAATGAACTAGCACTACCAGCACATGTAAAAGTGCACAATGTTTTTCATGCATCCTTACTTAAGAAATATGTTTATGATACTAAGCATGTCATTGATTGGTCCTTGTTACAGGTAGAACTGGAAGGGGAGTTCATACCAGAACCCCTTCATATTCTGGACAGGAGAGAGGTGTCCCTAAAAAAGTGAACCATTATCCAGCTGAAAGTGCAATGGAAGCACTTCGGGCCTGAAGAGGCTACATGGGAGAATGAAACCGTAGTGAAAGATGCATACCACTCCTTGTTTCACAGTTTTAGTTCGAGTCCCTAACACGGGGATGGTGTTGATCTAAGCGGGGAGGGATCTAATATTCCAAGAAAGGACTATTTATTTTATTACTAATTGTTGTTATGAAATTAATTATTATTGGATAGGTGTTGAGTTAAAAAGAACTCTAGAAACACCCATGTGGTTATTTTTGAGTGTTGAGCAAGTGAGCTCTGAATAGCACCAAATTATTAAATGATGTGAGCAAGTGAGCTCCGGAACATTTTAATTCTTGTGGATAGTGTTGAGCCAAGTGGGCTCTGGAAGAACTATTAGTTATGTAAGTGTTGAGATGAGATGCTCTGGAGCACTTAAACTCATATTGATTAACTGATGTTGAGTTGGGAGCTCTGGAGCATCAAAAATCCATTGATTATTTACTTTAATATTCAAAAACTATTATTATTTTATTCTTTCTAACTGAATGGGACTGCCACTCAAAGACGGACTGAGCATGCAAGAATTTAGAATGGTGAATAGATGATAACTAAAGATCCAACTAGTTGTTAGGTGAGTAAAAGTATGATTTTATTAAATAAAGATTTAAAATAAATTGTGAGGATTAAAATAAAATAAATTTCTAATTAAAGATTAAAAAAAACTGCTAGTGTGTCAGTTAGATAACTAAGTGAGCAAAAACCTAACTTCCTAGCAGCCTTGTTCTCCTAAAAATTATAAATATCAGAGAAAGGAACTTTGTAGTGGAAAGTGTTTCCAAGTTCACTAAAGGGTTCAGTTGTGAATCTGAGCGCTCAAACATCAGTTTTTTTATATCCGGTGTGTCTTAATAAAGAGGACTGTGGAGATCATTAGGGAAAGTTATTCAGAAAGATTTACACAAAGGGGTGGTAAAAGGACCTTGTGACTACTCTGTTGTAGTAAGGAACATAGCAAACCACACCTAGGCCTTCTAGATTCTTGTCATGCTCAGTTCGGCTCGGGGGTGACTGGTGGAACAATCCAGGAACGGGTTACGGTCTATGGTTGGGAGGAACGTGGCAATTCCTAAGTCAGTCGGTCAGCAATAAAATATTGATAAGTATCTACTTTTTGTTTCAATTATCATATTTCAGTAAATTATGTTATGATCAACATTTCTTGGCTTATATTATCTGTTGCTAAAGTTCCATGTTAAGTTTCATTAATGCATGAAAGTTGTCTGAAAAGTTGTTGAATTTATAAATTATCATGTGTAATGCCCGCCTCAGCACCTATGATTTAAATGATGATTTGAGACTTATGATTGATTTGATGATTTGAGATCTATGACTGATTTGACTATTGGGGGCACTAGATTGAAGTGACTTGGATTTATGACAATTTGGACCATGAATGTTTGTTTGAAATTTACCACTTGAAATGAATATGATTAGATAAGAGATAGATATACTTGATTGACTGAGAAATGAGGGGAAATGATGAAAATGCTTTAGAATGAAAAATATTGAATATTGAAAATGCTTGAAATGAAAATGATATATGCTCGATTGACAGAGACATAATGATGAATATTGAAAATACTTGGAATGAAAATGATGAATAGTTTTATACTCGACTGGCTGAAATAAAAATGATATATGCTCGATTGACAGAGACATAATGATGAATATTGAAAATACTTGGAATGAAAATGATGAATAGTTTTATACTCGACTGGCTGAAATAAAAAAATGAATGATGAATATGCTTGAATGATTGAAGCATGATGTTAAATGATGAATATTTAATAGGCTCGACTGACTGAGATACTGAAAAGAATGATAAAAATGTTTTATATTGCAGTGCTACCAATGTGCGCTTGAGTGTGTGCAGTGGCAGGTAAGATGATTTACCGACTGACCCACAATGGAATTATAGGGGTCGTAAAAACAGAAAGAACACTTAAGGGTATGACAACTGACTGTCGACCCTGAATTAGCAATCCACGCACGGGTGAAGCCGTTTCAGCTCACCCGGGGAAGCATATGTCATACAGGAAAGGCCATAATGATTTGGTCGCGTATGATGGGTTGAGGGGTGCGCAATAAGGAGAGCCTTATCCCTCAACATCCCGTAGTCTCCAAGAAGCGTAGTTGAGAGATCGTGGGAATGACTTCTGATCGCTACATAGTACTCCCCATAAGAAGAAATGAATGGAATTGTTAGAAGAGCCCGCCGAAGAGGCACCTGGACAAGAAAAAGATAATGTTATTTAAATGAAGAAATTGAGAACTCATCAAAGATAAATTCATATGACTTTAAATTAAAAGACAAATTAAAATAAAATAATATTCCTTATTTTATTTTTAAGAGAAAAGAAGAAAACCTGAAATAGAGAAGGAAACAAAAAAAAACAATTAGTTTAGTTATTTATTTTATTTTCCTACTTTATGAAAAGAAGAAAAGCAAAAACTAAACTAGAAATATTCTAGTAAAAGTTCTACTAGAATTGAATACTAATAGAAGTTAAACTTTAGATAAAATATCTTATTTAGAATTAAAAGAAAATATATATATTAATCTTCTAAATCTTTCGAAAATCAAAATAGATTAGATGTTATTAATTAAAAGAAATAAATTCTTTTATAAGTTTTTATTATTTATAGAATTTAAATAAATGAAAACAACTAGTTTACTAAAATATATTAAGTAAACTAAATGAGAACCAAAATAGAAGTAGGACTCTTCTACACCTAAATCCCACTCATTTAGGGAATTAGGTGCACACTAAAGATATTTAAGACACATGTACTTGAGAATAATTGAAATTAAATTAAATATGTGCATGGACAGACACATGGCACATAGAATTTTGCTATATAATAAGGGAGGAGAAGGAGAGAAAGACATCTCTTGCTCCCTAATGTTGGATGGGAACGATAATCCTGGATTATGTTATGATTCTTGGGAGTTGGGATTAGCTAGACCGGGGATTGGGAGATCTAATCGGGAAGCTCGCTAGTGTGTTCTTACGACCCCATTAGCTCGGGGGTTTGGGGTGAAGGAGAGTAACCTCAATATGGTAGGGTGGTCAACCGAGGGGTTGTCGGTAACTTCGTCGAAGATCGGATCCAGACAGTTGACTTAGCTGAACAACGTTCTCTTTGATCTCGGACTCGACGAACGAATCAGGTTCAATGGATTTTCAATACTGTTTCCAGCATTTTAGATTGATATTTGAGTTTCATTTGAAAAATAATGATTTGTGAATCGATTATTATCTCATAGAATTATAACTCTATTGATATATATGCATTTATAGACTTCTTGGATACTTGACAAGTAAAATTCGAAATTTAGGATTCGTCCTTGATTGTACATTTCTTTTAAGTTCTATTTTAGAAATATGTATGTTTTGAACTTCCGAGGATGCGTTGAAATAATCTGAACCCTGTATGGATTAATTTTAGATTCAAGGTTGGATTTTAGTTTTATTCTCACTCCCATTTTGTGCATGTAAACTCAATTGCCTAACTGTCCAGGTCGATAAAGAGTGGATCTGTTTGTACATTCCAACATCACTGTGTGTCTTTTATTAACGACTATGTATGGTTTTCTTCCAAATTTTGTATTTAGATTCAATTGCCAAATCGTCCTAGTGGATTAAGAGTAACCTTGTGCCTATTTTTCTAAACACTGCATATTGTTAATTTTTTGGGACTCTGTCTTTTTTAACTACGTAAAACTCTGAGTTATAACATTGAATCCACTCTTGTAAACTCCATTCCTTTTTAATATAAAACGTGATCTTGTCTCTCTATTACTTTTAACTGCGCGAATCTCTGTAATTATAATCCTTGAACCTCTTACTATAAACTCAGTTCATTTAGTTTATACATGATATTGATTCTCTATCATTGCAAACCGCGCCAATCTCTGAAATTACAACCCAATCATGGGGGTCCATAAATTTGCAGGGAGCGAATTGGGTCAGCATAAATCCTTGGTATGAAATATCTCCATGTTTCATTAAAATTCTAGATCTCATTGATGTGATTCATAAATTGCTCAGCAATTTGGCGTTGACCCCATTCTTCAATGGTGTATCCAAACTTAATAATGCTGTGTAATCTGACTGTGTGGATTAATTCCATGGTAATCCTAGATCCCGTGTTTGGATTTCAATATTGCTCATCAATTCGGAGTCGATCTCATTCTTTACTGGTGTTCTCGAAATTTAATTATGATTTTAAGTTCAGAAACCCCTGTGCGTCGATTTGGAAATTTGTTGATGATCCCATATTCAAGAGGCGAGCTGTCACTCTGGCTACATGTTGGATTGGGAGTAAATCATTTGTTCTCTAATTTTATTTGGGCTTTAGAAATCTCATTTTCCTTTGTTGATTGGCGTCTCTAAATCCAATTTGTAATTTAACCACCAAGATTCTATGTTGTCTGTTTAAAATTTGGATTGGCTGTTGTCCATAATTTGAGTTATGCACTATAATTGATCTTCAGTTATGAGTTGTAATATGATCTATTAGAAACATTAAATGGTGCATTCCCAAATCTCGTAATCCAAATCATAACTGACCAAAAATATTTTCCTTTATATTTATTTCGAAATTGGACTAGTATTATCCATAATTCGTAACACATCTGTATTTTTTTTAATGTCTGCATTTATCCTTTTCATGGCATTTCCAGATCTAAGTAATCTGATTGTGTTTGATCTTTAAAAACCAGCATTTACCCATTTCTTGTGGATTTTCTAGATTTTTATATTGTGATTTTAATTTATGAAATTATAATAATCCATGTGCTCCATTCAATCGACGATCTAGATTTTATATTTGAGTTTAGTTTGTGAAATATTTTTTAAAAGATCTTTGTGATTTGTTTCCAACTTCGATCCCAGATTTTGTATTATGAATTCAATTTCCGAGACTTCAAAAATCGACACTTCTGCTGGAATTTATAAAATTACTGTAAGTTGCTAAATGCTGGAAGTTAGCGTAGGATCAAATCGATTTATGTGTTGGAAATTATAAATATTGTTGTATATTGCTTAATGCTGGAAATTAACGAATGTTTAATGAACGTTGTAATTCCATTCAGTTATTGTTTCAATATTTATATACTTGAAAATAATGAATTAGATGTTGTTTCAACCAATGCACTTTAGAATATAGTAAATATATATATATGGACTCCGTGGTTATTAATTTGTTATTTTTTTTAATAAATATATGTTCATGAATGAGAATTTTTGGATAGGCTGATGCACAAACATATATATATTATGGCTTGAACCATAGATTTATATGTTTTACTTTTAAAAAGGAATAATTTTATAAGCTACCTTTATGTCATGTTGTAAATTAAATCCAGCATGATAAAAGGAAGGATTATATATGCCTTAATCATTACATAGTAATTGTATTCGGATATGTAAGAAGAGTATATGCTTGACGTAGGTGAAGTTGTAAGATTGAAATTAAAAAAAAAGAGTTTTACGGGTTTACTTATTATTTATGGATATGTACTTAATATGATAAGGAGGAAATTATAAGAATCATATTTCATTATGATTTCAATGTTGATGTATATGTAACTTCGAAATGTATTTCACATATATGTATATTGTATTCCTACAGAGATGTTATTATTCCTCTATACGGAAGTGTTTGTATTCCTATAGAGATGTTATTGTTCGTCTATATGGAAGTGTCGTCATTTATATTGTAAGTGTCGTAACTTATACTTGATGGGTTATTAGACCACCTTGTTGGGGTCGGCCTTGTATAAGTCATGTGGGTCGAAGGGTTATTAGACCACCCTATTGGGGGTCGGCCATGTGGGTCAAAGGGTTATTAGACCACCCTATTGGGTGTCGGCTTAGTTAGCATTATGTTAAGTGGTTAAGTTGAGGCCGACCTAGTTGAGTAAAGGTCAAGTCAAGTTAGTGTATAAATAGAGAGTGTGTCTCTCTCATTTTACACATTCTATTCTCTCACTCACACTTTGGAGAGTGGCGCACTTGTGGAGGAGAGGCTCTGCTGCTAGGAGAAGACTATCTCTTGTATTCTGGTTGTATCATTGCTCTATCTATCTTTGAGGAAGTTATTGGGGTTTTGAACCTTTATGGTTTTCCCCAAGTAAGCTCTGTGTCTCTTGTGTGCTTGCATTATTGTGTCCATGATTAATATGTTGTAGATATGATGTACATGTTGTTCTCTCAGTTAAGATCCTAGATCAGATTGAAGTAAATTCTGAAAATTTAACATTCGAAAAGTAATTAGATTCATTATATAGTTTATAAGAGTTTGATTTATTCTGATTATTAAAATGAAAGTGAAATGGATTTAAATTCATGATATAGTTTATAAGAATATTGATATATTTATATTTAATGAAGAAAAAGGAGAATTGTATTTAGATTCATTATATAGTTTATTAGAGTATTGATATGTTCTCATTATTAAAATGGAGGTGAAATGGATTTAGATTCATTATATAGTTATAGGAGTATTGACATGTTTAGATTTAAATTGAAATAAAGGAGAATTGTATTTTGATTCAACATATTGTTTACCATAGTATGTGAAGAATTCTTACATATACTTATTTTCGTAATAAATTTCTTTACTCGATTATGTGAGGAATAGAAAGTATAAATTAGAATATCCTCACTTCTGATGAACTAAGGTATAGATTATTTAAATGTTTACTTCATTGAAATGTCTTTTACTTTGGCCATAGGAAGGGTAATTGCAAGATGAATAGCCTTTCCGTTCTACAAATTCATATCACACTTATTGGATGAACAAAAATATATACTAGTAAAAAAAATAAAAAAATATGATTAAAACCTTGACGAGATCAACGAGACTTACATTTGGTATCAGAGCATGATCGAACCTAGTTCAGACTAGAACATTCCGCAATACTTTGATAAAACCGCTTGAATAAACAAAAAATTATTTACACGAATCAGAATTTGCTATAGACCGACGAACTCATCGGGTTAGAACAAGGAGGGGACGAGAATGGGAAACACGTCCACCAACCCCTCCAGTAACTACTCCACCCAGAACCAAAGAGACAGTTAAACCTACCCGCCGAAGAAATCATGATTATGATGAGGAACTTCCAGAGAATTTTAGAAGCACTGATAAACAGAATAAATAACGTAGGAGACCAACCCTAGTACCTACAATCGAACCGCAGAACTCACCGCCTTCCAACTTACATCAAGAACTAGAAAAAGTAATATTTCCAGAGTTTTGGGGTTCCACTGAAGGAGCCGCGGAAGAAGCATGGTTAGAGAACATGGAAATATGATTCGCTGTGAGGGACTACACCTAAACCCTGAGGGTACTTATGGCTATTTTACAGCTAGGGAGAAACCTGAGGAAGGGATGTCAGCTCTATGATGTGATAGCAATGAACAAGGATAAGGACAAAGATGACATCTTCGACCATCCTTTATTCACAGAATACATGGATGTAATTCCCAAAGCCTTACCTGGACTACCACCTCAGAGAGAACTAGATCTCACCATAGAACTGAAGCTGGGAACTGACCCGATCGCAAGAGCTCGATATAGAACGTATGTGCTAGAACTGAAGGAGCTACATATACAATTACAAGAGCTCTTGGATATGGGGATGATTAGACCAAGTGTTTCCTCGTGGGGAGCACTAGTACTTTTTTTCAAAAGAAAGATGGGTCGTGGCAACTTTGCATTGAATACCGCTAGCTGAATAAGGCTAATGTGAGGAATTAGTATCCCTTGCCTAGGATCGATGACCTATTCGATCAGATGAAAGGTGACACAATCTTTTCAAAGATTGATTTACGATCAAGTTACCACCGGCTGAGAATCACGAAAGCTGATATTCCGAAGACTACTTGTAAGACACGGTTCAGACACTATGAGTTCGTAGTGGTACCTTTTGGGCTGGCCAATGCACCTAGTGTCTTCATGAACTTAATTATCGGTGTGTTCCGCTAGTATCTCGACAAGTTCATGCAAGTATTCCTTGATGATATTCTTATCTACTCTAGGACACCAGAGGAATAAGAAGAGCACATCCTGTTAGTTTTACAGTGTCTTAGAGAGAACCGACTTTATGGGAAGTTGTCGAAATGTTCTTTCTTCCAGAAGGAGATCCACTACTTGGGACATATTATTTCTGGCGATAGTATAGCCATAGACGCTGCCAATATTGAGTCCATTTGGGAATGGCCAGCGCCGACGAATGTACATAAAGTGAGAAGCTTCATGGGACTTGTGGGATGTTACAAGATGTTTGTGGAAGGGTTCTCGAGGATTGCAGGATCGATCACTGAGTTACAAAAGAAGCATATGCTATTATTTGGACGGATAAATGCACCCGGGGCATTTACAAAACTGAAGGAACTATTGACAACGACATCGATTCTGAAAGTGCCAGGACATGGAGGAAGATTTCTTGGTATGCACTGATGCATCCAAGGATGGAGACGGATGTGTGCTAATGCAGGGAGGTAGAGCGATTTCCTACTCCTCCCAGAGACTCAGACCACATGAGGAAAATTATGCTACACACGACATGGAATTGACTACAGTAATGCAAGCTTTATTCTTATGACAACACAACCCGGTAGGAAGAAATTTTGAGCTTAAGACGGATCACCATGGGCTACAGTATATCTTTAATGAAAGTGATCTGAATGCTAGACAGAGGAAATGGTCAGAACAACTGAGCGAGTATGACTTTGAGATTCCTATGTGAAGGGAACCTTGAATAAGGTGGCAGATGCACCCAGTCATAGACCCCGCATCTTCTCAGTGATTTCGATGCAGACCAAATTGAGAGAAAAGGTGCTTGGACTACAACGGGAAGACAAGTGGTACAATGAGGTAAAATCCAAGCTAGAACTGGAACGGATGGAATTACCCAAGTATAAGGGTTATTCGTTGGAGAATGACAGGTTGTTGAGATACAACAACCATATTTATGTGCCAAAGAACAATGAGGTCAGGAACCTGGTCCTAGAAGAAGCTCACCGAACTGTTTATAGAGTACATCCTTGCATGAAGAAAGACGTGGTAAACCTTGTCACCAGATACATAGAGTGTCAGCTAGTCAAAGTTGAACATATTCATCCCTCCAGACTACTTCAACCTCATGCCACCCTGAGTCAAAATGGGAGATCATCTCCATGGATTTTATTGTGGGATTACCTTTGACCCATAAGAGGCATGATACCATCTTTGTGGTAGTAGACACTCTCATGAAGAGTGCACATTTCATACCCATCAAGAATACTTATCAGGCACTTGAGAGTGCTAGAGTATTCATTGATGAGATTGTACGATTGCACAGAATGACGAGGAAGATAATATTTGATCAAGGATCAGTATTCACTGGTAGATTTTAGATGAGCTTCCAAGAAGCTATGGGAACACGATTCAACTTTAGCACTGCATACCATCCAGAGATTGATGGGAAGACTGAGAGAGTGAACCTGATACTAGAGGACATGCTGAGAATGTATGTGATGGATCAGCAGAACCATTGGAAGGAATTTTTATATCTAGTAGAGTTCGCGTATAATGACTGCTATCAGAGTTTGATACAAATGGCGCCATTCAAGTTTTTTTTATGCCTGACCTTGTCGAACACCCTTGAGTTGGGACAGACTAGAGGATAGTACTCTACTTGGACTTGAGGTGATTCAGGAGATGGAAGAACAGATGGTGATATCCATGCTCCACTGAAAGAATCATGGGATCAACAGAAGAGTTATGCCGATGCGCATAGACTCGATAGAGAGTATCGGGTTGGATATCGAGTGTTTCTGTAGGTGAGACCGCAAAGGAGTACAATAAGATTTGGGAAAGGTACAAAGCTATCTCTTAGGTTAATGGGAACCTTCGAGATATTAGAACGGATAGGACCTGTTACCTGCTTGCACTACCATCATCATTGCATAGGATGCATAATGTTTTCATGAATCAGCACTTAGACATTACATTCTAGATTCTACACATATCATTGACATGAGTAACTTACAAATATCGGACGAAGGAGCCGTGATGGCAGAGCCGAAATGCATATTGGACCATCAAACACGACAACTTAGGCCCCATGTGATTGAACAAGTTAAAGTTCAGTAGGATAGCTATAGTCCCAGTTCTGCGACCTAGGGGGGGACGCAACTAAGATGCATCGGGATTTTGCCTTTTTGTTTTGAACTTCGAGACAAAGTTTTAATAAGAGGGGGTGTATGTAATTCCTGCCTCAGCACTTATGATTTAATTGATGATTTGAGACTTATGATTGATTTGATGATTTGAGATCTATGACTGACTATTGGGGGCATTAGTTTGAAGTGACCTGGATTTATGACAATTTGGACCATGAATGTTTGTTTGAAATTTACCGCTTGAAATGAAAATGATTAGACAAGAGATAGATATACTTGATTGATTGAGAAATGAGGGGAAATGATGAAAATGCTTTAGAATGAAAAATTTTGAATATTGAAAATGCTTGAAATGAAAATGATATATGCTCAATTGACAGAGACATAATGATGAATATTGAAAATACTTGGAATGAAAATGATGAATAGTTTTATACTCGACTGACTGAGATAAAACAATGAATGATGAATATGCTTGACTGATCGAAGCATGATGTTAAATGATGAATATTTAATAGGCTCGACTGACTGAGATACTGAAAAGAATGATAAAAATGTTTTATAATGTAGCGCTGCTAATGTGCACTTGAGTGTGTGTAGTGGCAGGTAAGATGATTTAACGACTGACCCATAATGGAATTATAGGGGTTGTAAGAATAGAAAGAACACTTAGGGGTACGACAACTGACTGTCGACCCTGAATTAGCAATCCATGCACCGGTGAATTTGTTTCAACTCACCTGGGGAAGCGCATGCCGTATGAGAAACGCCATAATGATTTGGTCGCGTACGATGGGTTGAGGGGTGTGCAATAAGGAGAGCCTTATCCCTCAACATCTCTTAGTCCCAAAGAAGCATAGTTGAGAGATCGCGGTAATGACTCCCGATTGCTATGTAGTACTCCCCATAAGAAGAAAGGAATGGAACTATCAGAAGGGCCCACCGAAGAGGTACCTGGACAAGAAAAAAGATAATGTTATTTAAATAAAGAAATTGAGAACTCATCAAAGATAAATTCATATGACTTTAAATTAAAAGACAAATTAAAATAAAATAATATTCCTTATTTTATTTTTAAGAGAAAAGAAGAAAACCTGAAATAGAGAAGGAAACAAAACAAAAACAATTAGTTTAGTTATTTATTTTATTTTCCTACTTTATGAAAAGAAGAAAAACAAAAACTAAACTAGAAATATTCTATTAAAAGTTCTACTAGAATTGAATACTAATAGAAGTTAAACTTTAGATAAAATATATTATTTAGAATTAAAATAATCTATATATATTAATCTTCTAAATCTTTCGAAAATCAAAATAGATTAGATATTATTAATTAACAAAAAAAATTCTTTTATAAGTTTTCATTATTTAAAAGAATTTAAATAAATAAAAACAACTAGTTTACTAAAAGATATTAAGTAAACTAAATGAGAACCAAAATAGAAGTAGGACTCTTCTACACCTAAATCCCATTGATTTAGGGAATTAGGTGCACACTAAAGATATTTGGGACACATGTGCTTGAGAATAACTGAAATTAAATTATTAAATTAAATTAAATATGTGCATGGACAGACACATGGTACACAGACTTTTGCTATATAATAAGGGAGGAGAAGGAGAGAAATACATCTCTTGCTCCCTAATGCTGGATGGGCATGATAATCTTGGATTATGTTATGATTCTTGGGAGTTGGGATTAGCTAGACCGATTGGGAGATCTTGTCGGGAAGCTCGCTAGTGTGTTCTTACGACCCCATTAGCTCGGTGGTTCCGAGTGAAGGAGAGTAACCCCAATACGGTAGGGTGGTCAACCGAGGGGTTGTCAGTAACTTCATCGAAGATCGGATCTAGACAGTTGACTCAATTGCTACAACAATGATCTCTTTCATCTCGGACTTGATGAACGAATCAGGTTCAATGGATTTTCAATATTGTTTCCAGCATTTTAGATTGATATTTGAGTTTCATTTAAAAAATAATGACTTGTGAATCGATTATTATCTCATAGAATTATAACTCTGTTGATATATATGCATTTATAGACTTCTTGGATACTTGACAAGTAAAACTGGAAATTTAGGATTCATCCTTGATTGTACATTTCTTTGAAGTTCTCTTTTAGAAATATGTATGTTTCGAACTTCTGAGGATGTGTTGAAATAATCTGAACCCTGTATGGATTAATTTTAGATTCAAGGTTGGATTTTAGTTTTATTCTGACTCCCATGTTGTGCATGTAAACTCAATTGCTTAACTATCTAGGTCGATAAAGAGTGGATCTGTATGTACATTCCAACATCACTGTGTGTCTTTTATTAATGACTATGTATGGTTTTCTTCCAAATTTTGTGATTAGATTCAGTTGCCAAATCGTCCTGGTGGATTAAGAGTAACCTTGTGCATGTTTTTCTGAACACTGTGTATTGTTATTTTTTTGGGACTCTGTCTTTTTGAACTGCATAAAACTCTGAGTTATAATGTTGAATCCACTCTTGTAAACTCCATGCCTTTTTAATCTAAAATGAGATCTTGTCTCTCTGTTACTTCTAACTGCGCCAATCTCTGTAATTATAATCCTTGAACCTCTTACTATAAACTCGGTGCATTTAGTTTATACATGATACTGATTCTCTGTCATTGCAAACCACACCAATCTCTGAAATTACAACCCGATCGTGGGGGTACATAAATTCCCAGGGAGCGAATTGGGTCAGCATAGATCCTTGGTATGAAATATGTCCGTGTTTCATTACAATTCTAGATCTCATTTATGTGATTCATAAATTGCTCAGCAATTTGGCGTTGACCCCATTCTTTAATGACATATCCAAACTTAATAACGATGTGTAATCTGACTGTGTTGATTAATTCCGCGGTAATCCTAGATCAAGTGTTTGGATTTCAATATTGCTCATCAATTCGGATTTGATCTCATTCTTTACTAGTGTTCTCGAAATTTAATTATGATTTTAAGTTCAGAAACCCCTATGCGTCAATTTGGAAATTTTTTGATGATCCCAGATTCAAGAGGTGAGCTGTCACTCTGCTTACGTGTTGGATTGGGGGTAAATCATTTGTTCTCTGATTTTATTTTGGCTTTATAAATCTCATGTGCCTTTGTTGATTGGCGTCTATAAATCCAATTTGTAATTTAACCAACAAGATTCTCTGTTGTCTGTTTCAAATTTGGATTGGCTGTTGTCCAAAATTTGTGTTATGAACTATAATTTATCTTCAGTTATGAGCTGTAATATGATCTATTAGAAACATTAAATGATGCCTTCCCAAAAATATTTTCGTCTATATTTATTTCAAAATTGGACTAGCATTATCCAGAATTCGTAACACATCTGTATTTTTTTTTAATGTATGCGTTTATCCTTTTCGTGGCATTTCCAGATCTAAGTAATTTGATTGTGTTTGATCTCTAAAAACCAGCGTTTACCCATTTCTTGTGGCTTTTCTAGATTTTTATATTGCGATTTTAATTTATGAAATTATAATAATCCCTGTGCTCCATTCAATGGGCGATCCAGATTTTATATTTGATTTTAGTTTGTGAAATATTTTTTAAAAGATCTCTGTGATCCCCAACTTTGATCCCATATTTTGTATTATGAATTCAATTTCTAAGTTTTCAAAAATCGACACATGTGTTGGAATTTATAAAATTACTGTAAGTTGCTAAATGCTGGAAGTTAGCATAGGCTCAAATCGATTTATGTGTTGGAAATTATACATATTGTTGTATATTGCTTAATGCTGGAAATTAATGAATGTTTAATGAATGTTGTAATTCCATTCAGTTATTGTTTCAATATTTATATACTTGAAAATAATGAATTAGATGTTGTTTCAACCAATACACTTTAGAAGATAGTAAATATATATATATGGACTCCGTGGTTATTAATTTGTTATTTTTTTAAATAAATATATGTTTATGAATGATAATTTTTGAATAGGTTGATGCACAAACATATATATATTATACTTGAACCATAGATTTATATGTTTTACTTTTAAAAAGGAATAATTTTATAAGCTACCTTTATGTCATGTTGTAAATTAAATCCAACATGATAAAGGAAGGATTATATATGCCTTAATCATTACATAGTAATTGTATTCGGATATGTAGGAAGAGTATTGTAGCGCCCCTCCTTTAGGGTCCCCTTGAACTGAACCTGAAACTTTAACAACTTCATACAAACAAATTAGCCATCATAGTTATTGGAAAAATAAAATAAAAAGCGTGAATAACTTAACAAAAATAAGCAAAACCTTAACCTGTCAACCCGATCCGGCTGGTCCATTATCGCCTTCGTCTTCCGTAGGATCCCTCCAGCAAAGCTCGTTTACATTGGCGAAGCAACCGTTAGCTTCGCCACCCAACCATAGGCTCATGCTTTCAGTCGCATAGCCTCCCCCGAGCTTTGGGTCGTAGAGCTCACACACACAATAAAAAATCATGAAACCCAGTTTGGGATTCCCCCCCACCAAGATTTCCAACCAAACCCTTAATAGCAGCAAGTCATGAGGTAACTCAATATTACGATAGTCATCCAGGGTCTGGGTCCTTTACCCATCCCCAAAGTCTCCTTTTTAAAGGAAAATCCCCTGTGACACATGTCGCTTCATGCATAAATAATTATTTAATTCATTTTTTAATGAAAAACAACTCACCCATCCAAGTGTCAGTTTCTCTAGGAGATGCACCAACATCCCTAAGTTTGCTCATGTTTGTCCCCTAGATATTTCACTTAACTCCTATATTTGTGGTGTAGGTGGAGTTGACTAGGTGTCCATGCCTAGGTTTCCATTATGCTCCTAAATAAATATTTATAATATTTTTAAGTAATCAGGAATATCCTTTCATGTGCAATGCCTAAATAACACTTAATATTATTTAAATGCCAAAGTAATCATTTATGTGCAAATGCCTAAAGTACTTAAATGCATTTCTAAGTAAAGTTCTAGGTGCAAAATTATACGTTTCAACACAGTTAAGTTTAGCAATCAACTTTTACTAGGGACCCGGTGTTGCGTCGTTGGGCCTCCTTGTTCCTTAATTTAATTTCTCTGACATGGCACCACTCCGTTGAGTCCAGTCATCCATAGTTTCCATTCCTCGGCAAGGCACCACATCGTTGGGTCCTTGCATTCACTCTTTCCGTTCTCGGCAGGGTACCGCACCGTCGGGCCCTTCTTCCGTCATCCTTCCGTTTTGACTTGCGGGAACTTCATGTAGGGATTTCAGGAGCCGTTACCTTACATCCTCCGTCTACACGCTATTAGGGACTAATGGCGTTGAGGAGTGAGTACCTTCTCACTGCGCGCCCCCAACTCGTATGTGACCAGCTCCGTCGTGGCCCACCTCGTACGCCCTCACGCTTTCCTCTTGAGCAAGCGGATCAGTGCTTATTTCCTCAAGCATGGTATTCCATCGGAAGTCGACATCGTCATCGCTCTCCCTGTGTGTGATTTACTCGTACTCTACGACCCTTCATATTCCTTTGTGTGTCCGTAGGTGAACCGTTTCACCTGTCGCTACACACATTTCTCACAAACGTAAATTAGTAGCACTATCCTCAATAATCACAATTTGGTTTATAAATCTGTTGCTTCATTAAGCATCTATAATTTACTTAATCATTACTCTTTCGTCTAATCACATAATCAATTGCACAGCTAGTCGTTAAGCATCATTCATATGTACAGTTTTCATATCAAAGTTAATCGTTAAACAACATGAAATTGTCCATTCACAATAACTACCCAAATGCACATATATCAATCAATCGTAATCATAAATATACTCAAAATAAAATCATAGGGTTATTTTATTAATGTTTCAAACAGTCAGGTGACTCAGTAGGTGCCCTCAATGTCTATAGTAGTCTAGGGGCACTACATACACCCCTACTTATTTAGAACTTCGTCCCGAAGTTCAGAATAAAAATGGAAAGCTATGACGCATCTCAGTTGCGTCCTCCCAAGTTGCAGAGCTAGGACTGTAACTGTCCTACTGCACTTTGACTTGATCAATCCAGGCTAATCATTAAGCAAGAAGTAACCAATCAAATATACCACTCCACACATATAATTTAATTCTTTAATTCATTTATCAATTATTGTCGTCATTCCCATCTTCAAGTTTTTCTCAATCATTTAAGACATAACAAGGCTCAAGAGACCATTATATCGAAGTTGTTCAACCGGGTCACTTGACAGGTGCCCTTAAGGTCCACAGTCATTCTAGGGGCATTACATACACCCCCTCATAAATAGAACTTCATCCCGAAGTTAATTTTTGTTCTCGTACTTCCGACACTAGGCTTAACTTTGATTTCTTATTCTTACCTTCTTGTAATTCTATTCTATTTTTCTCCAACAATCATGGCCATAAGCACTCGTGGTTCTAATTATTAGTTTTTTTTTGTTTTTTGTTTTTTTTTTCATCCAACATGGTTCCAATACATCCTAAGGAACTTCGCATAATATCAATTTAGTAATCTTCAGTATCAACTAGATCTCCTATATCTCTTATTCATTCATGAGGGTCTACAATGTCCAAAATTTCAACAAGCTGCATTGCGTCAATAGCCACCTAATAATTTATCAACATAACGAATCCAAGTAAGGGTTCCAATCTAATAGGTTATCCTCCTTCCCCGGATGAGAAGGTAAACATCATAAGATATGTAGTTAAATATAGATAGGTAAGATATAATCACGATTTAACAAATCAGGAGAGACCCTCAAATTGTCCCAAATCCAAATTCCATAAGACTGCTTCCAAATCCCCAAATGTCGATTCTCAATTCGATAGGATTCCTAGGGTCGAAACTTAGCAGTTTAGTCGAACATATTAAAATTTATCTCATAGTTCTTTCATCAGTATCATTACTCGAGGTTAACGAGATTATCACATCCTTACCTCCTTTCATCATTCATGTTGTCATAAGACCACTTTGTTAGATTCGTCAATGTCATACTTTCCAAATATGCAATCAATTAGAGTATGGTCTAATGAACATATGTTGGATAATCTCAAGCATCAAAGTAAACCTCAACTAAGATCTAAATAGACATTAATGGTCACATCATTTCTTTTGAGGACACAATTTATAATACATGAATCATAATTTTCCCAGCACGCCCCATATCTCATACATGTTTAAGATGCATACTTTTAACCTTCTAGAAATAAATCAATTTCGCAAGAGTTTATTCAAACCATTTAACATCATTCTAACATCTAATCTTCACTCGCATATGTATATATATATATAACATATTGCATGTATGTATATATAACATATGATAGGTATGTTACATAACATTAGAGGGTATGCAAGTAGCATTACATTATCACTTATGCACAAAATATGATAATATGATAAAGTTCCAATGGCATAATTCCTATTATGCCCAACATCTTAAATTTTGGAAAATTCAAAAAAATTACAATACAAGAAGGAGCTAGGTATTAAGCGATCTTACAACTCAAGCTTAATTCCCAATTCTCTCCAATGTCAGTAGAGAATATATAAATGATGATATTTTGCAAGAGAAATATAATTTATTTCTATTTACACAAGAAAAATAACAAATTGATTACTCAATACCTAACTACCCCAATCTTTTTGACATCTCAATCCATATAATTTCCCATCTCCCAACTTTTATAAGTACTATGGTATGCCAACATATAAAGCGTCACCTACCTATACTATGCACAATTCAATTGTTCCATAATTTCTAATTAATACAAAAACAGAAAAATGCAACCCTTCCAATGTCCCTAAATACACTCATATTGTCATATATAGAATGTCATACAATGCATAAATTATGGTTCGTATTAAGTATATAATTTATAATTCTTCAAGTTACAAAATTTGTAATTCTTTCACAAGCTAAATGATTTAAGAGGCCATCTTTTTTTTTTTTTTTCTTTTTTAAATAATATACATAAATAGAAAGAAAAAAAAAATTCCTAGCATGAACATTTCGTAATATTTACACATAATACACTACCATAGCTTCTTGTTGTTTAACATGCATTCATCAACAGTTTATAATAATTTAGATAACCTTTATTCTATCCCTAAAACATTTAAAGTCACAAAGGTATTGCACAACAATAGTAATCATCATATTATTATATATCCTTATAAAACTATTATTGTGATAATATTATAATTACTTTTCTTTCATAATAATATCCTTTTGAAACTATTATTGTGATAGCATTATAATTACTTTTCTTTCCACTAATAAATTAGATGAAAGACAATTTTAGCAACCATTATTATTTTTTGTTTTTTATAAACTAATCCACATAAATATACCTTTTAAATTATCTATAAATTAATCCACATATAATCAATTCAAATTATTTACATATATATATATATATATATGTTAACCATTTAAACCATTACATATTTACTTATATTGACGCATCCCTCTCTTATGGAAATCCATCATGTATTCTGGTCCCTTTTTTTTATTGATGTATGTAAAATACATAGTATGTAATTTTAACATTTAAATAACTTTATCCACTTTAATAAAGATTACAACTATATCATATAGATTCAATCATAAACAAAATAAAAATAAAGTAACATGCGATCTAACAATTGCAACGATCCACCTAGCATTTTATTACGACTCAATGAATAAGTAACCTTTGTAAACTCACCGAATAAGCTACCAATAAATATTCGGTCGATTACATTATCTATGCAAGGAACTTACTTTAAACTGAGTATTCCACCATTTGACTCTACAATGTGCCCTCCGATCTGCGGTAGCAATGACGTGCTAGAAGACCGATAAGGAGGTAAACATTTAATTATCTGCTGCACAGATTAGTTAATTAGGAATGACAAACAGAGTAATAAGTTTTACTTGTCCGGACTCCCAGTTAATGCCAATGAGTCGCTACGGTTTTTTTTTAACAATGCTAAAAGTGGAGGAAGTAGGTATAAGTAATACCATAAATCCAGTTTATTAAAACCATCAGTCGACTGAGATCAGTCGCCCCTCCTGACTTTAGACATGGGTGGTTAAAGAGATAGCCGCAGAGGTTTAAATTTAATTCACCGTTCATAATTGACATCTGTCAAGTGATACTACGAATGGAGAAGTTACGAAAAAGATAAAGTGCTCAACTTTTGAAATATTGGGTTAGGTAGACAGTCCAATTAATTCCGTAATCAAAGGTGAAGACAGGATTTTTGGCGGATTCGGTAGGATCCACCGATATCATGGGGGATCGGCGTACTTCTCTAACTGACAACCTTTTCCATTTTATGTGATTTACTTCTAATTCACAAGTCTGGTTTATCCTAAAATTATATGATCTGCAAATAATTTTTAAAACCTTTAATTAATAACTAACTTCATTTAACTTATGCAAAAATTACTTGTTGTTTCCAAGACCTCTATAATTTCATAAGCTTATGTTTGCTGACTCGACAAAGGTCGATTTAAGTTTTAAGAGAGAGATCAAGACAGATGTCGAAGAAGAGCACTTGAGCGAATACTCTAAGGTATGAGGCGATACTTACTCTCGAAGTGGTTATAAAATTGGCGAGCTAGCAGTTGCTACAATTTAGGGAAAATTAATAGTTTTACAGCCGGGTTTTCAGCTCATAAGGCAAGGTATCAGCCGGCATATTCGCTCTTTTATGCTAAAATACTAAACCACAAAACTCCACTGAGTAACGCTGGCCAGGTGTTGGTTGTATTAAGTTTAGAGTTTCCACAATTGATAACCTGTTAATTAAAAGATATGCGGCATCCCTACTTCAACTACCGCACTAACTCAAGCAAAAACCAGGTGTCACATGAGATAAGTCTAAGCTATCATGTAAACATATTACTGGTTATAAACATAACATTAGTATGAGATATTGAATCGATCAACATAGTTTTCACGAAATTAACTATTTCATAAAACTATTTATGAAATTAACTAAACTCTCAACATCTTTTAATTCATCGACATAGTTTCTTTTACAATTTGTAGGACTGTTTATGAACATAGTTATGCGACATCCCTACGCAATGATGCGTAATGACACAATGTATGGTGGTCTGCGCGTGAGGTGAGGAAGTTAGGGTGTTTGCAGGGATCTGAACAGGGGATCATAAACCTGAGGGTTAAAACCTCCTCATAGCAGAAATGTAAACAACAGATCGAACATTGACATGCAACGTCATACAACCAGGGAGGGGGTAGCACAATACTAAAGTTGAATTGCAACACAATACTAAAGTTGAACTGGAGCAGAACAACATCGGAATATGGCAAGTCAATCGAAAATGGCTTTCTCGCCCAAGGGTTCACGATCCACGCTCGGCGTGTTCATTATGGAGGTGAAAAAAAAAAGAAATACAAGCTTGGCTGGGCGTGGAGGTAGGGATTTCGTTAGAGCTATGGTGGACCATTTGCACAGAGGTGTTTTAAGGAAGTTCACAGCATGTTTCTACATAAAAGAAAAGAGGAAGTTAGATCTACGCAGGTCTAAAACCAATAAAACAATGTACACGCACGGTATAGATCCATAAATTCTCCCACGATTCGACATTAAAGGAGTTTCTATCTGCGCAGATCCGAAATCGACAATATACAAATATGTATACCGATCCATAACTCCTTCCAGATTCTAAAGCGCAATCCGATTCAGGAGACAGTATGAATGCGCAGGTTTAGATCCATTATCACTGTCAGTTCTAAAATAAGATTCAACATTAAAAGAAGGAATTTACACAAATCTGAATTCGAGGAACACTATATGCTTAGATCCGTAACCTTGCTCGGTTTCTGAGCATAATTTGTCATTAAAGGTGAAGGAATATTACACAGATTTGAAGCCAGTATTAAATAAATAGATCATTAACCTAAATCTCTTTCTGAGCATGATTCGACAGTAAAAGAGGGGAAATATTACAGGGAACTGAGATCAAGACTGTGGGATGCGACCTTCGCCCAAGATCTGGGATCATAGATTCAATCGGCGAGATACAAGCAAACCGAATTGAAATTTAACAATAGAGATGCGACAGAGTAAAAAGAAAAACACTAAACCTAGACATTTTGATCTCAAATTAAATTTAAGTAAATGATTTCATGAACCGATATTGTAAATAAAATGTACAGGAAAACAAAAATAATGCAGTGGGGCGATCTGGGCCCGATCTGGGTTCAAATAGAAATCAGAGCTTGCTGAAAACTGAACAGCAGAGATCTGAGTTTTCAACTAGTACAGAGACGTTTCGACTTCAACCAACGTAGAGATTTAAGGTAAACTATAAAAATAGACCTAGCATTTCGATCTATGCCGGAATGATCATCTTCAATCTAACATAGAAATTTTAAATTAAAATATATATAAATAAGATCTAAACTGTCAGTATATACGCAGGTTTCTAACTTAGATGTAAAACAGGAACTTCAATTTCAGTATATAGCCGAGATCTAAACTTATTTTCAGAATATAGTTGAGTGACGACCATCTAATAAGAGCATGCATTAGAAATCATACTCAGAAATCACTATTTCCCATGAGCCATCGTCATAATAAGCGAAAGAATAATCATTAAACACTAAATGTAATGTTGGAATAACATTGAACCTGTTTCGGAAGTCGAGCTGGAATTCGAGTATGCTTGTGGCAGCAGCTGATTCGAATGTCCGGATCCAACCTGACGAAGATTACGACAACCCCTCGGTAATACGAGTCCGGTGCCCTCAAGGCTCGACCAGCTCTGATACCAAATGTAGCGCCCCTCCTTTAGGGTCCCCTTGAACAGAACCTGAAACTTTAACAACTTCATACAAACAAATTAGCCATCATAGTTATTGGAAAAATAAAATAAAAAGCGTGAATAACTTAACAAAAATAAGCAAAACCTTAACCTGACAACCCGATCCGGCTGGTCCATTATCGCCTTCGTCTTCCGTAGGATCCCTCCAGCAAAGCTCGTTTAACCATTGGCGAAGCAATCGTTAGCTTCGCCACCCAACCATAGGCTCATGCTTTCAGTCGCATGGCCTTCCCCGAGCTTTGGGTCGTAGAGCTCACACACACACAAAAAAATCATGAAACCCAGTTTGGGATTCCCCCCCACCAAGATTTCCAACCAAACCCTTAATAGCAGCAAGTCATGAGGTAACTCAATATTACGATAGTCATCCAGGGTCTGGGTCCTTTACCCATCCCCAAAGTCTCCCTTTTAAAGGAAAATCCCCTGTGACACATGTCGCTTCATGCATAAATAATTATTTAATTAATTCTTTAATGAAAAACAACTCACCCATCCAAGTGTCAGTTTCTCTAGGAGATGCACCAACATCCCTAAGTTTGCTCATGTTTGTCCCCTAGATATTTCACTTAACTCCTAGATTTGTGGTGTAGATGGAGTTGACTAGGTGTCCATGCCTAGGATTCCATTTTGCTCCTAAATAAATATTTTTAATATTTTTAAGTAATCAGGAATATCCTTTCATGTGCAATGCCTAAATAACACTTAATATTATTTAAATGCCAAAGTAATCATTTATGTGCAAATGCCTAAAGTACTTAAATGCATTTCTAAGTAAAGTTCTAGGTGCAAAATTATACGTTTCAACACAGTTAAGTTTAGCAATCAACTTTTACTAGGGACCCGGTGTTGCGTCGTTGGGCCTCCTTGTTCCTTAATTTAATTTCTCTAACATGGCACCACTCCGTCGAGTCCAGTCATCCATAGTTTCCATTCCTCGGCAAGGCACCACATCGTTGGGTCCTTGCATTCACTCTTTCCGTTCTCGGCAGGGTACCGCACCGTCGGGCCCTTCTGCCGTCATCCTTCCGTTTTGACTTGCGGGAACTTCATGTAGGGATTTCAGGAGCCGTTACCTTCCATCCTCTGTCTACACGCTATTAGGGACTAATGGCATTGAGGAGTGAGTCCGTTCTCACTGCGCGCCCCCCAACTCGTACGTGACCAGCTCCGTCGTGGCCCACCTCGTACGCCCTCACGCTTTCCTCTTGAGCAAGCGGATCAGTGCTTATCTGCTCAAGCATGGCATTCCATCGGAAGTCGACATCGTCGTCGCTCTCCCTGTGTGTGATTTACTCGTACTCTACGACCCTTCATATTCCTTTGTGTGTCCGTAGGTGAACCGTTTCACCTGTCGCTACACACATTTCTCACAAACGTAAATTAGTAGCACTATCCTCAATAATCACAATTTGGTTTATAAATCTGTTGCTTCATTAAGCATCTATAATTTACTTAATCATTACTCTTTCATCTAATCACATAATCAATTGCACAGCTAGTCGTTAAGCATCATTCATATGTACAGTTTTCATATCAAAGTTGATCGTTAAACAACATGAAATTGTCCATTCACAATAACTACCCAAATGCACATATATCAATCAATCGTAATCATAAATATACTCAAAATAAAATCATAGGGTTATTTTATTAATGTTTCAAACAGTCAGGTGACTCAGCAGGTGCCCTCAATGTCTATAGTAGTCTAGGGGCACTACAAGTATATGCTTGACATAGGTGAAGTTGTAGGATTGAAATTAAAAAAAAAAAGAGTTTTACGGGTTTATTTATTATTTATGGATATGTACTTAGTATGATAAGGAGAAAATTATAAGAATCATATTTTATTATGATTTCAAAAAGTAATTAGATTCATTATATAGTTTATAAGAGTTTGATTTGTTCTGATTATTAAAATGAAAGTGAAATGGATTTAAATTCATGATATAGTTTATAAGAATATTGATATATTTATATTTAATTTTAATAAAGGAGAATTGTATTTAGATTCATTATATAGTTTATTAGAGTATTGATATGTTCTCATTATTAAAATGGAGGTGAAATGGATTTAGATTCATTATATAGTTTTTTTTTCACAGAAAAATTCAACTTACTATTAATATACGAAATAGTAAATAAAACCAGCTGTCAGAACATACAAGAAGCTCTCAAACCCTATGATAGAGAGTACTAGGGACAGTCCAGTCATACTGACAGATGTGTCATCAACTTCAACAGAATAGACCAATAAAAAGTGCCATATGTCCACAATACAATATAGGAATCCCTCCAGTAGGAGAAACGGATCCAAAGTTCACTAGTACACAAAGTAACCATACCTGAATATATAAAGGTCTCAATATACAGTCATCCACAGCTGCCAGTCACCAAATACATCATATAAAATATCCATCAAAGCTATAAATACCAAACCGCAGCCATAAGAGGCTGACATATATGCCGCAAAAAGAAGAGTATGTATACAAAAAAGTCCAACGCGTAGTTGGAACCAGTCCCTAACAAGAATCTGCACATAGAACTAACAGACATATAAGTATATCAACCCGCATAAAAAGGAACAGCAAAAACAAAATGTGAATAATATAGAAACAAGAAACATCATGTCCAATGTAAATGATATGAGCCCTGGGTAAAGAGAGTATCCTCCCACCATTCTTGCCACATGATGACCCCAACCTGAGAGATAAGTGCCTTCTTAGATAGCATGTCCGCCTCCATATTAGCCTCCCTGAATACATGTTCAAAATGTATGTGATCAAAGTCCCGGATAAGTATCTGAGCCGCATCCATCCAGTGTTTAAGAAGCATTACATTGAGTGATGTCTTGCCTCTATCCCAAGAGATAATAGATAATGAATCTCCAAATACAACAAGAGAGGAGATCTTTCTCAACCGAGCCTAGAACAGTAAGAGCCAAAGTGCACATAACTCACTCCTAGTATTGGATCCATTGCCCAGATTTAGCCAGATATAAATGGAGGCATTATTGGAAATGTGTATAGTAGCACCAGCTCCACCCACCCCATACCGATCCACTGCAGCCCCATCAAAGAATCCACATGGGAATATCAGCACAGGAGGGGCATATTGGTGATTCTTAACCAGATTATCTCTGCCACTTACAGCTCCATGGGTAGAGATAAATTCTTTATATGCAGCAAGGATTTTAAAGCATATTCCATCCCTAAAAGGAAACCTGTTTTCAAAAATATACAAGTTTCAAGCTTTCCATACCTCCCAGATCATAAAATATGGAAGTTCAGTACACCCCGCATCAACACGAGACCAGGCAATGAGACATTCACTCAGAGAATGATGGTTCCAACAAAAATGCACTCCAGCTTTGTTTGCAATTAGATTCTAGAGGTCCCGTATGTATTGACAGGAAGTGAATAGGTGGTCTACCGTTTCCTCCTGTGAGCAACATAGGGAGCACCATCTCGGGCCATAGAAACCTCGACGACAGAGATTGTCCCAAGTTAGAATCTTGTTACACAACGTAAGCTAGACAAAACATTTTATCTTGAGGGGCAAGACAAGTTGCCAAATATTTTTATCCCACCAACGATCCAAAGACCGTGACTCAGCAAACATTACATCGTATGCCAATTTTGCTGTTACATTCCCACCAGCCACATCCCACGTCCACACTAATTTGTCTGCATCGTCGGACAACCTTATATTAGATTGATATATTGGCCTGATATATTCATCCCATTCTTTCCCCAAGGTACGCGTTAATCCCAGCTGGGCTGCCGAAATCCAATGAGATCGCCCATCCTCATACTGACCAACCACATGTGCCAAAGTATAGTAACCATTAGCTCTGAGATGAGTCCTTAAATCCACCGATAGAGTATGTCTCGTTGATCCACCCGAGATCGGATCCAGTCCCATTTTTATGTCACGTCCATTGCCCGGCATCCAAGCAATCCAATGTGCAATAACCCTGAAGGCTCCCAGCAAACCATTCCAAATATTTGAAACACCCAGTGTTGCATGTCTGTTCAAACGCAACCAATTTGTGACAAAAATATCTTTTAGATATTTGGCTCTGATAATCCTTCCCCAAATCGAGTTATCAAAGAGGATGCGCCAGAGGCTTTTTGTGTGCAGAGCCATAACAAAGATTTTGAGATCCTTAATATTCTATCCCCCCAAATAATAGGGTCGAGCTAATACTCTCCAATTCATGAGATGGAATTTCTCCTGGATTCCACCACCCGACCACAAAAAGCTGAAAACCTTCCGCCTGATTAAACATAGGATGGTTCGAGGGATTTTACATAGAGAGAACCAATAAAAACCTAAGTTCTATAATACGGCTTTCACCAAAGTAAGCATGCCATCCAAGGATAAATGCCGAAAGCTCCAGTGACTAATACGCATTTCAAATCATCTGACAAGCCATGACCAATCATTTATCAGGTAATTAGTTGGCTTAATGAAGAAGCCCAGATATTTTGTTCCAGCTTCAAGTTCTTTGAATTTTAATGGTAGAATATTGCTGATCGACTATTCCACATCAGCCACCAATGAGTGTTTCAAGAAGAAAGATTTAATATAGCTGATAATCATGCTAGTAACCAGGCAGAAAAGGTCAAGTATTTTCTTGTATTGTATCCATTTAGCAAGAATTCCCTTACCAAAAAGCATAACATCATCCACAAACAATGAGTGTGTAACATAAATCTCCCTTGTAATTTTAATGCCAGCAATCCGTCACTCCCTATGATCCTTATGTATGGATAGACTCAAACCTTTAATGACCAGCAGAAATAGAAGTGGTGATAGGGGGCATCCCTGTCTAAGGCCCCGAGATGCCTTAAAAATATCAGTAGGGTGTCCATTAATCAGAATAGCATAATTGACTGAGGATATACAAGCCATAATCCATTTCATCACCTTCAATGGCAGACCGATCTGGATAAGAATTAGTCTCAGGAAATTCCAGTCAACCTTATCATATGCTTTCACCAGATCCAATTGCAGGATGAGTGCTTCAATTCTCCTCTGTTTAATAGTATGAAAGATTTCCTGTGACACACCCACAGCATCATGGATCTGTTGCCCGCAAAGGAACCCATACTGTTCCATCGATATGTGTTTAGAGAGCAGAGGTTTGATTCTATCAGCAATTATCTTAGCAATAATCTTGTAGAACAGATTGCATAAAGCAATTGGTCTGAATTCATCATAGTTATTTGGATGGGATGTCTTCGGAATGAGTGCCAGATAAGTGGAATTTAATGCCCCCGAGACAGTGCCCAGTTTCCAAGATTCATCCACAGCCATTCGGAGATCTTCCCCCATAATATCAAAGAAATGGATGAATAGCTCCACCGTCCACCCATCCGGTCCAGGAGATTTTTCTTTTGCAAATCCTCGCAGGGTGTTTTCCACATCTCCCAGAGAAACATCTAGGAATATATTATCCCCCTCCTCATCATTGAACATCCATGGATATTCCATAATAAGCTTAAACTGTTCAGCCAGAGTTGTATTGTTTGGGTCACAATAGTATTCCTGGAAGTGACGAACAGCCTCATTCATCAAATTCTCCTCCCCCCTTATCCTCCAACCCATATGATCGTTCAGATCCCAGATGGCGTTTTGCATCCTTCAGGAGTCTGCAAATTGATGAAAAATTTTTGTATTCGGATCCCCCGCTTTGAGCCAAATAGCTCTACTCTTCAACCTCCATGATTCTTCCTGCATCAGAAGTATTTTCATTTTTCGACACTCCAATGTAGAGAGTTTTGAAAGTTCCATAGTGCTTAGTCCAGTACCAACACCTCGTTGCATCAGAGATTCCACTTCCATTTCAATCTCAGCAAGATCCCTTCCCATCATGGCTTTTTTGTTTTTTCCCACATTATTGTATAGTCTTTTATCGCCTTGAGTTTCACCGCCAGCTTGTCCATAGCAGATCTCTCCCCCGAAACATCCACCTGCAGCCACATATTTCTCACCCCCGAAGTGTATTCAACCTCCGAAAGCCATGTGGAGTTGAATTTGAAGGGGAAGGATTTATGGTAGGGCTCCTCATCAAATTGTAGAATTATAGGAAGGTGATCGCTGATTTTAATTTGATGAATCCAGGACCTATAATTCTGAAAGCAAGATAGCAACGATTCCGATATTAGGAATCGGTCAATTCGTTTCTGTATCAGGTTTTCCTCCTTCCTACCATTTGACCAAGTAGGTGCCATCGACCGCGAGGCCACATCGACCAAAGAATACTTCATGAATAAATTAGAGAAATAGGGGCCTAGGGGATCCCTCCTGGCCAAGCCCCCCCAATGCTCCTCATCCCCCCATGTGAAATTTAAGTCCCCAGCAATAATTAAGTTCTCCAAATCCAGCAGATGTTCCGAGACAGCCAAGTTCCAGAAAGTCTCCCGATCACTATAAGGACCATAACAATTTATAATATTGATGTTCTTTTCCGATCCCCTGATGTTTCCAGACAGCAAAATACCCAGAGAGATATGTGATGGTGTTAGTCTCAAAACTAGCGGGTTCCAAGCCGCTAGGAGGCCACCAGAAAGACCAGCAGCATCCACAGAGCAACACATCCATCCCGGCTTGACCTTATTAAAAAAGATGCGTGCTTTTTCCCCACTAACCATAGTTTCCTGTAGAAGTACCAAATCAGGTTTGACAATTTGTAACACACATTTGAGGGCCAATTGTTTGGGCAGGCCCCCCACCCCCCTGATATTCAGAGAGAAAAATATCATTTCCTAACCCTCGTAAGGGATTTCATTCCTCTAAGAGCCCGAGTATCAGTAGAGTTGGGGGAATTCACCTTGCAATGGTCAACCTCTGTCCCCCCCAGAGTGACCTTCTTGTTTTTCCTGGCACTTCTTGTTTTCAAAGGAGAGAAATCCTGAGCTAGTCCACCCCTATGTGCCCCCTTTTGAATACAGATGTATCCAATTGAAATGGGAATGTCCACAGCAGTAGTATTACTAACCCCCCCATCCAGGACAGTATCCTTTTGTTCCAATGATCCCCCCAAATCTCTATCTATTGTCTCATTAATGTCCACCACCCTGTTTCTGAAAAATGTAGGTATGGGAGTCTTCTTCACCATATCTGAATATGATGGAATGAGTAGAGTATTCCCAGCCGGTTCTGGAGTTATATTGTGTCCGTCGTTGGGGAAATCCGTCACCGGCATATTCACAGGAATCAATTCACAGGTCCCCATCCCCCCAACATCATTGACAATAGCATTCTTACCAGTACCCTTCTCGGCATCCTCAGAACTCTTCACGGCATCCGGGACAAGAAAGGGTAGCTCTGAGTCGGTGGATACAAGAACCGTCGGGGCGACAGAAGAAGGAAGGCCGGGAGATACAGAGATAACTGGTGAGGTATCCACAGGGCTGAGGTTTTTCATTTTTTCTAATAGCTCAGTCTCAGTTACCAGGTCATCATTATCAGAAGTTTCATTTGATGTATGTTCGGTCCCGGAGGAAAATGAATCCATGTTTTGTTGGCGTCTCATGTAATTACCATTATTACCATTGTTTCAATCTAATGTATTAATAAAAGAAATATCCAACTCATTTAGTGAATGAAAAAATTTAGGGTCCTTTAATTCCAACTTACGGAATAACTCCAAGTCAGGTGCAAGTGGGTTGAGTACCCGGTTGGAGAAGCCATCAAGAGTGTCCGTCGCATCCATCTCCATGTCACTGCCATCATCTAACGACTAGAACGAGCCTCCATCCTTGATGCGACCAGAAGAAGCTGGAGCCTTGCATTGTCGCCACAGGTGCCCCACCGCTTTGCAATTCGAACAACGGAATGGAAATCCCTAGTAGTCTATGACCTGTGCCAGCTGACGACCGCGCCAATTAATATGCAGTACATCAATAAGTCCCAGTGAGACATCCACCTCAACCAACATCCGCCCCATCCGCCATTCAAAGCCATTAAGGTGTTCCTCCTCCACATGCAGAAATCTACCTATACGATTTCCAATGGCTTCAAAAGCCCCGCAGTTCCACAATGGAAGTGGAAGACCAGGCAAAAGAACCCATAGGTTTCTAAGGCGAACCAAAGCCGATTCTGGATCAAAATTCGTCTGCCATTTTTGGAGCATTAAGCTCCCCGTACCATATAGCCACAAACCATCCAGAATGCAAGTATAGTGTGCCTCCTGCTCGAATTTAAACCCATACCATCCACATGCCAAAGCAAAAACCTGTGGAGTGTATTTCAGAATAGGGTTCCACATCTCCTCAACCCATTTGACAATATTTCTGCGGTTCATGGCATGGTATGAGAACTTACCCACCAGCACAGTCATGTTAAACTCCACAATCTCCTCAAGACCAATATCCCGGCCGACCGTCAACCAAGCCTCACCGGGTCTGCTAAAATATTTACCACACATTCTTCGATTCGCACGAGATGTCGACCCATATCGATCACTGTCGCCCCATCCCGGATGAACCCTAGCACTGCCAACGGATGGGTCTGAGCCCAAGGCTTCCCTAGGTGTCTTCCGCAAGGCCAGGTGTCCCTTTTGTGTCTTCGCATGTGGCTCCACCTGTCGGCAGCTGGATTTTATAGCACGTTTCCCGTTCAGCTGATTTTTGAAGAATGAGTCTAGTTTGAATAACCCGGCTTCTTCAATCATGAAATCTGACACATTCAGGTTATTATCCGCCGGCATAATGGGTTTCGGCATGTTTTCTCCCATATCGGCATCTAGACGTCAACAGGTCCCAGAATCATGGAACAATTCTAACCTTCTACAGCAAAAACGCCTGACAAATGTGTTATAATAACTGTCGAATCCATGGGTAGCCGGTCTAGATAAAATAATAGCCTGTGGATACGGTGGTCCACCCCCGCTTTACCGGCGAAAAATGTTCCAGTGGTCATGGTTTCAAAACCCCTTATTATTCTGGTAACCCACGGCGCGTCACAAAGAAAACCCACGGTGAATATCGGCACAAAATGCAGCAGCTAGTATTTCATAAACGCCTACCAATATCGTATAGAACGACAACTGAGACAGTGAACCTTACCCATAAACAGCAAAGACTTAGCTTGCCATAGCTGTGTATGCAATCCCAAATAGCTTAAAATCTTTCAACGGCTACCAGCTGATGAGAAATGTTACTGCACTCAACCGCTAAGTCTGGTGGCCACCGAGCAATCCAACATATCCCGACCGGAAGTAAGCTGTACAAACCCTATTCTGTAACATTCCACCATCGCACTGCACCATGATTGTTCTAAGTGAGCTTCAGATTCATTATATAGTTATAAGAGTGTTGACATGTTTGGATTTAAATTGAAATAAAGGAGAATTGTATTTAGATTCAACATATTGTTTACCATAGTATGTGAAGAATTCTTACATATACTTATTTTCATAATAAATTTCTTTACTCGGTTATGTGAGGAATAGAAAGTATAAATTAGAATATCCTCACTTCTGATGAACTAAGGTATAGATTATTTAAATGTTTACTTCATAAAAATGTCCTTTACTTTGGCCATAGGAAGAGTAATTGCAAGATGAATAGCCTTTTAGTTCTACAAATTCATATCATGCTTATTGGATGAACAAAAATATACACTAGTAAAAAAAAAAAAAATGATTAAAACCTTGACGAGATCGACGAGACTTACATTTTGTTATAATTTTATAAGTTATTCTGTTTTTATGAATTGGAATGAGTACTTAAATAACTATGTATGTTTCTCTTAAAGTAAAATCATCAGCAGAATTGCTTAGCCATGATTCTTTTGGGTTTCAGATTCATACGAAGAAAGCTCCATTATCTTCCTTATAAGAGAGAGAATTCCTAAACTTAGGATTTCTGGGAAAAGTCCTAAAATCTGCTTGGATCATATAATAAATTATGTAATAATTTCCTACATATAATATTTACTTATAAATGGTACCCTACATATAATATTTACTTATAAATGGTACATATTAACTAAAGGCAAGTAGTTTAAATAAAGTATGCTTTTAAAACCAAAACAGAACTCATTTATAAATTAGATCATCATGATATTATATTATGCTTCCATCCTAAATCCATGTAAAGATAACCTAAAATCATATAATCATAACCTAAGAATCGACCTAGCACAAGCTTTAAATATCCACACGATTTTTCCATAGGATAATACACATATTATATTAGCGCCTAAGAGTAAGACATAACATAAATTACAATCAAGTAGTAGTATAAATACATTAATTAATTTACACATAAGGATTTCCCTATATACCTATAAGTATGATCAAACCCTAAAATCATAGCATCCATATTAAAGAAACAAAGAGATTATACAAATCGAGAGTTATAACCAATAGATTGTGCATAAGAGCCCACATAATTATACAACCCAAATGATCCTTAACTATAGGGCTATACCATCTCTATCCCATAACTAAAGAATTAATTATATTTATGCAAACATACCATCTTAAATACAGAGATAGGGTTGAATACTTTCCACACAGATCTACACATAGCACATAGGACCTCTTTATAAACCAAAATAAGAACTAGTCATCATTCTAAACATTTCAACCAGATACTTAGTATTCAAACATAATATCAAACCAGAGCCACATAATCGCCTAACAGGAGTCATAACCAGGTTGTAGAGCATTCACGATTTCTACAGGATAATTGAATACCAACTAAAATTACACAACAGAGTAGAACTCATACAATTTCCAGAAACTCTATAAAAACATGACGATTTCACAAAGCCTCCTGTCACTTAAATGACGCCATTTAGAATGATCCTTTTCGCTATTTCTTCTCTCAGGGAATTTTAGGGCTTGCTGTAGAAAACTTAGATTTTATAATTAAATACTAATTTACCAAATTAAAAATGAAATACACATACCAAAATTTATAGGACAGAAAGCAGATATTAAATGCATTGGATAAATCATAGTCAGATCAACAGTAAAACCCTAGGATTTAATGAAAACGTTTTTCATAGAAAACAAAAACAAAATTTACATACAATCATCAAAACTGATAGGGCCTGAGAGCCAACAAGTATGCAAAGGTTACACAAAGTATTACAAACGCCTGAACAGGCTTACAAAACCAAAACGACCAATATTTCATGCTCCAAAATAGAGTTCAATTATTTACACGTAGAGATCTCTTAGCTATGCACCGAGGCCTGAAAATGGCACTCTAAATTCTAGAGACCAATGCTGGTGAAAATACAAACAACGCAATGAAGTAAATAAACAGGGTTGGTTGAAAATCCTTGTATCTCCCAAGCACAACCATTAAAAAACTGTGTAGCATCAAATTCACACATCTCATGGCTGAGGCATTTCAAAGAGCCAGGTCTTACTAGGACTGGACGAATCATGGAGTCTCCACCTCTCCAACGTCCCAATGCCCCAACCTAAGTCGCCGAAAAACTACACGATGGTTCCTGAAATCAAATGAACAATGCTGGAGTTAGTTAAGGGATTACAAGATACTGTAAACTGAAAAATGTAAAAGAAAACCATAGTGAAGCAGATCTTACCTTCCCATGTCGTAGCTTCCCACTCTATTTCCATCTACGTAGGGCATGCGCTGACCAAAGAGCCACGCTTTGGTCAGGAACATACCCTTTCCACCATGACCAAGCATAGGAGCTCTTTGCTCTCCACCAGAGCACCCAAAACAACAAGAGGAATGAAAACCACGATAGCCAAGGGTAGGGCAATTCGCCTGCTTGACCATGTTTCCAGCGTGGACTTCCACTATAAGCCTTCACATGGCTTGCAATAAATTCTTCAACAACCATCCACTACCACTTAAATATTTACCCACACTCTATAGTGTAGACATCCTCGTTAAAATGCTCAAGCGCTTATACATAGTGTTTATGGTTTAGGCATAGTTTAAACCCATTCCATTTTCCTTATTAAGTAACATTATTTTAAATGTAAAGTGCTAGCTTAAGTGTTTCCTCACCTGCACCAGGGTAATACAAAAGAATTATATTAAGAACGCTAAGTAAGACCTGGGGCCTTAAACCCCTCTTACCAATCAAGAAAGACACGCCTAATATTAACATAAGTCATCACAATGCGCAAACATATCACAGGATCGAAGCATAAAACAAGATCAGCAAAGCAAACATAGACTCTGCATGAAGTAAACAATAGTGTAGAGGGGATGATAATAGCATACAAGGATATAGATGAATCAAATTCATGCTAAGACCAACATTGTACAACCAACCAACAGAAACATTACACATAGCTGTAAATTTCATACTACTTCTAGTATTTAATGCAATGTTGAAGGTATTGTCTAATAAAGTCCTAAGTCTTATTTAATTAATAGACCCATATAAAAAAAATTAAATTTTTAGGATTTGAGGGACATTACAGTGAAACAATTGAAGCATCTTTTGTAGATGTTGCTTATGTACATTTTAAGTAGATTATAACCTGTTATATCTTATAACAACGAACTTGGGGACTGAGGATTTCATGCCTTATGAATTTAGTTGGAACCTCTTATGGTAAGGAGTCGAGAGAAGATAATATATATATATCTAGATAATTCATGATTATTTTACTAATGAATGTAATTGGTTAGTGATTAGGGAAAACTTAAAAGAAAAGAAAAAGAAAAAGAAAATTGCACCAGGAATATGGGTGTGTTACAAATGGTATCAGAGCGAGGTTACAACACTCAGGCCTATTTGGGCTCAGCATGAGGTAAGAAAAAATGTTGAACTAACAAAGTGACTCTACCTGTAAGGATGAACAGATGAAGGAACAAATTCATCTTCAAAGTTCCGCAAGAGGTAACCAATGACGTGGATGGAATACTATGACAAAGCCATTTGTGAGTTACAAGTAAGTATTTCATTCTGTTTTTATTTCCAAAGCATTATGGAATTCGGGTTAAGGGCATATTCCGCAAGAAGTACTTGTATTGCTTTAGGATTATGATAGACTATGGTGTCTAGACGATAAGATCATAATTTTATGAACATTTAAGGTAATATGTTACTAAATAGAATAACCATTGCAAATTGACATCATACAAAAGAATGTAGGCTTATCCTGAGATAAAGTACTATAATCCATGAAGACATTATAACGGTATTATGTATGGTCGACCCTATAAAAGATAAGTATTTATATTTAGACATGAACATTGGATGGATATGATCTCATTATGATGTGTGGGAAACTTGGGTAAGAAGTTATAAGTTTGTGAACATGTGAAATAAATTGAAATAGTACATATTGCTTACAAGAGGTCGAAATGAGGTAGATTTACCCTCATCAAATTTAATGAGTGAGCAATAACTTGTTAAATTACTAATAAGAGGTTCAAAAGTGGTAGAATCTATTAAAGATTGTCCTAAGAGTATAATAACAAATGTTATAACTCTTTTAGAAAGCTTTAATGAACTTAGAGTTCTAGAATTTCTTATTGATTATATATATATATATATATATATATATATATATATATATCTTTAAACTTGGAATAGAATTTAAGGGAAGTTTGAATTAAAACTTATTTCGGTTAAGTTATAACTTAAATGTTAAATGGTTACTATTAGAAGTCAAAGTGGTAACCTAGCATAATGATACTTATTAAGGTATTTATGCATTCCATGTAAAATGTGATAAAATAGATGTAGTATCGATCACTGAAATCAGATGATTGGGAAAATTATGTAAGGTTGTCAATATGTGTTCTTTTACGATTATGTATCAATGATAAAAAGGTGAATGAAGTTAAATGGTTATATGTAATTTTTATAAACTAAATGAGAGCTGATGTATTGAGTCGTAAAGCATCCCATCATGATAATTAATGTTAAACATGATTGGCTATTTGAATGTTTTGGGTGTTACATGTGTCTTGTACCAATGTTGAAAATTCATGCAAAAAGAATGGGTTTGAAATTTGAAAGGAATAATACTTTAAAAATAGTCAAACCTTCAGTTACCTTTGATGAACATTCTTCATTATTGGATTTCCTTATAAAGTTTGAGAAGTTATGAAAAAATGTCTATTCTTAGCATGCCTCGCCTTGTTAAAAGATTTTCGATTCAAAGTATAAACGTTCCATTGTTAAGTGTATTGTTTCATTTGATGACACTAATAGCCAAATGGAAGTATATAGCAAATTGGGTATACATATCTAGATTACTACTCATGAACATTGTGTAAGGTTGAAATGTTTCCTTCACCGGTAACTGTCCAAGGATAAATTGTTAGGAACCCATGTCTTTACTTTGTTAGTATGTTGTTGTTGGACGCATATGCTTTGTAAGTCGTCCCGTAGTATTTGTTGATCAATAGTTTGTGTTATTGTTGTTGGCGCATATGCTTTGTAAGTCGCCGTAGTATTGTTGATCCATAGTTTGTAGTGGCCCATGGTTTTGACCCATAGTATTGGCGCCTAGACTTAGTATATAAGTGTGTGCTGAGACCTATGAAGGCACTGTGAAGTTAATTGTATTGAGTTTGCTCAAAGGAGGTTTCCCCCTTGAAGTGGCCTGTGATCAATATAAAAGTGATTATGAGTTCTGTCATTTTTGCTATTTCGCATATTCTTATTAATTAATTGTTGCAGGTGCATCACATCTGGTATCAGAGCACCTTCTTGGGCTCACTGGGTGAAATTTCTGCCAATTTTTTTTTCGCATCTGCTGCAGGTTTGGATTTGGGAATAATCCCTATCCGCTTAACTGTGGGAAGTACTTGGGCATAAGCCCTAAAAATCATTGTGAGGAGTACCAAAGGAAGCCCGAAGTAGCTGGCCCATTGAGAGGACCTGCCAGCGAAAAGGGCAACGACCCCTACCTGATTGACTAGTTCCCAGCCGTGAGGTAAACCAAGAGTTGTTGTTTGTGGAAAATCGGTTATCAGTTTTACCTGAGCGATGGAGTGAGGGGTACTGCCCCAATACGCAAGCCGTCAGACAACATTGGTGGCCGAGTGAAACCCCTGAACTGTTAGGAAGCCGCACATACCTGGGGTCCATATCTACTTTCAGCTGAACTGTTGTCGATCACTGCTACGCCGTTTTAGATCCATTTTGCAAGCCATTCCAGATCCATCCATTTTCAATTCATTCGGTGTTATTCTAGATCCCTTCCGAGCCGTAGCCGCTCCAGTCTGGAAAAAAAAAAAAAAAAAAACTCCCTTGTTTTCACTCTATTTCCCTTGAAATTTTCGGGGAACCCCTGTCATGCCATTCTGCATATTTCATTCTTTAGGACCCTATCCCCAAATCCCCTTCCCAAATCCCAAAATCCCACATTTTTCTATTTTTAGGGTTTGCCATAACTTCCTCAGATTTCACCCAATTACCTTCAAATTTTACCAGAGAGTTCCTTTCTGAATTCTGCTTCTTTGTCCTCCTCTGCTAAATTTTCCTATTCTTTCACCCCGCTTCTGAAATCCTCATTTTTGCTTCCCTCTCTAGTTGACAGTGTCCAACACCTAGTCAAACCCCAATTACCTTTCAGATTTTTTCCCAAGTCCAAATTTTCCCTTACTGAAGCAGTTTCTGTTTTTGTTTTCCTACCCAGTCAAAAAAAAAAAAAAAACTCCTGGTGATGGTTGTCACCCGTGCAGGAGCAAAAACCATGGTAGATGCACTTACAGCCATCCAAGCCAAACTCTAGGATCTGGATGAAAATTTCTTGGCCTCCATCTTGAACATTCAGCTATGAACAACAAACGACAGTCCGAGTCTTCAGCAGACAATGGGTTCTCTTCTTACAGCAATTTTCGTGGTCCGAAGCTTGATTTTCCTAGCTTCAATGGTATTGATCCAACTAGATGGATCTATCGTGCAGAACAATATTTCAGTCTACATAATACTTTTGATGTCAATAAAGTTCCATTGGCATCCTTTCATTTGGAACAGGAAGCTCTTCAATGGTACCGTTGGTACATCAAGGCTCATCTAGAGCCCAAATGGTCAGACTTTTGCCAGCTCCTTTTGCAACGATTTGGTCCTAGTGCTTTTGATGACTTCACAGGAGCCCTCACTAAACTTCGCCAAATTGGCACTGTGAGAGAGTATCAAACCGAATTTGAGAACGTATCCAACCACACCGAAGGATTGTTTGATGACTTTTACCGGAGTTTTTTTATCAGTGGTCTAAAGGATGCCATCCGCTCTGAGGTCAAAATGTTATGTCTCACCACAATGATGGAAGCCCTAGGGTTGGCTAAGTTGGCAGAAGACAAGATTGCATCCCAACAACGCTCCAAGCCAACTTTTGTTCCCTTCCGAAATATGGGTTCTCAATGACCACCTATACCGCGGGCTCCTCGACCGACTCCCATCAAGCGTTTGTCTGAAACAGAGATGCAAGCACGTAAAGAAAAGGGGCTTTGCTATAATTGTGATGAGAAATTCACTCGGGGACATAGATGTGTTCAGCAAAAGCTCTATCTCTTGGATGTGGATTCTCCGCCTACCTTTGAAATTGGTGACAAAGATCTAGAAACACTAGATGCCCCGGTCGACATTCAGGAACCGCCTATTGACCCTCCGTCTCAGGATGACCAGCCAGAGATATCTCTCCATGCTTTAGCTGGAATCACCACCCCCTAAACAATGCGGGTCAGGGGTTACTTCAAGAAGCTTCCTCTTACAATACTCATTGATTATGGTAGCACTCATAATTTCATTGACCCTCGGATCGCCAAACAAGCTGATTGTTTTATCCATCCTTGCTCCAACTTTGAATTCATGGTTGCTAATGGGGGCACCTTACCTTGCAAAGGGAAGTGTCAAAATGTGCGTATCTCTATGGGAGATTATACCTTGCGCTCTGACATGTTTGCCTTGACCTTAGGAAGATCTGATTTGGTTTTGGGCGCTCAATGGCTACGCACACTTGGCCCTATCTTATGGGATTTTGCTAAAATTTGGATGCAGTTTTCCCTCAATGGACAAAAACACACATTGACAGGATTACAGCCAGGTTCTCTTAGCATCATTAGTTCACATCGCATGGAAAAAATCGTCAAGAAGAATTCACATGGTGTCATCACTCAGATACATTCCATTCAGATGCAACCATCAGCGGTCTCCACTACTCCTTTGGATCTACAACAAATTCTGGATCGATATCAGGTGTCTTTGCTGAACCAGTGGGATTGCCACCTTCTAGGCCAGAAGACCATTGTATTCAGCTCCTTCCTGGGAGCGTTCCTCCCAACATTAGGCCCTATCACTACCCATTTCACCAAAAAACGAAGATTGAAATGCTCGTTCGGGACTTATTGAAGCAAGGTATTATTCGCCCAAGCACTAGTTCCTTTTCTTCTCCAGTTATTCTTGTCCGCAAAAAAGATGGGTCATGGCACCTCTGCATTGACTTCCAAGCACTTAATCACCTCACCATCAAGGATAAGTTTCCAATTCCTGTTGTTGATGAGCTTCATGGGGCTCACTTTTTCTCCAAGTTGGATCTTCGTTCTGGGTATCATCAAATTCGGGTTCATGTGGATGATATCTCTAGAACAGCTTTCCGCACACATGATGGCCATTATGAGTTTTTGGTCATGCCTTTTGGCCTCACTAATGCTCCTTCCACATTCCAGGATTTAATGAATAAAATATTTCGACCCTACTTGCGGAAATTCATTCTGGTATTCTTTGATGATATCCTCATCTACAGTAAAACATGGGATGAACATCTCCAGCATCTCGATCTTGTCATGCAACTTTTCTCTGACCATCATCTCCATGCCAAGCAGTCTAAATGTGTTTTTGGACAAAAGGAAGTTGAGTATCTCGGGCACATTATCTCAGCACAAGGGGTTCGCGTGGATCCTGCCAAAATCGATGCCATGAACAATTGGCCGCATCCTTAGACACTCAAGATCCTTCATGGTTTTTTGGGGTTGACTGGCTACTACCGCAAGCTTGTCAAGGATTATGGGAAGATTGCAGCTCCATTAACTGCTCTATTGAAAAAGGATGCTTTTACATGGACACCTACTGCTCAGTGTGCATTTGACAAACTAAAACAAGCTATGTGTACTACACCTATTCTAGCTATGCCCGATTTTTCCAAGCCCTTCACTATTGAGAGTGATGCTTGTGGTAATGGACTTGGTGCTGTTCTCCTTCAAGATGAACACCCCATTGCGTTCACCAGCAAAGCCCTTTCAGGTAAGAATTTAGCTGCCTCTACCTATGAGAAGGAAATGATGGCTATTTTGCATGCAATACAAAAGTGGTGCCCATACCTATTAGGGAATCATTTATGCATCAAGACTGATCATCAGAGTCTGAAATATTTCTTGGAACAATGTGTCTCCTCTCCAGCACAACAGAAATGGGTTAGCAAACTCATGGTTTATGACTATGAGATCACTTACAAGAAGGGTAAAGACAATATTGTGGCAGATGCTCTTTCTCGCACATTTGATGCCCAAGGTTCTCTTTCAGCTATTTCTATGCCTGTTCCAAATTGGTTGCAATCTGTTCAACAGGGTTATGTCAATGACTCTTCCTTATCTCAAATCATCCAACGCTTGACCAACAACCCTTCTGCTGTACCACATTACTCTTGGGATGGTGCTTCTCTGCGATACAAGGGTCATCTGGTGCTTCCCCAGAGCCCAGATCTTCAACAGGATGTCTTCTATGAACTCCATGCTTCTCCATCGACAGGGAACTCTGGGTTCCTCAAAACGTATGAACGAGCACGACGTAACTTCTTTTGGCAGGGAATGAAAAGGACAATTCAATAGATGGTGGCTGAATGTGATACCTGCCAGCGCAATAAGGGTGAAACAACACTCCTTCCAGGATTGCTTGAACCCTTGCCCATACCTACACGGATTTGGATAGATATTTCTATGGATTTCATTGAAGGGATCCCTAAATCTGGCGGGAAGATAGTGATTCTCGTTGTGGTTGATCACCTCTCCAAATATAGTCATTTTGTGCTCTCATCCATCCCTATACAGCCTCCTCCGTTGCTCAAATTTTCCTGGACCAGATCTTTCGTCTTCATGGCATCCCTTCTTCCATTATCTCGGATCGTGATGTGACTTTCACCAGTCATTTTTGGACAGAACTATTTTGCCACACTGGCACCAAACTGAAGATGAGTTCAGGGTATCACCCACAAACAGATGGTCAGACTAAAATTATCAATAAATTCTTGGAAACTTATCTTCGTTGCTTCACCTTGGAACAACAACATCAGTGGGCAAAGTGGCTCCCTCTCGTTGAATGGTGGTACAATACCTCTTACCACACTGCCTCTAAAATGACCCCATATGAAGCAGTTTATGGTTAGGCACCTCCAGTTCTTCTTCCATACACCACGACCAGTTCAAGAAGTTGACACGGTCCTTCGAAACCGCGATCAGATTCTTCGCATTTTGCGGGACAATCTTCACATTGCAATAAATTGCATGAAGAAACAAGCTGATCAACACCGTTCTGAGCACACTTTTCAAGTCAGCGATATGGATTTTCTTCGTCTCCAGCCGTACAAGCAATCCTCCTTGAAACTCAAAGGGAATCATAAGCTTGCTCCAAAGTTCTATGGGCCATATTGGATTCTTCAGAAGAATGGGTCCATTGCTAATAAATTGGAACTTCCTCCTTCTTCCCACATTCATCCAGTCTTTCATGTCTCTTGTCTGAAGAAAGTTCTTGGCACCAACATCAATGGAGAAATGATTTTACTTGAACTGGATAATGAAGGATCCATCCTTTTGGAGCCGGAGGCCATCCTCAATTGGCGCACGCGTCAGCTTCGCTCTCGCTCTATCACAGAGGTCTTAATTTAGTGGCACGACATGCAACCAGAGGATGCTACATGGGAACCACTCCTTCAGATTCAACAACAATTTCCAAATCTAAATATTTGAGGACAAAGATTTTTTTAAGGGGGAGGGGATGTTAGGAACCCATGTCTTTACTTTGTTAGTATGTTGTTGTTGGACACATATGCTTTTTAAGTCGTCCTGTAGTATTTGTTGATCAATAGTTTGTGTTATTGTTGTTGGCGCATATGCTTTGTAAGTTGCCGTAATATTGTTGATCCATGGTTTGTAGTGGCCCATGGTTTTGATCCATAGTATTGGCGCCTAGACTTAGTATATAAGTGTGTGTTGCGACCTATGAAGGCATCGTGAAGTTAATTGTATTGAGCTTGCTCAAAGGAGGTTGCCCCCTCGAAGTGGTCTGTGATCAATATAAAAGTGATTCTGAGTTCTGTCATTTCTGCTATTTCGCATATTCTTATTAATTAATTGTTGCAGGTGCATCACATAAATGAATAAAGATGTTTAGATGTTATTAATATTTGAGTATAATAGGTGGATTGATGTTGTAGTGACAATATTGAAAAAGGTCATGTACTAACATTGCAGGACTATATCATGATTATGACCAACGTCAAAATCGACATGGAATGTTGATTTTAAATCCACTTGTGTGAATATTGAGTTACACCACTCAAGATCGAGGGATGATTTCCTTTTGCATTTATTATATTACAAGACTGTATGGACCATGATTGATGGTAGATATATGTTATAGATGTGCAAATCCTTAAAACTCGTGGAATGTGATGAAGTAAATAGGTGAACCTATTATTTATCGATTGATGATATTATAACTAACTATGAAGTTGTAAGTGATTCTAAGGACTTTGCAATGGCAATGAAGTCACAATAAATTCCAACTCTGTATATCGCAAATAGTCAAATGTTGTGATTGACAATAAACAAGGACCAAATAAAGGTTAACGATAATAAATGATCATGGATGATGAATGATAACACCAAGTGGCAGAATTGATGATCTAGCTCTAATTTGCTAAATAATTTTCCTAGACTTAAGCAAGAGAGCTTGAGTGGAAAAATTTTCTAGACTCAAGCCTAGGGTGATTGAGTGGAAAAGAGAAAGAGTCTGTGATATCAATGGCAAGATCTAGGCGCACAATTTAAACATCTGGAAGACAGGATGATGATTGATGTTTTTGAGAAAGACAAATTTTGACTAGCAATCGAAAGAGGAGTAATCTCAAAATTTTAAAGCCTCTAAGACCATGCATAAATTGGTGACAAATCTCGAGGGAGAGATCTGTGTTCAACAGAGTGTTGTTGATTTTTTTTAAAATCTCCATGATGTAACAAATGAAATCTATGTTAAGAATTTCCAAGTAACTAGGCTATTAACTGCCCTAATGTGTGAATCTCATGAATGCAAATAGTACTAAATTAATGCAAAAATCACTCAATAATGAGGAAGAATGATGAATTGTAGTTACTTTATTGACAGTATGTGAAATAAATGCTACTAACGTGTGAATGAAGGTAATTCCTATCGCAAGCTAGGGATTAGCTAAAGTGTCCAAGTATCGTAGGTAAAGGACGTTCCCCAAAAGATAAATAAATGTGTGTTTACCTATGAATTCATATGAGTTACATTGAAAAAAAATTGTAATACGTCTTGTTATGAAGATAAGAGTACAAAGTTCATGAATAGAAACAATGGTGTGTTGCAAAAGCACTTATTGATTTCATTCTGATTTGAATTGGTAATAATGATATGTTATATAATGAAAGATTTTGTTAGATCTTGTATGGTATGTGCAAGGTGTAGGTTATGAAATAAAAATGAGCAATGATGACATACATGAAGCTTGAAGATTGAATAGGAGCATCAAAAAGGATACGCCAAAGAAAGACATACAAAGGATCGAAGGAGGACGAAGATTTAAACAAAAAAAACATGAACACTGAGGATGGTGTTTTTCTTAAGGGGGAAAGGATGTAACACCCCTCTTTTTATTCTCCTAATTTTTGTAATGTAACTATTGTTTCTGGTGAGGATATCAAGGCCAAGGCCCCACCAATAAACCTTGTAATTTATGTGGTTTAATTCCTAAGTTCTAATTTTTGAATGCTAGACTTAGGAGAATGAGGGCATGATGCAACCTAACAAAGAGGGGATGAATCCATTAGGGGGAAAGGTTAGAGACTAGCGAAACCCTAAGAAACAAGCTCATGATGACTAGGGGTTATCATGGTATCTAGGGTATTTAAAAGAAAACGAGTCGTATTCCTCACTACCTGACCAAAATCAATTCTTAAAAATATGAGCTTACTTTTAGCATTAGGAATTTCAAGACAATGCTGACGTCACTTAAAAAGGTGACTAATCGCTCATAAACCCTAAGTAAGCTACTACTGAGTGTTCATTAAAGAACCTATTAAACTAGTACTATAAACATTACTATGTAATTCATCTGGGGATACAAGAATGTTGTTCAAATGAAGATATCCCTATAAGCATCTGGGATATATTAATAATTTAGTTAATATAACCTAGAGTTCTATCATATATAAATACATGTATATGGGACATTCCTTAATGCTTTATGTGGAGAAACATGTATTAAGAATTTAGTTAATATAACCTAGCGATCTATCATTCATATATATATATATTAATATAAATGAAGTATTTTCTTAAAATTTGATATGGAGAAACATATAAAATATCTTTTATTGCATTTCTTTTAGTGGCTAATATATGTTAATAAATGTTATAAGTGGGAGTATATATACAAACACACCACATGAAGGCCATGCATCCTAATATTCTTGCATCCATATTTATATATATATAAATATATAAATAGATATTGTACCTCAAACGAGGGTTCACTCCACTATTACAAAGATTGTGGTACTTAATTAGATCCCGCAGAGGAAACTAGGGAGAAATTTATGTGAGCTGGTCTCCCTAGTGGAGTGTCAAATATCGAGAAGGCTCGCCACTTGTTCCTTGATTTTTGTGCTAATGGCTGGAGAGACAACCTGTCACTCCCGCTGCAAGTAGGTTTTCCTTTTTAAATTGAAAGAACTCGTGGAAGAGAGGACAACTCTCTCTGCAGGTGAGGAAAAATGTAAATCGAGTTTTAAATTTTTGATAGTAAGGGAGAAAAGGACGGCTTCGGGGAAACTTGATTCTCTGTAATGCATGTTATGGATTTTTTGTGGGATCATAGAAGGAAAGGACGGCTTCGGGGAAGCTTGATCCTTTGAAAAATGCGTGTTATGGTATTTAAAGACAAAATTAGCATTTTATCTAAAAATTATATTTTAGATTGATTTTATATCTTTCCAAAATGTTTAAGACAACATTAGGATTTCTTCCTATCTGCGTTTTATTTATTTTTTGTTACTATTTTCTTACATAGAAATTGATTTTATGAAGGAGGGAAACAAAATTAAAGTTTTGCATGAAGCTTTTCACAAGACTAGGTTAGATAGCTCTTTAGTTATGTTCATATTGTGCTTTCACAGATCCCTGAGGTGAAATCAATTTTTATTGTTACTGTCAACCTCGATTTAATTGATCATGGCCACTAGTGCAACACATATCCGCTTGGATGAAGATTTTCAAATGGGTAGCATCCTGGGATATTATTCATATTGTGTTCATATTTAAAGTTAGCAATATATTCTAGCAGAAAGCCTCAGTTGGGCTCATGGTAAGACGTCTAACCTAGGCTTTCAATGATGGAGGATGGAAGGCTCTTCAAAACTCTCCCATGACAGGGATGTATTTAAGGTGAGATTGTTTCTAGATATTTGCTTAGATCACAAGCAATAAGCATAGCTTTGCAGAGGATTAGTGACAATACATGCTTAGCTTCTATTTTCCATGTTTTTTCAATCTGTCCTTTTTTTTTAATATCAAGTTGTTTCCAATGCTCCCCCTTTTGGATTTAGGGTTCTGGGCCCTATTAACCGGTCAAGCCCTATGAGTCATGGTTTATGAGTATCCTTTAATAGAAAAAGAATAAATATATTTCCCATGGCTCTCTCTTCTTCATAGCAAATGAATTTTCTAAGATCAAGTGATCCTAAATATCTTGCAGGTATCTCATTGGTTCTTGACACAAGTTTCTTCTTTCCTTCAATGGCTATACTTTGATACATCTAGTAATGCCAAATGTGGTAGATTGATGGAATATTTCTTTGTATCCGTGAATCCCTGCTCAACTACTTTCATTTCTCAACTGCAACGCTAATTTGATATGGTAATTGAATTTCATTCTCATTTAGATAATTTAGTATTGTGAAGCTCCATGGAAATTTCGGAATTGGCTCATTGTTTTTCATCGATTGGATACAATCCACTAGTATGGTCATGTACCACTTCACTGATATCCTATAGGATTCCAGTGGGCCATATTTAAAGAACTAATGGATTGTGGGAGTTTTTGCAAAATTTAGATGCATATATTTCTGAATTGGGGGCAGTGATGTATGATTTCGTAGATTGATGTCTGATTTATAAAATATTGTAAAATTTTGGTGAATCTTTTGCCAAGAAGACTCACCATCTCTTTGATTCCTAAGAAATTACAATTCAGTGTGCTTTCACATTTCCTTGTAATAGGTTTCTCTTCATATTATTTTATTCACAGGAGACCCATCCCTGTCTTCGAAGGAAAACACATTTTCATTTTCAAAATCATTTATTCCTATTAGTATAAATTTCATTGTATTATTGCTTTCAACAGATAAATTTCTTAGACTCTTGAATTATTATAGTTTGGGATTGTGACAATATTTTTTTATCTCCTCAAAAGAGTACTAGAGGATGCATGATTTATATGATCATGACTCAAAGTCTCAAACTCTTTGTCAAACAAACTCATTAATATACTTCCTATAAATGCATTTTTAAGTTGTAATGGAAAATTCCTAACAAGTATTTTTAATGACCATCTATCACATTTTTAATTTTTCATAGTCCCATTCTTATGAATCTATGTATGAGATTCTTAAACCTTGAACAAATATTTGGAGATGAGGACTGTATGTAGAACAATAATAGTGAAAATTAAAAGATCTTGTTGAATACTTTGTGTTATTGCTGCACGGTCCTATTCTTAGGTAGTCTCTACCTTTTTTAGTGGAAGGTGATAATGCATGACATATATTCAAACTTATATTTTTTAAAATTGGCATATGAAGTTAAGGGAAACAAAAAAATCTTCTTTCTATCACTAAAAATAGAGTCTAGATGTGTTATGTTGTAATAGAACTGAGATTCAAAACTCTCATTCTGTTTCTCGGTTTAACTTTATTTACATCTATTTAGTATTCACTAGAAAAGTATATGGTGAGAACATTCACTTTGATAGACGAATCGAGGAGAAATGCCTCTTAAAAAACAAGAGGGAATTCCTTTTGATTTCCAAACATATGCAAATTCTCAACATTGAAGAACTTCTCCCCTTAGTCAAGGAAAGGTGTCAACAAGCATCACAACCAACACTTGTTCATGATGGCATACATGAAGACAATTCAAAAACAATTGTACAGAAAAAACATGTATGATTTTCTGGCAACCCAAGCCATACACCAAAGTGCATCTCTTATGGTACATTTCTTATGTGTATCATTTAAATGTATCATTAATGTTTTTCCAATTATGTTGCATTACTTATGTATGCCTTTTAAAATATGTATTGCTTGATTCCATCACTTACGATGTATCGATTAAGTGTGTTGCTCTGGTGCATCACTTATGTGTGTCACTTGCGTCACTTATGGTGTGTCAATTAAGTGCGTCACTCCAATGCATCACTTATGTGTGCCACTTATGGGGTATAACTTATTTGTCTTACTTGTGGTGCAACACTTATTGTTCGTCGTTTATGGTGTATCTTAATTCAAACTAATCATGGTGTGTCTCTTGAGAGCATCACTTATTATGTGTGACTAGGTCACCTATATGTGTTGTGTATAGTGCATCACTTATATGTGTTATTTACATGCTTTTCTAATGTTAGTCACATACGTGTGAGGCCTTTTTCTAATTAATGGGGAAAGTGATTTCAGCGCTGCATCACCTCTTCCAATTTCTCATCTTTTTCCTCTTTCCTGTGTTTCAAGTTTATCCCAATCTCTACGGACTTTTGTGTTTGATGATGGGTATGTGGGTATCAGAATTTCGGTACATTGAGCTGGTATTATCTTGGAAAATAAGCGCTTCTGAAGAACATAGTTGTCTTCTCCTGGAATATCAATAATAATGCTAAAAAATTGTTCACCAAACTCAACAATAACACTGTCTTTAGACTGTCCCTTTGAAAACACAATAACAACTACTTCATTTGGTTTCTGATAATGTTCATGTCTATATTTAGGCTTAGCTTGTTCCAAAGGTTCACCGAGATTATTATTATCTGTGGAAGTTGATTGTTTTGACCCTGTGACTGCAAGAGCATTATCTGATGGATGCATTAGATCCATTGTTTGCTGCTAATGGCATCTCTGTCATCACACTACCATCTGCTTCATTATTGGTTTCTGGCATGCATTTCACGTTCTTGTGCTCTGTCATCATACCTGCTTGTTGCTCTCCCATCACTTTGCTTGCTGCTCTATCATCATTTGATTTCCATCAATGACAACCTGCACACTTTGCATTGCCATATTGCCAACATCATGGATCTCTGCTTGTTTTGAATCAAGTCATGGTAGCTTATTTTGATTCTACATATACTCAGGTTCTATGTGTTCTCTGACTGAAATAACTGATTCTGGGTTCCTATTTAAATTCAGGGGCATTGAGATAGGAATTTATAGATTTATTCTGCACAGCTTCATTCTCCATAAACTCTTCAGGGGCTATGGTTTGACTAATTCCTTGCTACCTAAATTGAATGGGTGCTCCCCTCAAATACTATTATCCAATGTGCCAATGGTCTTTTACATTTTGTGCCTCAATAGGGTACAGGAAAAACCTTTCTAATCCAAATCACAGTTGTCTTCACTCATCATAGATTCAATGGATTGGCTCCACAATCAATTGAGTTGGCCAGCATGCCACATAGCCACTAGTTTGCCACATTCCAAAAACTAATTCACAAGTTCAAAAGATAGAACTGTTGGCACACCAAATGATACCAGATCAATCATGCTAGACTTGTAGATAAAATTTTAGAAACATGCACCTCAACATTTTCTTCCAAAACACATAGCCAGATGTTGACTTCCTATCATCACCATTCCCAGCCTACTATGAATTGGTGTTATCAATAAGTGGTTCTATGGAATTAATGAACTATTTTATACCAAGTAGATAAGTGTTCTTGATATAATGAATATTTTTCATTGTGTCCTTCCAATTAATTTCTCAAGGATCCTATATAAAATGACAAACCACACTAAATAAAGGAAATATCATGTCATCTGCAAGTCATATAAATGAGGCTACCGATAATTATTGATACCAAGTTTCATCAACTCTTGGTGTTTCATAGTTCCCTAACAATTTTACTCCTAACTGAGAAGGTGTAGCATAGGATTTATTGTTTTCCATATTGAATATTTGCAAAATATCCATTACATACTTAGTTTGCAAAATAAAGTTACCATGATTCTTAACTTGAATTTCCAAAAAGAAATGCAAGAGACAAAGGTTAGTCATTTCTATATCAACCAATTGTTTCTTCAAAAATAAGTAACCAATCTGTTGGATGAAATGATAGGGATTCGGGAAGGGAGTGGAACTAGATCGCATCACTTACACTACTGCAATTTGGGGTCACTACAAAGCTGGCAATATGCATGAAGCACATAGGATCCAGAAGGAAATGATACAAATAATATCAGAGTAAATGAAGGCACGGGAGAGGATTGGGACCTCATTGCATTTCTTACATTGCTATAATTATGGGTCACTGCAAAGATGTCAATTTGTATGAAATTTGAAGCATATAGGGTTCAAAAGGAAATGACAAAAAGAATATCACAGAGTATATGAAGGCACATGAGAGAATTGTGAGCTCATAACATTGCTTACATTGCTGCAATTACTGGTCAATGGAAAGCTAGCTATATAATTCATAAACAATTGTAGAAAGAATATCGTGGAGTAAATGAATGCACAGAAGGGTGTTGGAACTAGATCACATCATTTCCTCTACTCTATTGCAATTAATGGTTTCTACAAATATGGCAATGTGCATGGGATTCTCACACTCTAAAAAAGATGGCAGAAATCTTATCTGAGACAATGAAGGCACACAATGTGGAAAGTTAAATGAAAAGAGTGATGTTTTTCATGGATCAGGTTATTTTTTAAAGTGCTTGAAATCAAGATCATTTAGAATGCTAAATTAATATTCTATTCCAAGGGTGATTTTTCTATTGCATGTGGTCTTCTATTAGTCAGCAGCGGTGTCTTTCTAGAAAAGACCTGTTGTTCTCAAAATCAAAGTATACAGGGATGCCATAGTATATAGTAGTGCTTGGATCTGGAAGGTTTCTATTTATTTTCTTATTTTTCACAAGTAACAAATTCTTTTTTCCCTCAAAATTGTAGCTTTGCTTCTCATCTATCTCCCATTGTGAATAAAGCAATTTTTCCTTATCATGCAAATGAGGGAGTAGATTGATTAATAGAGGGACTTCTGACACAAGTCTTCTTACTTGTCAGTACTGGTCTTGTTTCAATAATATGCAAGAGCAATTCTCACTGAAAGATCATAATTACAGTCACTTGGGATGGCATCATGGGCCATTGGGCCTATAGCCATCCTTTGCTTGTGCAATTAAGGCTTATTACTTTGAAGGTGGACATGACTGTAGCCCTAGAATTAGAGGGAAAATGCATTTACTCCTGATTTCCAAATATATGTTTCTATGAAAGAACATATTTGATGAAAAATAGGGGAAGATCTAAGAGATATAAACCTAAAACAAACATTGGATAACAAAGGTTGCGGGGTCAAACAAATATTGAGATGTACTTGAGTTTTCAACATCTATTTCCAAACATTCAAAGGAAGGGTGAAAATACTTGATTCAATAAAACTTGAAATGTTTCCAGTACATTCTCTTGTCTTAAATACAATTAATGTTATTAGTATGGATGTTTTCACAGAGAAATAACAGTGAATCATTTTCTGCATTTGTTCATCTATTAAAATTAACTTTACTATATATGTTCATCTGCATCTGCTCTTCTAACACCCCCTCTAGCAAGTATAATTATTGAAAACTCCCCATGCAACTAAAAACCCCCTATACTATGCATATTAACCTTTGGCTTTGTCCATTTTCATTCTTGGTCCAATATAGATCTTCCACTATCTAGGTCGAAAAACTCTTGAAATACGATCCTCCCTCATCAAGTGACTCTCAATTCTCCTCTGAGTTGAACTTAGTGATACCTGAATTTTGAGTCCAACTTTGTGGAGTTCCTTGTTCCCTGCAATTGATTTAACATGTCATTAATGTGAGGAAGACAGGATTAGTGATACCTGGATTTCAAATCCAACCTTTCGAAGTACCATGCTCCCTGCAATTAGTGTAACATGTCATAAATGCGTGGTAGGGGGTACTAGTTTTTGACAATGACCTTATTCAATGTTCAATACTCCACACATTCATTAATGCGCCATCTTTCTTAGGTACCGATACAATGGAACTTGACCAACAAGGAGATACACTTTTGATACTTTTGGCTTTATCACACTTTCTTCAATAGATCGTGTACATGCCTCTTAATTTCTTCACTTTCTGGCAATGATGTCTTGTATAGCCCCAAATTTGGAAAAGTGGCATCCAGTTTCATTTTGAACTTCCCTTTCAAATGATAACCTTTGGGTTCAAGAAACACCTTTTTTACACTATGGAGCTAGATCCTCAAGCTGCAACCTATATTTGCATTCCAATTGCAAGTTTGCTTATGCCGTGCTTCATTTCTCCTCTATGGGTTTTAGCATTAACGGGCATTGAATAGTTGATTTTCCCGGGAGCCTAAAATTTGTGTTTTCTTTACTGTGTTAGGTGTTAATGAGATAGGGCTTACCCTCATGGCTAACCTGTCTTTATTCCTTCTTCCATAGAAGGTAGCATCCCTGTTGTACAAGTTGGGACTTCCCAACACTATCTTGCAAACATCTAGTTGAAGTGGAACCACATCACCAACTATCTCATCAATGAACTATGCTGAAATGGTGAAATTAAATTTACATTGCGTATTGACATCAAGTTCACAACCTTATTTAGCTAACCTAAAGGGAAAGGCTTAGGATGGACTTCCATTGATAAACCCATATGTTCTATGAACTTTCAAGGGCTTTGGAAATAATATTTTTCTAGTTTCTAGGATCACATCGATGTAAACATGGACTTCTTGACATGAACTTGGATGTAAAATATTTTTTACCTACTCTTCATTTTCTGCGGTTTGGGGTTGTGCCACCAGCCAATTTTTTATCTACCTTCCATGTTCCTTCAATTTATTATTCCTCCATTGTGGAAAACCTTTTCATAAGAGTTATTTTTCCTGTGTGATTCCTAGGAATCAGTTCTAGATGCAACAGGCAGCATCATCTATCAGTATGCCCACACTTCCTACAATGGAAACAACTCTTTAACATCCATTTGTTTTTTTCCTTTGTTGATTTTATTTATGTGGGGCTGGAAGCCTTCTTTCCTTTCATATGTTGATTCTGCTCCACTGTTCTTGTACATTTCTTTCCTGCATGCCTCATCAAGGCTATGGACATGGAACAATGCTAATTCTCACTAGATATAATTGTGAGACCTATGATGGGTTAATCCTCTAAAATATTGAGTAGAATGGCTAGTTTTTGGAACTTGGTGGACAAGCTATTGGGAGTGGAGAGCAAGAAGTACGATTGGAAATATTGGTGCTCTTAAATAGTGGTTGCAAATTTTTAGTCTTCAATTTACTTTTTTCCCTGTTGTATTTTGAAGTTGTGTGATTTATGGTTTATTTTCTCTTCTAGATGTACAAATGCATTTTCATTTGAAATGTTTGTTGGTTGTACTTAGGGATTTTTTTTGTGTGTGTAATAGGCATAGATAATGATTGGTATGTTGTGGCCTCCACAAGTGGTATATCCTTGTTCCCTTGCAGTAGATTTATAATTAGTTCTTTCAAGCATATGATTATAATATCAATGCATTATATTTGTTTGGGGATTTCCCTATGCCTAACATCCAACAGTCTCTAATTCAACCTCTTCAACTAGCCAAAGTAGGGTACCAGTGCCAGATTCAAATCTGACCACAGGGTTAGATGAATTTAGTATAGAGTCAAATGCAACCTAGGAAACCAACACATGTAAATGGGGTAGCATGTTTAGATGCCAATGATGTTGTAGTCTCAGCCTCAAAGCACTACGATGCAACCATCATTACAATGGAATCTACCTATACCTTATCCTCAAATGCAAGATGTACAACTATCTCATGCTCATTTTCCTCTTCAACCAACATCACAATCTATGTAACAACCACCGCAGGGTCAGAGTTTTCCAATTCATCCTCGCATTCATTTTTCTCCCTGAAATGTGCTAATATAGCATCAAGTTCTTATTGTTCTTTTATGTCAGCCTCAATACTCTCTCAACCAATCAACTATTGGTCTACATCAACTAGTGTAGCTACCATTACCACAAGAACCAAGGCATCCTATGCAACCACCTTCACATCAGTTGTAGAATTAGCCAACTCAGATTTTGGGCTTTTAATCAATTGTTCAACAACAATCATGGTCACAAGCAAAGTTTGAGGTATAGTTTCTAGATATTGTATTACAGATTGCATGTCTGAAATAGCTTGTAAAATCATATCTATAATGATTATCTACCTTCGTGTAAAATTATGTTCTAATAAGGCTATTAAGGAATGCAACGTGTTAAGCTCATTTCATCCAAATTACCCTTTGTAGTTCCATATGCAAATCTACAAGCCCAAGAAATGGTATGCAATCCTCCATCTGTCCCAACAAATGGAAATTTGTGAGCAAAGGCTAATTACAAAAGCTTGATTTCACCTTCAATCTAATCCAAAATGGCTAAAATGTTGATCGTAACCAAGACCCTATATATGAAACCTCCACAACTACCTAAGAGAAATCTTAATATCAAGCCAACAAACAATACTTGATGAAAGTCAGGAAAAGGTACATGAATTCCAGTCTACCCCCTTCAAAAAAATTGCACCCTGAGAGAAAGAAGGGTGATTGAAGTTTTAGGAAATGAGTTCAACATTTTGCATCATAGAGTCCCCTTGGTACAACCAATTGGTTAGAATTCCACGAAATTGGTCAGAATTTCCTTTGTAAAATAATTCCATGAAATTGGTCTGAATCGCTACTTTTATAAAACATAGTTAATTGGTTTGTTGATTAGATTAGGGGTAACAATAATGATTTCCATATAAAGTGAAGTGTATATTCATGTTTCAATCAAGTGAAGTACGAAGGCTAAATTCTATCAGGTCTGCGGTAGTAACTGTTGTTGTAATTTAATTTGCAGTTTTCATCACTTTCTCGAATTCTTAATTCTCTTGCATATGCAACACATACATTTTTCCAAAACCATGGGTTTCTGTATGTCCATACACCCATCATCCCACTGTAATTCTTATTGTAGAGTGAATACTAGGACGTTTAGACTTGGTGACATATATTCAACAATGATTTCAGTATTGGCATCCTCGACAATGAGTTCAATAAAAAAATCCTCCCAAATAGTCTCAAGTGCAAGTTGAGTAGCTACAGGTTCAACACTCCACTCAATGATATAAGCCTCAAACGTTTCTTTTGTAGAAACTATTTTTTCCACATATTATGTAGCAATGGATTTACAAATTGCGCCCATAGAAATCACTCTCTTCACAAAGTCACCTTCATAAAAAGTAGAATGTGGCCAAGCAAACTCATCAAAACTCAAAATAGTGTATCCAAACCCTCCTAAGACTTGTGCATCTTAAGTTCGTCCCTAACAATCTTAAGATTCCTATACAACCTTTCATACTTCATTAACTTATGATTTAGATTTAAAAGTGCGTTATAGGAAGGTTTAAAATGTAACTTACTAGATAAGAAATAATTTTCGTCTTGGTTGGTCTCCTAGCTTCTCCTGGCACTTCTATAATAATCTTTTTTCATCAATCTCTTCTTCAATGTCATCATGCAAATTATGGCATGGGTTATCAACAACATATTTTGTTTGCTCCTAGAGAGGGACTTCTTCTAGAGTAGTTTGTTTTTAGTAGATTCTTGTGGTGTAGCAATCCCTTCTTCCGATGTGGTGTCTCTAGACTGTTTTGCTTCTTTGGTTCCTACTATTGGTTCTTTAATAGAAACAATAGGTCCCCCTACTACCAGTTCTTATGTGACAATTTTCTGAATTAGTTTCTTCAACATCTTCCATAGTAGTAATTGACCTAATCCTTTTCTTCTTTATTGCTCTTGGAAATTCTAGAGTAAAAGCTTCGCGACTATTATCTTGAAAGTGATGTGGTGCATTGTTAGTGGGATTTCCCAATCATTTAGAGATGTCTTGAGTAAATCCTTGAAGAGATATTACTTATGCGATGATTTTTTTCTACTGCAAGTTCTTATGTATAAATAGTAGTGTCTTCTTCGTAAGGAGTTTCTTTGGGTTGTTCTTTAGTCATGATCCCCGTTGTTGGTTCTTTTCTTATAGCACAAGGATACCCTATGGTTAGTTCTTGTGTAGCATCCATAGGGATTAATGGTGGAGGTTCTTGTTGCAACACCATTGTTTTCCTTGAAGTCAACTTCTTCTACAACAATGGTATCTCTGGTTCTCCTCTTTCTTGGAACTTCTGGATATGACACTAAAGTCTCTTACTTGGCTCTTTTCCTCTTCCTTTTAGATGGGATTGCAACAAGAAGTCTTTCTTAATTAATTAGTACATGATCTAATTTCTTCTCTATCAGGGTACTCACAAATGATCTCTACATCATTGTTAGCCTAAGAAAAATATGAAAGGTTTTCTTCTTTCTTTAGTTCTTTTATAGTAGATGGATTTTTCTATGTTTCTTATTCTTCCTCTAATTCTTCTCCCTATTCTTCTTCTTTCTCTGCTTGTTCTTCTTCATGTCCTTCTTCCTCCACCTATTCTTCTCACTGTTCTCCTGCTTCCTATGCCTATTCCTCTATGTCAGCCCCGACTTTCCTTCAAATTTTAGGAATACTTCGTAAGAAGGCCTCCCTTGTCTAACTAGACATGAAACATACAACATTTAAGAGAAAAAAAATCATTACTACATGATGTTTGATTCTTTAGGTAAGGTATTTGACTACACTGACATTTTGTGTTGTTAGTTGTAGGAATTTCAATAGGAAGTATGGGACATCTATCATCCACTGGTGTTGTAGGTGTTAAATTAGCTTGAATTGGTACACAAAGGTGCCTTGGCAAAGAGGAAACCACAAAAGGTGGGGATAATTTAGTGATGTTAAGGAATAAGCTCTTCAACTGGCAGTCTTTAAGAAGATCAAACTGACACCTAAACTTGACCCCAACATGAAGATGTTAATAATTTACTAAAAAAATCTAGAGAAAATATTAGGGCCACAAAGGCATCCAATAGAAAGGGGCACTTGAACCTACTCAAAGATATAACAAAAAAGATAAAGGGGGGGTGAAAAATTATGGCATTCTAGTTCCACAAATATTAAAAAAGACATCTTCCAGAGAAGAACCCACAGATTCAAAGGTGAATGGGGATATTCTAAAGGCCATCAAGAAAGTAATCTTTGAGTGCTTAACGTATATCCTTCATTCCAAGACCTCCACAAAATTCAATCATCCAATAGCATCTTGTGTAAAGTTTTGTAATTATGTGTGGAAAATATTTCATCTAAACCAAATAGGACTGAATTCCCTAGATGGCATTGAATTGTAGTTAATGATCAAAATGCTAAAGGTTGGACAACTTTCAATGGTGATTGACTATCCTTGTAAATCCTTAATATCTAGCAAGACCTCCAAAATGATGAAAGGCAGGTGCAATGTAACTTTGTAAGGACAATACTGGATATGACCATCATCACTTTAGTTTCCAATAATGTACAAGTCCTATAAATTCATTTGATGCCATGAGAAAATCAACAAAAGCTATTCCTCCATGTTGTTAGCAATTTCAATCATACAACATGATAGAGTGACAAACCTAGCATCCCACTTGTAAATGGGCTCTCACTTTGAAGCCTGAAGATCACAAAAAGTAAAATGAAAATGGCCAAAACGGTTGTATGAAAATGCTAAATGTATAAACAATTGTGAATCAGGAGAGCATAAGTTTATTAATCTCTTATTAAATGTAGCTATGATCATTTTAGGTGCAGGTCTTGATTGAAGTACAACACAAATGATAGGATGAGAATATGATTGATAGGTTTCTCAAGTGGGCACACCACCTCTATCTCCTCATCTCCAAGGCATCTAAAATAAAGTATAAATTACAAGAGTTTGAATCCCACATGCATTGTCATTGGAGAATATTTGAATCCCAATGTTGATGGAAATTTATGCCATAGGACAGGAACAATTGACAAAACCCCACAATATGACCAAACCCACTTAAGATATCTATGATCCTAACAACTAACTTAAGACGATAATTCAAATACCTACCATAAATAAAGGAGGGGCCAAAAAAAATTTGATTCTGAATTCACTCTGATGCACCTGTGATTTCAAAAACAAGAATGAAAATAAATACTCAACTTACCTGCCAAACAACCATAGCATCTTGATTAATTCCCTTTTTCCCTTGCTGAGTAAAAATGCATGAAACCTTACTCCACCCATTAGAGCACATCCTCTTACCAGCAAAATGCACATGCCCTCCCTCCGTATAATCATCCTTGGAAAATGAACTTCAAGTGAACTAACTTCAAAATTAAAGCTGGAGATGCTCCAATTCTAATAGACCCTTCTGCACCTTTTCCTATAAATTTTGATCCAAATATGTCTTGTATAACAATATGCCAAGGGATACAAATGATACCATCACCACAAAATGGGTAATCCAATCGTGGCCTCGACCCTCCATTACCCAAATAATACATTGTTGGTTGGGTGAACCAACTGTTCACGACCTCCATTACCCTAAATGGTGGGCGAACCAACTGTTTGCGGCCTCCATTACCCTGAATGGTGGGAGAACCAACTCTTCGGGGCCTCCATTACCTGAAATTCTGGGCGAATTCACCATTTTGCGATTATTTTACTTGGCTACATTAATTTTTCCTCTTTTGCAACCTTGGCTATTCGATTTCCTTTGACTATGGGTTAAATAAATATGGGGCTAATATGTTAAATTTAAGAAAACTTGTTTCATATTAAAAATTCACCCAGGGTTTCTTGGTGACCCCTATAATTTCTCCCATGGGCTATAATTCGCCCCTAAAATTTTCCCTGCTCATTGCACCCACAAAAATAGAAACTAGATTGAACCATTAAGGGGGGGGGCAGAATTGAGTAAATATAGGAATGTAGGTGCACTCTCTTTAGAACTGGACACATTGCTCGGTGAGCTAATTATATTTAAATAATTATAATATTAGGAATTTTTGCATGAATCACTTCATGATGAGGAAGAGGGTGATGATGACGATGATGAGGAAGAGGGTGATGATGATGATGATGATGATGATGATGATGATAATGATGATGATGAAGATCATGATGAAGATGATGATGATGGTGATGATGATGATGATGATGAAGATGATGATGATGATGATGATGATGATGATGATGACGATGATGATGAAGATAATGGTGATGACGACCACAATGATGATGATGAAGATGATGATGATGAGGAGGAGGAGGAGGAAGATGGAGATGGTGATGATGATGATGAAGATGGTGCTGAGGAGGATGATGATGAAGATGACGATGATGATGATGAAGATGAAGATGATGGTGATGAAGATGATGATGATGATGATTATGATGATGATGATAAAGAATAGGATGATGATGATGATTATGATGACGATCATAATAATCATCATCATAATATTCATCATCCTCATCCTCATCCTCATCATCATCGTCATATTCATCACCATCATCTTCATCTTCATCATCATCATCCTCATATTCATCATCATCATCATCATCGCCATCATCATCATCATCCTCTTCTTTATCATCACCATCATCATCATTTAACGAATAGTTAACGCCATTTGTAATTTACAAGCAGTGTTAGAAACCAAAATTTGAAGGGCGGGGGAGCATCATTTAGTCTGATTCCTAGAAACCCTATGTTCAAGGTGACTTGTTTTAGTGTGTAAGGAAAAAAGCTGAAGAAGACTGGAAATCCATTAAATAGCAATCTCATCAAAGAAGCAAATATTTCAAAATTGAATATACATCCTTTTGGTGCCGGTCTTCCTAGGATGGCTTGTAGGTACAACAAAAATAGTGTGTTATTTCAGTGGCTTTTCAAGTCCAGAAACCATTAACCAGTTTCATGAAAACTTATCACTGGGCACTTGAGCCAGAACAAAAGCAATAACATCCTGAAATCCCGAAATGAAGCTTGGTTGGAACTGCAAGAGTCTAAAGAAGCTGTGGCTAGCATAAACGGTGGTTGTGAATGCTGGGATACAAAGAATATATGGAATGAATGATCATCTGTGCTTTCCACCTTGCAAGATCCAAATGGACTCAATTACCGCCACTTCCACCATGACTGCCACCACCACCGCCACTGGCATAGATTAAACATCAACATACAAAATGATTATCTATGATTTCCACCCAACAAGAATCTACCACCATATTCTAACTGTCAACCATTGAATATTTGTGATTTCCACCCAACAAGAATCTCTTGCCATAGACTAACCATCGCCTTAGGAAGAATTAAATGACTGAACTAGTATCGTAGATTAACTAGAAACTATTGCATTAGATAGATTCATTTAGTGATGGGCCTAATTTGATTGCCATAGAATTAGATAGCTTCATTTAGTCATGGGCATAATTTGACTACCATAGAGTAACCATCAATGACCGCATTAGATAGCTTCACTAACTCCATTAAAATTCAATTGGACATGACATGAATGATTTAAACTCAACACCTTATCTAGCTTCATTTCATTCAGTGATGGGCCTAATTTGATGGGAGCATGGGAACCTAAACTCCATTAAAATTCAACTGGACCCATTAAAATTCAATTGGATGTGACATGAATGATTAAAATTAAAATCTAGATGCATATGCAAGCCACTTGGACAATGGCTGAACATCCGGTGTGTTGATGCTTTAAATGATGAACTCTTTCTTTTATGGCATTATAGGGATGCTTACCCTGCATTTAACAATGGCATTAATTAGTTAATCGCTTCCATGTTTGGAGCATAGAGAAAAACCTTGTCACATTACAAAATCCTTGCACAACATCATACAAATTAATGGGGGAGGCTGCCAATATGATCTCAATTTACAAGAAGCTTCCACATAGCAATAATTTATACTCTATATAAAGTGAATATTATTACTTGTTTTAAAAAAAAAATCTCGCCCTTAACCCTGTTTTGTAGATCTGTGCTGGCTATTGTTTAGAGGGAGTTATCCTACCCAATTCCGCTGCCATTTTTTGTTAGATTGTGTGAAAAAATTCAACATTTATTGCCCTCAACCTAGCTCATTTTACCTCTTCCTAGTTCAAAGGTGCTTATGCTCCTCTGTTTAAAATCACATAAATTTTGGACTGAGATATCGATGATGTGCCATCAAGCTCAACCAACTGGCTGGTCCGGGTCCTAAAAAGACCGAAATACTCCACTCAACCTGCTTAAATGAATTTGAGCAATAATACCCTTGTGACTCTATCAGGTTAGTTTTGATGGTTAAAAGTTTCAGGTGGGCAGGCCATAAAAGGTTGATCGATCTTTAGTCCACCTATAAAGTTGAATCAGATGGTTCGAAACCATAATCAAAATACGCACTGGTTCTAAAACCAAAGTAAGCAGTTTAAGTATAACTCTTACCTGCAGCAGATTGTCCAGTGACCATAATTCATGTCAGACTAAGTGGCAAGTGACTGAGAGAATCTAACATAAACTCCAAGAGAAAAAGGTGAAGAGGGGGATCTCGTTTGTATTTTCATTGCTGGGCATTTTTCTTTGATATTAGTTATTGTATTTTTTTTTAAGTTTTGAAGAGCAGCTTGAGTTCCTAGTAATGTTTATCATTTTTCTTTCAAATAGAAACCACCTATGGAGAGTGGAGATGCTACACTAGATGGATGCCGTATTTTTTAGGAAGAGGACAACAAAGGAAATATGGAGAATCCATGTTCCTGTTATGACACCTTGAAGGTAGGGGTTTATGGTTAAGGGTACAGATAAGAATGAAAGGTTTATCTTTATTGAGTGTTTATTATTGAATTCTTCATCCCAATCTATGTTTTTTTCTCCACAATATGCTCATAGTAATGTCTAGAGCGTTGGTCCCACATAAAAGGAGATTCCATATGTGAATTGTGCTATTAGGTTCATGTTTTTTTTATTTCTCAATTTTTTTATTTTTGAAATAAACGTAATTAATTTTTCATTCATCCATTTTGGTTTTAGAACTTGAAAATTTGATGAATGAAACCCCCTCCTCTCTATCTCTCTCCCCTCCTCTCCCTAGCCCTTACTAACCCGGGCTCTCTAAGTCTCTGTCTCTTCCCTACACCTACAACTACGTCTAACCACACCTTCCATCTCTCTTTCTCAGTCCCTACAACTAATACCCTCTCTCTCTCTCTCTCTCTCTCTCTCTCTCTCTCTCTCTCTCTCACTCGCGCGCGCGCGCGCACGCACTAATCCCCCTCCTAGCCCCTTACCCCTAACTAAACCCCCCTCTCTCACTCTCTCTTCCTTGCTTCTACCCCTCTCTCTCTCGCGCGCGCACGCGCTAATCCCCCTCCTAGCCCCATACCCCTAACTAACCTCCCCTCTCTCACTCTCTCTTCCTTGCTTCTACCCCTCTCTCTCTCTCCCCCCTATCGCTCGCTCTTAATCTCCCTTCCCCTACCACTAACCACCCCCATCTCTAATCCCTAAGCCCCTAACACCAAATCCCTATTTAACCTCCTAACCCATAGAAACTATTAAATAAACTATTGAATAAGGTTTTGATGATTACAATAATGCAGGTGCATTTTTGAATCCTATCCTACATGTTAACTGACATTGCAGCGTCAGATTCCGCCCATGCCTAGTTCTAATAAACACGCACGCATTTTCAATTTGCTAAATTCTAGCGCATTTTGCGAATGCATGATTGCACCTAAAGGGTCCCTCAACTTCGTGCGAGGGCCCCTAACAGTATTTTTATGGTCAACACCTCGCAACCTCCAATACTTCTTATTAAATCCAATATCTCAAGTCCCATGAGGTGTTAACTAGGCTATTCGTGATATTAAACAAAGTATTTTTTAAATAACAAATATGTACCCTATGATATGATTGCACATGTGATCGCATGCACTAGATATATTGTGATTATTATATATCTATTAATTATTTGTTTAAATTATAACAACCATGTAAATAAGGCTAAAGGGGACATACTTTTATTCGTGTGTAGTTTTAAATCTATTGAAATTAAATCATGTTTTAATAATGGATCTCTGTACATTCATTTCTGTCAAGTTGACATAACAAAAATCTATGAAATCACCTATTAGGTCAAGAGAATTTAAAGGTTAAATTTTAGAATAATTAAACCCAAATAGTTTGAATTTAACTTAAAGTTTAGTTGGTTAAATAGTGAAGTTGAGATATGATATTGGTGCTTATTAAGTGAGGACAATTTTATTGATTAGTTATAAAGGTAAATACATTTTAGGTTTTGAGTTAATCTAAGGGGTCATCAATAGGTGTTTAGTGGGTTGGTTTGGGATCGGGAAAAATTGCTTTCTTTGATGGAGCTTGTGAAAGTGGGATTTGTGGATTGGGAATTATTATTCACTTTTCCTCAAATGATTGTATTGAATTTAAAGCTAATGGGGGTCGAGGCACAAATAATTTGGATGAAGGTTTGGCTCTAGGACCTATACTTAGCATTGCCTTGGAAGGAGTAAAAGAGATGGAGGTGCAAGGAGAATTGACTTTTTGGGTAAACTTCATGAATGGTTTACAACAGATAAGGAACCTCAATCTATAGGGTATCCGTTTTTCTCTCAAGAGATTGGCTGGAGCTTACAACTCAGTCTGTATTTGCCATATTTTCTGGAAATTAAATGAAAAGGAAGATGCTCTGTCAAAAGAGGGGCTTACCCTCAAAGAAGGATCATAAACAATGATCAGAACCATATCAGGAGTCTCTGACATTAAGACAACCATATCAGGAGTCTCTGAGATTAAGACAGTCAAGCTGCCTTGTTTTTGATATTTCACTCGGTGCTCTACAACCTAGTATGGGGGAGATGTTGTAACGTGATGTAACGTTACATGTGATGTAATGTTTGTTACTAACAAAATAATTAAAAAATTTCATGTCGGCTCATAAAATAAAAAATTAAATTATGGAAAGTATTTAAAAAAAATCCATATTGGTTCATAAAATAAAATATTATAAAAAGTAATTAAAAAATGGATGCTTGTTTATAAAATAAAAACTTAAAACTTAAACCTGAATCTATCAATCAAGAGAGATCAAATTTCTTGAGTTTAAATTTAAAAAAAGAAATGCATCTCAAGAAATTGGATCCCTCTTGGTGCTTGATAGATACGGGTTTAAGATGGATCTATGCTGGTTGTAAAGCTAATTGTGAACCAGTTTAGTGTGTTTTTTCTAAAAAGTAACCTATGTGAAACCTCCTTTGAGGATTACAATTTTGAATATTTTCTTAAGTATTTCTATGATTTTCCAAAAAAAAAACTATGTAATACTTCCTTTTGAGGATTGTAAGCTCAATAGCTCCCAATTATCCTGAATGCCTAGACGTATTATGTGAAGTGTGCAGAAGAGCAAAACAAATATTAGTTTTGGAAATTGCATAATATGAATGCCGAAATATTTGAGGGTGTTGAATCCATTTATGCATTCAAACGCACAAATTAAATGCTTCTAAATTTGGATTTAACCAAAAAAAATTACCGTATTTCTACAAAAACCATTGAAAAGTTCAAAACATAGAATAAATAGATTACTCCAATTATAAATTGAAATTAAATAAGTTTTATATAGATAAATAAAAAAATGATATTCATCTTTAATCTTCTTTAAATAACAATTTTTATAAATTTAATTTAAATTTTTTCGTATTTTTAATTAATTTAATTTAATTTTTTTAACTATCAATTACAAATTTTAATTATATAATATAATAAATTAAAAATTATTATAAAACAAATTTCATAAAATAAACACAGGTTTTATTTAAAAGATGTATTTTTTTTTAATTATAAAAATCGTGCAATGTGAACACAAAATTTATAATGAACTTCAATTTATCCTCTAGGATACTATAAAAAAATCATTTGAATTGTTTTAGATTTATAAATACTAATCCAACACTAAATAATAATTAATGTGGACCTTTATTCATCGGAACATACATAATAATAATGCGACGGACCTTTATTCAGTGGAACATATATCGCAACGTTATGGCCGCTTTTTAGAATCATTAAATTATGATTCTCATTACAAAAGTGCTTTGTAGCATAGCTGGTCCACTACTCCCACACAGGACACTATAATTTGGGACATCCATAGATGTTAAGAATCTCCAACCACGTACAATCTTCAACACCTTCCACCTCTTTCAACTTATATAAGCAGCATGAAACACTTAGCTTCCGAAGCTTTGTCAACTACGATAAGTTGATAACCCTTGTATGCTTTTCAACTTCACAAATTCCTTTGCCCACAACTCCTTCAAACATACGAATGTTTCCATGCTTGGCCATCTCTTCTAGCTCATAGCACTCAGACACATTTACAATTTGAAGCTTTGTACACTTTACCAAATCCCCCTATGCTCTTCAGCTTCACACATCTAGATGTGTGAAACTCCTCCAAAGATACCAATGTTTCCATACTTGGCATCTCTTCTAACTCAGAGCACCCATCAATATTAAACGTAGAAGCTTTGACCACTACACCAACCCTCGTATGCTCTTCAACTTCACACATTCAGATGCGCGAAACTCCTTCAAAGATACCAATGTTTCCATACTTGATAGCTCTTCTAACTAAGAGCACCCATCAACTTTAAACGCCAGAAGATTTGACCACTACACCAACCCCCGTATGCCCTTCAGCTTCACACATCCATATGCGCAAAACCCCTCCAAACATACTAATATTTCCTTAGTTTTCAGCTCTTCTAACTCAGAGCACCCATCAACATTAAACACGAGAAGCTTTGACCACTGCACCAACCCCCATATGCTCTTCAGCTTCACACATCCATATGCACGAAACTCCTCCAAAGATACCAATGTTTCCATACTTGACAGCTCTTCTAACTCAGAGCAATGATCAACATTAAACGCCAGAATCTTTGACCCTTGCACCAACCCCCATATGCTCTTCAGCTTCACACATCCAGATGCACGAAACTCCTCCAAAGATACCAATGTTTCCATACTTGGCATCTCTTCTAACTTAGAGAACCCATCAACATTAAACGCCAGAATTTTTTACCACTACACCAACCCCCCATATGCTCTTCAGCTTCACACATCCAGATGCGCGAAAGTGCTTCACAGATACCAATGTTTCCATACTTGGTAGCTCTTCTAACTCAACACACCCATCAACATTAAGCCCCAGAAGCTTTGACCACTGCACCAACCCCCGTATCCTCTTCAGCTTCGCACATCCAGATGCGTGAAACTCTTCCTCCAAAGATACCAATGTTTCCATACTTGGCAGCTCTTCTAACTCAGAGCACCCATCAACATTAAGCTCCAGAAGCTTTGACCACCTCACCAACCCCCGTATGCTCTTTAGCTTCGCACATCCAGATGCGTGAAAGTGCTTCAAAGATACCAATGTTTCCATACTTGGCAGCTCTTCTAATTCAGAGCACCCATCAACATTAAGCCCCAGAAGCTTTGATCACTGCACCAAGCCCCATATGCTCTTCAGCTTCGCACATCCAGATGCGCGAAACTCCTCCTCCAAAGATACCAATGTTTCCATACTTGGCAGCTCTTCTAACTCAGAAAATGAATGAGTAGAAACACTAGCGCTCACGACCTTGATTGTTTGAGAAAAATAGAAGAGAATGACAAGAAATTGAAACTCACTTAACTTCAGAATGAAGTTCTAAATAAGAGGGGTTGTATGTAATGCCCTTAGAATGACTGTGGACTTTAAGGACACCTGTCAAGTGTCCCGGCTGAACAAATTTCGATAAAGTGTTCTCTGGAGTCTTGATATGTCTTAACGATTCAGGAAAACCTGAAGATGTCCATGACGAAAATTGGATGAATGAAAAAAAGGGATTGAATGGCATTTGTGGAAGTGGATAATTTATCTAAAATTGATGAAATTGCATGTTTCTTAATACTTGGCCACGTTATGAAAAATGTGATATGTGTACATCAATATGTTGCTTAGCGGTTAGTTGTATGATTAAATATATGATATTATGATTAAAATATGGTTGCTTAAATGATTATCATTTTATGAATTGAATTAAGATGATTAGAAATAAATTATGATGCTTAATGACTAGTAGGTTATGATAGAGATTATGATGAATGAGAACAGAGCTATTAATGTGTGCTTTTGAGCATGTGTGTAGCGACAGGTGAAACGATTCACCGATGGAAACACAAAGGAAATAAAGGGAACGTAAAGTATGAATAAATCACACACGGAAGGACGATGACGGTGTCGACTTCCTACGGAATTCCACACACGAGTTGAAAAGCATTGATCTGCTTAGTCGGGGGAAGCATGAGGTTGTGTGAATTGGACCATGACGGAGTTGGTCACGTACGATTTGGGAGGCATAAAGTAGGATTAGACTTACTCCTCGACGCCATTAGTCTCCAATAGCATGTAGACGGAGGATTGAAGGTAACGGATCCTAAATCCTTACATGAATTTCCCGCAAATCAAATGTAGCAAAGAGGTATCAAAGAAAGGACCCGATGATGTGGTCAATGAACATTATGCATAAATCATATAAATTACATTTAGGCCATTTTCACATGAAATGCATTTTTGGTAATTAAAATAATAGAAAATATTGTTTTTGGAGCAAAAGGAATACTAAGCTTTAGCATTTAGTTAACACCACTTGGACCCACAAAAATAGAAACTAGATTGAACATCAAGGGGGACAAACTTGAGTAAATATAGGAAGGTAGGTGCACTCGCTTGGAAATATGATACATGGATGGGTGAGCTAAATTACATTTAAATAATTAAAAATTAGGCATTTTTGCATGAAGCGACATGTGTCGCAATGAATTTTCCTATTTAAAGAAGGATTGAGGAAAGGGAAAGGGACCCTATGGTTGGATTGTTGCGATAATGCATGTAAGTCATTGATTTGCTTCTATTGGAGTTTGGAAAGAGATCTTGGTGGGGAGGAAACCCACTTCTAGGTCTCTAGTTTTTGTGTGTGAGCTATGTGACCCCGAAGCTTGGAGGTGGCTATGCAACTGAAATCATAAGCATACGGTTGGGTGGAGAAGCTAACAGTTGCTTCGACTATGGTTAAACGAGATTTTGTTGGAGGGATCCTATGGAAGACGCGAATGGCAATGGACAAGCTGGATCGGTTGATGATGACTACTCCTTCGACAACAGGATCAACCAATGGATGACAGATATAAGGTTCCACTTGTATTTGTTTAAGCTAAATTTATTTTTGTGTAATTTAGTTTTCTACCATTGATATGTCCGAATCTATTTTATATATTATGATGATGTGTTTTAGATTAGTTTTAGGGACGTCCCCACAAATGGAGGTCCCTACACAATAGTCCTTACCCAAGGACAAGTGTCAAGAACCTTGATGCACACTTTTAGCTTAAACATAATAGATATTTCTTCTCAAAAGCATAAACCAAATTTCAGACTAAATAAATAATTATGCAAATTGAGGGATATTACACAAGAATTTCCCTTTTTCATCATACTCCAAATATATAGGAACATCAAAATCAAACAACTAACACGATTCATATCATCCATTATATTACATTCATTATTTATACACCACCAATGGAACATGTAAACAAGAATTAGAGTCCCCTTGTGTATATTGATTTAGATAATATATTGTGGCATATCAAATTCCCAATTCTCATGTCGACCCTCATTTTCTACATTTTGAACATGAACGTTTTATATGAACTATAATTATGAGCCTCCAAAACATTATGCTCCATATCAATTTTATTAGATAAATTTGTTATATTTGGGTCCGCCTTTATCTAACATTCGGATCGCCAAAGAGCTAGTTCTCTATTGAATGGAAAATTGGTAATGCCATACTTTGTTACATATAATTTTAAACAAGTATCCATATTCTTATAAAGCTTGTTCCTCAACTTTGACTTCAAGAATGATAATGCACTAAACATTCTCTCATCCTCCACTGATCCCAAAATCATGGTTTGATATAAAAAAAACTAATTTGAAATGCTATGACATGTTTTCTTATAGGTATTGAATTTCACCAAAAATAGTACATAGTTTGATTATTACACCATCTTCTATAGGTTTCCCCAAAACATGATATTGTTTTGACATTTTGTTATAACCAAAATTGGCACTTCTCCATCTGTGACAACACTTACATGTTGATGCTCTCATGACGACACTTCATGAAACTTATGTTGTTCACACAAAAGGACACTATGGATGGAAAAGCTATAATTTGGTGCTCAGTAGTGTGGCCTTAACTTATTCATTGATTATCCATCAATTAGGGATCTTGTGACCATATTTGGAGACCAAAACACCCCTTGAAAAACCCTCAAAATGGCATTTTTAGCCTATTTTTCCACCCACGCGCATGTTGCACTTGGATAAACTATGTGTGGTGTGAACCTTTCCCTTGTCTCACCTTCATGTGCCTTTAAAAATGCCAAAAAAGTATAAAATTCTCAAATTTGGGTCAATTTTGGTGGTTTTGGAAACCTCCTCCTCGGTTACAACTGCTCCCTCCTAGATCCAACCATATACTTCCACTATAAAAGAAAGGGAGATTGGCCATGAGAGGGACTCTCATCCCAAGTGTTTTTATGATAGAGAAATTATGATCCTCTTTCCCTTTCCATTTATTCCCTAGTTTCTATCAAACCCTGATGCATCTAAGATGTGGTTGAGATTCTTGGATAAGAGAAGCAAGAGATCATGGATTAATGGTTTCATGAGGTGATTGAATAAAAGGAAGGTAACTTTGTACTTTATTCAATTATTAATGAAAGAATATACATATTTCCATTTCATAACAGTTATGTTTATGCTTGTATTAGATTTGGCTACTTGTTGATGTTCATGAGATTATATTTTTATGTTCTATTTGAATTTCAACCATTTATTTGTATCCAAATGTCTTTGAGGAAGGTTTTGAGTTGGTTTTGTAGGTTCTTTGACTGAATATCAGGAGAAAAGCTCAAGGATTCAAGGAAATATAGGATCAAACTCCATAAATAAGGTACATGCCCTTCTAACTTTCAAACTCTTTTTCTATTTTGCTTGTGGTAGAACCCTAGATGTCTTCTTTTTCAACCCTAGTATGGCGATGACCTCATCCCCAGTTATAGGATTGTTTTTCCTCATAACAGAATTGGTGGCTCCATTGGGGACAAAGCCTATCTGCTTTAGGGTTTCCAAGTTTATTTCTCCAATTTGCTTGAAGTTTTTATTCTATTGTCAACTTAGGAATGATCTTAGGGCTTTAATAGACCCTTCCACTATCAATTTTTTTAGTTGGACTTGAATTTTGGATACTTTATTACCCACACACAGATGACACTTATGAAAGTTGTGTGTCTACTAGAAACACATAGGTCATGGTCTTCTCAAGGGCGTGCTACACCCTACTGTGTCAGTACTTGACTAGTGTGTGGCTTCTATAGGTAGTTTTTTCAATTTTGGATTTACCTGAGAGGTTTTTGTTAGTATTTTTGGGAGTATTTGTTAGTCCTTTGTCTAGGTAAATGTGATCTCTACATCTTGATTTCTCTTAGCTTGGTTTTTGGGATATTTTTGTGCCAATTTAGACTTGTTTGGACCAATTTGGAGTTGTTTTACCCAAGTTGCATTTGTTTGAACCAATTTGGAACTTTTTGACCTAATTTGGATATGTTTGAATCAATTTGGACCTATTTGAGTTGATTTGGAATCAATTGAATTTGTTTGAGTCAATTAGTATCTCTTTGAGTGAAAAGTCCTATGTTGGTAGGATTATTTTTCTCTTTGAGTTTCTATTCTTTTGATTGCTCCTTTGAAGTGAAATATCGGGGTTTCTTTTAGTTGTTTAGAACCTTGATTGCATTTGTTGTATGCAGACCTGGCTTTACCAAACCTTGTTTCTTAGTAGTTCTTTCACTTTGGTTTATTCTAAAAGTCTTCATTTATAGTTTTCTCAACTTGGAGTGTTTAGGTGAATGAGAAGTCTAGTGTTTATGGCTGCTTTTAGTGTTTTATAAGGGGATAAGAAGCATTTTCCTTATTTTGGTTGTGTGTTAGTTTGAGTTTGGAATTTGTTGCTCATTTTGTAAAAATAAATAAAAAGATTGGTTCAGTTTTGAGTGAGCATTGGTTGAGTACATTGCAAGTATTTGAAGGATTTAGAATTGCTTTTTATATTGGAAACAAAAAAATTGATTGCATAGTTGGTTTCATTTTTAGATCAAGTTTTGTTTCCAAGTTTCCATCTCTTTCATTTAGTTATTTAGAATGCATATTGAAGTTTCCTTTTACATAGAAAAGACCAAAAATTTGCATTTTGAAAACTTGTATTTGCATTCTGAATCATATCTTTAGAACTTGCATTGGAAAGAAATTGAAAATGAATGGTGCATGATTGTGAGTTCTTCATATTTGAGTTAAAGAGAATTATATCTTTAGTTTCACTTGTTTTGATTCTTTTGAAAAGTTTTTGAAATTGCATTTTAAGCAAACAATCAATAATCGAGATAGGATTCTATGTTTTATTCTAGATAAAAACACCTAATATCTAAGATATGATTTTGGAGGTAGGGGTGGAAATTTAACTCCTCCAAGTTCACTTAAACTTGTTAAACATGGCTATATTTCATAAGGGAGGAAAACTAGTCTTATAAGAAGTGTGATTAGGAAGCCCCTCTAACATGGGAGTTAATAACGAGGTCATGTGAGGTTCATTTGTAGAGAGATCCCTCTAATACTTAATCGAGCATCAATTAAGGATTTTGCATGTATGGGGACTTTCAACAATACAATGTGCTATTATATAGTTTTGGGCTTAGCTACGCTGGCCATACGTATGATCCTGACTTGCGACTATTCCCTCGGACGTTGTCTACAAATTGGTAGGCATAGAATATTTTCTTTAGGGTCATACACATGTGCTAGAAGAGGATTTTTTGAAACCACCTTGGGTGGACCTAGTGACTGGAGAATTAGTACCCTTGGAGGGTGTTTTCTAGATTCATCTTGTAAAACACTTGCACCAATAAGGGAAACATTCCTGGACATGGTAACTACTCTTTGATCTTCACTAATTAGACTTGGGTCCTAATCATGCTAAGATGATCTTTGGGAATCCATATCTTTGGCTCTGAATTGAAAGGTACTTGCAACCAAGTGATTTTCATTATAAGGTTTGTTTGCTTGTTTGATATATTTGAGGTACTTTTTAGTGTGTGTTGTTTGATTTTTATTTTTCATAGATTTTCTTCTTAGTGTCTTCTATGAGCCACCGTGGTTGATCAACCTTTTTGCATGTTCCGAAGAATTCAAGGACACTCTTATGAATAGAGAGAATTCCATGCACTAAGGAAAATACTAGATTATATTGATCCACCCCCTCAAGGATCAGAAGAGGAAAACCTGGAACATCAAACATAACAACCAATAGAAGAAAATAGTTCTAGTTCAAGTGATTCTGAGAGTTCTTCTAACGAACGACATCTTAAAGATACTAAGAAGAAGTTGCATAACTCTCCTAGATTTCATTATCCTTAGCCTGAATAGAATTTAGGTCCCATTTAAATTGAGGACCTCTCAGATCCTTCTGAACTTTTGAACCTGCCACAAAGTCCCAATTTTTCCCAAGTAGCTGGTATCAACGTTCCTAATCCATTGTCTAGGTAATAGAACAACTGTTTACTTCAGGAGAGATAACTACTCTAGTTAGCACAACATATGTATGAGGAATTAATTTTAATATAGCATCCACAATAGAATTAGGATGGTCCCCACCATCCTCAATGATACTTATTGGTACTAGTTCGTCAACTCAACTGAGTTCAAACCTTTTCTCTTTTGGATTTCCTTTTTCAGGGTTTCAACCTATACCTATTACGATGCCTCCTCGTTCAACTTTGACCATTACTACAAGTATTGGCTCGTCTATTCCTTTCCATTGTTTTCCACCCTTTAGTGGATAAATGTACATGCTTAACCCACTATTCATTGGATTTGTTTCTAATTCCACCATGCCTCAGTTAAGCTCACCTTTCCAAGCTTTTGAAGGTATGAATTATGGTAACCCCTTCCGACTAAATGTATCACAAGGTAATTCATTTACACTAAGGGGCACTAGAATTGGATTTCCATGGGAGAGATATGCTACTCTAGGAAATATCCCCTTTTCCAGGATGGTACATTCCAATATGGCTAACCCCATTATGACTAGTATTTTACAAGGAAACCAACCATTTGGAGGGATGGGAGGTGTTAGTGCTATGATAAACCAATGGCAACTCTGGAGTCGCTGGGCTAAAAGAAGATATTAAAAGGAGAGTCTGGAGCAGTAAACAATGCAGGTGAAGTAGAAGATAGTCACCCCGTGGTATCAAGATGATAGCGCTGAAGCTCAGAGGATCAGTTATTCACAAACCAGCTGAGAATAAGTGCAGTCAGGACCCTTAAGTGCCTGATGTTTATTCCGCCCAAATCACCTATGACAGAAAATCACCGCAGATTGATCGTAGCTCCGTAGATGTTCAGGGGCCTCAAAGCGGTTTCCCCAGACCACTTTTCCACGGCCCTAAAACCATTAAAGTCACCATATTCGTTTTACGTATCATGAGGCGCCAGACAAGTGGGCCATGTAGGGAGAGGAACCCATTCTTAAAATTTTCACCCACTTTGCACAGATCTCGAGAGGTCTTAGTAGAAGATCGACAATTTCCCAAGCATTAGGATGATGAAGTTGCACTAAGTTTAACACTCCTGATACCTCCCTAAAGCAAAATCGCTACTTCCACATGGCATCCCCAAGATTGTTCAGGGGCCTTAAAGCGGTTTCCCTAAACTACTTTCTGGGGATACTGAAAACCGCTGGTGGTTTTTGGTATATAGCTACTCGATGGATTTTATTCTCTACATGTTCTAAAAGAAGTTCCTTTTAGCGGTCTTGTCATTTCTCGCCGCCATTTTGAAGCAGCGTCTCTCAGCGCTCATTGTTTTCACTTCCACCGCATAGATTGAAGTCTTCTCCCAACACGCAAAAGCTCAAAGAGTAGTTGGGTAATCATTACCCAAGTACAATGCGTTTCTTGAGGATCAAGTAGTCCAGGCTACAAGTACTCCCGCAGTTGCATAAGTTTGAATCATGGAGCTCTTGAGTCTCACTGGTCCAGAATGCAAAGCTTAAATGCGCAAGTTTACCAGAGATGTCTAGATTAAGCAAGAAGATAAGTAGTCTCAATAGCACATTTCATCTCTAGTGGAGGCTCACAAGGAGCGCTAAGGACCCGGACGACTAGCATCCATGAACAGTGCACAAATGCGCATTCACAAAGGTTCAGGCAGGAAAATCCTGAGGTCTCACCTGAGATGTCTAAGGAGAGTTCAACAATTTCAGTGGTTAAAAAGGAAATGGGCCTTCTAAGTGTAGAAGCACGGAAGGCAGGGGCATGCTAGTCCCAACAAAGGATGATCAAATTGTGAAGCAGTGGTACCTGAACAGTTCAAATTGTTGAGGAGAAGATCAGGTCCTATTTCACTACTTGATGACGTAGATGAACTTTCGCCCTGTTGAAAACAAGGTTCGAGAGCAAAAGGATTGGATGGGGTAGAAGGGATAGATTATGAAGGTTTCATCTAGTGACATACAACAACGAAAAGATTGCATCAGAATATCCATGGCGCCAAAGTTGTTTGATGGATTTTAAAATTCATAACATCTCTAAAACTAACGAGCACTGCTAATATGGGTCCATCCCATATTAGTGACGATTTTGTCTAAACTAGACATACTACTTTACTAGCAAAGTTGTCCCAGGCCGCAGTCATAGATTAGCCAATAGTAGTCAGAATGACTATTTTTTGTAGCAAACTCTGTTGAAGAGTACAAACAAAAGTGCTTAAAGTTGTTGGGCTATAACAAACTCTTTGTAACAACTTATTTTGGAAATCTTGTGAAGGATATATATAGTAGAATAGGTAGTAGCCGAAGGGTCGACTCTCTTTTGTAAGAAGTATCACTTCTAATATTTGGCAGTCTGATCAATACATAAATAAGATTACCATTTTCCTGATCTTGAAGTTTTATGGATTCAAAACTTTGATGTGTACAGTTAGTATTTTCTCCTGTTATTTAATCTCTTTCATATTATCCATGATTTATGAATCTATTTCTGAATTTAATATGAGTGCTGTAATCTTGAATTGTTGCTTCTAAGATGGTTAGCACATGAATTTTTCATTTTAATTTATCTGGAAATAATATCCTCATATTATTCGGTTGCGGTTCTGTGATCATTTTGTTAAAACTATTTAATTCCTCTCCTAGGCTCAGTACGTTATTCTTTAACATAGAATAAATATTTACTCTCTGCAATAGCTTTGTTTTATGCCATTTCATTTTACATCGATACTCAAAGTCTAGTTTTTGGCACATTGAAATACTGGCCATATTATTCAAGATTGGATATCTCTATAATTTTATGGTAAATGTGATTTTGATCAAGTAAAAGAATATAGAAGATATTATTGATGGCCAGGCACAATTCTAAAGGAAGCCTTAGAACGTCTATGGGACTAACATCTTTTTTGGCGTCGTTGCCGGGGATACGCAATCAAGAATATAAATCTTCCCTAAGGACAATGACAAAATTCTATGCACCTAATTTCATAGTGGATAAAATTAGATTGAAGGCTGTAATCCACTTGGCAACTCCACAGTAGCAAACCTGGAATCTGGACGAAGACATACCTGCCAAAACCCAAGCCACAAGGAATTTGTGGCTTTAGAAGACTTAGTCTCCTGGAGACATAGACGTGGAAGATACTAGTCTACTTCACCAGGCTATCAACGAAGTTTCTCATAATCCTTGTTTGGATTTCCATTCCCTGAGTCTGAACTCAATGTCCAAACCCATCAAAGAGAACCTTCTCCCCAGAACCCTCACACTCCTTGTGATTTTCCTAGCTTTCAAAAGATTCCTGCTATAAGCGAACCTGCTCTTACGAATCCGCCCAAGTATTTCATTTCTTTGCATGCCTAGAATCTTATTTCCAATCACCCCATGTCAGGAGGAGGAAGCGGAGGACTGCCTCTACCACCACCTAGAACACCCAGATGGGTAGCTAGCCGACATGGACCTCAACAATTACCCATGCCCTTGAATGATATGCCTACCCACTACCTGAAGGTTTCTCCAAAGTATGATCGAAGCAAGGGAACATCTACTGAAGATCATGTAGACCAATTCCAAGATTTCACCGACAATATCCTTATCGAACATGATGATGTATTCATGCGAGTTTTTTCTCATCGCTGGAAGGTGAAGCCAGAAAATGGTTCAGATCACTACCCAATGCTTCCAAAGAACTATGGAAATCCTAGAAACCATCTTTGTGAAGAAGTGGGGAGTTAAACATGATAGTATCTATTATTTAACTGAATTCTCCACCCTGAAGAAGAGCAACTCCGAAAACGTGGTGGAATTTCCTGTGAGATTCAACAAAGTATATTTTAGGATCCTTGAGGACATCCGTCCTACTGAAGCAGCATCCCAAGTCACCTATGCAGTAGCTTTCCCCTCATATTTTTCCATAACATTGAGAGAAAGAAGACTACTCTCACTTAGTGAAATGCAAGATGACGCCATAGACATCGAAAGAAACATGAGAGCAGGAGGCAAGATAAAAATGACCAATGATATCGAACCAAAAGACAAAGGAAAGGCCAAAGAAGAGAGTGGATTTTCAGAAATAAAAGACTCTCAAGATGCAAGGATCGACGAGATGACTCACATCATCAAGAATCTATCAAATAAAGTCACCAAAATGGAATTAGAGAGTAGCAGTCCTAACAAACAGTCACATGTTCAACCTCCGACTCAATTCTGAATACCTTACAATCCACAAATGGTGTATAGAGAAAAGAGAAATGATGAACAACCATTAAGGCCTCCTGTCCGCGAGAAGGAAAACAATCTAGTCAGAAGTACAACAGAGGAAGATTATGAAGAGTTTTAAGAACAGCTAAATTGGATGGAAGAAGATTCCCACATTATGCACCTCACTAGAGAAGATTATGAGAGTTCACTCTCATATGAACAAATTGGCCTAGACCTTCTTGAATCCCAATAAAATGACCAATTCCTTGATGATACTCTTGTTTTTCATAGCGCTCAACTAGATAAGCCACAAAGGAAGTATGACTCTAGACCAAGGCCAGAAGCAGTTGATAGACAGAACGGACTTATCCCTAAGAAGTCCCCATAGAAGCCAATTTAAACCAAATTTCCACAAATGCCCTCCCTATCAAACAGAAAAAACCTACCAAAGGATAAGGCAATTGATACCATAGTCCCAGATATCTAAAGTAAGCCAGGCGTAAGCCCCCACACGAAAGTAGAGCCAAGCCCCAAAGAAGTATCTACCTCTTTCAGTCTAGAACATGAGCTGAAAAAACTAAAGATAGTTGTTCACTTGACTGAATTAATAAGAAATCCTATGTAACAAAATCAGATTGATAAGATTTTACATAGAGTCGAAAGCGTCGATCAACAGGATTCCATAAATCTAAATGATGAAGGCCCTTCTTTTCAATGTGGCCCACACATCGATAATAAGAAAGATCCCAATGCCCCATTTTATGTTACCCTAAACGTACATGAGAATCTTCTTCATAACTATATGTTGGACTCTGGAGCATCTCACAATATGATGCCCAAATTTATTATGGAACAATTGGGACTAGCGATCACAAGGCCATATCATGATCTCTATAGTTTCGATTCGAGAAAGGTGAAATGCATAGGACTGATAAAAGACTTGGTCGTCACTCTTTCCCAAATAACATCCAAATGTGTAATGATGGATGTGGTGGTAGTGGATGTCCCAACAAAATATGGCATGCTTCTATTAAGGATTTGGGCTATAAAAATGGGAAGCACCATGCAGATGGATATGAAGTACGCTACAATACCCGTTTTTTATGGAGAGACCAGAGGGTTGTATAGAGAAGCTATGTCTACCGATGTGATAAGAGAACATGATAGTCCTATGAATTATCCTATATATGCATCCGATGAAGAGATGGGTTGTTACAGATTATCATCAGGAGATCCATCTAAAGAGAAGATTGTACAAATTCAAGCAGAGGAACTTGCTGCTGAAAATAGTAGGAACCAAGTCTAGCAACTCTATTTTGATGGGGCCTCTGCCAAAAATGAGTCTGGAGCTGGTGTGGTATTTTCATCACCATTTGGAGATGAGATCAGTTTGTCTGATAAGTTAGATTTTGACACCACAAACAATGTAATTGAATATGAAGCACTTATCCTCGGCCTTCGAGCGGAAAGGGACTTAAAAATCACCAAGATGGTAATATTTGGAGACTCTGAACTGGTGGTAAATCAGATTAGAAGTATTTATCAAACCAAACATCCAAGACTCAGAGCATATTGAAATATCACCTGGGATCTAATTGAGAATTTCTTTGACGCCTTCAAGATTACTTTCGTCCCCCGGGAAGGAAATCAATAGGAGGATGCATTCAACTTGATGGCGAGTTCTTTCAAGCCTCCCAAGAAACCGAATCTAAATTATGAGGTTGAAATGAGATAACATCCCTTCATCCCTAAAAATGTGAAAATTTGGTAGGTTTTCGAAGATGACCAACAAATCAAACTCTTCTTTCAGCTTGTCGGTGAATTCTCAAATGTTGACATAGATGGTAATTCCGGGGAGATGGAAGAAAGTGGCTCACAAATAGAGAACATAGAGATCTCTGGGTTGATGTAGCAGATTGTTGGCCACAATTTTCTACAGCTGAAGAGTAACTTCATTCCTAAAGGGCTTGTTCCGTTAGAGCAGTTGTTCGATAAAAACAAAGTCCCAGTCAAACCAATAGTGCATCCAACTACTAAGGCTGTACAGGAAGTAATTCTCAGTACCATGGAAGATCCCAAGTTTGTAAAACTTTCTCAGTCCCTCATGATCGAGCAAAGGAAAAGGTATGAGGAATTCTTCAAAAATTATGTGGATGTTTTTGCATGGAAACATGAATACCTTAGAACCTATGATACTACTATCATACAACATAGGATTCCTTTGAAGCCAGATGCTAAGACAGTAAAGCAGAAGTTGAGGCAGGTCCTATCTTTTTTCCAGTGATTGAAAAGGAAGTAAGGAAACTTATTGATGCAAAAATCATCATTCCTCTAAGGTATTCAGAATGGGTGGCTAACCTGGTGACGATTAGAAAGAAAAATGGAGAAATCTGCTTATGTGTTGATTTTAGAAACCTGAATAAGTGCTCGTTGAAGGATAATTACCCCTTACCCAAAATGGATCATATTCTGCAAAAGGTAGTTAGGTTGACTAGAGTATCTATGATGGATGGGTTCTCAGGCTATAACCATATTTCCATGCACCTAGATGATAGGAAAAATACGGCTTTCACTACACCATGGGGAACTTTTATGTTTGATAAAATGCCCTTCGGCCTTATGAATGTTGGTGCAACATTCCAAAGGGACATGGAAATAGCGTTCATCGGTGAAAAGAACAGATTTATTGTTATATACATGGATGAGATGACAGTATTTTCTAAATCTGACGAGGACCAACTTCAGCGTCTAAAGTAAACTTTTAAAAAATGTAGAAATTATGGCCTATATCTCAACCCAAAAAAGTATTTTTTTGCAATGACAAAGGGAAAACTACTGGGGCACATCGTTTCCAAATATGGTGGAAGGATAGACCCAGATAGAGTGGATGCTATCAAGCTGATTGAGCTCCCAAGAAATAAAAAGGAGGTATAGTATTTAATTGGTAAAATAATTTTTTTACGAATATTTATTCCTAATTTTGTTGAAATAATTAAGGAAATTACTAACATGCTAAAAAAGGATGTCGAGATAAAATGGACCATAGATGTGAGAAACTCCTTTAAACAATAAAGAGTTTCATGGGAGAGGCACCTATTTTGACTAGCCCTGATTATACAAAAGATTTCCTTATTTTCTCTTTTTCATCTGAGGTCACTATTGCACTAGTTCTTTTACAAAAAAATCAAGAAGGGCATGAACAACCCATTGCTTTCTCCAGCCGAGCATTGAGGGATGCAGAGTTGAAATATAGTACAATGGAAAAATAGGCCTACGCTCTTGTAAAATCCCTCAAGTCATTCAGGAGCTATGTATTGCATTCCAAGATCATTGCTCATGTCCCAGGAAGTACCATTAAAGACATCTTGTGTCAACCTGACAGTGAAGGAAGAAGAGGAAAGTGGATCTCCAAGATCTAGGAATATGACATGGAAAGTAATCCTACCAAGTTGGTGAAAGGACAAGGACTAGCCAAACTCCTAGCTTAGTCGAACTAACAAGCCCTTGAGATCAATTTCATTGATCAACTCCCTGGTCAGGAGAACGAAGACAGTCAGCAAAATATTCCTAACGAAGTAGCTGAGAATTTTACTGGTTCAGACTGGTACAGGGACATAGTGTACTACTTACAGCACCTCACCTACCCTCTTGGTCTGGATAAATCTAAAATGAGGTCTCTTAGACTCAAATCTGTTAAGTACTGTGTTCTGGATGGTTATCTCTTCTAGAAGGATCCACTTGGTGTCCTGCTAAATCGTATTGTGGAAGAAGAAGTAGAAAGCATTATTATAGAGTTTCACAAAGGTATGTGTGGAGGAAATCATGCATGGAGAGAAACTGCTCATAAAATCTTACGAGCTGGCTATTTCTATCCTACTCTATTTATTGGTGCTAACAAGATCATCAGAGCATGCAAGGAATGCCAGTTGTTCGTTGGAAAGCAAAAGCTGAAACCATTACCCCTCAAACCCATCAGGGTGGAATCACCTTTCCAACAATGGGGCATTGATTTTATTGGAGAAATAAACCCTCATTCTAATGGCCAACATAGATGGATTCTTATAGCTACTGACTATTTCACAAAGTGGGTGGAAGTGATTCCCACAAGGAACACCAATGACACGAGCATTATAGGCTTCCTAGAAGAAAATATTTTTCCAAGATTCGAATGTACAAGAAAAATCATTACAGACAATGCTCAAGATTTCAAATCCTACAAAATGATGAGTTTTTGTCAGAATTACAACATTGAGTTGATTCACTCAACAACATGCTACCCGTAGGGAAACGGCTTGGCTAAATCCTCAAATAAAATCTTGGTGACTATTATCAAGAAAATGATCAATATGAACAAAAGGGCCTGGGACTCCGAACTAAAGTTCACATTATGGGCAGACAGAATTAGTTTCAAAATAACTATATGTACTTCATCATTTCAATTGGTCTATGGAAAAGAAGCGGTCTCCTAATTCAATTGAGTCTCCCAGTGATGAAACTATTACAACAGGAAAACGAAGAATCGGATGATATGGAAAGAAGAATTCATCAACTGATAGAGGTTCAAGGGATCAAAGAGCAGCTGGATGAATCATCTAGAATCTACCAAGACAAGATGAAAGCGAATTTTGACTGAAGGGCCATTGCTCGAGACTTCCATTATGGAGATCTTGTTCTGAAGTGGGATGATAGAAGAGAAGAAAGAGATAAACATGGGAAATTCGACAACCTATGGCTGGGCCCTTTCAAAATCGTCATAGTCCAGGACAACAACACATATGAGTTGGCTAAACTTGATGGCGAAATCTTTGGGAACCCTGTGAACGGGAGATTCTTGAATCGGTTCTTTCACTACTAGTTTTCATCCTACTCTATAAGTGGATCTAGTGTACCATATTTGTAACATATATCTTTCCTTCTCTCTATTTTCAAAATTTATGATCAACTTTGTTACATGTTCTCTTATTATTTTCTGTCTCTTCTTTTGAAAATAAAAGATAGGTATGACTCCACAACCCAAGGGACTAAAAGGAACTGGTCTACTGTTCTCAACCCCTTCCAAATGAAGAGGCTGTCCCCGTTGAAGCCAATGTTAGTACTATGATCAACCAATGGAAACTCTGGTGTCGCCAGACTAAAAGAAGATCTCAGATGGAGAGTCTAGAGCAGTAAACGGCATAGGTGAAGTAGAATACAGTCACGCTGTGGTGTCAGGATAATGCATATGAAGCTCAGAGGATCAATTATTCACAGACCAGCTGAGAATAAGCGCAGTCAGGACCCTTAAGTGCCTGGCATTTATTCCGCCTAGATCACCCCTGACAAAAAACCACCGCGGATAGATGACAGCTCCGCAGGTGTTTAGGGGCCTCAAAGCGGTTCCCCATACTACTTTTCCTTGGCCCCGAAACCATTAAAGTCACCATAGTGGTTTTACGTATAACGAGGTTCCAAACAAGTCGGCCATGTAGGGAGAGGGACCCATTCTTAAAAGATACACCCACTTTTCACATATCTTGAGACGGATTAGAAGAATATAGATGATCGCCCAAGCATTAGGATGATGAAGTTGCACTGAGTTTAACACTCCCGATACCTCCCTAAAGCAAAACCGCTACTTCCACGTGGAAGCCCCAGGATTGTTCAGGGGCCTTAAAGCAATTTCCCTAAACTAATTTCTGAGGATCTTGAAAACCGCTGGTGTTTTTTGGTATACAGCTACTCGATGGATTTTATTCTCCACATGTTCTAAAAGAAGTTCCTTTTAGCAGTCTTGTCAGATCCTGCCGCCATTTTGAAGCAGCGTCTCTCGGTGCTCATTGTTGTCGCTGCCACTGTACAGAGTGTAGTCTTCTCCCAACACGCAAAAGCTCGAAGAGTAACTGGGTAATCATTACCCAAGTACAACGAAATTCTTGAGGATCAAGTAGGCGAGGCTACAAGTACTCCTGTAGTTGCATAAGTTTGAATCATGGAGCTCTTGAGCCTCACTCGTCCAGAACGTAAAGATTAAATGCACAAGCCTACAAAAGTTGTCTAGCTTAAGAAGGAAGATAAGTGGTCTCAATGGCACATTTCATCTCCAGTGGAGGATTGCAAGGAGTGCTAAGGACCCAAATGACTAGCATCCATGAACAACCTATAGATGCGCATTCACAAACATTCAGGTGGGAAAATCCTGAGGTCTCACCCGAGATGTCTAAGGAGAGATCAACAATTTCAGTGGTTAAAAAGGAAATGGGCCTTCTGAATGCAGAAGCAAGGAAGGCAGGGGCATGTCGGTCCCAACAAAGGATGATCAAATTGTGAAGCGATGGTACCTGAACAGTTCAAATTGTTGAGGAAAATATCAGGTCCTATTTCACTACTCGGTGACGTAGATGAACTTTCACCCCTTCGAAAACAAGGTTCAAGAGAAAAAGGCTTGGATGAGGTAGAATGGATAGATGATGAAGGTTTCATCTAGCGACATACAACAGCGAAAAGATTGCATCAGCATATCCATGGCGCCAAAGTTGTTCGACGGATTGTCAAACTCATAACATCTCTAAAACTAAGGAGCACTGCTAATATGGGTCCATCCCAGATTAGCGGGGGTTTTGTCTAAACCGGACATACTACTTTACCAGCAAAGCGGTCCTGGGTTGTAGTCATATATTAGCAAATAGTAGTCTGAATGACTGTTTGTTGTAACAGACTTTGTTGAAGAGTACAAACAGAATTGCTTAAATTTGTTGGTCTGTAACAAACTCTTTGTAACAACTTATGTTGGAAATCCTATGAAGGTTATATATAGTAGAATAGGTAGTAGCCAAAGGGTCGTCTCTCTTTTGTAAGAAGTATCACTTTTCATATTTGGCAGTCCGATCAATACATAAAGAAGATTACCATTTGCCTGATCTTGAAGTTTTATGGATTCAAAACTTTGATGTGTACAGTTAGTATTTTCTTCTGTTATTTCATCTCTTTCATAATATCCATGATTTATGAATATGTTTCTGAATTTAATATGAGAGCTGTAAGCTTGAATTGTTGCTTCTAAAATGGTTAGCACATGAATTTTTCATGTTAATTTATCTGGAAATAATATCCTCATATTATTTAGTTGCAGTTATGTGATCATTTTGTTAAAACTATTGAATTCCTCTCCTAGGCTCAGTACGTTATTCTTTAACATAGAATAAAGATTTACTCTCTACAGTGCCTTTGTTTTATGCCATTTCATTTTACATCAATACTCAAAGTCTGGTTTCTGGCACATTGAAATACTACCCATATTATTCAAGATCAGATTTTTGTATAATTTTATGGTAAATGTGATTTTGATCAAGTAAAAGAACATAGAAGATCTTATTAATGCCCAAGCACAGTTCTAAAGGAAGTCTTAGAATGTCTCTAGGACTAACAAGAGGGACTTTTGGAACAAGTTTTCCTTCTTTTCAAAACCACTATGGTTAGAAATTTGGACAACCTAATCTGCTTTTCATTGATCCTGGAAATCTATATATTCTGGGACAACCATACGCCAACACCAACCAATGGGAATCTAATGCTCCTGAAACCTGGAACACAATGTCTCAAACAAAGTTGTCATTTTTTCCACTTTGAATTTTCTCGATATTTCAAGGTTGACTAACAATCCAGTATTACATGACCCAAGATGGCCACCCCTACCCATTAAACTTCCTTCATACTTTCCTAAGTTTCAAGGTAAACCTATTGAGGACCCATCTAACGATGTGATTTTCCATCTATGGTTTTCATATATCTCTTGGATGGATGATTCTATTAGATTGCATCTCTTCCAATGGAATTTAACCAATGTAGCGACCAAATGGTAGATTGATTTACCATGAACATATTTTCAAACTTTTAATGTAGTCGAAATGGCATTTTTAAACCACTTCGAGCTACCAGACTGTTATGAAACTAGAATAGAGTTGCTAACATCCTTTCGTCAGGATAAATCTACTCATAACCCTCACCAAATCCATGAGTGGCAGAGGAGGTTTAGCTTGATTAAGGCTCAAATACCTTATGAATTCCTTACTAATTGGTTCATTAATTCATTACAACCTATTATTGCAAAATATGTCATTCATTCCGGGGTTTAGACCGAAGAAAATTATATTATTAAAGCCCAACAATTGGATTTGGTTTATTCTCAATACAAGATGATGTATGAAATTCATGTGAAAATCCTCACAGCAGATCTAAGAGCTAATGTATACCTCACAAGAAATAATTTAGGAATAAGATTAAGAGTGGTCAATGTAGTAAAATCAGCAACAGAATAATAATACAGTAGAACTCGGATAGAAGCAAAATAACTTCACACATGCTAATTCATTAATAAAAAATGGACAAATAAATAATACAATGCATGAGGATTCGAATGACTAAGGTGGCAATTTGAATTATCCTTCATGGAGTGATCAAAATATCACTGGAGTGTCATCGGAGCACAACTGGAAGTCTTCATCATCATCAGTGGAGTCATCAATGCTAAATTAACTGTCAACCATCAGTCAAACTGAGTCTAACTGAGTGTGGTAGGTGTAATTGACACTAACTGAATGAAGGAGGCTCAATGGAGGGTGCATGAGGACCTAACTGAAGTTAGAATGAGCAATCTAGTCACACTGGAGGTCCATCGGAGTGGTAAGGTCAATTAAGAGTGAGTCAAGCCTAAAATCAAGGAGATAACTCAGTTAACTGAAGACAACTGGACTGGTAGGTGAGGAAGGGTGCCTTTGTCAAGTGGATGGTGAGATGTGGGCACATCACTGGCTAGGAGGGCTCAATCTGAGTGGAAATAAGCTCCCGAGTGCTGGAAGACTAGGGACTAAGTGCTGGAGGTGTCAACCTGATGACTGGGAAGCATGTGGATGCATGCAGAATGCATGCTGCATGCAAGATTGAGAATGCAAAGGATGAAAATGCTGGTAGGACTAGGATGGAGTATAGGAATATTCTAACAATTCTGCCCACTACTCCTAGAGAAAAATATAACCCAAGAAAAACCATCCCTACAACTCATGATGATGGTGTGATCGATGTAATTGAGAACAATCCATTTATCATGGGTAATAACTTTTCAAGTCAAAATTTGATAGTAACTGGTTAGAATAACACACAGAACCTTAAACCCAACCCTCCTTATGATGTTCTGTCAGCGCAGAACTCTCAAGACAACCAGTATCCTGGTGGGAAGAAAAATAAGAACAAGAAACATTTGAAAAGGGGGAATAACAATGCAAATAATAATAAAAACACTAATGTTGGTGGGGAAAATAATGAAAAAGGTAAGACAAAATTCCATTCCTTGTTATGCAAGGAAGATCGTCTAACTTATAAATGCTCTAAGATGGAAATGGCTCAGAATTTGTTGGCCCAACAAGAAGAGTCCCCCCAACCTGCTGTATTAACTAACCCATTTCCTCAACATCAACAACATATGATTGTTGTTTCTCACCAAAACCCTACAGCTTCCCAAGGAGGAAACATGGGAACCTCCTCTCAAGGGGGCAAATCAAGCCTAGGTGACAATGTCTATGCTTGAGGTACTCTAATGGTAAAGAACCCATTAATGATTATAGTGACAATTCTTTAGACATCAAAACTTGGCAAGATACTATGCATAGAATACCAAAGGGTGTCCTCAAGAAAGACATTGATAATCCTAATGCATGTGTTGCTCAAAATTATAGTGTAGTTGAATATTTGGCTTAGGCTCCATATGCAATGTCTATGCTTGAGGTACTCCAAAGTTTTCCAAATCAAAGGAAAACCCTACATTCAGCTTTAGGATCTCTATATCATGTGGAAAGTCAAGTGATTTCTTTCGATTTTTAGAATTGGAAGCATTTTTTACCCCACCATGTTTCTTTTCATATCCAAGTTGTATTTGGAAATGCTAAGATTCATCGGACAGTTGTAGATGAGGGTGTATCCACATGTGTCATGTCTTTATAATGATAGAAGGCTTTAGGATCACCTAACATGGTTGCTCCTATCACCATGTTGAAAGCTTTCGATGGCCACCTTTTCCAAAATCTTGGACTTATCCCAGCTTTTGTTACAAACGTTACATAATGTTACAACATCTCCCCCATACTGGGTTGTAGAGCACCTCATTTCACTCAATGCAAATATTTTTTAATTATTTTGTTACAAAGATTATTTTTTTATTTTGTTACAAACGTTACCCCCCATAATGGGCTGTAGAGCACCTCGTTTCACTCGATGCAACGAGGTTCTCTACAGTACTCCCAGATATTACTAACCAATTACTAACTCCATAGATCCTCCTCATCCTCTGGCTCTCCTGTGATGTTATAGCACTCCATCATCATTTCTGGTGTCACAGTCCACCGAAGTTATAATGGTTGCTCTGTCGGTACTCGCTTTGAATATCTTATCGTGGATCACTTATAGCGCCCTATGGATGAAGGGGTTCTCATTTGAGAAACAAAACGTTTGGCTGGATCCAATTGTTAGCTGTTCCCAAGAAGTCATTCTGTGTCGTAGTTCGGTTGCGACATACCAATTCCATGGTGCTTCATCTAGTGTGTGAATGAATGCATGGACCCATTCCTCTTTTTCTCATAATCCCCATTTTCTTTCGCTTTCATCCAAATGCGCCTTTGGGTCACTTCTGCCATCAAACTTTTGTCCACTATACCCTTCCACATCGCCGAACCTAACCGTCATTAGGTGGCGACATGTTGGCCAGGTAGTTATGGTGGACTTGTGCGCTGCCCACCATCGCGCTGGTGTAGCTAGCCTTTAGGCCTTCTTCAAAGGCTAAGAGCCACTGTGGTTCCACTAATTTATCCTCAAATTCAGTGAGGAATGTATCCAAATTAAGAAAACCCTCATATGTTGGTAGTGCGCACTCCTTTGTGTCTACCCATCATAGTGACCGTGTGATACTTTCTCAACTTCTAAATGACACTTCATTCATCCGGTTTTGCCAATTCTTGAGTGCCTCATCTGAATCAGATGATGTCGAACTGACACTGTGCCATCCCAATTCTCCATCTACAAGGGGATTAATGTAATCTTCGGATATGTTGTATATGTTATCCCATCCTTCCGTAAATTCATCTCGCGTCAGTTCAACGTATCGCTATCCTTCCACAGGATCTAGAGGTGCAATGACCCTCAGTTCACAATTTTCAAACGACATGGTTCACTTCTTGAAGTTGATAAAAGCTGGATTATCAATTACCCATTTGATCCCTAGCAGCGCTGGGTAGGGGCTGGTATTGTCCACGATTTCGATTACATCAAAATTTGTGTAAGTCTTGAGGCCCTCAATTTCAACTGGAAGCTAGTACACTCGACCAAGTGGAGTAACCTTACTCTAATTTGCTAATTGCAGTTGTACCGGTGACCAGGCCAACTGTGGTTTCCCCATTGTTTCCCATGTCTTCTTGGTCAGAATGTTGATGTTCGACCTTGGTTCCAAGATAATTGAGTTGAAATCCAATGCTTATGCTTGGATTGCAACCTTCTGTTGCATTAGTGGTCCACAGATGTGTGGTACCAATCCTATGATAAACTTACTTCGTTATTAGCATTTTGTACGACTGATCAAATTCCCATACCGGCTCGTTTGTGTATTGCTTGATTTCTTTGAGCTCGATGACATACTGTAGCTCTAACTTTGGCTGTCTAAATTCGTCGACCATTCCTTCTTTGATCTGTGCCAAGACTTGGTTGGTGTTCTCGATGGAACCCTTGTAAACTCCATAAACCATTCTAGCGCACGCCCCCTAAGGGTCGTCGCTAGCTATCCCTTTTTATATCTTCATACTGGACCTACTTCACAGTCCAGATTGCTTCGCACAGTAACCAATGCTGCTCAGTATCCTCAGTCCTATTCCCCTAGAAAGTGGGCATTTTTGTGTTGTCTTCCATTCTAATGTTTCTACCGTTATTGTTGACTGATGCACTACTTGTACCGCTGCACATAGGGAAAATTTGTGAATAGCTTTTGTTTCTTCCTGTAAAATTCTGGGCAGTGCGCGGGGTTGTAGGTACGTTGTAACTTACGATCCATCCCTCTTGTAATTCTATGGGATCTTGGTCACCGTCTTCATTGCAATAGGGTCTCTTTCTCCCTTATGGTTGTGTTTCGCATTCTTTCGTTACGGTCCTCTCAGAAGACTCTCTCTTAGTCCTCTTCTTCTTCTCAGGACGACGAAATATCACCCCACTCCTCAAGGTACCACACTCTTCTTCAGCTTCCCCTAGAAATTCGTCGTCGCTCATGTCCATCTACCCCACATATTTCTATCGGATCTGCATTCATGCGATACCCACAACCTCCTCACATCGATCTTTCTACTCATCAGAAGTCATCCCCAATATGCCCTTTTCGCAGATGAGCATCTTAATCCACAGTTTTAACAGCAGTAATAACCTTCCCCTTGGCCCTTGAAGAAATTTATCTCCGCGTCGATGTATGATTTGATCGTGTCTACTGTGAACTCAGTAATATATCCCTCTAGGATACTATCCACCCAGAAATCGACAGCCCTTGATACTGTGTTGTCGACATGTTTTAGCTGTCGAATCAGTTCTGGTGTCCAATGGTCAGGCTCAGTCTTTTGGAAGTGGTGCTTCTGTAATGTTAGCTGCGCTAACCACTTGTACAACAGTAATGGGAATTCGCAGAAAAAATCTCATGGATATCTAAATAAATGTACTTCTGCAACCCACTGCTTACCGTCTATCTAGGGTTTTTCTTCTCTACTTCTGCGAATTCCTCTGTCTTCTTGTCAAACCACTCTTGAATCTCTGGTTTTGTTGGGTGCCAAAGCATATCCTCTTCTCTTCCTCTTCAGGGTCCTGACGACGGAACCATTTGTTGACACAATGACTGTCAACAGGGTTTCACTTCCCACTGTCATCAACAAACCATTGACCGAACTCCCTTATGCACCGGCCTAGAAAGGTTTTACCCTTTCTAGCAACACTCATAGAGCGAGTGAAGTCTCACTCGAGATGCACAAGGGGGTTGCAAGAACCAAGTTTCTGGAGTGGAGGTGAGCACATGCATCAAACATGCATTGCAATCGCAGAAACCAAAGATTATATATTTCGCACTATGCTAGTAGTTCATCGTTCGCATACTCATCAATTAATAGACATTCGCATCAACGTGATCTTAACTACTCATTAGCATGAACAACAATTACTAACCCCACATATCATTAAAACATCTCACAAACATTCACATTCATCATCTAACAAAACAAAGACAAAAATATGACCATAATCAAACATTTTCATGCATTCATTAAAACCTGTGGAATGACCTTCGGAGAAATAGTCAATACATCATATCGCGGATACAAAACAGATCAACAAATGGATCAAAAATCAAAAGATAGATTGGTCTATTCATCACGGGTTTTCTCCACGCCCTTAGGCTTACAATCATACTCCTATTTATACAAAACTAAATTTAAAAAAAAATGGTCCACATCACCCTTATCTAACAAACTAACTACTTTTGTGCTCCTGCATTCTGCATGAATGACCCTTTCTTCTGCGGATTATCCCTTTCGCAACTGTCGGCTTCCGCACTTCATGTGGACTAATCTCGTGCCAACACATTATGAATATTATTGAAAATAGCAGTCACAATGGGGTTGGATTCTCTGTGAATCTTCGATGATTCTATGATGGTTGTTAAATGGATTAAGAAGGTATTCAGAATTAAGAAAATCTTAGTATCGCACTAACCTACTATAGAATTGAAGTACTTTTGAAGACTATTCACAATTGGTCCATTGATCACATTTATCGCGAGCTTAATGATAATGCAGATGCTCTGTCCAAGGAAGCACTAAATGAAGAAGAAGGCATATTATACTAGGAAGAGTGGATTGATTGCTCTCTGCATGAGACTGGCTCTCTTCCTTTCTTTGAAGATTACTTTGTGTTATGTTTTATGGTTATGTTTGTAGATAGTTTATCTGATGATTCAGTCCTTGATCTTTTTTGGGATGTTCTGGATAGTCCTTGCTCTATTATGATGTATATCTAAACATTTTTTTTGTATTGGAGGTATCGGAGATGTACTTTTTTATTTATAAAAGAGTATATATATAAAAGTTCTGCATATTAAATAATCATGTAAATGGACATGTGATAATCATATGATTTGGTGATATTAGTTGACATGCATTTAGTTATTAATTAATTGAATGTGAAATGGACATGTGATAACCATATGATTTGTTGATATTAGTTGGCATGCATTTAGTTATTAAAAAATCATGTGAGATGGACATGTGATAATCATATAATTTCGTCATATTAGTTGACATACATTTAGTTTTTAAATAATCATATAAATTAGATATAAGATAATCATATTATTAAGTGGATATATCATAATCATATGACTAATTTCATTTAGTCATATTCATTGATATAATAAAATATATTTCAATATTTTTATAAAAGAGTATATAAAAGTTCTTCATAGTAAATAATCATATAAGATGGACATACGATAATCATATGACTTGGTCATATTGGTTCACATGCATTTAGTTTTTAAATAATCATATTAAATAATTATATTATTAAGTGGACGTATCATAATCATATGACTAATTTCATTTAGTCATATTCATTGAGATACACCTGTTTTCAATTTCATTTAATTATATTCAAATTGATATATACATTTGGTTTGGTTTTGTTAAATGTTGTATACTAATACGTATCATAATATGAAGACTCTTCATTTTAAATAATAATGATATCAATATAATCGAGTATATTAATGTAATAAAGTATACAACAATATGAAAGATTATTTTTATTAAATAAAATTTAATATGATGTGGATATAAAGATTCATCATATTAAATAATCATATAAGGTGAAACAGAGTCCTATGAATAATTATATTTGGTCATATTTATGTAGTAGTATGAATATATGCATTCATATTGCATGTGTTTATATTTTTTCATTTGGTTCAATGTTATATATATTAGCATAGATCCATCTTAAACCCGTATCTATCAAGAACCGAGAGGGATCCAATTTCTTGACGTGTATTTTTTTTTTAAAATTTAAACTCAAGAAATTTGATCTCTCTTGATTGATAGATCCGGGTTTAAGTTTTAAGTTTTTATTTTATAAACGAACATCTATTTTTTAATCACCTTTCATAATATTTTATTTTATGAACCAACATGGATTTTTTTTTTAAATATTTTCCATAATTTTTTATTTTATAAGCCGACAAGAATTTTTTTAATTATTTTGTTATTTTGTTTCAAATGTTACATCACGTTACAACATCTCCCCATACTTTTTTTTAAATACTTTCCATAATTTTTTATTTTATGAGCCGACATGAATTTTTTTAATTATTTTGTTACAAATTTTATTTTGTTATTTTGTTACAAACGTTACATCACGTTACAACATCTCCCCCATACTTTTTCTTAAATACTTTCCATAATTTTTTATTTTAAGAGCCAACGAGAATTTTTTAATTATTTTGTTACAAACGTTACATCACATTACAACATCTCCCCCATACTGGGCTATAGAGCACCTTGTTTCACTTGGTGCAAATATTTTTTAATTATTTTGTTACAAAGGTTGTTTTGTTATTTTGTTACAAAGGTTACCCCCAATAATGGGTTGTAGAGCACCTCGTTTCACTCGATGCAATGAGGTACTCTACAACACTCCCAAATGTTACTAACTAATTACTAACCCCACAGATCCTCCTCATCATCCCGCTCTCCTATGATGTTATAGCACTCTATCATCATTTTCCGGTGTCCCAGTCCACCGAATTTATAATGGTTGCTCTGTCGGTACTGCTTCGAATATCTTCTCGCGGATCACTTGTAGCACATTATGGATGAAGGGGTTCTCATCTAAGAAACAAAATGTTTGGTTGGATCCAATTGTTAGCTGTTCCCAAGAAGTCGTTCCGCGTCTCAGTTCGGCTGCGACATACCAATTCCCTGGTACTTCATCCAGTGTGTGAACAAATGCATGGACCCATTCCTCTTTATCTTGTAATCCCCATTTGCTTTCGCACTCAGAAAAATGCGCCTTTGGGTCACTTCTGCCATCAAACTTCTATCCGCTATACCCTTCCGCATCGCCGAACCTAACCATCATTAGGTGGCGACATAGTGGCTAGGTAGTTATGGTGGACTTGTGCATTGCCCACCATCGCGCTAGTGTAGCTAGCCTTTAGGGCTTCTTCCAAGGCCAAGAGCCGTTGTGGTTCCGCTACTTTTTCCTCAAATTCAGTGAGGAATGTATCCAAATTAGTAAATCCCTCATATGTTGGTACCGTGCACTCCTCTGTGTCTACCCATCATAGTGACTATGTGATCCTTACCCAACTTCTAAATGACACTTCATTCATCCAGTTTTGCCAATTCTCGAGTGCCTCATCTGAATCCAACGATGCCGAACTGACACTGTGCCATCCCAATTATCCATCTGCAGGGGGATTAATGTAATCTTCGGATATGTTGTATGCATTATCCCATCCTTTCGTAAATTCATCTCGTGCCGTTTCAAGGTATCGCTATCCTTCCACGGGATCCAGAGGTGCAACGACCCTCATTTCGCGATTCTCAAACGACATAGTCTGCTTCTTGAAGTTTATAAAAGCTAGATTATCAATTGCCCATTTGATCCCTAGCAGCGCTGGGTAGGGACCAGTATTGTCCACGATTTCGATTACATCAAAATCTACGTAAGTCTTGATGCCCTCAATTTCAACTGGAAGCTGGTACACTCGACCAAGTGCAGTAACCTTACTCTGATTTGATAATCACAGTTGTACCGGTGACTAGGCCAACTGCGGTTTCCCCATTGTTTCCCATGTCTTCTTTGTCAGAATGTTGATGTCCAACCCCAGGTCCAAGATAATTGAGTCGAGATCAAATGCGCCAATTTGTGCCGACATTCGCATCTCTCTCCCCGTCTCTCTCCCCGTCTTCCTCTTGTGTATGAGATTGACCTTTTTTCTCTTGGCGTGCACCCTCCTGTCAATTTAGTAGGTTGGATATATCTTCCAGCTCATCCTAATCCTTTTCCAACTCCAAGGAACTCTTCAAGAAGGCTTTTAAGGTGTTAGCCTTCCCCCGTGGCTTCATCGTATCGAACGTCGGTGGAATATCGTAGATAACTTCTTCCTGAAGAGGTAACTACCTCCTATATCTCATCACCTCCCGCGCTTCCAACAAAATATCCCTTTCGACCTCCGCGTCAAAAGTGACATGTTTTAGTGCTGTTGGTCGGACAGTAGCCTGTGACCTATCATTTCCCATCACAACTCCTCCTCGTGACACTACTCAAACATTCACATGGTGCCTCTATTGATATCATTTGTACAGCTGGTGGTGGATTCTGATTCTGGTTCTTTGGAGGTGCTGGTGGGTTCTTGGTCTGCCATTTTGCAATGATCCACAATGTTGCAATGGGTGCATTGTGGCGCTAGATTCGAGAAATCCCTCTGATAATGACCTTGCTGCCCACAATTGTAGCATATAATAAGTCCTCATCCTCGTCGAGTAGCTCCTCCTCATCCTGCGCCAGCACCTCCACCTCCGCAGAATCCTCCTCTAGCACCTCTATGCGGTGGGCCATATGGTGTGTATTGTGGTTTCCCTTACTACAGTTGTCACATTGTCCTATATGGTGGGTACTGCGGTGGTGGATACTGCATTGCCAGATACTGTGCCTGACCATACTGCAGTTACCCATACTTTCCTGGATCATACTGCTATGGTTGGTGATTATACTAGGATGGTAGTTGAATATACTGTTGTTGTTGCTAACCCGGTGCCTATTCTTCTCCTTCCATGAAGTATGAAGCCATAGTCCTCTCCTAGAGTAGGCCATAAGCTCTACAGTTGTTTTCATCATGGCCAACCGATTTACAGAACTTGCAATACAAGTTCTCTAGTTTCGACACTATCTTCTATAGATACACACACTCTTCTCGTCAATGGCCTCTCATTTGGTAGCCACAACAGCAAGGTAACCCTCCCTAACTGAGGATATTTGGTGCACCGGATTGTAGATATTCTTGGAAGTCTGGGCACTAATCCTTGTGGTGTCCCTCTGTCGTACACCTAGTGCACCAGACATCTTCACGAGCCTCTTTTCCTTTCCTCATGTCTTGCATTTGGGTCATTAAGTTTTCTATCTGCGCCTGTATTCGATCCATGCCCAAACCCATTTCGCCTATTGGTGAAGACTCCAACTTCATCGCAATATCCAATGCTTATGCTTGGGTTGAAACCTTCTATTGAATTAGTCGTCCGCGGATGTGTGGTACCAATCCTGTGATAAACCACTCCTTGTGCTACATATCATTTATCCCAAAAATTATTTTTTCCATTAACATTTTGTACTGCTAATCAAATTCCCATACCGGCTTGTTTGGGTATTGCTTGATTTCTTTGAGCTCAATGAAATACTGCAGCTCCGACTTTGGATTTCTAAATTCGTCGACCATTCCTGCTTTGATCTATGCCAACAACTTGTGTGGTGTTCCTGATGGAACCCTTGTAAACTCCATAAACCAATCTAGCGCACACCCCCTAAGGGTCATCGCTAGCTATCCCTTTTTTTATCTTCATAATGGACCTACTTCATAGTCTAAACTGCTTTGCACAGGAACCAATACTGCTCGAGATCTTCAGTCCCATTCCCCTGGAAAGTGTGCATTTTTGTGTTGTCTTCCAATCTAACGTTTCTATTGTTATTGTTGACTGATGCACTACTTGTACTATTGCACATAGGGAAACTTTGCGAATAGATTGTGTTTCTTCCTGTAAAATTATGGGCAGTGTGCGGGGTTGCAAGTACGTTGTAACTTACGATCCATCCCTCTTATGATTCTAGGGGAGCCTGGTCACCATCTTCATCGCAATAGGGTCTCTTTCTCCCTTGTGGTTGTGTTTCGCAGTCTTCCATTCCAATCCTCTCAGGAGACTCTCTCTCAGTCCTCTTCTTCTTCTCAAGACGTCGGAATATCACCCCACTCCTCAAGGTACCACACTCTTCTTCAGCTTCCCTTAGAAACTTGTCGTCGCTCATGTCCATCTACCCCACATCTTTTTATCGGATCCGCATTTACGCGATACCCACAACCTCCACACACCGATCTTTCTACTCGTCGAAAGTCATCCTCAATATGCCCTTTTCACAGATGAGCATCTTAATCCACAGTTTTAACAACAGTAAGAACCTTCCCCTTGGTTCCTTGAAGAAATTTCTGTCCACGTCGATGTACAATTTGATCGTGTCTACTGCAAACTCAGTAATATATGCCTCTAGGATACTATCCACTCATAAATCGACATCCCTTGAAACTATGTTGTTGACACGTTTCAGCTGTCAAATCAGTTCTGGTGTCCAATGATCAGGCTCAGTCTTCTAGAAGTGGTGCTTCTGAAAAGTTAGCTGCGCTAACCACTTGTGCAATAGTAATGAGAATTCGCGGAAAAAAATCTTGTGGATATCTGAATAAATGTACTTCTGCAACCAACTACTTACCATCTGTCTAGGGTTTTTCTTCTCTCCTTCTGCAAATTCCTCTATCTTCTTGTCAAACCACTCTTGAATCTCTGGTTTCGTTGGGTGCCAAAGCATATCCTCTTCTTTTCCTCTTCAGGGTACCGACAACGGAACCATTTGTTGACACAACGACTGTTGACAAGGTTTCACTTCCCACTATTGTCAACAAACCATTGACCGAAATCCGTTATGCATCGGCCCAGAAAGGTTTTACCCTTTCCAGCAACACTCGTAGAGCAAGTGAAGTCTCACCCGAGATGCACAAGGGGGCTGCAAGAACCAAGTTTCCGCAGTGGTGGTGAGGACATGCATCAAACATATGTTGCAACCGTAGAAACAAAAGATTATATCTTTCGCATTATGCTAGTAGTTCATCATTCGCATATTCATCAATTAATAGACATTCGCATCAACATGATCTTAACTACTTATTAGCATGAACAACAATTACTAACCCCACATATCATTAAACATCTCACAAACATTCGCATTCATCATCTAACAAAAACAAAGACAAAGATAGGACCATAATCGAACATCTTCATGCATTCTTTAAAACCCGTGGAATGACCTTCGGAGAAATAGTCAATAAATCATATCGTGGATACAAAACAGATCAACAAATGTATCAAAACTCAAAAGATCGATTGTTCTATTCATCACAGGTTTTCTCCAGGCCCTTAGGCTTACATCATACTCCTATTTATACAAAACCAAATTGTTACAAAATGGTCCACACGACCCTTATCTAACAAACTAACTACTTTCGTACTTCTGCATTCTCCGTGAATGACCCTTTCTTCCGCAGATTATTCCTTTTGTAGTTGTCAACTTCTGCACATCATGCGGACTAATCCCGTGCCAACACATTATGAATATTATTGAAAATTGCAGTCACAATGGGGTTGGATTCTCTGCGAATCTTCAGTGATTCTATGATGGTTGTTAAATGGATTAAGAAGGTATTCAAAATTAAGGAAATCTTAGTATCGCACTAACCTGCTATAGAATTGAAGTACTTTTGAAGACTATTCACAATTGGTCCATTGATCACATTTATCGTGAGCTTAATGATAATGCAGATGCTCTATCCAAGGAAGCACTGAATGAAGAAGAAGGTATATTATACTAGGAATAGTGGATTGATTACTCTCTGCATGAGACTGGCTCTTTTCCTTTCTTTGAAGATTAGTTTGTGTTATGTTTGTAGATAGTTTATCTGATGATTTAGTCCTTGATCTTTTTTGGGACATTCTAGATATTCCTTGCTCTATTATGATGTATATCTAAACATTTTTTTGTACGGGAGGTATCAAAGATGTACTTTTTTATTTATAAAAGAGTATATATATAAAAGTTATGCATATTAAGTAATCCTGTTAGATGGAAATGTGATAATCATATGACTTGGGGATATTAGTTCACATGCATTTAGTTATTAAAAAATTGAATGTGAAATGGACATGTGATAATCATATGATTTGGTGATATTAGTTGACATGCATTTAGTTATTAAAAAATCATGTGAGATGGACACGTGATAATCATATAATTTTGTCATATTGGTTGATAGACATTTAGTTTTTAAATATTCATATGAATTAGAGATAAGATAATCATATTATTAAATAGACATATCATAATCATATGACTAATTTCATTTAGTCATATTCATTGATATAATAAAATACATTTCAATATTTTTATAAAAGAATATATAAAAGTAAATAATCATATAAGATGGACATACGATAATCATATGACTTGGTCATATTGGTTCACATGCATTTAGTTCTTAAATAATCATATTATTAAGTGGACGTATCATAATCATATGACGAATTTCATTTAGTCATATTCATTGAGATACAATTGTTTTGAATTTCATTTAATCATATTCAAATTGATATATACATTTGGTTTGGTTTTGTTAAATGTTGTATACTAATACGTATCATATTATGAGGACTTTTCATTTTAAACAATAATGATATCAATAATTGAGTATATTAATGTAATAAAGTATACAGCAATATGAAAGATTCTTCTTATTAAATAAAATTTAATATGAGGTGAACATAAAGATTCTTCATATTAAATAATCATATAAAGTGAAAGAGAGTCTTATGAATAATTATATTTGGTCTTATTTATGTAGTAATATGAATATATGCATTCATATTGCATGTGTTCATATTCGTTCATTTTGTTCAATGTTATATATATCAGCATAGATTCATCTTAAACCCGTATTTATCCATATTTATCAAACACCGAGAGGGATCCAATTTCTTGAGGTGTATTTCTTTTTTTTTAATTTAAACTCAAGAAATTTGATCTATCTTGATTGACGGTTTAAGTTTTAAGTTTTTATTTTATAAACGAACATCTAATTTTTAATTACCTTTCATAATATTTTATTTTATAAACCAACATGGATTTTTTTTTAAATACTTTAAATAATTTTTTATTTTATAAGCTGACATGAATTTTTTTAATTATTTTGTTTCAAACGTTACATCACGTTACAACATCTCGTGCATACTTTTTTTTAAATACTTTCCATAATTTTTTATTTTATGAGCCGACATGAATTGTTTTAATTATTTTGTTACAAATGTTATTTTGTTACAAACGTTATATCAGGTTAGAACATCTCCCCCATACTTTTTTTTAAATACTTTCCATAATTTTTTATTTTAAGAGCCAACATGAATTTTTTTAATTATTTTTGAATTATTTTGTTACAAACATTATTTTGTTATTTTGTTACAAACGTGGCTATAGAGCACCTCGTTCTACTCAGTGCAAATATTTTTCGTTTCACTCAGTGCAAATATTTTTTAATTATTTTGTTACAAAGGTTATTTTGTTATTTTGTTACAAACATTGTCTCCTATAATGAACTGTAGAACACCTTGTTTCATTAGATGCAATAAATATATCTTTACAATGTTGTAAAGTGGAGCATAATTTCTCCCGGCTTCTCAAAGTTGTGAGACATCTACCTCCCTTACAATTTCGGTTAACTTTTGTTCGAATTATCATTGGCTGCCTCCTCCTCCAGTGTTACTCGTATTTTCCAATTGACAATGGCTACATCCTCCTCCAGTGCTACTCATAGTTTCAAATTGACAATGGCTGCATCCTCCTCCTCTACGGTTGCTCATTCCAACAACAATCATTGGTACCAGGTATTCCTAAATCATCCTCCTCCTCTACGGTTGCTCATTCCAACAACAATCATTGGTACCCCGTATTCCTAAATCATCCCGGCGCTGATGTCAAGAAAACATTAGCCAGGTCTCTCTACCTTCGCCTGCTCAAAAAAGGATTGACTCCCTTTCTTGATAAGGAGGAGTTGCAACCGGGATACAATTTTCCTTCTCAAATAGACCACGCCATCGGTACGGCGTCCGTACACGTGGCGATCTTAAGCCCCCACATACGCTAAATCATAGTGGTGCCTAAACGAACTCGTATGCTAAATCATATTGGTGCCCATTATTCCAGTCTTTTACCGTGTCACGCCCGCAGAGGTTCGGTGGACGGACGGCAAAGATGGAAATTATGCTCAAGCCCTAAACATACTGGCAAACAAAAAAACTGATCAAGGGAAGCACTTTCTCGGGTTGCAGACATCAGCGGTTTCGAGCTGGAGGCGTTCAATGGGTGAGAACTCAACCTTGGCTCTCTCGATATGGTACTATTTTATGTTTGATAAATAGACATAGACGTTCGTTTCTCATTAGTTCTATTTATTTTCTGTTCAATAACCAGCGAGGAGTTGGAGCTGGAGCTGCTAGATAAGGTAGTTGAATGTGTGTTGACTATCGAAGAGGTTTTGAGGATGCAGTCATGTTGCAGCAACAGCAAAGTGGGAAACCTCGGATCTCGGGGATTGTGGGGTTAGGTGGCGTAGGAAAGACCACATTGGCAAAACAATTCTTCGATAGGAAGAAATCAGACTATGTTAAATCCTGCTTTCTATTTGAGGTCAGGGAAAATGCAGCTAAAAGCTCTTTAAAATCGTTGCAAAAGCAACTTATTAAGAGCTTGACTGGAACGGATGAGCAGGTAAACAGTATTGATGAAGGCAAAGGGATGCTCATAGAGCCTCTCAAATTGTATAACGCGTTGATAATCTTAGATGATGTAGGCCATGTGGATCAAGTAAAAGCACTTTTGCCTGTTCAAATTCAAGATCTCCGTTCAGGGAGCTTAATATTGATTACATCTAGAGATAAAGGTGTTCTCAGAAGCTCAATGGTTGAAAATTCTTCAATTTATACGCTAACTGGTCTTAACACAAAATACTGCCAAGAGCCCTTCTGCTCCCGTGCCTTCAACCAAACCTATCCGCTTCCTGGATCTGAGAATGTGGTAAATAAGTTCTTAAAATCTTGTAATGGATTGTCCTTATCTTTAAAAGTATTAGGGGCACATCTTTATGGAAAAGATATATCTGTGTGGGAAGACGAATTGGGGAGTCTTAAAATAAGTTATGACGCCCTCAGTAAAGAAGAACTACAGATATTTTTGGAGGACAACACAAGGATACGGCCATCAACATATGGAACGGATCAGGGTAGAAAGGAAGCCGGGGGTTTCAAAAGCTACAGGACAAATGTCTTGTGGAAGTCGACAGTAAAAATGTAATACATATGCATGAGAACCTCAGAGTTTTGGGAGCAGATGTCGCTGAGAAATTGTCGCCGTTTCGACTTTGGCGTTGGACAAAGAACGTCATCGATGATTTGTCACAGCAATCAGCTGTAAGTGTTCAGCGATTCATTTCTTTATAGATTGTTAAATAAAACAATCAATTGTTTAAATAATCATAATTTTCCAAAAATAAGGACTAATAACGATCGTTTTTGAAGAATGTTCAGGGAATAGCTGTGCGGGGAATTAGGATGGATCTTAGTGAATATAATGATCGCAATATGGAACGAATATTGGGCGGTATTGGTATGAGATGGTTGCAAATAATTGATGTTGAAGGTGTTGTCTTGGAACGCATTTTGAGGAGAGCGGAGTTACCAGATATCTTATGGCTCCGTTGGAATAACCATCCATACTCTTCCCTGCCTCCCTGGATTCCATTGAAGAATTTAAGGCATCTAGACGTGTCCCGGAGCGAATTGAACACATTGTGGGCAAGAGAAAGCGAATCACAGGTAATTAGAAATTATTTGTATAAACTTGGTATGTTTAGTCTTATATAGCTTAACGAACCGCGAACCGTTTTTTTAATATCTTTCCAGTGGTATGTTTTGCAGGCACCTTTCGAGCTGCCGGCATTTTGGAGGTGTTGAGAACAACTAGTTGGGGCATTGTAAAAAGCTTCTGGCCGTTAATGCTGATGGGTGCTCTGAGTTAGAAGAGCTGCCAAGTATGGAAACATTGGTATCTTTCAAGGAGTTTCGTGCATCTGGATGTGTGAAGCTGAAGAGAATAGGGGGTTTGGTGAAGTGGTCAAAGCTTCTGGCGTTTAATGTTGATGGGTGCTCTGAGTTAGAAGAGCTGCCCAGTATGGAAACATTGGTATCTCTGGAGGAGTTTCGTGCATCTGGATGTGTGAAGCTGAAGAGAATACGGGGTTAGGTGTAGTGGTCAAAGCTTCTGGCATTTAATCCTGATCGGTGCTCTAAGTTAGAAGAGCTGCCAAGTATGGAAACATTGGTATCTTTGGAGGAGTTTCGCGCATCTAGATGTTTGAAGCTGAAGAGCATACAGGGGTTGGTGCAGTGGTCAAAGCTTCTAGGGTTTAATGTTGATAGGTGCTCTAAGTAAGAAGAGCTGCCAAGTATGGAAACATTGGTATCTTTGGAGGAGTTTCGCGCATCTGGATGTGTGAAGCTGAAGAGCATACGTGGGTTGGTGCAGTGGTCAAAGCTTATGGCATTTAATGTTCATGGGTGCTCTGAGTTAGAAGAGCTGCCAAGTATGGAAACATTGGTATCTTTGGAGAAGTTTCGCGCATCTGGATGTGTGAAGCTGAAGAGCATATGCGGGTTGGTGCAGTGGTCAAAGCTTATGGCGTTTAATGTTGATCGGTGCTCTGAGTTAGAGGAGCTTCCAAGTATGGAAACATTGGCATCTTTGGAAGAGTTTCATGCATCTGGATGTGTGAAGCTGAAGAGCATACGGGGAATGGTGCAGTGGTCAAAGCTTCTGGCGTTTAATGTTGATGGGCGCCCTAAGTTAGGGGAGCTGCCAAGTATGGAAACATTGGTATCTTTGGAGGGGTTTCACGCATATGGATGTGTGAAGCTAAAGACATGGGTTGGTGCAGTGGTCAAAGATTTTGGCGTTTAATGTTGATGGGTGCTCTGAGTTAGAAGAGCTGCCAAGTATGAAAACATTGCTATCTTTGGAGGAGTTTCATGCATCTGGATGTGACGCTGAAGAGTATACGGGGGTTGATGCAGTGGTCAAATATTCTAGCGTTTAATGTTGATGGGTGCTTCGAGTTAGAAGAGCAGTCAAGTGTGGAAACATTGGTATCTCTGGAGGATTTTTGCGCATTTGGATGTGTGAAACTGAAGAGCATACAGGGTTGGTGTAGTGGTCAAAGCTTCTCGTGTTTAATGTTGATTGGGTGCTGATGCAGAGCATCCACGCTCCCTCCATTGCTCCCTCCACTCCACTCCATCGCCTTGGCGTCAAACTGTGACAGCCAGCTAACTAAACTCCCAGTTAGAGATCCGTGATCCGAGGGATCATATCTAGTAGGTGAGCAATCAACGCTGCGGAAGCTCTGGGAGTGGCATTTGGTGAGCAGGAGCAGAGATAAAACGAGAATCTCTACGGAAGAGAAGGTAGCTTCTCTTTTGGTTTGTTTTGGTTTTTTGTTTCTGGTTTTGGGGTTGCTGTGTCGTAATCCAGCAAGAGATCGATCCGTTCATTTCAGTTTTGGTAGGATTAAAGAAGTAGGGCCTGTGTGCCCACTCAGTGGAATAAACCAGGACCTGCACATCCTGTAGGGTTGAGTTTAGTTTTGAGTCTTAGTATTTCTATGACTTTTGTTTATTGGGGCATTATGGCTTGTTGATTAATAAATAAAGTTCCTTATCGGCTGTTAATGTGCTAGTGATCCAGATTCTATTATTCGTATGTGTTTTCTACTTGTGGGTTATTGTCATTTTGTCTGAGGATTTGCGTTGGTTGGAGGCTCTCTGCATCATTTGGTATCAGAGCAAACCACAATGGCCTAGAGCGGAATCCATCGTTGCAGACTTACCACTGGAGACTTAGCTGCTGAAACTAGATAGTTGGTTTGAGAGGAGAACCAAGTGTGCTCGAAGGAGCACTAGATTGCTCGGAGGAGCACTAGACTGCACGGAGGTGCATCATTATCATTACCAGTGGGTTTGGGTAGGGAAAGCCATACTATAGACAACTTTAAGAGAGCAAGTTGTTGAGAAGCCAAAGAGAGATTGGCAAGTTAAAGTTAAAAAAAAAAAATGGCAAAAGAAAAGTGGGTGAGCCACGAAGAGAAAGAATCGATCAGGTCAGAGATACAAGCAATTAGGCAACTAATCAAAGAGCGTGATGAAAGACTTCAAAGAAAAGTGGAGATCCGAGCCATACGAAAGGTGATAAGGGCCTTGGAGGAGAAGGAAAGACATCAAATTGAAAAGAGAGAGTTTTCAAAGGGGATCTCAATTGTGGAAGTGCTTTGCTACCCGGAAGAGGGTGAAGCACTTGAAGAAGATGAAAACAGTGCTATTGAGCACATGGGAGCAAAGGAGTAGGATACAAGTGAGAAGACAAAGGAGGATGCAATGGAAGGTGTTCAAGTAAATGACAAGCTCCTGGAAGTTGGGAATGGAGCAGTTGAAGATTTTGAAGATCAAGAAGAGAGTGCAATCAAGGAAGAGCTTGCTCTTGAAGATGAAGCTGCAGTAATTGTGGAATCAGGTAAGGAGAATACAGTGTTTCAAGAATCTGATGCAAATGGTAATGAAAAATATGAAGAAGTTGTTGATCTCCCATTAGATGATCAGCAAGAGGTAAATGATAACAAAGTACTAGATGAGAAGGAAAATGGTTCCTTTAGTGAAAATAAAAAGGACAACGTTGCAGTAGAAGAGAAAATTGTGTATTGGCAGTTCCTACATGTAGGAATGGAGTTGCCAAGGAAGGACCTTGAACAAGGTGTAACAGAGAAAATTGGTGGTGTTCCAATGGTTAATGCAGTGAAGGCCAAAAGGTTGTGAAGGAATCGTTGGATATGCTAAATGTTATTGAGCAAAGAACTAATGTCAATGCAAAAAATGAATTTACAAAGAAAGATGGGTTATACCAAGGGTTTTTGGTGTGGGTGTTGCTAATTAGACTATTTTTGTGTAAGATTCTATGGATATATTTTGATCGATGGAGAAAGTTGAAGAAAATGGAACTTAAGGCTATGAACTAGGAGATTCATAATTCTTTAAATGAAGGGAGTATGATGTGGAGCATCCACGCTCCCTCCACTGCTCCCTCCACTCCACTCCATCGCCTTGGCGTCAAACTGTGACAGCCAGCTAACTAAACTCCCAGTTAGAGATCCGTGATCTAAGGGATCAGATCTGGCAGGTCAGCAATCAACGCCGCGGAAGCTCTGGGAGTGGCATTTGGCGAGCAAGAGCAGAGATAAAACGGGAATCTCTACGGAAGAGAAGGTAGCTTCACTTTTGGCTTGTTTTGGTTTTTTGTTTCTGGTTTTGGGGTTGTTGTGTCATAATCCAGCGAGAGATCGATCCGTTCATTTCAGTTTTGGTAGGATTAAAGAAGTAGGGCCCGTGTGCCCGCTTAGTGGAATAAACCAGGACCTGCGTGTCCTGTAGGGTTGAGTTTAGTTTTGAGTCTTAGTATTTATGTGTCTTTTATTTATTGGGGCATTATGGCCTGCTGACTAATAAATAAAATGCCTTATTGGTTGTTAATGTGCTAGTGATCCAGATTCTGTTATTCGTGTGTGTTTTCTACCTATGGGTTATTGTCATTTTGTCTCAAGATTTGCTTTGGTCGGAGGCTGTCTGCATCAGGTGCTCTTAGTTAGAAGAGCTGTCAAGTATGGAAACATTTGTATCCTTATAACATGTTTGTTCTCTTTAATTGTACTTACATTACTCTAATCCCATAATTTCTCCACTCAAACCCTTGAGTGGTGTTGGGAGAATATGGGAGGACATGAGGGGAAGCAAGGTGGTTAGGGATGGAGAATGTGGCCACAAAAGGGGTGATTTATAGAACCCCTCAACGTTGGAGGAGTTATTATGATTATTTTTGTTTTTTTCAATTAAAATGTTTAAAATACAATTTTTTTTTTAAATTACTTAAAAAATTATTATTTTTCTTTAGTTTTGAGTTTTGTTTTCTCTATTTTAATTTAGTTTTTTATTTTTATTTCTTTTAAATCCCAAAAATTAGTGTTGATTTTAAGATTTTGGTTGAAGTGGTAGTACCAGGTTTTAAGGCTATGGTTTCAAATGAGTCCTTTTAACTTTGAAAAAAAAGGTTTGACAACAATAACTTTTTATCAAGTATTCTAAATGAGTGACACTTTTTCTAGTTTCCGGCAGCATTCCCAACATGATTTCGACGAATCACCATTAAACTTGTTTATTCTGAGTGCCTTGGGGGTAGTCAAGATATGTGAATCCATTTTTACATTCAAAAGCATGATTTAAACAACGCAAAAATCTAGATTTCTTAAAAAATGGCCGGATTCTGATAAAAAATCGTCGGGAAAGTGAAAATGTTGCTTGTTTAGACTTCTTCATTTGTTATTATTGGCTTGATTTTAAAGTTTCTATTAGCAACATTATGTTCATGATTACAAAATGTTGTAATTTTAATGCTAAAAAAATGGTGCCATCTGTAGCACCATTTTTTATTGAAGTAAAAAATAGTGACCAAATGTGACCTCTAAAAAAATAATAACTTTGCATATTGGAATCATCGAACAACCCATTTCATTATCATAGAGATTTTTTTTATTCTTGAAATGATATGGTTGAGGAAATCTAGTGGTGCCCTAACCTCTCTAAGTGGCTTCCACCATGGGCTTATTATTTGATCAAAACCTTGAATTTCTTGGCCTAAAAGTGAAAGTTACATTAGAAGAAACCATATTCATAAGATTCTTCACATTAATATCTTCCTAATGAGCATTCATTTTCCCACTTTAGTCACTAGTAGCTTGAGTTATGGCCTCCGGAGAGTAAATTTAAACAACATTATTAGATCTATGTCATTTAATTATAACCATTAGATTTAATACTAATTTGCAATCCCACATGCATTACTTAAAGAAATCTTTATAGTATACATCTATGACAAATTTTCAATTATATTGTGTGTTGGCTGCTAAGGAGTCTATGAACCTCTTCCTTCTTACATGTTACCATTATATCTTTGGGCTCCATGCCATTGCACTATCTATCACCTCATTAGGTAGTCACATGCCAAGTCATCACCCATCACCACTTGTTAATGTGATGTAGAAATTATTTGTTCCATGCCATCACATTATCTACCACCTCTTCACTTAGTCACATCACATTATCTACCACCTCATCATGTAATCACATGCCAAGTCATCACCCCATCACCACTTGTCAATGTCATGTATACAATTTTTGTTCCATGCCATTCTATTATCTAACACCTCATCACTTAGTCACATGCCAAGTCATCATCTCATCACCACGTGTCAATGTCATGTAGAAAATATTTGTTGTATTTTTGGGATCTATTGCATCGCATTATCTACCACCTCAGCATCACATTATATATCACTTCATCATGTGTTCACATGCCAAGTCATCACCCATCATTAGTTGTGACTATTTCATTGCTCAATGCAAAATTATTTAGTTTTCTTATGAAATGTAGAAAAACTTTGTTGTGGAAATTGTGGATTGTAGAAAGGGAACACTTCAAATTCTTTAGTTTGCTTACGAAATGTAGAAAATCTTTGTTGTAGTAATTATGGATTGTAGAAAGGGTGGACTTCTCTCCACATTTTACGTCCACATTGGGAAGTAAGGGAATGCAAGGAATGCTGAATATCCTGACTTACGGTGGAGGATCCTCCTCCCATCCCTCTACATCCTACATTGCTTGAAGCACGTGTGAATGCAAGGGTGGGGAGAAGGGTGATGAGGGAGGATGTGTTAACACCTAACTTTTTTCAACCTATATTTTTATTATCCCCATCACACCTATACATCATTACCACATTCCATTTCCACTATTTTCACCTTGGTAAAACCAAAAAATCAAATTTGCACATAAAAATGACCATTTTACAAAATTAATTTGCTCAATTATCTCAAAAGTGATCAACTTATGCCCTGACTTGTTTTTTGGAATTTTCTCCATTTTATCACTCAACAAAAAGAAGGACCCTGGAACAACACCTATGATATCCTAATTTGGAAAAAAGATTAAAAAAAAAAAGGAGAAAGGCACAAAATCAAAGGCAAAAGTCAAAAATAAAAAATAAAAAATCAAAGTCTTATCCTTATCTTAGAGATATCTGTCCTGCCTATAAAGGAATCATGAATATTTATCACTCAAAGGAACTTCTTCACTCATCGACCATACCATTACTCTGATAAAATATCCCTTTGAAATCCAAAAATCCCTTGAGTATTCTCATTTCACCTTCATTGGAGATCTAAACCTCGTGACATGTGGTTGGAGAACACCGGGCTATTAGCATACCAAGAACACTCTTATTTAGAAAGATGCAGGGCCCCCTGCCACTGCTACTCTAAGGTAACTCTTGGTCAATGTATAGACGATTATTTTAATGAAAAAAAACATTATTTGATTTGTTAAATGTCTGTGTCAAAGAATGTTTTCCATGTTAGTTAAGATTTGCTTAACCGTTTTTAATTCCAATAATATGCATGCTTAGAATAGTTGTAATTTCTATTTGTTTGTAGTTAAATTTTTCCTATTTGAATTGCTACTAAGGTTTCCTTAAACATTAGTAGATGTATTTTGGCACATATTGGTTTGTAAAAACTAGTAACAGTTTTGGCGACTTCGTTGGGGGTGATCTCTATCATTCTCCGGTTGTGCCTATCCAGTTTTTTCGACCATTGTTAGAGTTTTATTGCTCTTTGTTTGAATTATTATCTCTCTATTTATTTCTTCCTGAGTTATTAGTTTCCTAAAATAGCCTAAATATACCCCTTTTGATCAAGCTGAGCCTTTGTCTTTTCAAGACATACTTTGCAATATTTCCGCCCGTGCAAAAAATTGTTGAAAATTGCCAATTTTCAAACTAAGATATTTTTTCCTTCTGGACTCGTATTTGCATGAATTTTTTTTCAAGCCATGTATGTTTTCAAGAGGAATTCAGACTATGTGACTTGTTTCGATAAATTATTCTATAAAAAGTTACAAAAATACATCTGATTTTCTCCCTCCCCTCCAAAAAAAGTGTAAGCAACAATTTTTACTCTAATTTTTGCTTGTGATCGTTTGCTTATTGTAGTGATCTTTATGATAATATTTTGAAGTTCTAGTAGTGAAGAAAAAAGCCTTATTTTTTAGTATTTTTTGCTTCTTTAGTTTCGTTAGAGATTTCTTTTGAATGCATGGTTTATTGTATTGGCCACTTTGTCGTCGCTCACCTACTGTAGCACACAGTTGCAGTAGATGTTTGAGCTTTATTGTTTCCTGAGTGCCACCTTTGTTGCTAGCTCTCATTTTGTAAGATCGGTCTCATTAGTATTTTTGAGCCCTTTGGCCTGAGTGCCACTTTTGTTGAGAGCTCTCCTCTTTCACACTCTGTTGCGTTAGGATTTTTAGCATATTTTCAGACCATACTTATTTCACATTCACAAGCATGTTACTATTGCTCCTTCAAGGTACTCTCGAAGAATTCGGGGGTAGTCACCTCAGTACGGTTTCTTAGATCACACTCATCGGGCCCCAGTTTTGCATACTTGTAACATACCCAACCTTGGAACAAAACACCTAGGTCGGGTATTCGAGGTTTCTAACAAGGAGAATTGTTGAATATAAGCTAATCACAATGAAATAATACTCATTTAAGGCCAGGATAACATGCTAAACAAAATAAAACTTCTAAAATGTTCAACCATTAAGGAATATTGCCCTTCCAATGCAACCTAGCTCCCCATTCTATAGGAAATGCAATGTAATGACACAAGGATACATTCAAACTAGACCTCTTCACATATTAACAACTACTAATTGTTATGGCCTTTTGATTTTTTAGTTAGATTGGAACTATTTCATATAAGTTGTTTGTCTTGTTGCATTAAAGTGCATAAAGTGTTCATATAACCCTTATGATCTTTGTTGAAAGGTATTTTGGTAGGGTCTTGGTGACATTTCATGTGTCTTTATTGAAAGGTATCTTGGGTGGTAGTTCATATATCTAAGTTGAAAAGTATGTACTAATAGTGTGACTAATTAAAGTATGATTGAGGTACCTTATTGAAGATATACTTCATGTATCCTCATATATCCAATACTAATCATATAGAATGTGATACAAGTATCTTTGTTCTTGTGATCCTTGTTAGAAAAGTATCTTTGTGATATGAATATCTTTGTGATCTTTGTTGAAGAATTATCTATATTTTATGAACCTTAGTATATACTAATGTATTTATTATGGTTAATTGTAATTTATTTCATGTATCATGAAGATGTGTTTTATGTATCTTGTATCTTTATACCCAATGGCTAATCATATGAGTGATTGAAGTATTATTTTTTAGGTGGATGTATCTTTGCTAAAACTTTGAAGGCCTTGCAACAAGGTTTCAAGACCCCATGATGGGGATTTAAGATTGACCCTTGCTTCCCTGAGTCCACTCTACTAGTCCTATCTCTCCCATAGGCAATGGAGACAGACAGGTAAGTAGGTGGTAGTGGGAAGTATTGTGGTTAGAAATATGTTATCTTTCCGAGGAATGTATGGGCATGTATGTGAGAGTTTGAAAGATGATACCTTTCTAAGACATGTATGGGCATGTCTGTTATCCTTTTGTAAAGGCATAAAGGCATGTATGAGTAAGGCCCTATAGATAGTCAATATGGGAATGGCCATCCTTCATTGTGATGAAGATTGGACTTGGTTGTATTCTAATTGATGTATTTTGTTTAATGTATTCTGATCAATGTATTCCGATCAATGTATTCTGATTGATGTATTATGTTTGATGTATTATGATCGATGTATGTTGATCGATGTATTATGTTTGATGTATTCGGATTGATGTATTCTAATTGATGTATGGTGTTTGATGTATTCTGATTGAAGTATTCTGATTTATGTAAGAAGTTTGATGTGTCCTGATTAACTCTATTCTCATTGATGTATGATGTTCGATGTATTATGATCGATGCATTTTTATTGTTGTATTCTGATTGATGTATTTCGATTGAAGTATTTTGATTAATGTATGTGGTTCGATGTATTATGATTGTTGTATTATGATTGATATCTTTCGATTGATGCATCTTGATTTATGTATTGTGATTTATGCATTCTGATTAATGTGGTTCGATTGATGTATTTGCTTGATGTATTCTAGTTGATGTATTATAGACCAACGTCTGTATGGCTAATGTATGATTGATATTGGTTGATGTTACTGGTTAATATTGATTACTATTAGTTAGTGTACAATGTATTTTTTGAATGCTCCCTAAAGAAGGCTTATGCTTTGTGTCCTAAAATCAGACCTCCTAATAATCATAAATTTTGTAAACAAATCAACTACTAACTGTTATCATAACACATCAACATACCTCTTCTGTGAGCTTCCAAATTATCAACATTGGGTTATCCATTCACCATGAGCATATATACAATTTAAAAACATATAATGACATAGATATATCAACCTCCATGGGAACATGTACAACAACATACATAAAGAATATAAATAGCATAAAATACTTATCTTTTATAGGGGCACAATTAGCATCAACTAGAAAACTTTGCTCTCATCCTTAAACACTATCAAGTTAATCTACTTGTGCAGGTCACCCTCGAGCTAAGGTATTGGAATTCACTTGGTCAATGACTCTTCTAAATCAATCTCTAAGGATAAAACTCAGGCCCACAACCTGAGCAACACAAACACAGGAATTTATTCCATGGGTTTTCCCCCTCTCCACCCACTTACTCCTCCACCTCACTACTAGGTGAAATGGTAATCCCTTCACCTTCTAGGTCCCTCAAGACATCACCAAAATGGTAATACAACTTTCTAGGTTCCTCATTACATCACCAAAATGGTAATCCCTTCACCTTCTATGTCCCTTAGGACAACTCCCTTTACCATCAGGATTTATGTGCAGGTTTAGGACGGAGACAAGTGGTAGACACCACACAAATATACCGTGCTCAATAAAATATCAGTTTGAGAATCCAAAATTCAATTCCTCACCACCTACTTACTCCTCCACCCAACTACCAGGTGAAATGGTAATCCCTTCACCTCCTAGGTCCCTCAGGAAATCACCATTTTCACTATTAGGATTTATGTGTAGGATCAGGAAAGAGTCAAGTGGTGGACACAAAGGAACTATACTAGAGTTGTTCATGCTTTAATCCAAACACGGCGAATATCCTTGTGCTCTAAGCACACATTTCACAAATATAGCAGAGCATACATGGCTTCCAAGTTCACGAGCTTACCTAGCTCTCAGCAATCATGGCATGAACAACTTGCCTCCCCTCAATAATTGAAAGAATGAATAATCAAGAATTCTCCTCACATGATCTCCATTCCCTGCAAGACAATTGGTGTAAAATGCGCACGCAGTATTATGCCAAAATATCCTTTGGAATTCGCATTCTAGTCAAAGAAAGCCTCTTCCCTCATCAACAAACACAATATTAAAAGAATCCTTGACCTATGGAGAAATTCAAATCCATGTATACCCATTTGAATTGCCTCCAAGATATTTATTCTAGACCATTGAGGAGTAACTCCAAATCACTGAGGCTTATCAAAACCCATTGAATGACCCATTCAATTTCTCCATAGAGTAACTAAAATCTACTGATTTTGACTCTTGATCCCTCTAGAAAAACACTTCCAATCACTTGCTAACTCAAATTTGTCAACATTGACTCAAACCCACCATAACTAACTTGAATTACCCATAAATTATTACTCCCCTTGCATGAAGGTAACTCAAATTATTCCTACTGAATTGAATTTTCTCAAATTCACTTCCATGCATGCAATATACTTCATATTGATCCAAACATTCTCAAATTAACTGAGGATTACTCGAATTCATCTCATTAACTAGAGACTTATGTCTTTAGACACCATTTAATTGAGGACAACTCCCAATTAACCAGATTGAATCTAACTGACTGACATCTACTCCAGTTCATTGGAGTACAAGGGTGCGTGGTGCATGTAGCATGGATGCATGGTGCATGGATGCATGAGTGCATGTGCATGGTTGCATTAGTGCATGTGTGCATGCGAATGGTTGCATGGTGCATGGTATATGGTCTCATGGGTGCACAATGCATGGTGCACGGTATATGGTTTCATGGGTGCATGGTATATGGTTGCATGGGTCCATGGAAAACATTAATTATACAAACTAGGACCACCATGGTCCAATAGCATCTAAATTAGGAAGACTAGAGTATCGTCAAGGGGATCCACTATTGGAAATGCTGAGAGGGGGGGTGAATCAGTATTTAGCATTTTTTACCATTACAAACATTGATCACATCAATTAAACATTAATCATTAAGAACATCATTCATCATCACATAAACCATACACAGTGAACAAGAGATTTTACATGGAAACCCAAAAGGGAGAAAACCACATAATGATTTTCTTATATAATATAAATATTACATTCAGTATGTTTACTAGCGACAACTGAAAGGAAGTTCCAACTGTTGGTTGTGGAGCCAAATCTTCTAGTCTCATAGATGGTATTGTATCAGTCATGTTTGTACCCCAGTTTTATATGATATGTAGGTGGACTGTACAGTCACCCCAGCAGGGGGGTGTGGGGGGGCATCACCCCGCCATGGGGTTCCAGGGGGGACCATCCCCCCTGGATGAGGGTTCCGGGGGCCAGTGGTCCCCCGGCAGGGGTTCAGGGGCAATGCCCCCAAAGAAAATTTTTGGGGCTGTTTTCGCCAGCTATTTTGCGGGCCCATGGTTTTGGGTATCCTGTGGTATTTTCCCATTGTATTTCCCTTATAAAATAAAGACATTGTAATACGGCTAGGGATGATGATGTATTAGGTTTTATGCATTGTAAAGATCTTTGAGATCAGGAGAGAGACTGTGAAACAGAGAAGAGGAAGTGCAGCGGTTGTGCTGCAGGTTGTATCCCTTCACCTTGCTAGACGGTAATAATAATAAGGACTGGAAAATTCAATGTGGACGTATCCCAATTTAGGTGAACCACGATATATCTGTGTCTCTCTTGAAATGTGTATGTGTGATTATATTTGCATTTCTATTTATTGTTATTGCTCTGCGATCTTGTTTTTCTAACACCAACTCCTTGATTTTCTAGCACCAACTAGAAGGAGGCTCCAAAGCCCTAGTTTATCATCTCCAACTGAAAGGAGGCTACAACCACCTGAGAACACAGGATCCAAACCATCCTTTCCTCTACCTGCCTCCTTGATATGGATAAGAGAATCAATCTATGACTATCATTTTTTCTGTCTTTATCCCTGTCACTGCAACTGTCAAAATGTCGCTATCAATGCCACTGTTATACTGTCTCAGTCTTTATCCCCATCACTGTAGCTGCTAAACTGTCACTATCATTGCCACTTTCATATTGTCTTTGTCACTAATTTTTTTATCACTATCCTTATCACTATCACTGTATCAAGTTGTGCATGCCTCAAGTACAATTTTCAATATTTCCCAAAAACAATCATCCAAAGATTTCATTTACATATTCAATCTTTTACATCAAATCAAGCCATAATACCATGGTTTATTCATAGAAAACCATCAAGATCTAATCCAAGATAAAAACAATATATATGCCAAGATAACATCAATATCTTTGCCAATATAACCACCGTCATATATTCCATAACATATTCAATGGCTTCACATACCATACCAATATCAAATATCAATTCTATCCACAAGAGACATATGCCATCACAAGAGAAACCAACAAGCATCAACGATACCTTTTCCAAGATAAGAATTTGAAGAATATATAAACAAACCAAAATAACTTCTATATCATTTCATCACATATCCATCGTATCAACCTTTCCAACGAGCCAAGAATTTTGTAATTTCGATACTATATGAGAAAGATATGCAAGTTTTCGTCAATCTTCTTCACTTGATGACTACTGCAAAATTTAGCCCTAGTTGACTGTTGACCTTGTTCAGTGTAATTTTTGCCTGTATAACTTTTGTTCACTACTGCAAATTTCACCCTAGATCATATCATCACATATCCCTTTCAACAAGCTTTCCAACGAGCCAATAATTTTGCGATTCCGATACCGTATGAGAAAGTTATGCCAATTTTCGTACAACTCCTTCACTTGATCACTGCTACAAAATTCGGCCCAAGTGTTTCATACATTTGAAAAAGAGAAGAGAGAGATTGAATAATAATAAAATGATATATTTTCTCTTCTACGTATACACTTCATCATGCCTTGTAGCTTCTTCTAGGGGCTTCTTAAACTTATCCTTAATTTGTGGATCTCAATGTTTTAAGGGGGTCTAGTCAAGGAGTTAGTACCCCACTTCAAGTATCCATCATGACATACCATGTCATAGCTTCAATATCACTCCATATCTTCTTAAAGTGATCCTTATGACTTGTCAAAATATCTCTCCCCCTTTTATAGTATTTAATCAATTTGGAGCTAGAATTACTCCCAATCCCTGTCAAAGATACTCGAATGTCTCTCTTGGAAGTGGCTTTGTAAAGATATCTGCAATTTGTTCCTTTGTCCCGATATATCTTGATGTTCTTTTTTTCAACCTATTCCCGTATAAATTGATACTTGGTATGAATGTGTTTTGTCTTACAATTCATAACCGGATTCTTTGAAATACTTATAGCACTTGTGTCGTCACATATAATAGGAATAGGCTCATCATATGTCACTTGAATGTCTTGTAGAGTTTGCTTCATCCAAGGAATCTGAGTACAACATGATGCAATTGCAATATATTCTGCTTCTGCTGTGGATAAAGATACCGAGGATTGCTTCCTACTTAACCAAGATACCAAACAATCACCTAGGAAGAAAGTTTCTCTACTTGTGCTTTTTCTATCAGCAATGCTTCCTTCCCAGTCTGCATCTATGTAGGAAACCAATGTCAACTTGTTTCCTTTTGGATACCATAGTCCAAATTCTTTTGTTCTTTGAAGATATCTGAAGATCCTTTTCACGGCTAAAAGATGTGTTTCCTTTGGAGATGCCTGAAATATTGCAACTTGTCCAACTGCCTGCATAACATATGGTATTGAGGCTGTCACATAGAGAAGACTACCACTCATTGATCTGTAATTCCTTTGATCCACTTCCTTGGATTCATCATCTTTTCTTAACTTGCATCCTGTAACCATAGGAGTACTTACGGGTTTGTAGTATTCCATTCTAAATTTCTTCAACATTTCCTTGATATACTTGGTTTGGGAAATGAAAATGCCATCGTCTAGTTGAGATATTTGGAGTCCTAAGAATAAATTTAACTCTCCAAGCAAGGACATTTCAAATTCACTTTACATATCCTTGGAAAACTGTTGACCCATCCTATCATCATCACTTCCAAAGATGATGTCATCAACATACACTTCAACAATGATCATAATGTCATGATCAAACTTAATATATATATTAATGTATGCATTACCCATTTTGAAGCTTTGTTGTTGCAAGTATCTATCCAACCTAGAGTACCGGGCTCTGGGAGCTTGCTTCAATCCATATAAAGCTATTTTTAATCTGCACACATAATATTTGTTTTTTGAAAGTTGAAACCCTTCTCGTTGTTCAATGTAGACTTCTTCTAGATCCCCATTCAAAAATGTTGATTTTACATCCATCTGATATAATTTAATGTCTTTGGATCAAGCATATGCCAATATCATTCTGATAGCTTCCATTATGGATACTGGTACAAATGTTTTTTCAAATTCTATTCCTTCAACCTAAGCATATCCTTTGCAAACCAATCTGGCTTTATTTCTAATTACTTGTCCATCTTCATTCAACTTGTTTCTGAAGACCCACTTGGTGCTAATCACATTTTTTTCCTTGGGTCTAGGAATAAGTTCCCATGTTACATTTTTTCTCAATTTGATCTAGTTCTTCTTCAATGGCCTTAACCCAATGTTTATTGCTATCAGACAATCTACCAAAACCAAACTTAAGGCATGTTCTCCGTAGTTCAATGTGAATCTAGAACAAATAGGACAGAATATGAATCTACTTCCTTAGATCAATTACAGATCGAGTACTTAGATATCGTACCTTTCAGATCGCGGATCCTTCTCCTTGTTGTTGCTCCAAGTCTCATGGTCGTTAGATCTCCAGCTGCAAGACCTGTCAAGACGAGATCTCCCAACTCAATTCTGTTTAAATTTCTGAAAGGATAATTAATTATTTATCGATTAAAGATTTGCATGATTTACTTGTTAAATTTATTGAGTTTGGATACAAGATAGGAATTTACATTTTATTTGGTTTGATCTAGGTGTAAAAATGTAATGTTTAATTAAACTATGTTGAATTTTATCCTTTTTTTTCATTAAATTAAAATAGTATGGAATTTTTTTTTTATTGCCCATGCTCTTGAGATAATGCTAATTTTACAACGTAGTTTTACCGCACAATTCCTAAGTTCAAGGAAATAATTATGCAATTCAATAAGGATTGTTTTCGGGAGGGAAATAGTTCATTAAATAATGAATGAAGTGGTCGGCAAAATTGTCAGACTAAATTTGAAATTATAAGTCGAAGTTATTTTGGAAAGAGAATTCTATGGTTTTTTTTGGGTTAATAAAAACCATGGGTCGATTAAGTCATAATTAAGTTTAGTAAGAGCTTTGTTGAATTAATATTTTCTTGACTTAATGAAATAGAAATATGCATATGCCTAGAAAATCATTATTTTTCCTTGTCTTAAGGAAATATTTGAAATAACTATAAATATATTTTTTAGTCAACACTAAATATTTATTTAAAAGCTCACTATTTTCATAATTGCTGAGTTAGTCAACAAATAACAAATAAGTTTTTATAAGGAAAGATTTGGAAATATAATTTGGTATTATTATGGCTTAGGTCGAAGTTGTGTTTATCTTTGAATTAATTAATGGGTAGACAAATAAATAAAGGAATTTAAAGGGGTGCATTAAACTATTTTCCACTAATATTATTAAATAAATGTCTCATAGATTCTTATATGCTTATGATATTATGAGTTTTATGCTTTTGTTTAAATATTTAATGAGTCTTTTGAAAACAAATTATTCTTTAGCTATTTCATTTTATAGTTAATATGCACTATTAAATGCATTTGTCTAAGGGGTGTGTTACATTAATGGTCTTGAAGGGTTTGAATATAGTTTTGAGGTTCTTTTTTATTAGAATTTTAACAATTTTGTTGAGGGAGATGGTTTTGTTCGACAAACAGCTAAGGCGTTGAGAATGCCTAGTTTCTAGGAAGGGTGGTGATGTGAGAGAGTGTTAAGATAACTACTTATTACTATTATTTAATTTTTTCCTTATTTCTTCTTCATCTCTTTTTTAAATAAATAGTTCAAACATGTTTGAATTTTTTTTAATTGAATTAATTCTAAAAAATCTCTCTAATTCAATTTATTTTATTAATTTATCTTTTAGTTTAATTTTTACCTTCATCATTTAAAAAAAAATTACTCATCCCTCCATCTTAATCTTTTTATATTTAAATTTATTTAATTTTAAATTCAAATATATTTTATTATTTATAACCTAACCACTTTGACATCCTTACCCCTCAAATTAATGGCTATATTTATTTCTCTTCATCATAATTTTCCTTCATTTCTTTGCATCTAGACATAAAAAAACTTCTCATGGTGCTTTCTTCATAAACTTCTTGATGTTTCTACTTCCGTGAAGATGAACAAGGTTTTCTCATAATCTTCATTGTTTGGTTTATATTAAAGCACATGTCCTTTGAGTTGTCTTCCCAATCTTCTATCCTTTCGTATAGTTTCTATGGGTATTGGATTGAGTAGTATTCTTGAGCATTTTAGAGTATGATTTATATGTAGTATCTTCTTTAGATGCCTATTGAGGCATCTTTCTTAGACCTTTATATTGCAAAATGGGCTCAACAGCCTTATATTAAAAAATTATTTAACCAACATGTGGATCATCTTAAATTTTATTTTCTTTCAGGATGATCAAGATACAGTCTAAGAATTGAATCCCTCCACATCTCTTCCATATTTGAAAGTTGTATTCGAACTAGGGTTCGATTCATATGGTCTTCTTATTTCACCATCATTTTTGTTTTTGTTTCTTTGCTCGGTTTGTTTGTGTGATTAGAGTTTCATTTATTGTACTAATTTTTTTGTCCCTATGCAAATCATTTTACTCGCAAAGGCATAGTTAGAGGGATTCAATTGATTTTATGAGAGAGGGGACCATATACAAACCTTGTTTGTTCTATAGATGTGAATACTAGAGATGATTTGAAACATTAATTTGCTTGTCTCATATATGTTCTTATTTGAGATGTTATCCTTCTGTATAAGGCACCTTGGATCTCTGAACTACAACTAACGTCACATGTATAATTTGTGCACAAAATTGATCTATGATTTGGAAATCTTCTCCTCTAATTTTTTTTCTTCCTTTATGTCTTCTATCATACCCTTGTCCATATAGATCCCTCCTTGCTTAGCCAACCACACCGTGTTACCCATCCATGCACCCACTATTTCAACTAAGGTTAGTAAAAGGGAGCCTAAGATCTCTTATTATAGATCATAAGAATAATCAACCCACTTCTCTTCTTCTACCATTACCTTTTCTCCCTTCCAACCTATTTGCCCCTATCCTCCGAAGATATAAAATTAGACATTTGAAAAACACTATTCTCTATCTTTATCTCATTACTCATGTGATCTCTTTATGAAAATATATTCGATGACTACAAATATGATAATTCAATTACAAATAAACTCCATGGAGATAAAATAACACATTTTGGTAATGATGTTCTGTCATCAATGCTTATAATGAACATTACTAATTTTTAATACATATCCTAAGGTATTTTGAGTTCTTTTCTTCAATGAAACTTTATTTTGATTAATTATGTATTCTACACAAGCATATGATAATTAACATGAAGGAAAAGAGCATTCCTAGAATTACTCTATATAAAGTCGTCAACTATAAAATATAGCACATAAAGTATTTGTTCCTTCTTGTACATTGATGATGCTAAATCAAAACATTGTTCAAGTGATATTCCAATTGTTAGTTCATCTTTACATTAAATGAATCCAACTTTGTTTTTATAACGTGTATAGAGACCAATATGGAGATTTGAGTTTGTAACATTTAAAGATGGCCTTCAATTCAATGACATGAGAATAGAAATAGCATATAATTATACATGATAACTCCTTGATTTATCAATTTCATTCTTTTTTCATATAATACAAAGAAAAGTAAAAAAGATAAAAATGAACCTAGGCATGAAAAGAACAAGATGATGTCAACTTTTCTATTACAAAAGATTTGTTAACTTTTTATTAAAGCCATGAAAAGATAAATACAGACTTTCATTTATAATATAATTTGTATAAATTTTATTATTAAAACTTAAACAAATAAGTTTTTAAAAAAATATTATTCATATAATATTAATATATAACTTTTTTTTATTTATATAAAAATTACATCTTAAATGGAAAAATTCCTTGTGAACATTAAATAACTATATTTATATTAAATAATCATTATACATTTCAATATTTTTATAAAAGAGTATATAAAATTTCATTATATTAAATAATCATATGAGAGGGATGTGTGATAATCATATGATTTGGTCATATTAATTGACATACATTTAGCTTTTAAATAATCATATTAGTTAGATATAAGATAATTATATTATTAAGTGAGTATATCATAATTATATGACTAATTTCATTTAGTCATATTCATTGATATAGATTTAATCATATGTTAATATGTATTATAATTATTTTTATATAAAAAATTAATAATATAAAGACTCTTTATATGAAATAATAATCATATCAATATAATTTATATTAATAAATATAAATATAAAAATATACATCAATTTGAAAGATTCTTCTTATTAAATAATCATATAAAGTGGACATGAAGATTCCTCATATTAAATAACTATATGAGATGGAAGAGAGTCATATCAGTAATTGCATTTGGTCATATTTATATAGTTATATGAATAAATTGCATTTGGTCATATTTATGTAGTTATATGAATAAATTGCATTTGGTCATATTTATGTAGTTATATGAATAAATTGCATTGGTCCATATTAGTTTATTTGGTTCAATGTTATATATGTAAATATATTTATCAATCTCGTTGACTTTTCATATAATACAAAGAAAAATAAAAACATATAAAAATAAACTTAGGCATGAAAAAAACAAGATGAGGTCAACTTTTCTATTACAAAAGATCTATTAATTTTTTTATATAATACTATGAAAAGATAAACATGAATTTTCATTTAATAATTTGTATAAATTTTAGTATTAAAACTTAAAAAATAAATTTTAAAAAATTATTATTCATATCAATATTAATATATAACATTTTTTATTTATATAAAAAATACATATTAATAAGAAAAAATCCTTATATTAAATATTAAGTTATCGTAATCATGATCGTAAACATTAAATAACTATATTTATATTAAATAATCATTCTTATATAATAGAATACATTTCAATATTTTTATAAAAGAGTATACAAAAATTCTTCATATTAAATAATCATATAAGATGGACATACGATAATCATATGATTTGGTCATCGTCTTATTCGTTGATATGCATTTAGTTTTTAAATAATTATATAAAGTGGATATAAGATAATCATATTATTAAGTGAACATATCATAATCATATGACTAATTTCATTTAGTCATATTGAGTGATATACATTTGATTTGGTTAATTGTGTTATATTCATAAGTATTATAATTATTTTTATATTAAAGATTAACAAAATGAAAACTCTTTATAGATATCAATATAATAAAGTATATTAGTAGGTATTAATATAATAAAGTATACATCAATATGAAAGATTCTTCTTATTAAATAAACATATGAATCATACAAGGTGGATATAAAGATTTCTCGTATTAAATAATCATATGAGGGGTAGAGAGCTTTTTGAATAATTGCATTTGGCGATATTTATGTAGTTATATAAATAAATTGCATTTGTCCATATTCGTTCATTTGGTTTAATGTTAGTTTTATAAATATATATATTAGCATTTGCTGCTAGAGGGGCAAAAGGAACGCCGAATGGAAAAATCCAACTCTTTCATAGAATTATTGGGTATAAAACAATATAATATTGAGCTTAAGTATTTATCAAAAGTTACCATCTATAGTCAAGACGGTTTTATGAAGAGATAAACACCTAGACCCATTTCGCATCTTTTCGATCACTTTGGACGAAACTCGTCGTTGTTTTTAGCCATTTATAGTTGATTGTTTCGCCACCTTTTATTCATCTTACGCCGACCCGTCTCGTGGCCTGCAGCTCATCTTCACCACTTGTTTTGCCTTTTTTTGTTCTTTCTTACCGACCACAGTCGCAGGTTTTAATTGACCCGTCACCGTCCATTTCGCATATCTTATAGCATTTCCGTCAACCAAGTATTTTCTGTCGTTAGCGATCGCATCACATCATCTTTTTTCGCCCAAGTATTTTCTGTTGGATGGTTGCATTTCTTTCGACTATCTCGTTGATCGTTTTGCAGCTTTTATGATAATTTTGCCGACCATCCAACAATGACCAAGTTTTTTTCGCTAATATTTCTACCGTATGGTCACCCCCTTTTGAGCAGCGTCACTTGTCCCTTTCGCCGCATTGAATTCTTGAGACACCAACTTGGTCGCCGGGGCTCGTGCTTTTAAGCCGGCATTTCGCGGTGGTTAGGAAAAAGTTGTCGAAGCCACCGACGGTCTTTCTTTTGGGACGCACGCTGACGGGATGCACACACCAGCGAACGAGGCATTAATGACCCACCTACCCATTTCCTTCCACATTTAAAGGAATTGTTAGGACCCAAGTAGTTGTCCATTATGTCAAGTACGAAATGAGGATACCCATCACTTGTTTAAAATTGTTCATATATAAGTGAGGCATGGAGGGGAGTGGAATACACTATTGGTTTTAGAACCAATTGGGGACACATAATGTGGAGGAAGTTATAGGAGCATGGAATAAAAGTAGAGTGACAAATGCATTGAAGATGCCATAAGATATACATTGCAATAATCAAAGTAAAAGAAATGATGCATCCAACGAAAGAATGGTGTGTTATTCTTAGCTAACATCCATTGTAGAATGTGAATTATAAGGACAAATGGTGTTGGGCCGACATACTGTCACAATGAGAGCATTAATGCTTTATCAGGTCAGACTTGACATCTCATAATAAAAAGTTACTTTTACATGAGGCCGCAAATAATCTTCCCAAGGCTTGGAACGATGGTTCAAATAGTGTACTACATGGCCGAAGGTTGGCTCTGCCACTTAACATAGTGGTAACTCCAATAATTATGAGAAGAATATAGCATTGTTCATATACGAGATGCCTAAATTAAAGGTGAATTTCTTGTATGGGTTGAAGTGCACAGTTAGGATATATTTGTGTTTTTGATTCGGCCAATGATTCGTCTGGCTTTGTGATGACATATGTATATGTGAATTTGCTTTCTGTACATGTGTAGTTTCATTACAGCTATGGAATCCAGAATCGGAGAGGTCGGGAATGTCCATGTCGTGTATTTCTTGAGCCGGGGTATAAAATGTTGTGGAGCAGTTGTATCATTTCTTTCCCTTAGTTGTAGATCGATTGCACCCGGAAAGAAGTATATTATGAATTAAAATATATAATACATAACACTCAAAAGTGTATTATGAATTAATAACATAATTAATAATTTTAAAATTAAAAAAACATTAAAGATAACATTGCCAAATGTATTGAGTTAATGTCACGAACAACCCTGATGCGATAATTATAGAAGCTCAATGGCTATACATCGCGTCTCTACTTGCATTATGAGCACGTCTCTACTTACATTTGCTCATGCAACAATATTATTTCTCTATTTTGACTTTGGAAAACCACTCAAAATACAACATTCCAAAAATAACAATGATTACTAATAAACATTTATTCTTTTCTTTTATTCAGGGGAAATATGCTAAGGTCTCAACACAAGGAGCATCTCCTTATGGGTGCTTTAATAAACATTTAATTATATATGATATTTTTATCATAGTTTATATTACACCACACCCCATCATGAACATGGTTACGTGGACATTGCAAAGGGTTCACACCATTGCCCCATCGTGATTGGGGTTTAACTTACGATTTTCTCCGTTATATACATATATATAATATATATTTAATACAACATTTTAAAAATAACAATGATTACTAATAAACATTTATTTATTTTTTCTCTTCAAGCGAAATATGCTAGGTATCAACACAAGGAGCTTCGCTTGATGAGCGCTTTAATAAATACTTTAATAAACATTTAATTACCTTTCATTATATGAATGCAATAATAATTAATTAAATAATATATTTTGAAATATTTATGAAAGTTATTTTTTTTTCATGGATTAATTTTATTTATAATATCAAATTTAACTTAGATTAAATTTGATTATATCAATATAGTAATTGATTAATTGATAAGTTACCATTAATGATTGCATTTCTATTAATATTTCATTTTTTTTTATTTCAACATTATTTCGGTTCTTTATTTCTAGATTTTGTTAATTATTTTATTTATTTTTTATTAAATTTCTATTAACATTTTATTTTAATTTTTAAAATCTATAAAATCAAATTATAATAACTTATTATCTAAATTAAATTATATAATTAATATTCAAATAACAATTAAATATTAAAAAGTATTTACTTTATTTAATGTAATATAAATATAATTTTAATAGTTCAAAGATAAAAATATAAATTTTATAATGTATAATTTTTTTATTTACTTTTATAAATAATATAAATTTTCATTAATTAAATATTAAAAAGTATTTACTTTTATTTAATGTAATATAAATATAATTTTAATATTCCAAAGATAAAAATAATTTAAATTTTGATTAATTAAATATTAAAAAGTATTTATTTTTATTTAATGTAATATAAATATAATTTTAATATTTTGAAGATAAAAATATAAATTTTATGATATATAATTTTTTATTTACTTTAATAAATAATATAACTTTTGATTTAAAAATAATTTAAATAAATATAATGTGTTATTTATTTTATAAATAATTTTTATTAACATAATTTTTTAAATTAAATATAATTAATTTAATACTAAAAAATTAACATTGCTTTAAATTTTGTTTAGTAAATCATAATCTAAAATTAGAATATAATCTTTTCTTATAAAATATCAAAATAAATAATATTAATTAAAATATATATTTATTTTAATTTAATATAAATATTTAAAAATATTATTAATTTTCTATAAAAAATATATATATTGATATTAAAAATATTACATATATGAATATATTTGGAATATGTACAAATATAATAATTCATTTGTAATTTTTTTTAATATTATAAGATGGTTTATTTTCACTAAAATTGCAATATAATTGTACTTTTTTATATTTTTTAATATTATAAGATGACTCATCTTTATTAAAATTACAAAATATATTATGTTTAATGTATTGATGTACATACTACAATGTAAAAGTTTTGGCCATATACATTATTAACTAAAAATAAATAAATAACTTCTTCAAATTATTATTAGTAATTTTTCGCGGAGTGTCGCAGAAAAATTGTTATTTTTCGCCGATCGCCGACCCGTTTTGGCGCAGAATTAACAAAATTTCGTATAACAATTCTTTGGGATGGGATATTTTAATCTGGATATGTAATTTGAGAAGAATATAGCGAAATAATACACCGGCGACCAATCACCTATTTCCTTGGTGAGAAATACATGATTCATTGGATTACATGCCCTTATGAGTTCCTTTTCTTCCTTCAAGGGACACCAATTATCTGGGAGAAGAGTCAGTAGTATCGAGGAGAACAAAATTATTAATTTTGATAGTATATTTGGATCTATTTTGATATTATATTAATTTTTTTTTATAGAATTGAATCACGCAATTAAAAACAATTGTAAAAGAAAAGAATTGAATACTGCTGGTTACATAATCTTAAAGAGTCACAAAAAATGACAACACATATGTGAATGCAACGTTGCATTCCATTTGAACTATAGAAATATTTTTAAACTAAATGAAAATATCTATGCATAGAAACAAAATATCTATGCATTGAAAAATTTAAACTGGACTGTACAGCTATTCAATTAATGTGATTCATTAAGAAGTCGTCTAAATATTAAATCATTTGGACCTTTTCAAAAAATTTCATTTGGACATTTTCAAAATTTTAAAAGAATTGTTACAATCTTATTTATTATATAAAATATTGAGATTACATAATTAAGATGAAATAAAAAGTTTTAAGGATTTGAATTCATTTTTGAAATACAAAATAAAATTTAAAAATCAAAATCCCTGAACAATTATATTATTTAAAAGAACTTAAACAACAACAATACTGGCCAAAAACCAAAATAGTTAAACAACGAAACCTGAGAAAAATAAAACTTATATCACTATTATCTTCCACTTAATTCAATCAATGTCATTGACTTTTACATATTATTAAAAAGTAAAAATAAAAAGGACTTTCGTAACCGCTATCTTCCACTTAATTCAATTAATTTCTTTGACTTCCTGGATATCATTAATTTACATGTCTTCCGTAAAAACAAAAAAAGAAATTTCAGCACATCCTCAAGTCAAATGCAAATTTCAAATTCATAGGGCGAGACCTTCATGACAGAAGACAATTTTAAAAATGAATAATCAATCACAGAAAGAAACGAGCTGTAAAGCGGCTTACCGACTGTTGCGGTAAGTAGTCCATCCGTCGATAACGCTTCTATTGCCGGTGATAACAATGGCGTTCAGGTCATCTCCCATTCCCAGAAATAAGTTGAGTTTGGCCGACTGTTTCGGTGGAGAAAGATTAATCCTGCCGACTGTTTCGGTGGAGAAAGGTTAATCCTGCCGACAATTTCGCTGTAGAAAGGTTAAGCTTGTCGACTGTTTCGTTGGAGAAATGGTTAAGTCGGCGAACAGTTATGCTATAAATTTAAATTTGGTTTGTTGCATATCTATCTGGTTTGTAGCATATCCTTTGTTCGGATTTCATGTATATTTAAAAATTTTAATAAACCAATATTCTTTTCGAAAAGTGTAAGTAGAAAATAAAATAATACTACACGTCGTTGATTGACATCTCAAGGATGAATAAGAACATCATGAATATCATTGGTTTTTAACACAGTGGAATCTCTCGAGCAGTGCCTCATCTTCTGAGCGCAGAGTGAAATAATATATTTCATATTCTTTCACACATCACATCATCTCATAGCGTGTGGAAAATGGCGAGAATGCTCGTTCCTTCAATTTTGTTTATGTGTGTGGTAAACCGACAATTTTGCAGTAATGTAAGTATAAGAATGTAAGTGCAAGATTCATTTAGATCGAATTTTGAGAAATTTCAAGGAAATCCAAAGTGTAAGAATGAAATTTTCGAATTTTTCAGAACTGCTCCGCAGCAATATTTCGCTAAACACTATTGGAGAAAGCCAGAAAACTGAGAAGTTAGCGGGGCTCCATCACCAGCAAGCAGATCAAGCGCGAATCGAGATACAGACCCTCCATCTACAGGGTAAATGGATACCGATTAAATGACATAGAAATTTAAACAAAAATAAAAAATTATGCGTGAACATTTTTCCCAAAAAGAAAAATAAGCTAAAATCACCCGTCGTCGACGACCGACGGTTTCGCATCGATTTAGCTAAATAATGCTGACTGTTTCGTAGCGATTTAGCTAAATACTACCGACTGTTTCGCTGTGGCAGCACCCAGGTTGGAGGGGTATATCTTAAAAATTGCGTGTTCATTAATTCTCTAAGTGCCACAACAACACAGGATAACAAACCTCTTTGGGCGGAATTATGTTAAGTCTGCCGACCGTTTCCGCCGAGTTATCTTAAATATTGGTCTTTGTGACTTATGGATGGTCAAAATCTAAGCAAGAAAAAACTATTAGGGTTTTAGGTTTTTGACTATTTAAGTGCTATCGACTATCAAATTATGGTTTTGGATATTTGGAAAATGGTTCGTATTCCCTTGTAAAATAAATTTGGCTTTGGCGTTAATGTTTCCATGGCCTCCATAAATTCATTTAAACGTTTGTTTTGTATAATGAGCACGTTGTTGCGTACAAATGGCAAGTATGTATTCATTGGTTTGACTTTGAATTAAAGAAGGGGCATGCGAGGATCAGATATGAATTATAATGTAGTTAAGTCGCACCTTCCCAAATTGCTCAAAGTCAATATAAATTTAATGATTTTGTTTCCCAATTCCTTAGTTCTTAATGCCAAAACTCTGTTAATATTTAATGATCATAGAGTGACATCAATAATAGGCCGTAGTGAATATTTATATCTATCCATTTCATTTAGTAGATAATAATATGATTTTCAAATGGAAAAATAAAGAAAACAAATTAGAAGAAGTAAATAATGTTATATAAATAAACAAGTTTAAAGGTAAAAAATATTTGAAGTTTAAGAGTTTCTATAATAAAATTATATAATTAAGTAATGATCTATGAGATGAAATGATCCAAATAGTTGCAAGGAAGTATTATGAAAATTGAGAGGTAGAAAGTGAGTAACATTTTTTTTGAATTTGCATACTAGAAAATGAGTCAACGTTTTAAGTGGATTTTGTAAGAAGTATTAGAAAATGAATCAACATTTTAAGTGGATTTTGTAAGAAGTAAAAAAGTTTGTTGATAAAGTGATAGACATGAAATATAGATGATTGAGACTCGAGATTAAAGTTAACATTACAACTAATTTTTAATTTTTAATGAAACATATCTGTTCATCACATATTTGTAAATCTTGAAATGACAAATAGAAAAAGCGAAACTATAACATTTTCAAAGTTTTGAGCAAAATCTTCAAACATAAACTCACAATGCTTAGCATTCTTTCTAAAGTTAAAGACTTTGGGTTGATATTTCCACATCGTTTGATGCAGAAACAAATTTATATCGTTATGTAACGATATGTTTCACATTACATTCCTTTTTAAATTACTATAGTTTCAAATTAATACATCCCTCTTAAAAAACAAGTTAATAACTTTTTTAAGGATTATGCTTCGTCTGTTTCTTGATTGAAAACAAAGCAAAGATAAAAAGTAAGTATATATGAGTATTCTTAGTCCATATGGCAAATTCCATGGTAATTGACCTATGTTTTAAGGTTAATATTTGAATTCAAATGGTTTTAATGAAGTTGGACAGTGTAAGAGTAAGTGTTATTGGCGAGACTTGAGTTCTTAAGTGACATTTTTTATAATTATTATAATTTTTAAAATAAATAATTTAATAAGTGGATAATGTTTTTTTTTAAATAATTTTGTTAGCGATATAACATATTTAAAATGATTTGGAAATTTCAATGAAATAAAAAATTTCATAAGAATATAATTTCCCATTGTTTTAAGATTTTTTAAGGTTTCAGGTGGTTTGAAAGACCCACAAAATCCGGGACATGGGAATGATGCCCTTGAAAAATAAATTGTTTAAGTTAATTTTTATTTTATTCTTAATTTATTCATGTTTTTTTGAAATTATGATGATATAGGTTTTTCAAATAAACTAAAAAGTTTTTATCAAAATAATAAATTTTAAGATTGCATAATCTAAAACAAAAAAGTTTTTACTGTAATAAAGATATTTAAGATGACCATCTAATGAAAAAATAAAAACTTCCCATCTAATGAAAAAATAATAGCATTACAATCATTACATAGTCAAAGTCGGCTTCCAAGGAGAAGTGTCACAAAGCGATATTTAAACCCCTGTAGAGAGGACGACGACATTCCTCCCAACCACCCAATCTTATAATAACAAAAAAACTCAACTAATTCTTTATCGTTAAATTTTTTAACTTATTTAAAAATATTATTAAAAAAACAAATCAAACAAAACTTTATAAAAAAAACTCACTACAATATAATTTATACACGTAATAATCTACTTTTTTATACAAGTAATAATCTATTTTTTTAAAATTAATTTTATATTTAATATAACTTTTCATAACTTTATATCCTTAATTATTTTTACTTATATGGAAAAAAAAAACAAATCAAACAAAACTCTTTAAAAAAAATCACTACTATATGATTTATACACTCAGTAACCCACTATTTCGAAATTAAAAGTTATAGTTATAATATAACCTGTCAGTTGTACACTTTTAAGAGCGTTTATTACTGGTCACTTCTGGAAGACAATGACAAATATTAAAATATTATATAGCATTTCCACATAGAAATATACCCATTCTTTCAAAAATACTTTGGATTCATGACATAAGTCATGTGGATATGTTTTTTCAAAGTTAAAATTATGTAAATAAATTAGTTAAACAAACACATTTTGCAACTTTGAAAAGTCTCGGATTCAAATCCAACCGTCGACCGTTTTTATGATAGGAAAGGGAATTGTAGAACATGTAAATTTGTTTTTAGTGATACCGCCAAAATTTACCGAGATTAATAAATCAAGTTCGATAAGTTTAAAAACTTTGTATCTCCCTCCATGTGACCAAGATGCAATGCAATAATAGTATTGATTATTATTATAATATCGGTACTTGATAAAAAAAAATATATTGAATGAGAAAAAAATCCAAGATTTCAAATAAATCCCTGCACGCTCATAGTGAGTTGTGCATGAGGAATGAGGATTCCCCGCTGAGAAGCAATAAATGCGATGACTGTTAAATTTCCCACAACTCCAATACCCGTTGTGCCAATTGTCACACCACCTTTTCACGCCACGCCCTTTCTGTTATTCATTATGAAAAATCTATTCGGCTAAAATTATCTTTAAATAATAAAAGTTCCCCCTTTTAATTCTATCCATGTAACACACATCCTTTTCGCTTCCGTGGCTCCTTCGCAGCAGACCTGAGTGTCCGAGTTCAACCCAAACTCAGGGAAATTCAATGCAGCCAGCCATTCGATTGTGTATAATTTGACTTTCTTTGCAAGCTGTTGGGGTGGGTGGTTGGTTGCATCTCATGTTCTTCAATCCGCCGAAACAGTTTTCAAAATCCTCTTATATATATATCCCTCATTTCTCCCCATTTTTCTCAAGTTGATTTTCGATTTCTCCTTCTCCGAAGAGTTCTTCAACGATCAAAGCTTCTCTGCAATTTGTTTTCGCATATTCGTTTGAATCTCTGAGACGAAATTATCGAAGCAGGACGGCTCTCAGACTCAGCATTATCGAAGCACAAAAGGTCTTCCAAATAATTTATATTCGGCAGGATTAACATAAGGCTTAACATAAGTCCACCGAAACGGTCGGTCGGTGGGCTTAACATAACTCCACCGAAACGGTCGGTGGGCTTAACCTAACTTCGCCGAAACAGTCGATCGTAACTTCTGCTGTGGCGTAGTACACAGACTCGTATCAGCTTAAGCGGGAAACACTCTTCTTAAGCAGTAATTTACTGGACAGATTCTTGTCTAAAGGGACTTTTACAAACGATACTCATATACAGGTCCTGGGTATCGCCTGCATGACACTTCCAATCAGAATTGAAGAGAATCAACCTACGAATTGGTATAAATTTCAAAAGATTATTTCTTTCAAGTTCAAAGATGGTCCGCACGATTAACAAAACTCCGCAGAAATATTTGATTTTAAATATATATTTTTAAATTAAATAAAAAATATTTTTAAATTAAATGAAAATTATGAAATCCATTGAGATGGTGGGCAGACTTAAAATCGGCGATCGCTGGAAATAAGCTAAATGCTTCATAAGATTTAATGTAACAAAATTTGCCAGAGGGATCAGGGCCAAGAGCTGTTGCCGCAGCCCATAATATGAAGATGTGTTTAAGAGTGACCGCTGGTCTGGCCGCGCAGCCCATCACTCCGACCATCACTCCGCAGGAGAGCGTAAGAAACCTCCGTTACAAAGTCATATGTTGGACTGTATTGATACTCATTTGACCGACGCCATAGGAAAACAACGTCTTCTGATGGTTAACTGGATTACGGAGGCAAGAATTTTGCACGATTTAAATTGAATTGGGATTTTGGAAAAGTCCGTGGATGTTTCAATAATTAATTCGTAACTTCTAACTTCTGCTGTGGCGCAGTACACAGACTCGTACCAGCTTAAGCAGGAAACACTCTTCTTAAGCAGGAATTTACTGGATAGATTCTTGTCTAAAGGGACTTTGTCCTGGGTATCGCCTGCATGACAATTGCAATCAGAATTGAAGAGAATCAACCTACGAATTGGTATAAATTTCAAAAGATTATTTCTTTCAAGTTCTATTTGCGCTATTAAAATGCATTTAGATCATTACAATATTAAAATGCTTTTTAAATTTGTAATGGCGTCAAACTTGTCATTTTGAGATCTGCGTTCGATTCTCGACTGGGAGCTGCATGGAGGATGAACGAAACAGTACAGCAAGATTAACATAACTCCGCCGAAATGGTGGGGAGGCTTAACATAACTCCACCGAAATGATTGGTGGGCTTAACCTAACTCTGCCAAACAATCGGCCAAACTCAGCTTATTCCTTGTAATCTTTCTTCGGAATCGTCGATAATTGAGCAAGCTTCTTCGGAATCGTCGATACTTGAGCAAGCTTCAATGTTGGGTTGATCGATTATTAAATTTGAATAAATAAAAATTAAAAATTAGATTCAAATAAATAAAAATTAAATATATATATATAAAAAAAATCCTTTCAAAATGATTCCGGACGACAGAATTGTAGATGAAGCGTTAAATTCCTTGCTCAGGTTATAACTGGAGGGTATCCAACCGCCGCCTGTGCGGTTCCCTACCCATTTTTCAATACCATAGAAAAATAAATAGCTTAGATCATAAGAACTTGAATAGGTCGAGAGTGGGTGGAGAAACTTTTGACAGCGATCCATCAACAATGGCCAGCATTCTGGAGAATGCATGAGAGGAAGATCATCCCCGTGCATCTAATTTGCTCAGCAATTTCTTTCATCGGCTGAAGCTCCGAGAGTTGAGAAACAAGAGGAATGTTGTACTGAATAAACCGGGAAATATCTATCGAGATTATCATCTTCATCAATATTCTCTTTGTAATTCTCAAATTCAACACATAGTGATGGCCGATGATATAATATGCGTTCTTTATGAGGAAACCATTATTTATGACGAAACCATTCTTGACGAAACCAATATTTTTTGTGAGTTAACGAGTCTTGTTCCATTCACGCGATTCACAAGAGACAGAAATGGAGAACTGGCAGCTTGCACCACCCAAGATAACGATTCAATGAACATCTACCATACATTTAATGGATTCTGTGAGTTTGTTTGTTACAACAGCAATAATAATTCATTGATAATGCTCCTGGGATGGTTTCCAAGCGGCTTCAGGATTGTGAGCTCCCAACTTGAGGCGAGGGAAGCTATAACAACGCACACGACACAAGTACTTCCAAACGAAGTTTTTGCCTCCAGCAGCTCTGCAAATAAGGGATGGTTGAGAATAGTGCCATCTATCACAAATCTTATAAGAATATCCTTCCCTACATCCACATGGAGGGATCCCTTGGGAGCAATATTGCCATTCTTTTAACCGTCTGAATTATGTCTACAACTTTCATTCTTCTCTATCTTGACAAACGCCAATGACCGCCTGCAGGTATGGATATGAGTAACTCTCTGTAGTAAACGAATCAACTGGCGCATCTTGGACGGGATTTCCAAAAAGCCAGCCTTCTCCAGATTTATCAGAGCACGGCAATACAGGACATACAATATAAAACCTCTTATAATGTGCTATAGTACTGAAAGTATGCTTCAGAGGGTGAGCAGAGGAGGCCCCAAACCAGCAGAAGGAAATATATCATAGCACCGAAAATCTGCTTCATAGAGTGAGCAGAGGAGGCCCCAAACAGGCAGAAGGAAATACATTAATGATGTGGATACTAATACAATATTTGTAGGTGCAATGGTGTTGGTGAGCCAGAGAAAACAAGAAGTCGCAGGGGAATAAGAAAAGCCAGTCAAGTCAATCATGGAGTATTTGTCATTGCGCACTTTTGAATGAGATGGAGTGAAATATACACCATGTGAGGGTAACTGTTTTTAATTTTAACGTAAATACAATAACGTTAATCAATATAAGTAGCATTTTCGGACTATTTGCAGGTAGTTAGTTCAGGAAATTTATGTTTCCGTTCTCTTGTCAATGCTAAAAAAAATAAAAATCATCAGAATCAGGAACGGGTAAAGCTCAAATCATTGATCATTAAGATTTATTTTCATTTACTGCAAATTTAGTAAAATAACTGACCAAATCATCTTCTTTATATTGATTCTATCATTGCTAAAAACAAAAATCCAACAATAACCTGAAAGTAATTGAGTAAAATGATCACTTACCGAATTCTAATGGTGGGTGGGCCTAACCTAATTCCGCCTAAATAGTCCGGCTTGATTAACATAACTCCGCCGGGCAGGCTTAACATAACTCTACCGAAATGGAGTTATGCGGCGAGATTCTTGCAAATTTCTTATCAAATCAGACACTTCATAAGCCATCTCTTATGAAGAATAAAACTAAACGCCTAGACAAATCTTTGTGTCTTCTAATTGATATCCACTACCTTTAGTACCTTCCATGCAATAAATATGAGACTGTATGAATCGAAACGGATGAAGTTGATGCAGAGATACGAATTGTTGACTTCAAGCACAGGATTAGAGTTCTTCAACCCGTCGGAGATCAGAGATTTCACAGAGAATTTTGGTGTGTAGAACGTGATCGGCGAAGGAGGTTTCAACATTGTTTATCGAGGGAAGGACGTTGCCAAATGGATCGTGGATAGTTTTCGGACTATTTGCAGGTAAGTTAATGCAGGCAGCCACAGCGAAGCATAACCATCCACGTGTCAGGATTCCATTCACTCTATGAGCAAGAAATTTAACTGACGTAGACGTTATGCACCTCCATGATATAACACAAAGAAAAAAAGAAAAAATAAAAATTAACCGAGGCATGAACGAACAAGATGAGGTCAACTTTTCTATTTCAAAAGACTTGTTAAATTTTGTATAACATCATGAAAAGATAAATATGGAATTTCAATTATAATATAATTTGCATAAATTTTACTATTAAAACTTTAAAAAAAGGGTTTTTTTTAAAATTATTATTTATATCACTATTAACTTATAACATTTTTTATTTATATAAAAAATACATATTAATAAAAAAATATCTTTATATTAAATAAATATGTGAACATTAAATAACTATATATTTATATTAAATAGTGATTCTTGGTTTATTGGTAATGGCAAGCAGGTAAGAATTGGTATTGATTCTTATGCTCGGAAAGAAAGGAATTTTATACTTTCTTCTAGGTTGAGGAATTATATCTTGGATAAACGATTTCTTACTCTCAACTAGATCAAACATTCAAGCTAGCTCCAAAATTCGCTTCAGTATTGGCTTTTTGAGCAGTATTTAGGATCAAGAGGTAACATGGCTAATGAATGGAAAGAGTACATATCACTCGAATAAAAACTTAGTGGAGAGAGCACAAAAGCAGGACAAAAAGAGGGTAAAGGAGAATAAAACTAAACGCCTAGACAAATCTTTGTGTCTTCTAATTGATATCCACTACCTTTAGTACCTTCCATGCAATTAATATGAGACTGTATGAATCGAAACAGATGAAGTTGATGCAGAGATACGAATTGTTGAGTTCAAGCACGGGATTAGAGTTCTTCAACCCGTCGGAGATCAGAGATTCCACAGAGAATTTTGGTGCGTCGAACGTGATCGGCAAAGGAGGTTTCAACATTGTTTATCGAGGGAGGGACATTGCCAAACAGATCGTGGATAGTTTTTGGACTATTTGCAGGTAACGTTAGTGCAGGCAGCCGGGGCGAAGCATAACCATCCACGTGTCAAGATTCCATTCACTCTATGAGCGAGAAATCTAACTGACGTGGAGGTTATGCACCTCCATGGTATAACACAAAGAAAAATAGAAAGATAAAAATTAACCGAGGCATGAACGAACAAGAATTGGTCAACTTTTCTATTTCAAAAGACTTGTTAAATTTTGTATAACATCATGAAAAGATAAATATGGAATTTCATTTATAATATAATTTGTATAAATTTTACTATTAAAACTTAAAAAAATGGTTTTTTAAAAATTATTATTTTATATCACTATTAACTTATAATATTTTTTATTTATATAAAAAATACATATTAATAAAAAAATATCTTTATATTAAATAAATATGTGAACATTAAATAACTATATATTTATATTAAATAGTGATTCTTGGTTTATTGGTAATGGCAAGCAGGTAAGAATTGGTATTGATTCTTATGCTCGGAAAGAAAGGAATTTTATACTTTCTTCTAGGTTGAGGAATTATATCTTGGATAAACGATTTCTTACTCTCAACTAGATCAAACATTCAAGCTAGCTCCAAAATTCGCTTCAGTATTGGCTTTTTGAGCAGTATTTAGGATCAAGAGGTAACATGGCTAATGAATGGAAAGAGTACATCTAGAACCTCAAAGAATCTGGTGTTAGATTGAATGAATTGGAAGATAGATTGGTGTGGACCTTTGCTCAGCAGGTCGATCCTATTACTTCAAATTCTACATACAATGGTATTATCACATCAATATGGTGGTCTGATCTCATTTGGAAATGGGATATTCCTCTTAAATTGAAATGTTTCATGTGGTTGGCACTCGAAGACCGTATTTTGACCTGGAACAGCTTAGCTCGCAGAGGATGGAAAGGGCTGAGTATTTCTCTACACTATATAAATTTTGAAGAAAATATTAATCATATTTTTATCAATTGCCAGTTTGCAAAACTGGTTTGGTCCTCAATCTGTTCTCATCTCTCTATTTCAGGATATTGGGGCTCTATTTCTTTGGATTCTTCCTTGCATAATTGGTACAAGGAACAACACAAACACAAAACCCTTCCAGTTTATGTATGCTGGTTTATTTGGCGATCAAGGAATGAGCTAATATTTGAAAGCATTAGAAAGCATCATATGGCGGCGGGGCTTCAAGCTCTTGGCATGTATAATTCCTACAAGAAGCCCGATCTCAACACTATCCGATTTAGATTTTTATCAGATGTATGTGAGTCAAATCTTGTGACTGGATATTTCGATGGGGCCGCTTCGGAGGGTAAATGTGTAGCAGGCATTTATCTAAAGTTGAATGAGGAACATTTCTTCAAGTTCAAGATGAACTTTGGAAGTGGTACCAACTCCAAGGTTGAGATTATGGCATTATGGCTATTATTGAAAATTGCAGTCACAATGGGGTTGGATTCTCTACAAATCTTCGGTGATTTTATGATGGTTGTTAAATGGATTAAGAAGGTATTCATAATTAAGGCAATCTTAGTGTCGCACTAGTGCTATAGTATTGAAGTGCTCCTGAAGACTATTCATAATTGGTCCATTGATCACATTTATCGTGAGCTTAATGATAATACAAATGCTCTGTCCAAGGAAGCACTGAATGAAGAAGAAGGTATATTATACTGGGAAGAGTGGATTGATTGCTCTCTGCATGAGACTGACTCTCTTCCTTTCTTTGAAGATTAGTTTCTGTTATGTTTTCTGGTGATGTTTGTAGATAGTTTATTTGATGATTCAGTCCTTGATCTTTTTTGGGACGTTTTGGATAGTCCTTGCTCTATTATGATGTATATCTGAGCATTTTTTTTCCTACAGGTGTCGGAGATGTACTTTTTCATTTATAAAAGAGTATCTATATAAAAGTTCCACATATTAAATAATCATGTGAGATGGGCATGTGATAATCATATGATTTGGTCATATTAGTTGACATACATTTAGTTATTATAAAATCACTTGAGATGGACATGTGATAATCATATGATTTGGTCATATTAGTTGACATACATTTAGTTTTTAAATAATAATATGATCATATGAGTTAGATACAAGATAATCATATTATTAGGTGGACATATCATAATCATACGACTAATTTTGTTTAGTCATATTCATTGATATACATTTGGTTTGAATTTCATTTAATCATATTGAAATTGATATACATTTCGTTTGGTTTAGTTAAATGTTGTATACTAATACGTACTTATCATAATATGAATACTCTTCATTTTAAATAATAATGATATCAATATAATAGAGTATATTAATGTATACAGCAATATGAAATATGACAGATTCTTCTTATTGAATAAAATTTAATGTAATGTCCCTAAAATTAGTGAACATAAAAAAAAATTTCCTTCTTCTTGCAAGTTCTCCCTGTCATGGATTATATATTTATAGTATTAATGTTCAACAATGTGAAGTGTATCAGTTCTTGCATGCAGTATCTAAGTGTTCAGGAAGATTCTAACAAGGTAGATTTTATCAGTCTTGCTTTTGTCATGGAAGTAAATATGATGGAATGTTTGTGTAAAGTTTAGCTATGAAATAGTATTAGCAGGCTCCTTCCCTCTTATATGATCTAAATGTATGTTTTTAAAATGCTCAATTTTCTAAATGTCCATCCTTAGGCATGATGAACCTGATGAGAGAAGTTGAACACACCCTCAAACCTTGGGGTTGGTCTAAACACTTCTGGTGGAGTCGCCAAGAGGTAAGGTCTGAATTTTTGAAACCTATGGACTTACTTAGCAATGTCGCTAATGAATATTTACTTGTCAATTCCTTCCAGGTGCTCCTTGGTGGCCATCAATTGAGTAACTCCATTTTGTAAAAATTCTCAAAATGCAAACACCTTTTATGTTAAACTTGTGTGGGTTGAGGTCTTTGTCCTTATGAAAGGCACCCAAGTGTTTTGGTTTTATAAGACTATATTATATAGTTCGTAAATCACATTTGGTTTCTATCGTGGTGGTTGGAGGTATTAAATGCGCCCATGGCATTCACGTGGCCTTTGTCCAGCTAGCTAAGGGTTTAGCAAGGGTTGCCTAAAAGTAGTCAAATTGTGAAATTTCTTCGTCTTTTGGCTGAGAGGGGGTTCTAGCTATTGTTTGTAAGGAAGTTGCACTTGGCCTGAGCTATGCTCATGGCTAGGGAAATGTCTGGTGGTCATGGAGGTGATGAAAAAGAACTCTTATAGGTAACTACCTCCACCGTCACTCCTTGTAACTTCTCCGTTTTTCCTCTCATAAGTAAAGAAGTATTCAGGTCCTGACTTCATGTGGGTTTCTTCTATTTACAGGTATGGTGTGGCTCTCAGCATGGGGCAGCAGGGAACCAATACGAACTATATGAATCACTTTGAAGTGGTAAGTTTAGGGTTCCCTCAACCCCTCACACCTACCTGACTCGGTTGTTGGAGAAAGTTTTGATGGTTTGCAATGGGGAGACTTCGTGATGCCGTTGGCTCACTCAAGTTTTTGGGAGTTTACATAGTGGTTTCCTTTGGCTTGGCCAGGAGTTTTTGAAACTATCATTGTAAATAATATTTTTTGATGGGTGAAGCTTATGAGGGTTTCCATGCTTGTAGTAGGGTCTAAGGTTTCGGTCTCGGTTGCTTTGCTTTTACTAAATTCATGTCTATGTATAAAAGGGTTTGAAAGAATATTTCCAAGTAGGTTGTAAAGATTGTGGGACCTCATTTTGTTGTTTAAAATGGGAATTTAACTCTGCGTTTTCTTATGTATGAGACCCAAATGTATGCATGGAGGAAATGGAGTTTATGTTAAAAGAAGGTTGCCTTTGCTCTGTTCTGTGTTTTCCTGTAGCATGGAAATTTATATATGGGTGACTGTTGATAGTACTTTCAACTGAATAAAATCGTTTTGCTCCTCTGTGTGGAAGATTTGCTTTAAATATTTTGTTTCCAAAGATACTTTTTCCTCATGTCTAGATTATTTAAATGGGACCTAGGATTTTGAATTTCTTCCTGGTGGTTCGATACCTGACCTGGGGCATCTAACGTTTTCTTTGTGTCAATGTGGGATTCGATCCTTGGTTCCGTCAAGGTTCTAGAGTTGCAATGTAAACTTTATGAGCCCGAGTCTATTGTGTTTGAGAAGTAATAACCCTTGAAGGTTCTATTGTATTTTTCTATGGCTTCAATAAATCGTGGATACTGTGTAATGTTCGCATATTTAGATCCTAAATGATTTAAACGATGAGCTTTGGTTATTTCTTTACTACTGTGTTTTTGGAATTGCATTAGGTAGAAAACATAAGAGTTTAAGGGAGTGAAGTGATAGAGGGATTCGATCCCAATTCCTGCGTTTAAAAACCAACGCTTGTTTGTATGTTTAATGTAAGCAGTGTTGATGAAAAGTGGTTGTGGTGCTGACGATTGTTAATTCACTTGATTGAAAGGTGGCTATGTAAAAACCTTCTGCATTTTCGTTAAAGTTGTAATGGAATGCCTGAGTCTAAGTTTGCAAATCGTATTTCTTTGAAATGGATGAAGCACTATTTCTTTGTAATGAGTTGGTTGTTGGTAGAGATCGTATAGTTGTTAATAATATGGAAGTACGCCTAGATTTAAAGAACAGAAATAGATAATTCTATTGTGGTCTCTTTCACTATTTGATGTGTAGTGTAACTAGGATATATGATAATTGTCTTGGTACTGTTATCATTTCTATTTGATGTTTCTCAAACATAAAGAGGATGACCATAAATTATTTAAAGAGAACATAAGGAATCCCTGCACTATGAATTAGTAAGACGATTCAGACAGAAAGCATAAGTATTTTAAACAATATAATAACCCTAAGTTGGCTTATGGATAAAGAGAACAATGTTGCAGTATCAATTCTAATTTTAAAAGCCTAGGTTCATTATAACTGGAAAATGGAACAATGAATACTACATACCTGGCTGCTTGAGCACTCAATTCTTTCTTGTGGAAGCCTGGCTACTTGACACTTGATTCCTTCATGTAGAAACCTGCACACTCAACAATAGTTAATGTAGAACCTGTTGTATCTAGCTAACCTGTTAGGATGATTTCCTTAGCTGGATAACTTTGGGGCTACCGTGTTCCTCCCAACCATGATCCTACAACTGTTCCTAGTTCTGTATGGATCCCCCCGAGCTGGATTCCAACATGCAAAAGAGATAGAGGACCTAGGGTTACTGTTGGTTCAGTTTCTTGGAGCATAAGTCTTTCCTTTAGTTGCCATCAGAGAAAGATGATGAAAAAGATAGATGATCCCCAAAACTTGGGATCTTCCCTCTTTATGTAGGGGAGTCTTGAATAGGACTGTTGAAATAATTAGTTTCTTTAAATTAAATAATTAATATTTTAGAAGATATTATTTAATAAGTAAATAGTCCTTTTGGAACTAAGACTTTTCCCATTGTTTAACTATAAGTGATTTTGGTTTAAGCTCTCCATAATAATTAAAATTACAATAATTATATTTCACTTAACTACTAATACATCATTTATAATATATAATAATGCATAAATCATATAAACTAATTATATTCCATAATTAAATAATGACAACATTATTATTAAAGCTCTTAATAATAATATTAGCCTGGAGGACTTTATACATGTTAGTCATAGAAGACTACTGGTAATTATCTTTTATTTAGTTATGTATCCTCACATGATACCTTTTTCTTTTTAACTTTTAAGGACAAGGTCCAATTCTTTGGACGGTCTCGGTAAGCTTGGATAGGCACCTCTAGTCTCTCTCTTTACATTTTGGATTCCCTCATTTAACATGGTAGTTCTCGCAGTACTTGATGATAGATAAAAGATGAATCATTTAATCAAATAAAATAAGTGTGATGAAAGTAAAAGTGCTATTCAGAGTCCTTCTGACTCAACACTTTGAGATCCAGTAACCCCGAGTGCTCTTCAGAACCTTTTAACTCAACACTCTCACATGGGTATTACGCTAGTGCAATTCCAGAGCCTCTGCTCAACACTAGTGCTAGAATGTGGCTGTGAGGCACATCTAGAATATTTAAGTTGCCTCGGAGCCGGTATTTGTTTATCATACTTGGAGTGCTCCAGGGCTTAGGCCTAACACTCAATGTACCTTAGGGATTACTTCCAGTTCATAAACATTCTTCTAGGTACATCGGGGCTTATGCCCAGTACGTAGGTTATATGTGTGTTTCTGAGTCCACGCTCAACACACTCATAAGCCAAATCATGTAAAATCATAGCTCTGCGCAGTAAGTAACAAAAGATCATCTCAGTATATTAGGGTTTGTACCCATATCAAAGCCAATGAACTTCATTAAAACATTGGGGCCTTCTCGCCCAGTATACACTCAAATAAAGAAGTGAGTCAGGGTCCACGCCCGATATGTCAGTATATATAAAAGAATAAATCCTAGGTGCTAGGGCTCATGCCCAATACTCAAAATAAAACATAGGTGCTGGGTCCGTGGCCCAATATAACAACAAAAATAGTTAGCTCAAAATTCGGGATATTACATCCCTCCGCGCTTAGAAACAACACTGTCTTAGTGTTTCTAGGGACTAGGAATGAGGTCATGAAACAAGGCAGGTTATGCCTCTTTCATGGTGGTCTCATTCTCCCAAGTAGCCTCATCTGGTCCAAAGTGCCTCCATTGCACTTTCAGCTGAGTGATGGTCCTCCTCCTAAGCTACACCTCTCTCTTGTCCAGAATGTGGAGTGGTTCTGGAGTGAACTCCCCTTTGGGTTCCTCCTGTAATAAGGACCAATCAATAACATGTTTAGTATCGTATACATATTTCTTTAATAATGAAGCATGAAAAACATTATGAACTTTTATATGCACCGGTAATGCTAAATCATAAGCCACTGGGCCCTTCTTGGCAAGTATTTCAAAAGGTCCACAAAATCTTGGGGCTAGTTTCCCGCAACGTCCCAAGCTAGATGAGCTTTGTTTTGCTTTTATTTTTAGAAACACATGATCACCAACTTGGTAGTCTTTGTCCTTTCTTTTCTTGTCCGCATAACTCATTTGGTGGTCTTGTGCTTCTTTTAAGTACAGTTGTACCTTGGAGACTAGTTGCTCCAAGTCTTTTAATAGGTCGGGTCCTAACATAAGTCTGTCTACTAGACTGTCCCAAGTCACGGGTGTCCGAAATTTCCTGTCGTAGAGTATCTCGAAAGGGCTCATTTTGGCGGAGGTTTGATAACCATTGTTGTATGGGAACTCTGCGAGGTGCAAATAATCTTCCCACTTGGTGGGGTTGTTCATGACATACATACTCAACATGTCCTCAAGGATTTGGTTTATTCATTCTGTTTGTCCGTCGGTCTGGGGATGGTACACAGTACTGAATTGTAACTGGGTTTCCAAACCGGAGAACAATGCTCTCCAGAAGTTACAAGTGAACTTCGTGTCTCGATCGGAAATGATTACCTTGGGTATCCCGTGCAATCGAAAGATCTCTTTTAAGAATATTTTCGTGATGTGAACTGCTTTGTAGGTAGATTTTACTGGTATGAAGTGGGCTGCTTTAGACAGCTTTTCTACCACTACAAAGATGGAGTCGTTCAGTTTCTTACTCTTGGGTAAACCTGTAATGAAGTCCATACTGATTACCTCCCATTTCCATTCCAGAATAGGTAGAAGTTGAAGTAATCCGGATGGGTGTTGGTATTCTTCTTTCACTAGTTGGCACTCCTGACATTTCGCGATGAACATGGTGATATTAGCTTTCAACTTAGGCCAAAAGTAATGATTCTTGACTGCCGATGTCATCTCTTGATATCCAAGATGCCCTGAATAGGGTTTCTGGTGAAACTCGGTGAGAATGTTTGATCTAATGTCCCCACTCTCCGGGACGTAGAGTCTTTCTTTCGACCACAGCAGTCCTGAGTCGTCTATCTTGTATTCCTTTTGTTGCTAGAATAATTTGTCTTCCTGGATCTTTGCAAGGATTTTCATGTAGTACCAGTCACTCTTGCATGCCGTTCGAATATTGTGGTGTAAGTCTGAGTTGGTTTGACTTATTGTGACTTCGTAAAGCATATGTGCTCGACAGCTCAAGGCATCCGCAATCTTGTTTTCCTTGCCTTTTATATGCTTTAGTTCGAAATGGTATTCACTAAGGAAGGCTAACCATCTGGCCTGCCTGGCATTTAGGTCGGGTTGGTCGAAAAGGTATTTCAAGCTCATGTTGTCAGTCATTAATAGGAATTTCTTTCCCATGAGATAATGTCACCACATCTTCAGAGCATGGATGGTGGCGGCTAGTTTGAGGTCATGCGTAGGGTAGTTCTTCTCATGTTCTTTTAGTTTCCTCGATTCATAGCATATGGAAAAATTGTCTTGCATAAGGACTCCCACAAGTCGTTCCTTGCTCGCATCCGTGCAAACAATGAAGTCCCCATTGGGATCCGCAATACGCAGAATCGGTGCACTAATTAGTTGTTGCTTCAGCTTTTGAAATCTTTCTTCGCACTTATCCGTCCAGATAAACTTGTTTGCCTTTTTTTGCAAGGCGGTCATGGGACATGCAATCCGTGAAAAGTTCTCAATGAACTTTTGGTAGTAGCTGGCTAATCCTAAGAATGATCTTATATCAAATATGCATGTAGGCGTGGGCCATTCTTCAATAGCTTTGACCTTTTCGGGGTTGACGGCTATTCCCTTCTCGAAAATTATATGTCCTAAGTATTGAATCTGGGGTTTGTAGAAATCGTACTTACTAAATTTGGCATAAAGCTGGTGTTCCCTTAGTATCCGTAAAACAATTCGGAGGTGCTCCTCATGTTCTGCTTCGTTCTTGGAGTAGATCAAAATGTCGTCAATAAAGACTGGAACGAACTTATCGAGGTATTTACTAAAGATGTTGTTCATCATGCACATAAAGCTGGCCAGTGCGTTTGTCAACCAAAAGGGCATCACTATGAACTCATAGTGGCTGTAATGGGTTCGGAATGCGGTTTTGTTGATGTCCTCATCATGGAACCTCACCTGATGGTATCCAGATCGCAAGTCGATCTTTGAGAAGATCTTCGCTCCTCCGACTTGGTCAAAAAAGTTGTCGATCCTAGGGAGTGGGTAGTGGTTCTTAATGGTCATTTTGTTGAGTTGGTGGTAATAAATGCACATCCGCATCATTCCGTCTTTCTTCTTGACGAAGAGTATTGGTGCACCCCACGGGGACACACTTGGTAGAATGTACCCTTTGTCTATTAGTTCTTGTAACTGAAGCTTGAGCTCCACCAATTCTAGTGTGCTCATGCGGTACAGGTCTTTAGAAGCCGGTACTGACCCGGGTGTTAGTTTGATGGAAAAGTCTAAGTCTTGTTTGGGTGGTAATCCCGGTATTTCTTCGGGAAATACATCTTTGAACTCTACGAGGACTAGGAATTCTTTGATCTTCTGTTCCCTATTAGTTTCTATGTTTTGCATATTGATGGCAAAGAGTTTGCAACCTTTTCTGATACATTTCTTTGCTTGTAAGGCAGAGATTTGTCGTACCAAAACTTTATGAGGGATACCCTGAATCATCTTCTGATTCCCTTGGTCATCCCTGTAGAGTAAGAATTTGTTTAAGCAGTATAGGAGGACATGGTGTTCTTCTAACCAATCCATGCCAATGAGTACATCGTACGACCCTAGGGGTAGAATGTTTAATTCTAACATAGTTTGGAACCCATTTAAGTCTATCTCACAAGTCTTGACTACCTCGGAGACCTTTCGTTTGGTACCGGTGGCTAGTTTTATGTAACGTCCCCTTCTCCATAGAACAACAGGGAAGGAAACATTAACAACATACCGGGCTTATGGCATATTTAGCCCCAATAATTTTTGCTCATAAATAACTAACATTTAAAACTTCTATATGCAGATTCGATTCAATATAAACACAGCGGAATTAAACAATACATCTGCACACAGTTTCATCATGCATTCAACATATAAACAACAGTCATTAATTAAAATGCTTGCAAGGCATAGAATTAACATCAAGAATACTTATCTCGAATTATAATGGCCCAAACGACTGGCTACGTGAGAGCAACGTTCCACCCAACCATAGACCTCTGTCCAGCCTGTATTCTTTCAGCTGAGAGATCACACCCGAGCTGGGCTGTGTATCCACTAAGGAGGAACTAAATGGCTCCCTCACAGTCAGGGTTTCACTCAAACAGCCATGCTAAGCCAACACACGGTTGGGTTTCTCAAGCATGCAATAGGAGATGGAGGAGGATGCTAATCCACTGAGCTCAATCCCAGAGCCACATACCCTTCAAACTAGACTCAGCAATCCCATCCTCTATTCATACATCCACGATTGGATTTCTCACAAATCTGTCACAAACAACCCCAAATCCGTCACTCGTTTTCTGAGCTGCAAAAACTGGGTTTTCCCCTGGCTTTTGAGGTAGCTATTGCTCCCAAATTCGCCCCAAGGTTCCTACCAATGGATCCCCCATTGGATTTCTCTGTCCAATACCAAATCGGGATGTTTTTGGCTTCCCAAAACGTGGGTTTCCTTCAAGTCGCGATTTCTGGTTTTCTCATTGCTGGGAGCTCGTTTTTGGTTGGGCAAAGATGTCCCATACTTCCACAATGGAATGGGGATAAGGATGGAGCAACCCCCAAGATGTAGAGTGACTTGTGGGACAAGTCAAAATAGCCCATACCTTCCCATACGAATTTCAGGGCTGCCCATACTCCATCAAAGTCATGGGCTGAAATCTCAACCACTTCCTTACAATTGGCATTAATGTCACCTAAGGAAGTCAAATGGGTTCTCATAAAGACATATGGCAACCTATGGTTCACTCCCATAGCCCCCCCACCACTCCCTAGTGGATACACGTGGCCCCTTCTCATTCGTTGCCTCCATAGCCAGTCTTGGATATTTTATATTGCCTGATGTTTAATTTACATCCTATTACAATTTCCATGGCTTAAGAGCACATGGTATCAAAATATCAAATACTTGCCCTTAAATAAAATTCGGCTTTCACTAGCGGGGCCTTGGCCTTGAGCTCCACGCTAGGAAAACATACATCACATGTACACATTATTTACATTAAAGACTAATATATCCTAAGGGTCGAATTGGGGGTATTACATTCCCCTCCCCCTTAGAACAACACCGTCCTCGGTGTTCCAAGACTTAGGCATACATATACAATTTACACATGTCCAAAACTTCAAAACTTTGCAGATCTGCTCTGCATTCTATCATTTACATTGAACTTTCAGGACCAAGTCCTTTGACCTTCACGAGCTGCTCCTGCTGATTCGGATCTTCTAGCTCATCCATAAGTCTGAAAACTTTATGGCTGCTACCTTCTTTGGGTTCTCTTGTTGGGCAATTGCGGAGGCAATGATCCCCTCCACATTTCCAACACTTCACTGGTTGCTTCATCTTTACCTGCTCGATTTCCTTTGAGTCTTCCCACCTGGAGCGTTTCTTAGCTGGACGATTGGATGAATGCTTCTTCATTGATCCACTTTTCTCTCCTTTGCTGATTGCTTTCACAATGCTTTTTACCTCTTTCTGCAAATGAAGAGTGTCCTGCAAGACCTTGTGGTTCATCTCGTTCTGCTGCTTTTGCATCTTGAGCATCTCTCCAAGATTTTCTTGGGTCTTGGCAATTGTTTGAAGAAGACTTCCAGCCAATCCTGATAGCCCTTAGTCTGCTGCCATGGTCAATGGAAACAACTGACCACGCTTTTCTCACTAGCAACACTTGCCTGCACCGGCTGCAACCAATCGATTCAATTTCCACCTGTGAAATTCATCATTACAATTCTCGTTAGGCCAAGCATAACCCGAACATTTAAAAATCAGTCAATGGTTTTTCCCCAGTTGACATGGATAGTCCATGTTTTACCCATGAGACTTCCACACTTTTTATGCTTTCCCAACATGCACATGAATTCCTTCATGTTCATCCATTCACAGGAAATTCATTAATTAGCATTCACAATTCACTTTAATCAAATAAACACACTTTTAATTTCAGTCATGCATGCATTCAGCAATTTTCTAATTTTATAAATGCATCAATAAAAGGAAAGAGAGGGAGCAGTAAGAGTTTCTCCTCTTAGTCTTGTTCCATTCTGGAACCCACACCACCACTGTGGTTTTCATGCTCCTGTCCTCTTTCACTTCAACGTGAATGCTTGACCTGCCCTTCTTGGCTAAGACACGTAGTGTCTATGGTCTATTCCAGATCTCTCAACCATGGAGTTCCTCCACTTGGTTGGTCTAACTCCTAGCTGCTAGGATTCACACAGTTCCACTAGCCCCATCTTTCATTACTGCTCATGCTAAGCTCTTTAGGGTGGTTACATGTCCACATGCATCCTTAAGATGCCTTTATAGTCATTGCTCCCAGCAATACCTACACTCAAACATTGAATTATTTCACGTGTTTAGTTTATTTTCATAGGAAATCATAACCAAATCATATACACATGTATATTCATAAGCAAGAAATCACAAGATAACCAAATACTTATCTGCACTAGATGTCTTCACTTTATTCCATAGGGTCCTTCTTTGCTTTACAAGCCTTGGAATCGCCTATGGATTTGGGTGTTTGGCCAGCGCGCAGGCTGCCCCTCAGCATCTAATAGTCTTGTATGTTTTTCCAGCACGCAGGCTGCTCCACAACATCAAATAACCTTGTATGTTTGGCCAGCACGCAGGCTGCTCCAAATCATCAACAATCTCGCATGTTTGGCCAGCACGCAGGCTGCTCCAAATCATCAACAATCTCGCTCAACCAGCCACTTTCTGGATTTACCAAGCAACTTTTAGTTCCTTCAGGGTCCTTGCTTCCTGTATTGACCAAGGTTTCCAACAAAGAAACAATAATGCATCAGCTCACTGTTACAAGATTTATGCTTGAAACCTTCATTATTTCAAATAAGAAATGAATGAAAATGAATACTTATCTGTACTGTGCATTTCTTCTCTGGTCCACAGGGTCCTGCTTTTACTTTATAAGCCTTGGGATCCTCCTGCGGACTAATATGTTTGGCCAGCACGCAGGCTGTTCCAAATCATCAAATAATTAATGCCCTACCAGTACACCTTCACACCGACTGGGTTTACCAAGCATTTGGTGGTGCCCAACCAGTCCCATACCTGGTTGGCCCTCTCCATTGCCGAGCCAGCACATACGTCTGGGTCATCGACCAATGGAAGGTAACTGCGCCACCGACCATTACAGGTCAAGGCTCCACTACTCTGCCTTAGGCTTGCATCAGCCTTTCACGGTATCACAATCCCTCAATGCGGATAACAATTCTTCACCCACACAAGGGTGGCACTTCTTCTCTTATGTAAGACGGCGGTTCCATTTAGGAATTCTTTAGGTAACTTTCTTAACTGCAGGATATCATGGCCCCATGATACCCACTCACCCTATGCAAGGGTTACCACTGCTTATACAGTCTTTTTGAGTACTATTTTCTTCACTTTTCTCTTTCAGGTGCAACACTTAGTTTCATATGTATAATCTGTCAACACAAAATGGATAGCGAGCTCATTAGTATCGCTGCTCTAGAATTGTAAACCTATTTCATAACATCCACTATCCAACCTTGAAACACCAGGAATGCGTCCATTCCCTTAAGGCGTAGTCAATATTGGCATCCCTAACATAACTCAGCACCAGAAAGGCGTGCACTCCTTACTGATGTGAGCTATGAAGGTCCTAATCATACTTCAAGCAGTCTTTCATGATGGAAATAAAATCAAAACATGCTCTGCATATTAACTCTAGCAATTAGACACATATATATATATATATCATTCAGGGTTTATGGAAAACTTATCCATTTTGCCGATGTTATTTCCCTTCTTTAATGAGGAATGGAGGCTCCTTCTCTGAGTTGACAGTCCCTCGGTTTGCCATCCCAATTCCTTTTGATGTTACTTAACCTTCATATGTCTTACTGACATATTCTTCACCATCCCACTCATATTGTTTACCAATCATGTAGTGCAGATGAAACATTAATAATGTCTTATGGCATTCCACCTGGAACCCATTTTCAAATCATGGAATCCCTTCCCATGAAGTTTGGCTTCTGCAGGACCTATGTCATGGTATTCCTGCAATGTGTCTTCCTGGCACACTTACTAAACAGCCAAACAGTCAGCAACATTTAGCAATACAATTTCAAATCCGATTGCTCCATAACCAATCCATGGCACTAATAATTAAATTCAGTATGCATTTGCAACTCTGTCTACTACAGAAATTGGTTTTCTTATCCATGAGGCTATCCTCATATTGTTTGGATCTTGTAAGTGACACCACTCTACCCGTTATGGTCTTATGCCTGCCGCCCTACATGAGCATCCACTTACAGCATGTCCTCAGATCTTAGAGCTCTCAACCATGAGAACCTTCTCATAACCTTTGGCTTCTACGTGTGGTAGATCCCGGTCTCTACTATGGACTTTATCCTCATTGCCATATGTAAGACCTTCCTACCGGAAACTGAAACTCCAATCAGCCAAACACGTTGTGAGTATCTATGCACATAATCATTCATTGCCATTATAGTCACTGAAGTGATCTCAGAATTATAACACTCAATAATTCAAACACCTTCAGCTGTTACATTTGAAATGCAATGAAATATATATATACACTTCTATATATGCGTCATTATCATAATAGAATTTTCAAGACATAGTAACACTATCCATGCAGCTTAACTAAATCGTAAATACTCATTATTCCACAGTCATATCGTTCATACAATTCTGTCCTTCCACAAAGTATTCTAGCAGCCCATCGATCATGATTGGGCTCTTCATGTACTTACTATTTTGCATTCATAACAACTTATGAAATGATCCTAGAATTATCATTAATTCGTCATTTCATTCATTATTTATTTTTCAATAACATATGCATCATCCCTATGCATTCATACAATGCATCACAAGATTTATAAAATCTCTTAATGCACATCTACTCAATGCTACCTTGCATTGTTTCATGAGTGCTATGCATTCAAGCATATTATGATCGAGACATGACTATCTCATATAACTTGCATTATCATAATCAGGACCACCAGTCCTCACTTGGTTTGGTTATTAAGCACATAACCAACATACACATGACATGATATAAATTCATATGAATGCATTGAGACTTCTAAACAGTCATAGGGTGTAAGGATCATTTCCTTTAATTAGCCACACCTCACCAAGCTTGGTAGGTTAACAGTCCCAATCGGTATTCAATATCACATGCAAAATATCTCAACATAGCTCAAACATAGTTGAAGGAATCTTACCAAATCCTCTTTCAACATTCATGCAATTTGGCACCAATAATCATTACCTGCATGGCTACCATTAACATCGCCTGATGTTACCTGATCAGTTGGCCTCTTACCAAAGCTGCTCAGTCCTTTTTCCAACTTTATGATCATAGATTTGTTGGCTTCATGCAACAACATCCTCAGTACATTTAGCCATGCTCTTTGTCATCTTTGGTCCTACAACCAATACCAACGTCAAAAGTGATTATCAATCACAATATTCTCTATTAGCGGTTCATTGCATATGCAGACTTCTCTTTTTTTTTTTTTTTTTTTTTTTTTTTTTTTTTTTTTTAAACCAATATGCAATATCTCATTCATGCACAAGCATTTCCATATACACTATGCAATGTTTGTTAAGGTGTCATCTAGTGCATATACATCTATATAATCCCTTACATTTTTAACATTTTTATGCCATATGACAATTTCATAATTATAAGTATGATAACAAACAGGGGTTTAAGGAATTATTCCCTTTTCGATCCCTCCTCGTATCATGGAATTTCTCTTCCATATCATGCATTTATAGAATTTGCCCATATTGACAACAAAATTTGTTTGTCAAAACCGCCGCTGGCACTCTTCTGCACTAAATATCTATGATACATGCAGACCTCATCTGAACTCTGTTCATGTATCATGGTTCCCTGCTGGACAAGCTTTCCAATGCCTGTCTTCATGCTCCATTCCGACATCAGGTGCGGAAACTGCATCCCTTCAAAAATGACAAGTTTTCACTCCAGTTTTTGCACATTTTACACAGTTGCATTTTGGTCCCGAATGCCAACTTCAGCCACCTGTGGAAGAAAATCTATGAGGAATCACAAAAACTTATCTATCGGGCGAAGTTAGTCCATATAACAAGGAACACTCAGCAATTCACGGATCTTAATTCCGATGCACCATTCATCTTCTATGAATTTCTGGATTTCACTACTTCTCACTTTTCACATTTTCCCCAAATTCCAAATTTTGGGCCAAAAACGGCTATCTCCCAAACGGTGCATTTCTGGAAAATCTTCGTCTAACGGAAGCTGTCCGTCTTAATGAGAATATGAAATGTCTAGTTCAGTAAAATTTCTGATTCCCACATCTAGGGTCACTTTTACTGCCCACAAGCTTTTCAAAATCCCGAAAAAGTGGCCCGGAACAGTGCTTTTTGGCCTTCTTGCTCACCCCGACTCCACATCCTTTGGAGTTGGGTTCCAAGATTCGGAACTTAACATTGTGCCTGCTTCATGACTGCCTCGTATCAATTTCAGCTTAAACCGGCCTTCTGTCAAGCCTCGGGACTCTGTCCTTCAAAAGTCACTATTATCCATTTTCTGTCAAATCGGAGTGTAATGGGCTACGGGTCTTCACTGGTCTTTTCATGGCCCTCGTCAATGGCCTCCGAGCCCCACAGGAATCATCGTATTCTGAGTCCGGATGCTCCTGCTATCAAAAAATCAAGTTTTAGCCACTTTACTTTTTTTTTTTTTTTCGCGGGCGCGCGGGCCGGTTCTCCGAACGCTTCCGCAATGCGGAGCAGTTCGGCGAACGCTTCCGCAATGGCGGAGCGATTCGCTGAACTCTCCCGCAACTGCGGAGCCATTCGGCGAATGCTCCCGCAATGGCGGAGCGATTCGCTGAATTCTCCCGCAACTGCGGAGCCATTCGGCGAAGGCTTCCGTCGCGGAGCCATTCGGCGAAGGCTTCCGCCGTTTCGGAAGACTTTCCCGAATCCTCCCGTGATTTCGGAACCATTCGCGGAATCCTTCCGCCGTTTCGGAAGACTTTCCCGAACTCTTCCGCAATTTCGGAACCGTTCGCGGAATCCTTCCGCTGTTTCGGAAGACTTTCCCGAACTCTTCCGCAATTTCGGAACCGTTCGCGGAATCCTTCCGCCGTTTCGGAAGACTTTCCCGAACTCTTCCGCAATTTCGGAACCGTTCGCGGAATCCTTCCGCCGTTTCGGAAGACTTTCCCGAACTCTTCCGCAATTTCGGAACCGTTCGCGGAATCCTTCCGCCGTTTCGGAAGACTTTCCCGAACTCTTCCGCAATTTCGGAACCGTTCGCGGAATCCTTCCGCCGTTTCGGAAGACTTTCCCGAACTCCTTCGCGTTTCGGAAAAACTCGCGGAATGCTTCCGCAGTTTCGGAGCAATTCGCCGAATGCTTCCGCAACTGCGGAAGTCATTCGGGAATTCCTTCCGAAACAGACTTAAACGGACTTTTCAAACAGACTTAGGAAAAATTGAAAACTTTCATTCATTTAACATTCGACAATCCAACCAATGTATTCACCATTAATCTCCAAACAACCAACAATCATGGGCAAGGAAACTCATGAGTATAAGGTGTAATTTGCAAGCTTTCCTAACAACTGACTGTTCATGCTTTTATTCAGGAAATCAAACAGAACTCATTTCCAGCCATGCTCAACAATAATCAACAACAACAAAACAACAAAACAGCTTAAGATGGCAGATGTTGCCCATGCTCCTTTCTCTGTTTCATAGAATGCCATCAATGCAACTAATGCAAGCAATTTGCAAAAATCCCCAACAGTGATGCGATCTTAAGGTTTCTCTAATGCATTTTTGTTTCAAATACAAAATGCATGAACACACAATATGCATTTCAGTTCCAAATATAAAATGCACACACACAATGACTTGTATTTCTGTGAAGGGCCCAACAGCCGTAGGGTTGAACCTAGAGCTCTGATACCACTCTGTAACGTCCCCTTCTCCATAGAACAACAGGGAAGGAAACATTAACAACATACCGGGCTTATGGCATATTTAGCCCCAATAATTTTTGCTCATAAATAACTAACATTTAAAACTTCTATATGCAGATTCGATTCAATATAAACACAGCGGAATTAAACAATACATCTGCACACAGTTTCATCATGCATTCAACATATAAACAACAGTCATTAATTAAAATGCTTGCAGGGCATAGAATTAACATCAAGAATACTTATCTCGAATTATAATGGCCCAAACGACTGGCTACGTGAGAGCAACGTTCCACCCAACCATAGACCTCTGTCCAGCCTGTATTCTTTCAGCTGAGAGATCACCCCCGAGCTGGGCTGTGTATCCACTAAGGAGGAACTAAATGGCTCCCTCACAGTCAGGGTTTCACTCAAACAGCCATGCTAAGCCAACACACGGTTGGGTTTCTCAAGCATGCAATAGGAGATGGAGGAGGATGCTAATCCACTGAGCTCAATCCCAGAGCCACATACCCTTCAAACTAGACTCAGCAATCCCATCCTCTATTCATACATCCACGATTGGATTTCTCACAAATCTGTCACAAACAACCCCAAATCCGTCACTCGTTTTCTGAGCTGCAAAAACTGGGTTTTCCCCTGGCTTTTGGGGTAGCTATTGCTCCCAAATTCGCCCCAAGATTCCTACCAATGGATCCCCCATTGGATTTCTCTGTCCAATACCAAATCGGGACGTTTTTGGCTTCCCAAAACGTGGGTTTCCTTCAAGTCGCGATTTCTGGTTTTCTCATTGCTGGGAGCTCGTTTTTGGTTGGGCAAAGATGTCCCATACTTCCACAATGGAATGGGGATAAGGATGGAGCAACCGCCAAGATGTAGATTGACTTGTGGGACAAGTCAAAATAGCCCATACCTTCCCATACGAATTTCAGGGCTGCCCATACTCCATCAAAGTCATGGGCTGAAATCTCAACCACTTCCTTACAATTGGCATTAATGTCACCTAAGGAAGTCAAATGGGTTCTCATAAAGACATATGGCAACCTATGGTTCACTCCCATAGCCCCCCCACCACTCCCTAGTGGATACACGTGGCCCCTTCTCATTCGTTGCCTCCATAGCCAGTCTTGGATATTTTATATTGCCTGATGTTTAATTTACATCCTATTACAATTTCCATGGCTTAAGAGCACATGGTATCAAAATATCAAATACTTGCCCTTAAATAAAATTCGGCTTTCACTAGCGGGGCCTTGGCCTTGAGCTCCACGCTAGGAAAACATACATCACATGTACACATTATTTACATTAAAGGCTAATATATCCTAAGGGTCGAATTGGGGGTATTACATTTTACCAGCCATGGTTTCTCATGAGATTCTCGATTCAACTTACAAGTGTCCACTAAATTAGGGGAGATGTAACTTCAGCAAGCGCCGGAATCTATTAGAACTGAAATGGCAGTGTTAGAGATCTTACCCTCTATTTCCACCATGGTGGCTTGGTGATCTGCCTATCGTCCATTAAGAGCGGCATAAATCCTTGGTGTCTTTGCCATGTCTCCTACGGTAGGTTCTGCTTGGATGTTGTGTAAAACTCCATCCGTTTTGCTGGGGCAGTATCTGTAGTAGTGTGGCCCTTGGCATTTCCAACAAGAAACAGTTGGTGGGACAGATTTTGTCCCTTTGTTGAAAGATGGCCTGTTGACAGGTGGTGGGGGTGCACTTGGTCATGCTTGTGGTCGGTTGAATCCTCTATTGGGCGGAAAACTATTGATATGTTTTTGGTAAAGTGGAGGTCTAAAACCTGGTCTGCGGTTGTTCGTGAAGGTTCTGAACCTATCTCTACTTCTATTGAGGTTGTCATTCCTTGGTTGTCTATGTTCATAACATAGTCTTGCTTTATGTAAGGTCACATCAAGGGTTTTGGGTATGTCAAACTCTATCTTTTCTCTAAAGTTTGGTGGCATCCCTCCTAAGAACTGTTGTATTTTGACCTTCTCATCTTTAATGTATGGCACATAGTGCAGTAGGTCTAAGAATCTATTTATGAATGCCTCAATGGTTGGAGAGCCCATTTTTACCTCATGAAATTCCTTAATTTTCTTGTCAAAGAATCTTTCAGACATATATTTGTCCTAGAACATTCTACTGAAAGTATCTCGAGTTATGTTTCTCAGTTCTTGTCCCTTGGTGTGTTTCAAGTCTCGCCACCATCTGGCAGTTTTACCATTCAGGTTGTATATGGCTAATCGGGCTTGCATTTCACTGGAGTAATTATGAAGTTTGAAGTACGTGTTCATTCCTAGCAGCCACTCTTCAGCCTTCTCTCCTGAGTTAGTTTCTCCGTCATAGGTTGGCGATTTTATCTTCCTAAATTATCCTTGTAAATTGTCGTCACTTTTCCTCCTTTTTTTGCAAGGAGGTGGTGAACCTTCATGGTTGGAAGAATTCTTACAGTCCTCTCCCATTGATTTAGGTGTGTTTTCACCCTGTTCTTCTACCTTAGGACTGGCAATTTTCTTTGGGTGACTGTGTCCTTCTTTAAAAGTATTGACTGAGAGTGTGGGTTGTACGTGGGGTTTTGCCCCTCTTAAAGTCTGAAGCAGAGCTTCATTTATAGCTTGTTGTTCTCGTCTTTCTTGTATTTGGTCATATCTGAAACTTTGGAATTCGGCCTGTAGATTTTGCATGGATTTCATTAAATCCGAGTTGAGTTTCACCACAATTTCTTGCTCTTGTGGTGGGGAGTTCAGTTTTCCATGTATGTTGTTGCCTCCTTCTGCATTCATTTTCAGACAATGACTGTACCTGGAGTGTTAAATAAGCGTCAAGAACAAAAAATCTATTAGTTTATTTTTACATAAATAAAATAAAATTTCTGAAGGTATGTTTCTGTTTACTATGTATCTTCAACGAATGTTCTATTTGTAATGAGCCCAACAGGTCACTTAGTTTTGTAGCTAGTCTTTGATACCACTTGTAATGTCCCTAAAATTAGTGAACATAAAAAAAAAATTCTTTCTTCTTGCAGTTCTCCTTGTCATCGATTATATATTTATAGAATTAATGTTCAACAATGTGAAGTGTATCGGTTCTTGCATGCAGTATCTAAGTGTTTAGGAAGATTCTAACAAGGTAGATTTTATCGGTCTTGCTTTTGTCGTGGAAGTAAATATGATGGAATGTTTGTGTAAAGTTCAACTATGAAATAGTATTAGCAGGCTCTTTCCCTCATATATGATCTAAATGTATGTTTTTAAAAAGGTCAATTGTCTAAATGTCCATCCTTAGGCATGATGAACTTGATGAGAGAAGTTGAACACACCATGAAAACTTGGGGTTGGTCTAAACACTCCTGGTGGAGTCGCCGAGAGGTAAGGTGTGAATGTTTGAAACCTATGGACTTACTTAGCAATGTCGCTAATGCATATTTACTTGTCAATTCCTTGCAGGTGATCCTTGGTGGCCATCAATTGAGTAACTCCATTTTGTAAACATTCTCAAAATGAAAACACCTTTTATGTTAAACTTGTGTGGGTTGAGGTCTTTGTCCTCATGAAAGGTACCCAAGTGTTTTGGTTTTATAATACTATACTATATAGTTTGTAAATCACATTTGGTTTCTATGATGGTGGTTGGAGGTATTAAATGTGCCCATGGCATTCACATGGCCTTTGTCTAGCTGGCTAAGGGTTTAGCAAGGGTTGCCTGAAAGTAGTCAAATCGTGAAATTTCTTTGTCTTTGGCTGAGAGGGGGTTCTAGCTATTGTTTGTAAGGAAGTTGCACCTGGCGTGAGCTGTGCTCATGGTCAGGGAAACGTCTAGTGGTCATGGAGGTGATGAAGCAGAACTCTTACAGGTAACTACCTCCACCTTCACTCCTTGTTACTTTTATGTTTTTCCTCTCGTAAGTAAAGAAGTATTCAAGTCCTGACTTCGTGTGGGTTTCTTCTAATTGCAGATATGTTGTGGCTCTCAGCGTGGGGCAGCAGGGAACCAATACGAACTATACGAATCACTTTGAAGTGGTAAGTCCAGGGTTCCCTCAACCCCTCACACCTACCTGACTCGGTTGTCAGAGAAAGTTTTGATGGTTTGCAATGGGGAGACTTCGTGATGTCGTTGGCTCACTCAGGTTTTTAGGAGTTTACATAGTGGTCTCCTTTGGCTTGACTAGGAGTTTTTGAAACTATCATTGTAAATAATATTGTTTGATGGGTGAAGCTTATGAGGGTTTCCATTCTTGCAGTAGGGTCTAAGGTTTCGGTCTCGGTTGCTTTGCTTTTACTGAATTCATGTCTATGTATAAAAGGGTTTGAAAGAATATTTCCAAGTAGGTTGTAAAGATTGTGGGACCTCATTTTGCTATTTAAAATGGGAATTTACCTCTGCGTTTTCTTATGTATGAGACCCAAATGTATGCGTGGAGGAAATGGGGTTTCTGTTAAAAGAAGGTTGCCTTCGCTCTGTTCTGCGTTTTCCTGTACCATGAAAATTTATATATGGGTGACTGTTGATAGTACTTTCAAACTGAATAAAACCGTTTTATTCCTCTGTGTGGAAGATTTGGTTTAAACGTTTTGTTGCCAAAGATACTTTGCCTCATGTCTAGATTATTTAAATGGGACCTGGGCTTTTGAATTTCTTCCTAGTGGTTCGATACCTGACCTAGGGCATCTAACATTTTCTTTGTGTCAATATGGGATTTGATCCTTGGTTCCGTCAGGGATCTAGAGTTGCAACGTAAACTTTATGAGTCTGAGTCTATTGTGTTTGAGAAGTAATAACCCTTGAAGGTTATATTGTATTTCACTATGGCTTCAATAAATCATGGATACTGTGTAATGTTCCCTATTTAGTTCCTAAATGATTTGAGTGATGAGCTTTGGTTCTTTCTTTACTACTGTGTTTCTTGAATTGCATTAGGTAGATAACATAAGAGTTTAAGGGAGTGAAGTGATAGAGGGATTCGATCCCAATTCCCGAGTTTAAAAACCAATGCTTGTTTGTATGTTTAATGTAAGCGGTGTTGATGAAAAGTGGTTGTGGTGCTGACGATTGTTAATTCACTTGATTGAAAGGTGACTGTGTAAAAACCTCCTACATTTTTCGTTAAAGTTGAAATGGAATGCTTTAGTCTAAGTTTGAAAATCGTATTTCTTTGAAATGGCTGAAGCGCTATTTCTTTGTAATGAGATGGTTGTTGGTAGAGATCGTATAGTTGTTAATAATATGGAAGTACACCTAGATTTAAAGAACAGAAATAGATAATACTATTGTGGTCTCTTTCACTATTTGATGTGGAGTGTAACTAGGATATCTGATAATTGTCTTGCTGCTACTATCATTTCTATTTGATGTTTCTCAAACATAAAGAGGATGACCATAAATGATTTAAATAGAACATAAGGAATCCCTGCACCATGAATTAGTAAGATAATTCAGACAGAAAGCATAAGTATTTTAAACAATATAATAACCCTAAGTTGGATCATGGGTAAAGAGAACAATGCTACAGTAGAAATTCTAATTTTGAAAGCCTAGGTTCATTATAACTGGAAAATGGAACAATGAATACTACATACCTAGCTGCTTGAGCGCTCAATTCTTTCCTGTGGAAGACTGGCTGCTTGGCACTTGATTCCTTCCTGTAGAAACCTGCACACTCAACAATAGTTAATGTAGAACCTGTTGTATCTAGCTAACATGTTAGGATGATTTCCTTAGCTGGATAACTTTGCGGCTACCGTGTTCCTCCCAACCATGATCCTACAACCATTCCTAGTTCTGTATGGATCCCCCTGAGCTAGATTCCAACATGCAAAAGAGATAGAGGACCTATGGGTACTGTTGGTTCAATTTCTTGGAGCAGAAGTCTTTCCTTAGTTTCCATCGGAGAAAGATGATGAAAAAGATAGATGATCCCCAAAACTTGGGATCTTCCCTCTTTATGTAGGGGAGTCTTGAATAGGACTGTTGAAATAATTAGTTTCTTTAAATTAAATAATTAATATTTTAGAAGATATTATTTAATAAGTAACTAGTCCTTTCGGAACTAAGACTTTTCCAATTGTTTAAGTATAAGTGATTTTGGTTTAAGCTCTCCATAATAATTAAAATAACAATAATTATATTTCACTTAACTATTAATACATCATTTATAATATTAAATAATGCATAAATAATATATACTAATCATATTCCATAATTAAATAATGACAACATTATTATTAAATCTCTTAATAATAATATTAGCCTTGAGGCGTTTATACATGTTAGTCATAGAAGACTACTGGTAATTATCTTTTAATTAGTTATGTATCCTCACATGATACTTTTTTTTTTAAACTTTTAAGGACAAGGTCCAATTCTTTGGATGGTCTTGGTAAGCTTGGATAGGCACCTCTAAAAATATGTTTCCTTGGATAGAGTATCTGCCATAGAATTAAACTGTCTGTAGATATGATCTAATGAAATATTCTAAAAAAGTTGAAGTAAGGATTTGATCCTGTTACACTAGTGATAAAGAGGAACATTGCTCAGTTCATATTCACTACGAGCCCATTTTATGGTCACTCTGGAATCGCCAAAGATCACCACATTGGAAAGGCCAAATATATACGCCACCATAAGGACACACCATAGCCCTAGAATCTCAGCCTTCATATTAGTCCCCAGACCACAGTTCAACTTCAAACTAAAATAATGATCCATATTGATATAAATGACTCTTCCAGAAGCACATTTTCCACCCAATGTTGCACCATCAAAGAAAATCACTACATTATGTTGTGGGGGACAAAAAGAAGAAATACTTTTTGTTCTTACCTTGCACAGATCCACACACTGCTCAGTTATCATCTTCACAACACACTTGAAAGACCCTTCAATCTTTGGACTCTGATCTTCAAAGATGGTTGTATTCCTTGACAACCATATTGCCCAAGCAATCACAGCCGGTAAGAAGGAAAAAGTAGTTGATGATCTGTACCAATCAAGGGTGTTCAGAGCAAAGGTTCCATCACCCCACAAAGGTTCTAAATTATAGTGATGTTGGATTGAAGTCCAAAGTCCTCAAGCAAAACAACATTCAACAAAGATGCGATTCACGGATTCAGCCCCATGCCAACAGAGATAGCAAAGATTCGGCCCTTCCCGGCCTCTCTTAATTAGTAAATCCCACGTCGCGAGTTTGCCCCTCAAAGCTCGCCACATAAAACATTTAACTTTGATTGGAATTTTCTAGTTCCACAAAGTCCTATACCACCAATTTGTAGGAGTAATACAATGAGCGTTTATAAATGCATGATAATCCAGTTGTGCCGATACTGTACCATCTTTGTTATTGTTCGTCCAGATCACCTTATCCTCCTCTTAAGATAACCTGCAGCCTACCTCATTTAATTTTTTAAAATATAGGCTCCATTCATTAGCACAGTCACCATCAAACCCCATGTGAAAAGCATTCAACCAATACTGTTGGTTTAAATTATGATTCCGGTTCCTAATCTTATTCAGGGTTTTATAATCAAAACGGTGAAGTGTAAGGAGAATCTCATCCGACAATCTGTAACCATTATCCACTCCAAGAAGTGGATCAATGCCGACCAGAATGTCACGGCCATTGCCTACCTTCCAAACCAAATCCTTCACCAACCAGTTATAAATCTTTAAAGAACCATTCCAGATCTTGGATGCATTAGAGAGTTTCTTCACAAGATCTCGTAGCCATCGAATAACATCACCATTCAGATATTTAGCAGAGATCAATTTTGACCACAGAGTCAATCCAAAGAGAGACCTCCAGAAACTCTTCATTCTCAAAGCAATACTGAAAAAAGTAAGATTTCAGATTCCCCAACCACCTTGGCATGTAGGGAGGGCAATGGCTTCCCACTTAGTCAATACCAATTTTTGACGATCAGCCACTCCAGACCATAAGAAATTGAAGCACAAACTTCTTAACCTAGTAAGAATGGACACAGGAATTTGATGTAACGAAAGCCAATAAACAGGGATGCCAATTAGAACAGACTTAACCAAAACTAGTCGTCCACCAATAGATAGCATCCGAAATGTCCAGTGAGAAATGCGTTGCTCAACCCTCCTCGACAACCATAGCCAATCATTAATCCTATACCCATTTGGCTTCAGAAAGTATCCCAGGTACTTAAACCCATCCTCTAATTGTTGAAAGTCGAAAGGCATGAAATTCCTTAATGCAGCTAACCGGTGCTCAGATATCCTATAATGGTAAGCACAAGATTTCCTTATACTTACATTCATACCAGTGGCCATGCTGAACCTAGAAATAATATCCATAAACTTCTGCCATTCCAAATTGGTATCCAAACCAGCAAGTAAAACATCATCAACAAATAAAACATGAGTGAAGACCAGCTCTTGTGATAATTTTATCCTTGAAATAGTCCCATCAGCCTTTGCAACATTTATCATTCTACTTAATCCATCAATGATTAACAAAAAAATTAGTGGTGACAGTGGACACCCCTGATGGATCTTGCTGGACATATTGAAAAAACTTGACGAGGCCCCATTGATAAGCACAGCAATACTAGTTGAGGTAACACAAGCCATAATCCATCTTATGACAAGTGGAGGTATACCAATTTGAATAAGTACCAACCTTAAAAAAGACCAATCAACTCTATCATATGCTTTCTCAAGATCCATCTTGAGAAGCATAGCCTTCATCTTCTTCGATTTGACAGTATGCATAATTTCCTAGGTGATTCCAATGGCATCCAAAATTTGACGGTCCCTTAAAAAACCGAATTGTTAAGCTGAGATATGAGCAGATAAAATAGGTTTCAAATGAATAGAGATGATTTTAGATACCAACTTATAAGCCAAATTACATAAATCAATTGGGCGAAAATCACCAAAAGTAGAAGGCTTCCCTTTCTTTGGAATAAGTGTGAGAAAAGTCGAATTGAGCCCACCGGAAATGTAGCCCTCAATGCATGAATACTCCACCATTTTCAAAATATCCAGCCCCATAATATCAAAAAAATGGAGGAAAATCTCAACAGTCCATCCATCTGCCCTTGGAATTTTTTCCTTGGCAAAACATTTAAGTGCAGCTTCAACTTCGACAAGAGTAACTTCACACCCTAACACCTCAGCATCATGTTCCGAGATGAAGGCAGGAAAAAGACAAGCCACATTGATTTGTTGCAATAAATCGGTCTGGCCAGGATCAGAATATAACTTACCAAAGAAGTCACACGAAGCATTATGAAGAGCCTCTTGACCAGAAATCACATTCCCCAGGTCGTCCTTAAGATCCCAAACTGCATTCACATTCCTTCTATGCAAAAAGATTCAATTCTTTTCGAAAGAATTGAATCTTTAAACAAAGAGTCCACAAAAGTCTTGATATGTAAATGGAAAGGAAAATCATTCTTAAACATAGAGCTCACAAAAGTGGTAATATAAATATTGAAAAAGAAAAGAATCTTTAAACATAGAGATAAAGACACCGTTATGGTTGTTCAACTGCACTCACCCACTAAAGTCATAATTGATAACTAAAAAGTGATGACACCTCGATCCCTACCACTACGATTGAAGTAATGGTATTTATGAATGGAAATATTGAAATGGAAAATTTGTAATATACTCACAACTTGATCGATTTAAATTAAGATAAAGGTTATATCATGTATCTATTAAAATAATGAAATATTGCTCTAGGAGTTGCAAAAGTATGTCGTATATGTTTGCGTGGAAAAAGATTGGGTAAACAATGTCTAAATTAAGATACACTGCATATACTCTATCTCACAAAGGATATGGACCCATCTTGAAACATATCCTCAATCTTGTAATTATCGATATATTTACAATCCGATCTTGAACTGAATTATAATTAAAGGAAGAAAAATATGTCTTCGAGAGAGTTTCACTACTTTATAGAACAGCTGAGAGAGTTTCTCTCTAGATGTCATCAAATGCAAAGTTTCAGCAATAGCCAGAATGCTTGTTGCGAAGTGTTGATTGTTGGATGATGGGCAGAACCCTCAATAGGCGTCCAGAGTGAAATCAAAGACACACAAAACTTTAGACAGGTTAAAAAAAAATCAGGGTCTACCAGATCTGCATTATAGCTTTCAGCAATAGATGACTGCACCGAATTCAGAATTCGATGCCATAACAAAGTTTAAACATGGGTTTTCGAGTTATGAAAACTAGCTGGAGTAGTTTGGCAGAATCAGATATCACACCACGAAAGGCCAATCTAAAAGGAAAGAGATTTATAAATTCATACGCAGAGTAAAGATTGGATATGTGCTGCCATGATTTTTATTTAATTAAAAGGACAGAGGTTTACAAAATCATACGCAGAGTAAAGATCGGATCTGTGCTGCCAGAATTTTAACTTAATTGAAAGGACAGAGGTTTACAAAATCATACGTAGAGTAAAGATCAGATCTGTGCTTCCAGGATTTTAATTTAATTAAAAGGACACAGGTTTACAAAATCATAAGCGGAGTAAAGATCAGATCTGTGCTGCCAGGATTTTAATTTAATTAAAAGGACAGAGGTTTATGAAATCATATGCAGGAATCCAGCATGTCGAAGTCAACTGAAGAACAAAATGAAATAAAGTAAATCCTAGCAATGTTTAATGACACTGAAACCCCCAAATTTTTGAGTTCGGTTGCGTTACAGAAATGTGATTTGCATAAATCTCAAAAATATAGAATGGACATAGAGATTCGATAATGGATTTCGAATAGCCTTAATATATTTTCATAATTCTCATAAATGAAATGGATATGGAGTTTCAGTACTGGATCTCGATAGCCTTTAAATTCTTTATAATTCTCAGAAGTGAAATGGATACAGAACTTCAGTATTGAATCTCGATAGCCTTTCTTGTAATTCTCAGATATGAAATGGATACAAAACTTCAATATTGAATCTTGACAGCCTTTAAATTCCTTATAATTCTTAGATATGAAATGGATACAGAGTTATATATTTGCAATCATATTAATAATAGAATAAGAAAGTTAGAATCGTTTCCAGTATAGTGATGTAAACAGAGCTATAGATTCAATCTCTGCATTTAAATAGAATAGGGACATACCAGTCACTTCCAACATTGAAATAAAATAGAGTTTCGAGTATATTTATGAAACCAACTACACCCTCTCAAATATACAGAGAACCAAATCCATAACTCGTAGAAATTACCTTTCAACATAGAAAATAAACAGTTCACCTTTCCCTATCACAGCAGAAATACAGATTCATAGATCTCGGGAATTTACCTGTGGATTAATGGCTTCTCCGGACGAATGCATGATCCCATGAAGTTCGTAGCTCCAATACCGTCATCGATCACCAATGGACACCTCGGTTGACCTCCCTACCTTATCGAGAGTACTCTCCTTCCTCCCGAACTCCCGAGCAATTTGGGTTGTAGAGCTCACACACACAATTCAAGAAACTCCTCAATGGGCTTCCCCCACACAAGAATTTCTAGCCAAATCCCAATAGCAGCAAGTCACTTACTTTCTCAAGGTTACGATAACCATCCAAGGGTGGGGTCCTTTACCCATTCCCAATGCCTTCCTTATATAGGAAAATCTCATGCGACACATGTCGCTTCATGCAAAATACCCAATTTCTTAATAATGAAAAAGTAATTTATCTCACAAATCCAAGTGTCAAGTTTTCTAGAAAAATGCACCTACTTTCATAAACTTACTCAAGTTTGTCTCTAAGATGCTCACTCTAAATCCTATTTTGTGGGTGCATGTGGTGTTAGCCAATATCTCTAGCCTAGGATTCCATTTTTGCTCCTGATATAATTATTTCTATTATTTTAAATACTAAAAAGTATTTCCATGTGCAAATGCCTAACAATAATTATTTCTATTATTTTTAATACTAAAATGTATTTTTATGAGCAAGTGTTCTAAATGCAATTTATATGATTTTTCTTTTTATGCACAAAGTTCATCAATTAATCCTTTCTAGAACCTAGGTGCCACAACGTTGGGCCCATATGTCCTTTATGCTCATCTTTCGTCATGGTACCACTCTGTGGGGTCCATTCATCCGTTGTATCCATTTCTTGGCAAGGTACCACATCGTCGAGTCCTTGTGTCCATCCTTTCCGTTTCTCGGCAAGGTACCGCATCGTCGGGTCCTTCTGCCAATATCTTTTCATTTGACTTGCGGGAACTTCATGTAGGGATTTTAGGATCTATTACCTTCAATCCTCCATTTAGATACTATTGGGGACTAATGGCTCTAAGGAGTAAGTCCATTCTTACTACATGCCCCCAACTCATACATGACCAACTCTGTCATGCTCCACATCGCACGACTTCACGCGACCCTAAGTAAGCAGCTAAGGGATTTTGAAATCAGTCGTGGGATCCTTTGGAAGTCGACACCGTCGTCGTCCTTCCGTGTGTGATTTATTTGTACTCTACAACCCTTTAATTCCTTTGTGTGTCCGTCAGTGAACCATTTCACTTGTCGCTACACACATTCTCAATAACACATATTAATAGTCCTGTCCTCATTCATCATAATCATTTCATACATGCTAATGGTTAAGCAATTACAGTTTACTCATAACATCTTATATCTTGTTAATCGGTCAAGTATTATGTCATTTGTATTTCTTTCGTTTAAATCACATAGTTCATCATACATCTAGTCAATACACAACATGATATTTTTCAGATTAGATAATTATTCACATTCATAACTATCATACAATTCATTATTTTGATTCATTAGTTGTTGTCACGCACATACTCAGTTGTTCTTCAAATATTCAGAAATACATACTCAAAGGGTTATGTTGCAGAAGTTTCAATCAGTTGGGTCACTTGACAAGTGCCCTCAAGGTAGACAACCATCTAGGGAACTACATACACCCCTCCTTACATAGAACTTCATCCCAAAGTTAATTCTTATTGTACTTCCATGGTGAGATTCACCTTCTTTTGACATCCATGTCATTTGTTGTCATCTTCCGATCAGTAATTTTTTTTTTTTGTACTGTAATTCTCATAATATTTTGCTCAATACTCTCCATTAATGACCCTGGTTTCTAACACTTCTCAAAGGTGTCATGAGTTAGTGACATAGTGTTAGCTTGTGTTTGAATTGTTGATAAAGTGTTCTCCAAATTTCAAGTATGTTTCACTCTCTCAAACTTTTACCCAAGAAATGGTAAAAGGAGGCTTCTGGTGTCTTTCTATTTAGTCTTAGGATGGTGATCACTAAAAATCCTTCAAGTTTAATTCATTTTCATAAAATACATTCTCCATTCCTTGCCTAAGACCCTCATCCTATCTGTATATAATTCCATCCCATGGTTTTCACTCCTTAATCGAATTCCAATATAGAGCTTCCCTGATTATGGGTTGCGAAAGGTCAATTCAATAACACCCAACATTTTGCGGATAACATTTTTCTTAAATAGGTATAGGTATCAAAATTACATCAAGTAAGAACACATATAGTTTTCCATTTGAAACAAGTCATATATTGTTGAAGTTCGTCGAAACTTTACCCGTTATAATTGCATGTTTAAACGCTTTTCTCATTCTAAAATTACAACCTATATTCGTTTCCATGACATGACCATGACATTTGCCTACCCATGTCATCCAAACTTGAAACCTTCTTAAGCATTTTTCATAATATTAATTCATCCTAAATCATTATTACAGCATCTACACTTAAGAGTATATAAGTATGTGTCTCCTCTCTATCAAAAAGTCCAATTATTCCTTTACATCGTGCTCATGCTTACACCTTAATCATTTAGATGATCCAATACCTTGATGCTTACAAATGTATGCAATAATTCCTGGAAACCTTAGCCTCAAAAAAAAAATTAGAGTTTCCATTTTAAGCTTTCCCTATCATTCCAAACATGTAACCTTAAGAATTTACAAACCAATTACTAATACAGGGCACTATGCAGTAATAATGCTTATTTTGTTTCTGGTATCCCATGCGATATGACAATCTCGTCAACAAAACCTCTAGATCTACAAACATTCTTTTAATTCTGGGGTGGGTGCCATAAACTGTTCAGTCAACTTCCGACAAAACCCAATTTCAGATCTCTTTGTTTTCTGGTACATCAATATGGTTGTTTATATCTTAGTGACCTGTCATTATCTAAGGGACATCCCTCACACTTGAGTATCTTCCTTTCCATCTTCCAGCTTTTGTATTTAAATCGCTTCAGGTAAGTATATGATGTAATCCAAAATGGTCGGTTTATTTTGAACTTTCATCTGACTAAGTGGTCTTAATAGTATAACTCATTGTTGTTATCTTCATGTCATGGGCCACTTGGTTTCCTTCAAGTGGTCGAAATCCTTGGGAACTGTAATTAATCATCCTCTCATTAAGCGTTAAAATTCATCCTAATTCAATATTCTCTTACATCCATACTTACTAGAGCATATCGGCCTATGTTAGGGCCTCTTAAAATAGGTATTGGTGACAATAGCTTCTTTAGTGCAAGACCCCTTCTCATATAACTGTAAAATAAGGTGCATAATTCGTTCATGGGTCCTCCCACTTGGAGAGACCTCTAGAAAGTGCTAACCATGTCCCGGAGGTTCCCTAGGAATTCTTCCCCATGAATGCTAGTGTTGGCTGCTCCCAAATGCTTTGGTACTAGCAGGATTTTCTGTAATTCTTTCTCCTGAAATATGTTGACCTAAGGTAATGAACCTCCTTTTATTGCTTATGATAAAATGAATACTACAATAAATTTCTGTATACACGGTTCCCTTCAAAATGTTGTAGTACTACTCTTAGGTGTCCCTCCTATTATTCTAGCGTCCTGGACTAGATCAACGTATAGTCCATAATTACTCAAACACTCCTCTAGGCACTCAAACAACACCCCTATTATCAAATTTATAAATGCACTAGGTTCAATCAGTCTTATGTCTAACAATTTCATAAGTTTAATCTGCAACTCCTTAAATCAGGTGACGCCATCCAATAAGGGACTCTAGTTGTAGGTCATGTCTTAGTTTTGAGTCCTAGCTTGCATTGTGGCGATAGACCGATCAATGCTCTTGGTATTCGATGGAATCTTCTTGTCAATGAACCAACTTCTCCTTCTCCCCCCCTTCGTTCACAGCGATCCATAACCCGAATTTTCATGATGGACATTTCATCTTTCCTTGTCTAAAATGATTTGTAATTTTTGCGACATTTAACTCTTGTCAACCTAGTCGACTATTTTGTGGAACAATACACACTGGTTTTTCAGGTCTGATCAAGGTTCGACCGACTCTGATACCAAATGTAGAACCCTTGTTCAAGAGATTTTTTTTTTTAATAAAGATTAACATACTTATTCATGTCTTCATTCTAGTTCTTTAATAAATCCCTTAAGTCTAAAGTATTACCCTTTTCTTTTGTTTAGCATCAATTAATCAGGGTACCCGTGTCATCAAGAGGTGTAGTGACTCTACTTTCTTGGAATTCTTGATACCATTACGTATTATCTAAACTTACCTCTAAATGATGAAGACGGATCCAGGGAGTCCATTAAGTTCATGGGTCTGTGGGTTATGGTCCCACAATATGGAGCTAGCGTGTCCATGGAAGCAATTAAGGGTAGAATTCAAATGAAACTGAATGGATTTCATGATCGTTTTTTCATCCATCCTGAGACCTTAGTTCTCAGGCTACTCGAATCAGCAAAATCCCTCATAACCATTGTATTGACTTCAAAGAGATCAATGACGGACCCAAGCTGAACAAGGCAGATTAATGGAAAGTTTCAGGTCTATTTCAAGTCCTTCGATCATTAATCCGAAGTTGATCATGATATGAACCCTTCACGCTTCGGCTGCACACCAAACCTGCACTCTTGTACTTCACTCACACACATTCATACATTCAGACAAATGCATTTACACAAAGGTTACTCATACAGGATTAATGTATAAATAATTAGAACAAAGATACATAAATACACAGATTGAGCTTGAATAACACAATATGGCCTCTCTGGGCCAGGACGCCTACTCAGATTGATTTTACGTTGCGTCTGACCTCCCTGTCAAATCACACAAGCTACACATAAATAGCACAATACATCATGGATCAGATCACTGAAAGGATCAGATCCCCCTTAACTAAGTCATGAATATTGCTAATAAAACAAAAATATCATAACAACCCCATGAAATTCAATTGATTCGCATCCTTTGTCCACGTCTATCCACCTCCTCGCGTTCTGTAAGGAAAAATGCATTTTATCTCGGATAGGGTCGATGCTCCTGCATCAGACTCCCGCGGTACAAAAATTTATGACCTCATGGTCATAAGTGTTCTATTGCTGCTTCCGTATTCAACCCGGTCATCTTCCTTCCTCATGCATCACTGAGCTTCTCCTTAATGCTGAACAGTGAGCTGCAACCAAGCCTCTGCAATAACAAGTCTTTTTCACCTAGCTACAAAACACCTCACCAAACTCCTCTCCTGGAATTAGTCTTTTGGTATTCTTTTGGTTCTGTCCACTTAGAACCCTTTGAGCTTCTTTGCTCTTATAGGCTTCTACATCTAACCCACCTTCTCCAACATGTAGGAATCTTCTCGCTCTGATACCACTTGATGAAGACGGATCTAAGGAGTCCATTAAATTCATGGGCCTATGGGTTATGGGCCCACAATATGCAGCTAACGTGTCCATGGAAGCAATTAAGGGCAGACTTCAAATGACACAGAATGGATTTCATGAGCGTTTTTTCATCCATCCTGAGACCTTAGTTCTCAAGCTACTCGAATCAGCAAAATCCCTCACAACCATTGTATTGACTTCGAAGAGATCAACAACTGACCCAAACTAAACAAGGCGGATGAATGGAAATTTTCAGGTCTATTTCAAGTCCTTCGATCATTGATCCGAAGTTGATCATGATATGAACCCTTCATGCTTCCATTGCACACCAAACATGCACTTTTTTTCTTCACTCACACACATTCATACATTCAGACAAATGCATTTACACAAAGGTTACTCATACAGGATTAACGTATAAATAATCAGAACAAAGATACATAAATACACAGATTGAGCTTGAATAACACAATATGGCCTCTCTGGGCTAGGATGCCTACTCAGACTAATTTTACATTGTGTCTGACCTCCCTCTCGAAGCACACAAGATACACATAAATAGCACAATACATCATGGATCCGATCACTAAAAGGATCCGATCTACCTTAACTAAGTCGTGAATATCGCTAATAAAATAGAAATATCATAACAACCCCACGAAATTCAATCAATTCGCATCCTTTGTCCACGTCTATCCACCTCCTCACGTTCTGGAAGGAAAAATGTGTTTTTATCTCGGATAGGGTCGATGCTCCTACATCACTAAACATACTTGTGTGAAAATCCTCACAGCAGATCTAAGAGATGATGTATACATCACAAGAAAGTAATTGATTAAGCAAGAAAATAGAAGAAGAGTGGTAAATGCAGTATAATGAGCAACATAATAATAATACAGTAGAACTTGGATAGAAGCAGAAATACTTCACACACACTAATTAATTAATCACAATATGGAAAAATAAATAGTACAATGCATCAGGATTCAAATGCCAAGGTGGCAATTTGAAGTAGCCTTCATGGAGTGATCAAAAGATCACCAGAGTGTCATCGGAGCACAACTAGTAGTCTATCTCATCATCGGTGGAGTCATCAATGCACAAGTAACTGTCAATCGTTAGTCAAACTAAGTCTAACTGAGTGTGGTAGGTGTAACTGATTGTAACTGGCACATGGAGACACTAACTGAATGAAGGAGGCTCAGTGGAGGGCACATGAGGAGCTAATTGAAGTCAGAATGGGCAGTCAAGTCTCACTGGAGTTCCATCGGAGTGATACAGTCAATTGAGAGTCATTCAAGCCTAAAATCAAGGAGAGAGCTGAAGATAACTAAAATAACTGGAGTGGTAGGTAAGGAAGGGCGCCTTTCTCATGTAGTAGGTGAAAGGAGGGCGCACTAAGCTCTAGGAGGGCTAAAACTGAGTGGAAAGAAACCTCGGGGGCTAGCTAACTGAGGGATAGGTGTTGAGACTGATGACTGGGATGCATGCAAATGCATGCAAACCCTAAAAGTGCACGCATGACTAAAAATGCAAAGGATGAAAATGCTAGTAGGACTAGGATGGAGTATAGGAATATCCTAACACCACCCCTTAATCCATCCTGGGCCCTGGTAACTAAGACCAAAGGTCACCCAATACAATGAATAATAACAGTCAATAAACCGAGGAAATGGGGAAAACCTCATGGGAAAAATACCCCCCCTCAAAATAGATTGTAAGGCACACACAAAAATAAATGCTCCAAACTCAAGCAGGTGTGATGATTGGTCATATGTCTGGAGGTATCTTCTTCTTGGGAAGAAGTGGATTGTGCTCAAAAGGCATGCGCTTGTACTTGCTCTTCAGATCGAATTTGATGAGAACAAATCCAAAAGTATGAGGATGATCCTTGAACCTGTGATTCGAATCAGTTGAGGTAGGATAAAAAACATGAATGTGCAGATAGTCTTTTGTCTTCTCCTTCGAACCATCATGGGTGAGATTATGCCAAAAAGAACCATCAAATAATAGAGATTGCTTGGAATCTAAATCAGATCCAAGACTTGAATCATGGTTGCTTAAGATCTCCTTTGAACCATTTGAGGTGAGATCTAAACCAGTAAGTGCATGAGAAATTTTCTCAAGCGAATGGCAATGGCCATTATCTTCAATAAACTTCTGAGAACATGAAAGAATGATCTTACAGTAGTAAATTAGATGTGATTGCTTGGAATCCAAATTAGATCCAGGGCTTGAATCATGGTTTCTTGAGATCTCCTTTGAACCATATGAGGTGAGATCAAAACCAGTAAGAGCATGAGAAATTATCCCAAGCGAATGGTCATGGTTTCTTGAGATCTCCTTTGAACCAGCAGGGGTGAGATCAAACCATGATGTGCATGAGGAATTATCTCAAGTGAATGGCAATGGCCATATTCTTCAATAACCTTCTGAAAGCATGGAATAATGATCATATAGTAGTAAATAAGAGGTGATTGCTTGAGGAGAGCGAATGCATTACCTCCAATAGCTTATTTTACCTCTAAAATATTCATGTGATCATGATGCAAACCAACAAACTCTGGTGCAAGAGAGGATTTAGGACCTTCTACAATATCTAGAGTGTGAACTGGCACAGAAAGAGAAGAAATTTGGAGCATGAGTGTAGAATCTAGAAGTTCTTCTTCTTTGTGGACAACTTCAATATGAGATGTGCTTAATACCGGTTCATGATCAATGAGATCATTAAGGAGGGAGAATGCATCACTTTGCTTTTTCTCGAAAGGGTTTGGACCAATCCCTTCATTCTGTCTTCCAAATATTACATTCAGGTGAGCCCATAGCTCTTTTGTTGATAAAATATCAGGGAGGTCATATAACATCCATTGAGGCATAGCAAACAACATGGTTGCATAAGCTATTTCACCTTTATCTAACCAATCACTCTCTTCATCATAGGATTCAAACTCTCTTTCAAAACAATGATCAAAGAGACCATTTTTCTTCAAATGTGTTATCATCAATGGTTTCCATTCACCATAGTTGAGTGGAGAAAGAAGATCATAGTTGAATGGAGAAAGAGGAGGGATTCTTCTCAATTCATTGAAGCTGTAGAAGACCTGCAAAAACAATAGAGAATATCTGCAACTGCTACTGCTGCATAAATGCAGAAACTGTTGCAATTGCTGCACTCAAAACCTTGATAATAACCTGCAAAAAACTCTTAGGAATGGAGATAAACAATACTCTCAACATGCTCTGATACCATGTGAAAATCCTCACAGTAGATCTAAGAGATGATGTATACCTCACAAGAAAGTAATTAATTAAGCAAGAAAATAGAAGAAGAGTGGTCAATGCAGTATAATGAGCAACATAATAATAATATAGTATAACTCGGATAGAAGCAGAAATACTTCACACACACTAATTAATTCATCACAATATGGACAAATAAATAGTACAATGCATGAGGATTCGAATGCGAAGGTGGCAATTCGATTTATCCTTCATGGAGTGATCAAAAGATCACTGGAGTGTCATCGGAGCACAACTAGTAGTCTATCTCATCATTGGTGGAGTCATCAATACACAAGTAACTGTCAACCATCAGTCAAATTGAGTCTAATTGAGTGTGGTAGGTGTAACTGATTGTAACTGGCACATGGAGACACTAACTGAATGAAGGAGGCTCAGTGTAGGGTGCATGAGGAGCTAACTGAAGTCAGAATGGGCAGTCAAGTCTCACTGGAGGTCCATCGGAGTGATACAGTCAGTTGAGAGTCATTCAAGCCTAAAATCAAGGAGAGAACTGAAGATAACTGAACTAACTGGAGTGGTAGGTAAGGAAGGGCGCCTTTCTCATGCAGTAGGTGAAAGGAGGGCACACTAAGCTCTAGGAGGGTTGAAACTGAGTGGAAAGAAGCTCCAAGGGCTAGCTAACTGAGGGATAGGTGCTAAGACTGATGACTGGGATGCATGCAAATGCATGCAAACCCTAAAAGTGGATGCATGACTGAAAATGCTAGTAGGACTAGGATGGAGTATAGGAATATCATAACAACTTGGAACTATGCTCTACACCTGTTATTATCATAGATATTCCTTTGGCAATGTCCTTACGTAATTTCATTACATATTCACCAACTCTATATTACATTCTACTATCATTTATGAACCATTCAAATATCAATCCACGTCATAGGAGTGCGAATGCTTTAATCTTAATCTTCGATATATGTACACATAAATGACTATTTTACAATGTCTATATTCTCTGATCAAATGTGTAATTATAATGGTAAATTCGATTTCTTAAATTCCATGTAATTGACATTAACTACATCCTATACTTCCCAACACAACAAAGTGCATTCATTTGATAACATACTACAATGTATAGATTCCACATATAAATATATGTGAATGCCCAAGTTATATATCTAACTTCTATTTTATAAATAACGAGATGCAATACAATAAATCTAGAACTTAACCTATTAATACCATGTGTTATAATCCATTGTTTCCCTATTCCATTATCAATACAATTCATATAATCACATTTTATACAAACACTTAGTGCTTCACTAACTTATCACTTTTATGCTATTAACTAATTTTAAATATATGCAATACCAACATTCACCTTCATGTCATAAACTAAATTAAATATATTATATACCAATTTTCACTTTCTTATCATTAACTGAAATATATCAAATACTACAACATATCCTACAATAACTTTTGCTAACTTTTACTTACTAGGCTAAAACTCTTGTTACTATATAAACATTTATATGTTGACAAAAAAGAAATAGTCTAAAATTACCATTCCCTTCATTGATTTCCCAATTCTACATATGTGAATTTATAATAATGCATCTGTCATTCATCTTAACAAAAGTGTATAAGAATTAATAAGAAGTAACATTTTACAGAATTAAAGCATGGTAATACTTGATTTCCATATTATCACGATAATATGTCGAATTGTAAGTGAATGGTTTAATTAGGTAGATCTCTCACAATCATTCCATTTCTAATGTGACTAGGTCGGTATGAGTACATTATTATTCAAATATCCTATACAATAAAAAACCATATATATATATATATATATATAATTAACTAAGTATTGAATATAAACAAGTAAGTGTACTTATTAAGTAATAGGTATAATCCATATATCTAAAATATACAAGTTCTATGCAACCTTTCCTCTAATACTTTATTTAAACTTAAGCGTGATTCCATCAACATATGAACAAAACAAATTCAAGTATACTATATAGTTAATATGCATAATTAAATAACTAAAAGGAAAGCAATTCTATTCTATTTATATTCTGTTAATCCCTTTTAAGATATTCATATAAACGTTGAGCATAATTAAATTCTATGATTATAAAGAATTGAATCTTCAAACAAAGAGTCCACAAAAGTTTTGATATGTAAATGGAAAGGAAGAGCATTCTTAAATATAGAGCTCACAAAAGTGGTAATATAAATATTGAAAAAGAAAATAATCTTTAAACATAGAGATAAAGACACCGCTAAGGTTGTTCAACTTCACTTACCTACTAAAGTCATAATTGATAACTAAAAAGTGATGACACCTCGATCCCTACCACTACGAGTGAAGTAATGGCATTTATGAATGGAAAGATTGAAATGGAAAATTTGTAATATACTCACAACTGGATCGATTTAACTTAAGATAAAGGTTATATCATGTATCTATTAAAATAATGAAAGATTGCTCTAGGAGTTACAAAAGTATGTTGTATATGTTTGCGCGGAAAAAGATTAGGTAAACAATGTCTAAATTAAGATACACCGCATATACTCTATCTCGCAAAGCATATGGACCCATCTTGAAACATATCTTCAATCTTGTAATTATCGATATATTTACAATGCAATCTTGAACTAAATTATAATTAAAGGAAGAAAATATGTCCTCGAGAGAGTTTCACTACTTTACAGAACCATCGAGAGAGTTTCTCTCCATATGTTGTTGAATGCCAAGTGCTAGCTATAGCCAGAATGCTTGTTGCGAAGTGTTGATTGCTAGATGGGCAGAACCGTCGAAAGGAGTCCAGAGCGGAATCAAAGACACACAAAACTTTAGACAGGTTAAAAAAAAGTCAGGGTCTACCAGATCTGCATTACAACTTTCAGCAATAGATGACTACACCGAATTTGGAATTCGATGCCATAACAAAGTTTAAACATGGGTTTTCAGGTTACGAAAACTGGCTGGAGTAGTTTGGAAGAATCAGATATCACACCTCGGAAGGCCAATCTAAAAGGACAGAGATTTATAAATTCATACGCAGAGTAAAGATCGGATCTGTGTTGCTAGGATTTTAATTTAATTAAAATGACAGAGGTTTACAAAATCATACGCAGAGTAAAGATTGGATCTGTGCTGCAGGATTTTAACTTAATTAAAAGGACAGAGGTTTACAGAATCATACGCAGAGTAAAGATCGGATCTGTGCTGCCAGGATTTTAATTTAATTAAAAGGATAGAGGTTTACAAAATCATACGCAGAGTAAAGATCGGATCTGTGCTACTAGGATTTTAATTTAATTAAAAGGACAGAGGTTTACGAAATCAAACGTAGGAATCCAGCATGTCGAATTCGACTAAAGAACAAAATGAAATAAATTAAATCCCAATAATGTCTAATGACATCGAAACCCCCAAATTTTCGAGTTCGGTTGCATGACAGAAATGCGATTTGCATAAATATCAGAAATATAGAATGGACACATAGCTTCAATAATGGATTTCGAATAACCTTAATATATTTTTATAATTCTCAGAAATGAAATGGATACGGAGTTTCAATATTGGATCTTGATAGCCTTTAAATTCTTTATAATTCTCAGAAGTGAACTGGATACAGAACTTCAGTATTGAATCTCGACATCCTTTAAATTCCTTATAATTTTCAGATATGAAATGGATACAGAACTTTAGTATTGAATCTTGACAGCCTTTAAATTCCTTATAATTCTCAGATATGAAATGGATACAGAGTTATATATTTGCAATCAGATGAATAATAGAATAAAAAACATAGGAACCGTTCCCAGCATAGTGATGTAAACAGAGTTATAGATTCAATTTCAGCATTTAAATAGAACAGGGACGTACCAGTTACTTCCAGCATTGAAATAAAATAGAGTTTCGAGTATATTTATGAAACCAACTACACCCTCTCAAATATACAGAGAACCAAATCCATAACTCTCAGAAATTACCTTTCCCTATCATAGCAGAAATACAGATTCATAGATCTTAGGAATTTACATGTGGATTAATGGTTGCTCTGGTCGAATGTGTGATCCCACGAAGTTCGCAGCTCCAATACTGTCATTGATTACCACGATCACCAATGGACACCTCGATAGGCCTCCCTACCTTATCGGGAGTAATCTCCTTCCTCCCGAACCCCCGAGCAATTCAGGTCGTAGAGCTCACACACACAATTCAAGAAACTCCTCAATGGGCTTCCCCCCAACAAGAATTTCTAGCCAAACCCCAATAGCAGCAAGTCACTTACTTTCTCAAGGTTACGATAACCATCCAAGGGCTGGGTCCTTTACCCATTTCCAATGTCTTCCTTATATAGGAAAATCTCATGCGAAACATGTCGCTTCATGCAAAATACCCAATTTCTTAATATTCAAAAAGTAATTTATCTCACAAATCCAAGTGTCAAGTTTTCTAGAAAAATGCACCTACTTTCCTAAACTTACTCAAATTTGTCTCTAAGATGCTCACTCTAAATCCTATTTTGTGGGTGCATGTGGTGTTAGCTAATAGCTCTAACCTAGGAATCCATTTTTGCTCCTACTGTAATTATTTCTATTATATTAAATACTAAAAAGTATTTCCATGTGCAAATGCATAAAAATAATTATTTCTATTATTTTTAATACTAAAATGTATTTTTATGAGCAAGTGTTCTAAATGCAATTTATATGGTTTTTCTTTTTATGCACAAAGTTCATCAATTAATCCTTTCTAGGACCTAGGTGCCACACCGTTGGACCCATTTGTCCTTCATGCTCATCTTTCATCATGGTACCACTCTGTTGGGTCCATTCATCTGTTGTATCCATTTCTTGGCAAGGTACCACATCGTCAGGTCCTTGCGTCCATCCTTTCCGTTTCTCGGCAAGGTATCGCATCGTCGGGTCCTTCTGCTGATATCTTTTCATTTGACTTGCGAAAACTTCATGTAGGGATTTTAGGATCCGTTACCTTCAATCCTCCGTCTACACACTATTGGGGACTAATGGCGCTGAGGAGTAAGTCCGTTCTTACTGCGCACCCCCCAACTCGTACATGACCAACTCCGTGGTGGTCCACATCTCACAACTTCACGCGACCCTGAGTAAGCGGCTAAGGGATTTTGAACTCAACCGTGGGATCCTTTGGAAGTCGATACCATTGTCATCGTTCCGTGTGGGATTTATTTGTACTCTATGACCCTTTAATTCCTTTGTATGTCTATCGGTGAACTGTTTCACATGTCGCTATACACATTCTCAAAAACACATATTAATAGTCATGTCCTCATTCATTATAATCATTTCATACATGCTAATCGTTAAGCAGTTACAGTTTACTCATAACATCTTATATCTTGTTAATCGGTAAGGCATTACGTCATATGTATTTCTTTCTATTACATCACATAGTTCATCATACATCTAGTCAATACACAACATGCTATTTTTCAGATTAGATAATTATTCACTTTCATAACTATCATACAATTCATTATTTTCTTTCATCATTTGTCGTCACACACATACTTAGTTGTTCTTTAAATATTTTGAAATACATACTCAAAGGGTTATGTTGCGGAAGTTTCAATCAGTTGGGTCACTCGACAAGTGCCCTCAAGATCTACAACCGTATAGGGCACTACAGAAAGCAACCACACAACAAGAGCTCGATCGAGGCCGTTAGATTGACCGAGGACCACAACCACACAACCATGCTACTCCACGCAACCTTGCCACCAGGCCATGTCATCCACTCGAGTAAGTAAGTGGACCATAAACCCCATCTATTTATTTTTTAAATAAAATTTAATTTCTTATTTTTTTTAATATAAATTTATAGAAACTGGTAGCATCTATGCTACTGGTTTTATTTATAAATGTGTATTGGGAAGCATAAATGTTTTCGAATTACACATTTGGAAATAAAACTGGCAACATAAATGTTGCCGGTTTTTTTTTCAATAAATATAACCAAATTGTGTAAAAACCACCATTGAAACCTTAATTTTTTAGATCTATGAACCTACCAATTACCAAAACCCATTTGAAAATTGATTGAAAATATGTGTAGCAAAACCATTTACATTATGTTAAGTATGTTTTAAATTTTAAATTTATGTTGTATTTATTTTTTCAAGTTATGACTATTTATGTTTATATCAACTAGTAGCGTTTATGCTGCCGGTTTTATTTTAAAATGTGTTTTGGCAAGCATAAATGTTGCCCCCTTTTTGTTAATCCTCTGAAAATGCCAAGAGGGTTGAAAAAACAATATACATATTTCAAAATAAAACCGACAACATATATGTTGGTTTTTTTCCAATATAAGGTCATACAACCATGTAACAAAAACCATTAACATTAAAAAAATAAAAATTGAAAACCTTTGAAATTGAAATTGAAATTTTAATTACAGATTTCAATTGCAATTTCAATTTCAATTTGATGAAATTGCAAATAACAATTGAAATTTGTAATTTAAATTGCAATTTAAATTGTAAATTTAAATTTGAAATTGAAATTGCAATTTCAATTTGAAATTTAAATTTGATATTGGAATTGCAATTGAAATGGTAAATTTGAAATTGAAATTGCAATTGCAATTTCAATTTGAAATTGAAAATTGACATTTGAAATTGAAATTGATATTGGAAACTAGAAATGGAATTGAAATTGGAAGTGGAAGTGGAAATTGATGTTTGAAAATTGCAATTGAAATTTGATATGTGACTTATTGGTGTTTACTGATCACAATTGCAATTTGAAAATGAAAATGAAAACGAAATTGAAATTGAAATTGATATTGAAATTTGAAATGAAATTGAAAGTGAAAACTGAAAAATTGAAATGGAAATGGAAATGAAAATTAGGAATTGGAAATCAAAATTGAAATTGGAATTTGAAATTGAAATCCAAATTTGAAATTGAAATTGAAATTAAAATTGATTTGAAATTTGAAACTGAAGTTGAAAGTGAAATTGTAAATAAAATTGAAATTGGAAATTGGAATTGGAATTGAAATGTGAATTTGAAATAGAAAATTGAAAATTGAAATAAAAATAAAAATTGAGAAATGGAAATGGAATTGGAAAGTGAAATAGAAATTGAATTTAAATTTCAAATTGAAATGGAAACTTGAAATTTGAAATTGAAAACTGAAGATGAAATTGAAATTGGGAATTGAAAATGAAAATGAAAATGAAAATGAAAATGGTATTGAAATTGAATTTAAAATTTGAAATGAAATTGAAATTAAAAATTGAAATTGAAATTGAATTGGAAATGAAAATTGAGAATTGAAAATCAAATTAGAATTGGAAATTGAAATTGAAATTGAAATTAGAAATTCAAATTGAAATCGAAATTTGAAATTGAAATTGACATTAAAATTGATTTGAAATTTGAGATTGAAAACTAAAGGTCAAATTGAAATTGAAAATTGAAAATTGAAATTGAAAATTAAAAATTGAAATTGAAATGGAATTTGAAATTGAAATTGGAAATTGGAATTAGAATTAGAATTGAAATTAAAATAATAGAAATGGAAATAAAATTGGAATTGAAATTGGAAATTGAAGTAGAAATTGAATTTAAATTTCAAATTGAAATTAAAATTGAAACTTAATTTGAAATTGAAAACTAAAGATGAAATTGAAATTCGAAATTTAAAATTGAAAATGAAAATGAAATTGATATTGAAATTGAATTTGAAATTAGAAATTGAAATTGAAATTGAAATGAAAATGAAAATTGGGAATTGGAAATGGAATTAGAATTGGAAATCGAAATTGAAATTGAAACTTGAAATTGAAATTGAAATTTGAAATTGAAATTTGAAATTGAAATTGACACAAAAATTGATTTGAAATTTGAGATTGAAAATTGAAGTTGAAGTTGAAATTGAAATTGAAATTTAAAATTGTAAATTGTAAATATAATTGAAATTGAATTCAAAATTGAATTGGAAATTGGAATTAAAATTGAAATTGAAAATTGAAATAGAAATGGATATTGAGAAATGGAAATGGAATTGGAAATTGAAATAGAAATGGATATTGAGAAATGGAAATGGAAATGGAATTGGAATTGGAATTGGAAATAGAAATAGAAATGGATATTGAGAAATGGAAATGGAATTGGAATTGGAAATTGAAATAGAAATTGAATTTAAATGTCAAATTGAAATTGAAATTCAAACTTGAAACTTGAAATTAAAAACTTAATATGAAATTGAAATTGAAATTCGAAATTGATAGTTGAAAATAAAAATAAAAATGAAATTGAAATTGAAATCGATATTGAAATTTGAAATGAAATTGAAATTGAAAATTGAAATGGAAATGGAAATGAAAATTGGGAATTGGAAATGGAATTAGAATCGGAAATCAAAAATGAAATGGAAATGTGAAATTGAAATTGACATTAAAATTGATTTGAAATTGGAGATTGAAAACTAAAGCTGAAATTGAAGTTGAAATTGAAATTGTAAATTGTAAATATAATTGAAATTGAATTCGAAATTGAAATTGGTAATTGGAATTGGAATTGGAATTGGAATTGAAAATTGGAATTGGAATTGGAATTAGAATTGAAATTGAAATTTAAAAATAGAAACAGAAATAGAAATTGAGAAATGGAAATGGAATTGAAAATTGAAATAGAAATTGAATTTAAATTTCAAATTGAAATTGAAACTTGAAATTTGAAATTTAAATTCGAAATTCGAAATTGAAAATTGAAAATGAAAATGAAAATGAAATAGAAATTGATATTGATATTGATATTGATTTTGAAATTTGAAATGAAATTGAAATTGAAAAGGAAATGAAAATTGAGAATTGGAAATGGAATTAGAATTGGAAAACAAAATTGGAACTAAAAATTGAAATCAAAATTTGAAATTGAAATGGACATTAAAATTGATTTGAAATTTGAGATTGAAAACTGAAATTGAAATTGAAATTTAAAATTGTAAATTGTAAATAAAATTGAAAATAAAATTAAAGTCGTTACTTCACATTGGTTCTCCCTATTCCATAGTTGGCATGCCTTAGCCAGGCGGGGACAGTGATGGGTATAATGCCCATAAACACCACAAAAAGAACATGGATGGTTTGTTCATAATTGAGCATCCTTGGCCTTTTTAGGTGGCTTATTGGGGTCTTGGTCTGTGGGATTCACACCAGTGTTGTTAGTTGGGTTTGCAAGTTGTTTTCCACCTCCCCATCCTTGGTTATTTCCCTTATTCTTTCCTCAATTCTTTTTCTTGGGCTGCTCTTGTTGAGTATTGGACATAGTTGGGGGAGGCATGTTTTGTTGTCCATACACTTGCTCTTATGGGAAAGGGAGGGAAACAGGGTGTGGCCACACTAGGCCTGCTAGCAAAGGGCCAATAAAAGGGTAGTATGGGTTCATGGTCGGAGGGGATGAAAAGGTAGTAGAATCACTTCCACACATTGTGCCACTACAGGAGGGCCCATGAACATAGGGGGATGAAGCAGGAGATAAATATGAGGTACTTGTTCATATGTGTGGATGAGGAACACGATAAATCTAAGTAATATCTTAGAGTGGCAATCGAGCCCTAATTAGGACACACTACATTTAGAATAGGTATGTATGCATAACCACTCACTAAGGAAGGGAAAGGTACATACGATTTGGGTTGGGACACTACAATGCCAATGACACCATCTAAAGCATAGGATGCCCCTAGCAGATCTTTCTGAGAGGAGTCTCCGCGAGGAACATTAGGGATTATGGTATATAAATACCTAAACTACACATATATTAGGTCAAACCACTGAGCTTTTAGGATATCCTCTTCCTTGGTTTGAGGTCGTTCAAAGGATACGTCCTTAGAAATGGCGGGGAGTAGGGATTTGAGAAACCATTGTAAAAATATCTGGTCATGAAGTTTGATCTTGCACAAAATTTTGCGTCTATGCCACTCATGGATGTGGTCCATAATGTGGGTGGCAGAATTATGTCGACAAGAGATAAGGATTTATACTCTGTCATCATATTGGATAAGTAATTGAAGGAACTGTAGGAAGGTGGATGCCAATGAAGTAAAGTTAGGATGTGTTCCATGAGGTTTTTCTATATACCACTTAGCAACGACACGAGTGAGGGTCCACTGGAAAAGATGTAACCTAATGGAATCATCTATGATGTTGTTGGATGAGAACCATAGGTGAAACAACATGATGTGATTTTGGGGGTCCTCCCTATCCTTCCCTTCGAACTTTGGGATGTATGGCGAGAGATTGGTTAGCATAGGGGGCCAGTTTGGATCATGTCATATCGGATTCTTGGTTATCCTTACCATATCAGGGAGGTTGAGGCTAGCCGTAAATGGAAAACTTATAGTCGTGGGACCTATGATCAGAGGATTTTTCATCAAAGAGTTCCCCATAGAGGGGTTTTCGGTGGGTGGGTACCCTATAGGGGGTTCCCATTGGGTGGATTCTCCCCACTAGACCCACCTCCAACTAATCCCCCATAAAAGGAATTGGGACTGCCACCACCAGATGAGGGGATATGAGTAGCCATAATATTGTGTGTGAGTGAGTGTGTAGGTGACTCGGACTGAGAGGAATGATAATCAAACTTGAGTGTCTTGGGAAGTGGTCCCAAAAACGGTGAAGTATTGTAATTCTCTGACGGTAAACCCGAGCATGTGTAATGTTTTTATTTGATTATTAGTGGCACTAGGTTCCTAGACTATGGACTATGGATATTATTATTATTATTATTTTATTAGTATACTTATCTATAACTAAGTAATGGATAAACATGGGCAACAATGTTTCAGGGGGGTCTTGGGTTCTACATGTGAAGGGGTTGGGTTAGGATTTTTGGATCCCCCTAACGGTACTCTTGTCTTCCTATTTTATATGTTATTGGACCATGGTGGTCCTAGTTTGTCTAATTAATGTTTTACATGCACCCATGCAACCATATACCATGCACCATGCATCATGCACCCATGCAACCATTCACAACCACATATGCACTCATGAAACCATGCACATGCACTCATGCATCCATGCACCCTAGTACTCCAATGAATTGGAGTAGCTTTCAATAGGTTAGAGTCAATTTGGTTAATTGGGAGTTGTCATTAATTAAATGGTGTATAAAGAAAAAAATCTCTAGTTAATGAGATGAATTCGAGTCATCCTCAGTTAATTTGAGCATGTTTGGGTCCATACAAATTATACTACGTGTATGGAAGTGAATTTGGGAAAATTCGATTCAGTAGGAAGAATTTGAGTTACCTTCATGCAAGGGGATTACCTTATGGGTAATTCAAGTCAATTATGTTGGGTTTGAGTCAGTGTTCATAAATTCAAGTAAGCCAGTGACTGGAATTGTTTTTTTAGAGGTATTGAGCCAAAATCAATAATTTGAGTTACTCTATGGAGAACTGGAATGGGTCATTCAGTGGGTTTTGAGAAGCCTCAATGATTTGGGGTTTCTTCTCAATGGTCTAGAGTCAATCTCTTGGAGGCAATTCTAATGGGTATACATGGATTTGAATTGCTCCAAAGGTCATGGATTCTTTCATTATTGTGTTTGTTGATGAGGGCATAGGATTTCTTTGACTAGAATGCGAATGCCAATGGAGATTTTGTCATAATATCATGTGCACATTTTACACCAATTGTCTTGTAGGGAATGGAGATCTTGTGAGGAGAATTCTTGATTATTCATTCTTTCAATTATTGAGGGGAGGCGATTTTTTCATGCCATGATTGCTGAGAGCTGGGTAAGCTCATGAACTTGGGAGCCATATATGCTCTGCTATGTTTGTGAACTGTGTGCTTGGAGCACAAGGATATTGATCGTGTTTGGAGTAAATCATGATCAACTCTAGTATAGTTCCTTCGTGTCCACCACTTGAATCTCTCTTGATCCTGCACATAAATCCTTATGGTGAAAATGGCAATGTCCAGAGGGACCTAGGAGGTGAAGGGATTACCATTTCACTTGGTAGTTTGGTGGAGGAGTAAGTAGGTGGCGAGGGATTGAATTGTGGATTCTCAAACTGATATTTTCTTGACTACAGTATAGTTTAGTGGTGTCTACCATTTGTCTTCGTCCTAAACCTGCACAAAAATCCTGATGGTGAAGGGATTTGTCCTATGGGACCTATAAGTTGAAGGGATTACCATTTTGGCAGTTTCCTCAGGAACCTAGAAGGTGAAGGGATTACCATTTCACCTAGTAGTGATGTGGAGGAGTAAGTGGGTGGAGAGGATGAAAATCTTGTGAAATAAATTCCTATGTTTGTGTTGCTCGAGTTGTGGGCTTGAGTTTTATACTTATATATTGATTTAGAAGATTCCTTGACCGTGTGAATTCCAAGACCTCATCTCAAAGGTGACCTGCACAAGTAGATTGGCTTGGCAATGTTTAAGTATGGAAGCAAAGTTTCCAGTTGATGCTAGTTTCTCCCCTATAAAAGATAAGTATTTTATGCTATTTACACTCTTTATGTATGTTGTTGTACATGTGCCCATGGAGGTTGATATATCTCTGTCATTATATTTTTTTAAATTGTATATATGCTCATGGTGAACGGCTAACCCAATGTTGATAATTTGGCAGCTCACAGAAGAGGTACGTTGATGTGTTAGGCTAGTGGTTAGTAGCTTATTTGTTTATAGAATTTATGATTTTTAGGAGGTCTGATTTTAGGAAAACCATATTACTTGTATGGATGTTCTGAATCAGATCATCCATGGGATTTATGGTTGTCATTTAATGAGGGAAAATGATCTTAAGTAGTATTATAAATATGTTATTTGAGGTAAAGTAGACTGTTGGTTTAATGGATGTTTTAGGAGGCTATTTGCTTATGGATTATGAACATTTATCAGACTGATATTCCGGTAGTCCATATGGTTGTATATGGCTTCACTGTATCAGGTCAAACATGGGTTTATAGACTGATAATTTCATATAATAAAATTGGCATGCATTAATGTATAAATCTACTTTAAGGAAAGATAGTAATGTTAATTTTAATATGATGTTAGAAGCTAGTCTTTTGTGGAATTATGTTCATGGGATAGACTGATATTTTGGGTAGACCATATGGCCATGTATGTTTGTACCAGATCAGATCCGAGAGGGGATTGGAAGTTTGAATTTATTGCTATAATACCTACTATGTTTAGGCTTTTAAACTTTTCCTCCTTAGAATGTTGAAATGATGAATGTTTGTGGTCATAAATGGAGTTCCATGAAAGAATGTAAGTCTTATTTATTTAGTTGATTAGAGGGATACGTGAATATGCTTATAGGTGTAGTGACATATAGTCAACATGTAAAGACGTCTGGTCTAAATGTATCCTTGTGTCATTACAATGCATTTCTTGTAGAATGGGGAGCTAGGTTGCATTGGAAGGGAAATCATCGTTAATGGTTGAATGCTTTAGAAGTTTTATTCTGTTTTCCATGTTAGCCTGACCTTAAAAGAGTATTATTCTGCTATGCTTAGCTTAGATTCATCCATTCTCCTTGTTAGAAACCCCGAATACCCGACCTAGGTGTTGTGTTCCAAGGTTTGGTATGTTACAAGTGGTATGAGAGCTCTTGATTACAACAATATGGCTATTTGGCCTTCTATGATATTATGACTCTTTATTTATGCATTAAAAATGATGTTATATATGTTTTAAAAAGGTTATGATGTGCTAACAGTATTTTTATGGTCAACACCTCGCAACCTCCAGTTCTTATTATTAACTCCAATATCTCAAGTCCCATGAGGTGTTAACTAGGTTATTCGTGATATTAAAACGAAGTATTTTTTAAATAAAAAATATGTACCCTATGATATGATTGCACATGTGATCGCATGCATTAGATATACTATGATTATTATATTTATTGAATTATTTGTTTAAAATATGACAACCATGTAAATAAGGCTAAAGGGAACATATTTTTATTGGTGTGTAGTTTTAAATCTATTGAAATTAAATCATGTTTTAATAATGGATTTGTGTGCATTCATTTATGTCAAGTTGACATAAGAAAACTCTACGAAATCACCAATTAGGTCAAGAGGATTTAAAGGTTAAATTTTAGAATAATTACACCCAAACAGTCTTAGTTTATTTACATAATGAAATTCATTGAAAGAAAAAGGAGAATTTAACTAAAAGCCTTAGTTTAGTTATGTTGAGAATAACTTTAAGTTTTAAGGCTAGTAACATATAGAATTTAACTATAGAATTTAACTAAAAGATGTAGTTTAGTTAAACATTGATTTAAGTTATGGTTCTAATTTAGTTAAATATTGACCTTAAAGCCTTAGTTTAGTTATGTTGAGCTTAACTTTAAGTTTTAAGCCTGGTAACATATATAATTTAACTAAAAGTTGTAATTTAGTTAAACATTGATTTAAGTTATGGTTTTAATTTAGTTAAATAATGAATTTAACTTAAAGTTTAGTTGGTTAAATAGTGAAGTTGAGATATCAAATTGGTGCTTATTAAGTGAGGATAATTTTATTGATTAGTTATAAAGGTAAATACATTTTAGGTTTTGAATTAATCTAACGGGTCATCAATAAGTGTTTAGTGGGTTGGCTTGGGATAGGGCAGCACTGCTTTCTTTGATGGAGCTTGTGAAAATGGGATCTGTGGATTGGGAAGTATTATTCACTTTTCCTCGAATGATTGTATTGAATTTAAAGCTAATGGGGGTCGAGGCACATAAGTATTATTAACTTTTCCTCGAATGATTGTATTGAATATAAAGATAATGGAGGTCAAGGAACAAATATTTTGGCTGAAGGTTTGGCTCTAGGATCTATCCTTAGCATTGCCTTGGAAGAAGGAGTAAAAGAGATGGAGGTGTGAGGAGACTCGGTTGTTTGGGTAAACTCCATGAATGGTTTACAACGGATAAGAAACCTCAATCTCCAGGGTATCAGTTTTTCTCTCAAAAGACTAGCTGGAGCTTACAACTCAGTCCGTATTTGCCATATTTTCTAGGAATTAAATGAAAAAGAAGATGCTCTGTCAAAAAGAGGGGCTTACCCTCAGAGAAGGATCATAAATCATTATCAGAACCATATCAAGAGTATTTGAGATTCAGAGACTCAATCTAGCTTGTTTTTTATATTATTGTAAAGCTAACTGTGAACCAGTTTTGTGTGTTTTTTCTAAAAAGTAACCTATGTGAAATCTCTTTTTGAAAATTACAATTTTGAATATTTTCTTAAGTATTTCTATGATTTTCCAAAAAGAAAACTATGTAATACTTCCTTTTGAGGATCATAAGTTGAATAGCTCTCAAGTATCCTTATTGCCTAGAAGCATTATGTGAAGCTTGCAAGGAGTACCTAAAAATGTATATGTTTTTTCCTATATAGAGAAATATGATATGTGTTTTTTTCCATGGAAACAAAAATATTAGTTTTGGAAAATGCATAATATGAGTGCCATAAAAGTATTTGAGGGTGGTGAATCCATTTATGCGTTAAAAAACACAAATTAAATGCTTCTAAATTTGGATTTAACCAAAAAAATTATTGGATTTCAACCAAAAACCATTGAAAAGTCCGAAACATAGAATAAATAGACTACTCCCATTATAAATTGAAATTAAATATGTTTTATATAGATAAATAAAAAATTGATATTCCTCTTTAATCTTCTTTAAATCACAATTTTTATAAATTTAATTTAAAAAATTTCTTATTTTTAATCAATTTAATTTAATTTTTTAACTATTATTTAAAAAGTTTAATTTTATAATATAATAAATTAAAAATTATCATAAAACAAATTTCATAAAGTGCAGACAAACTTTCAAAATAGGCTCTTGAGGGGATGGAAGGATTTTTAGTTTGGGAGGAATGGATGGACTCTTGTCTATTGGATAAGGGTGAATGTTACTTTTTTTGAATATTTTGGTTCATACTTGTTGAAAAATGAAGTGTTCCACTTGTCTTACTATTTTGACAGTAAGCTCCTCTCTTTGTATATGATACAACTGAAAAGCTAGTTGCTTTTTTGAGCTCAAGATCATTCAGGTGTTCTTGAACAATCTTTGTACTATTTGATTTGGTTTGAATAACAATAGTACGGTTTTTTTTCTGTTGAAAAAAAAAACACATGTTTTATTTTAAAAGATGTATTTCTTTTTTAATTATAAAAATCGTGCATTGTGAACATAAAATTTATAATGAACTTCCATTTCTACTCTAGGATACAATACAATAAAAAATCATTTGAATTGTTTTAGATTTATAAATACTAATCAAACACTAAATAATAATTAATGAGAACCTTTATTCATCAGAACATACATTGCAAAGTTTTTTAGAATCATTAAATTATGATTCTCATTGCAAAAGTGCTTCGTCGCACAGCCGATACACTACTCCCACATGGGAAACTGTAATTTGGGACATCTATAGACGTCAAGCAGCTCCAACAACGTACAATCTTCGACACCTTCCAACTCTTCCAATTGAGAGCACCACAAAACACCTAGTTGCTGAAGTTTTGTCAACAGCGATAACCCTCGTATGCTTTTCAGCTTCACACATTACATTGCCCACAACTACTCCAAACATAGCAATGTTTCCATTATTGGCGGCTCTTCTAGCTCAGAGCACTTAGACACACCTAGAAATTGAAGCTTTATACAGTGTACCAATCCCCCTATGCTCTTCAGCTTCACACATCTAAGTACACGAAACTTCTCCAAAGATACCAATATTTGCATGCTTGGTAGCTCTTCTAACTTAGAGCATCCTTGAACATATAACAGCCGAAGCTTTGTCAACTGCGATAAAACTCGTATCCTTTTCAGCTTCACACATTCCCTTTCCCGCAACTTCTCCAAACATACCAAAGTTTCCATGCTTGGAATCTCTTCTAGCTCAGAGCACTTAGACACACCTAGAAATTGAAGCTTTGTACAGTGTACCAATCCCCCTAGGTTCTTCAGCTTCACACATCCAGATGAGCAAAAATTCTCCAAAGATACCAATGTTTCCATACTTGGAAGCTCTTCTAACTCAGAGCATCCTTGAACATAGAGCAGTCGAAGATTTGTCAACTACGATAACCCTCATATGCTTTTCAGCTTCACACATTCCCTATCCCGCAACTGCACCAAACATACCAATGTTTCCATGCTTGGCAGCTCTTCTAGATCATAGCATTTAGACACGTCTAGAAATTGAAGCTTTGTACAATGTACCAATCCCCTTATGCTCTTCAGCTTCACACATCTAGATGCACGAAACTCCTTCAAAGATACCAATGTTTCCATACTTGGAAACTCTTCTAACTCAGAGCATCCTTCAACATATAGCAGTTGAATCTTTTCCCACTGCACCAACCCCCCTATGCTCTTCAGATTCACACATCCAAGTGCGAAAAAATCCTCCAATGATACCGATGTTTCCATACTTGGAATCTCTTCTAATGCAAAGAACCCATCAACATTAAGCGTCAGAAGATTTGACCACTGTACCAACCCCCGTATGCTCTTCAGCTTCACACATCCAACTACCTGAAATTTCTCCAAAGATACCAATGTTTCCATACTTGTAAGCTCTTCTAATTCATTCCACCAGTCAATATATAGCAACCGAAGCTTTTCCCACTGCACCAACCCCCTTATGCTCTTCAAATTCACACATCCATCTGGGAGAAATTCTTCCAAAGATACCAATGTTTCCATACTTGGTAGCTCTTCTAACTCAGAGCATCCTCTAACATCTAGGAATTGAAGCTTTGTAGCGTGATCCAACCCCCATATGCTCTTCAGCTTCACACATCCAGATGCACAAAACTCCTCCAAAGATGCCAATGTTTCCATACTTGGAAGCTCTTCTAACTCAGATCACCCATCAATGTGTAGCAGCCAAAGCTTTGTCGACCGCACCAACCGCATGCTCCATGCTATATGCACCATGCACCCTAGTACTCTAATGAACTGGAGTAGATGTTAGTAGGTTAGAGTCAATCTAGTTAATTGGGCGTTGTCCTTAATTAAATGGTGTCTAAAGACAGAAGTCTCTAGTTAATGAGATGAATTCAAGTCATCCTTAGTTACTTTGAGCATGTTTGGGTCAATACGAATTATACTATGTGTATGGAAGTGAGTTTGTGAAAATTCGAGTCAGTAGGAAGAATTTGAGTTACCTTCATGCAAGGGGAGTAATTTATGGGCAATTCAAGTAAGTTATGATGGGTTTGAGTCAGCGTTGACAAATTCAATTTATCCAGTGACTAGAAGTGTTTTTTTAGAGGTATTGAGTCAAAACCAGTAGATTTGAGTTACTCTATGGAGAACTTGAATGGGTCATTCAGTGGGTTTTAAGAAGCCTCAGTGATTTGGGGTTGCTTCTCAATGGTCTAGATTCAATCTCTTGGAGGAAATTCGAATGGGTATACATGGATTTGAATTGCTCCAGAGGTCATGGATTCTTTCATTATTGTGTTTGTTGATGAGGGCATAGGTTTTCTTTGACCAGAATGTGAATGCCAATGGATATTTTGGAATAATACCGTGTGCACATTTTACACCAATTGTCTTGCGGGGAATGGAGATCTTGTGCGGAGAATTCTTGATTATTCATTCTTTCACTTATTGAGGGGAGGCAAGTTTTTCATGCCATGATTGTTGTGAGCTAGGTAAGCTCGTGAACTTGGGAGCCATATATGATCTACTATGTTTGTGAACTGTGTGTTTGGAGCACACAGAAATTGGTCGTGTTTGGAGTAATGCATGATCAACTCTAGTATATTTCCTTCGTGTCCACCACTTGAATCTCTCTTGATCCTGCACATAAATCCTGATGGTGAAAATGGTAATGTCTTGAGGGACCTAGGAGGTGCAAGGATTACCATTTCACTTGGTATTTTGGTGGAGGAGTAATTAGGTGGCGAGAGATTGAATTGTGGCTTCTCAAACTGATATTTTCTTGAGTACGGTATATTTTTGTGGTCTCTACCACTTGTCTCTGTCCTAAACCTGCACATAAATCCTGACGGTGAAGGGAGTTGTCCTAAGGGACCTATAAGGTGAATGGATTACCATTTTTGTGATTTCCTGAGGGACCTAGAAGGTAAAGGGATTCCCATTTTGGTGATGTCTTGAGGGACCTAGAAGGTGAAGGGATTACCATTTCACCTGGTATTTAGGTGGAGGAGTAAGTGGGTGGAGAGGGGGAAAACCCTGTGGAATAAATTCATGTGTTTGTGTTGCTCAGGTTGTGGGCTTGATTTTTATCCTTATAGATTGATTTAGAAGATTCCTTGACAGTGTGAATTCCGAGACCTCAGCTTGATGGTGGCCTGTGCAAGTAGATTGGCTTGACAGTGTTTAAGGATGGGAGAAAAGTTTTATGGTTGATGCTATTTGTGCCCCTATAAAAGATAAGTATTTAATGCTATTTTTACTCTTTATGTATGTTGTTGTACATGTTCCCATGGAGGTTGATATATATCTATCATTATATGTTTTTAAATTGTATATATGCTCATGGTGAATGGCTAACCCAATGTTGATAATTTGGCAGCTCCCAAAAGAGGCACGTTGATGTGTTAGGCTAGTGCTTAGTAGCTGATTTGTTTATAGGATTTATGATTATTAGGAGGTCTGATTTTAGGACAACCATATTACTTGTATGGTTGTTCTAAATCAGATCATCCATGGGATTTATGGAAGTCATTTAATGAGGAAAAATATGATCTTAAGTACTGTTATAAATATGTTATTTCAAGTAAAGTAGACTATTGGTTTAATGGATGTTTTAGGAGGCTATTTGCTTATGGATTATGAACATTTATGAGACTGATATTCATGTAGTCCATATGGTTGTATATGGCTGCACTGTATCAGGACAAACATGGGTTTGTAGACTGATAATTTCATATATTAAAATTGGTATGCATTAATGTATAAATCTACTTTAAGGAAAGATAGTAATGTTGATTTTATTATGATGTTAAAAGATAGTCTTTTGTGGAATTATGTTCATGGCACAGTTGATGTTTAGGGCGTACTATATGGCCATGTATGGTTGTACCATGTCAGATCCGAGAGGGGCTTGGAATTTTGAATTTATTGCTATAAGACTTGCTACGTTTAGGATTTTAAATTCTACGTCCTTAGAATGTTGAAATGATGAATGTTTATTGTCGTAAATGGAGTTCGATGAAAGAATGCAAGTCTTATTTATTTCGTTGATTAGAGGGATACGGGAATATTCCCATAGGTGTAGTGACATATAGTCAACATGTAAAGACGTCTGGTCTGAATGTATCCTTGTGTCATTACACTGCATTGCTTGTAGAATGGGGAGCTAGGTTGCATTGGAAGGGAAATCATCCTTAATGGTTGAATACTTTAGAAGCTTTATTTTGTTTTCCATGTTAACTTGACCTTAAAAGAGTATTATTCTTCTATGATTAGCTTAGATTCAACCATTCTCCTGGTTAGAAACCCCGAATACCTGATCTAGGTGTTGTGTTCCAGGGTTTGGTATGTTACAAGTGGTATGACAGCTCTTGATTACAACACTATGGCTATTGGGCCTTCTATGATATTATGACTCTGTATTTATGCATTAAAAATGATGTTATATATGTTTTAAAAAAAAGGTTATGATGTGCAAAGGGCATGTGCAAGCTAATGAGGGTCACTTTTGGCGCGTTAGATGCAATAGAAAACTGAAAAATCAGGCATCCCTCAACTTACTTGGTTTTTTTGAGATACTTACACAAAATATCTTGCATCGAGTAAAAAATATGAAATGTAGGAAATTGAGTCATGTT